>CM077082.1:51245657-52445657 GCA_039513925.1 Platanthera zijinensis
GACCAAGCATATAGAAATTAAGTTTCATTTCATCAGAGAACATGTAGAGAAGGAAAATATTCGCCTAGAATTTGGGAAAAGATAATCAAATAGCTGATATTTTTACAAAACCTCTTGATGAAACTAAATTCAATTATTTAAAATTGAATTAGGAATATTGAACCTAGAATAGGTTAGCATAAGTAATCCCTAAGGTGAATATATAAGCATCAAATTTCTCTAGAAATTTGTCTATGTACAATGTTTGTGTCGACACAAATAAGCTGTGTCGACACACTCAATATGTTGTGTCGACTAAGTAAAAGGAAGTGTCGACACAGAAACAGTATCTGTGTCGACAGGAGAATTGATGTCGACACAACTTTGTCGAGATCATATGTCGAGAGGATTCATGTGTCGACACACAAAAGCAAGTGTCGACACTGTACAACCCTGTATTCGCAGAGTAGGGCCCTCCCGGCAAGCGCAGGACCAACTATAAATTTTTAAGCTTTTGAGAGATCTTGCACTCTTGGTGGCCAATTTTGGCTTAACCTTGGAAATATACTAGTAGGGGGAGGAAATATTTTTCTCCCCCGGCCCCCTCGGGGGGTCACCCAGCCTCGAGCCCGCCCAACTCCCCCCAGGCCGCCGAGTACCACCTAGGCCGTCGAGTACCACTCAGGCCGCCGAGTACCACCCAGGCCGTCGAGTACCACCCAGGCCGCCAAGTACCACCCAGGCTGCCGAGTACCACCCAGGCCGCCGAGTACCCCCAGGCCAGCCGCCGAGTACCACCCAGGCCGCCGAGTACCACCAAGGCCGCCGAGTACCACCAAGGCCGCCGAGTACCACCCAGGCTACCGAGTACCACCCAGGTCGCCGAGTACCACCCAGGCCGCCGAGTACCACCCCCAGGCCGCCGAGTACCACCAGGCCGCCGAGTACCCCCAGGCTGCCGAGTACCACCCAGGCCGTCCGAGTACCACCCAGGCCGCCCCGAGTACCACCCAGGCCGCCGGAGTACCACCCAGGACCGCCGAGTACCCCCGGCCGCCAGTACCCCCCCGCCAGTAGGCCGCCGAGTACCCCCCCCGGCCGCCGCTACCCCCCAGGCTGCCGATACCCCCCCCACAGGCCCCGAGTACCACCCAGGGCCCCCGAGAACCCCCTTGCCCCCTAGTACCCCTCTCCCCCCTCCCCTAGGCCCCGCACCACCCAAGGCCGCCGAGTACCACCCAGGCCGCCGAGTACCACCCAGGCCGCCGAGTACCAACCCCAGGCCATGCCGCCGAGTACCACCCAGGCCGGCGAGTACCACCAAGGCCTGTCTCGTACTCGCCCGGCTTGAGGTTCTGCCCCCCTGGTGGAACCTAGCCATTTAGATGTTTGGAACAGTGGGATTTGGCTGTTGACAGACCAATTTTGGGGCATTATCAGTAACTTCAGAGCAATGGAGGTCTGATAATTGTAGGCCATCTCCAAAAAACTATAAATAGACCCTTGAGGGTGCCTTGGAGGGATCACTTCTTCATCACTTGAATCCCTTACTTTCTTCCTCTAAGGCACCTAGCTCAGCATTGGCTAGGAGGGGGAGACCTCCAAGGTCTTCCGGGTGTGATGGGACTTCCATACTAGACCGAGGGTCTGTTCCTAGTTTCTCAGTCTTTGGTCCGTAACGTTCCCCCGAGTGTAGTAGTGTCAGGTCAGCCCTCTTTGGGACCCCGAACTCCCACAAGACTAAGTTTTTGGTTTCAATATTTGGTACGGTGAGCGTGGAGAGTGACCAGCACAGAAGATCCTTCGGGAGAGTGTCATGGCTGGAGATCAGGGAGGTAGTGATGATCTCGACGAGCTCCCCAACCCCACCCCAGACCCTTCGTAGGAAGAGAGGAGTTCATGGCATCCATCCAAAGCATCATGGGGATGCTGCGAAGTTTGGCTCCTCGGGGTGGCAAGCTCCACTCCAACCCCCCAGGACTTCATCTCCCCCTCTCGGCGAGCTGCCTCCCAGGGGCACAGGCGAGATTACCCCAGCAACAAGGAATGACACCAGGTAGGCACCCCCCCAGGGAGGGGGAGAAGGAAGTGCACCATGTAGGCAACCCGGAGAGGAAGAGGATGGGAGAGGGGTCGAGCGAGACCTCATCGGCCGGGAGTTGTTCCCTAGCCCGGCGAGTGTTATCCCTCCAGGCGAGCAGGCCGCGTGAGTAGAGGTGGCGAGAACACCCCTCAGGGGATCACCTTTCAACGAGCTGATCATCTCAGCTCCCGTTCCTGAGGGGTTCAGAGAGTCAGACATGGCTTACTATACCGGGAAGGATGACCCTGTCCAGCACCTGTAATGGTTCGAGGATGCCGTCTCAATCAGGCCGATGACGGATGCCTTCAAGTGTTGCCTTTTTGCGATCACGTTGAAGGAGAAGGCAAGGGACTAGTTTCATCAACTCCCCCGAGGTCGATCTATGGGTTCGAGGACTTGAGCTGAAGCTTCCAGCTCCGCTTCTCCACCTCCAAGAAGAGGAAGAAGAGTCCCGAGTCCATCTTTCTGATAAGGCAGAGGGGTCGAGGAGTCGCTGGCCCACTACGTTGATAGGTTCAAAGAGGAGATCCTGGATATCCCGGAGATGCCGGGGTATGCTCTCAAGATGTCCTTCACTATTGGGCTGAAGGAGGGTTTCTTCAAGATGAGCTTGACTCGGAAGGCCCCCCTTTCCTTCGAAGAGCTGATGGAAAGGGCGGCAGAGGAGATAGTCATTGAGACAACCAATCCAGCATTTGTCAAGAGGTTGGCAAAGTTGACGGAGGCAGAGTCAAAGGAAAAGCAAGGTGGCTCGAGACATAGGAAGGAAAGGAGAGAAGAGTAGAGAGCTCAGGGGTTCCAAGGACGAGAGCCAGAGCTAGTTGGAGGCAGCAGGGATGACCTGCCCAGGGTCCAGGAAGAGCTCTCATCCAGGGTGGGGGGACTTTCAGGGAGGTCAAGGAAGATACAACTTCCAAAGGCAAGCCCCTAGGCAGCTCCTACCCCCACCGCAACAAGCGATGGCGATCGGTCGAAGGGAGAGGAGGAACCGTGCGGGAAGAGAGAAGAGTAGAGTTACCCTACTATGAGTTCCACCAGGAGGAGGGCTATGCAACAGCTACTTGCCCCGAGTTCCAGGAGTTGAGAAGGACAAGAGATCCGACACCACATCCTCAACAACCGTAAGATCTGGTACGAATTGAAGAAGTCCAACCCGAGAAAGTAGGGAGAGGTGTGAGGATAGGGTTGATGTTGGCACCCGGGGAGGGATCCTTTGATGCATGAGGAAAGAGGGAGGTACACGGAGTAGATCATCTCTTGTAATGAACTTTGTTTGCATTATATCACCTATGATTAATGAAAAAGACCCCCGGAAAACATATGTGATCAAGACCTTTTGGCCCCGAGATGATTCCGCTAACTAGGCTCCCACTAGCTGGCAGGGCAGGTTGATCTCTCATGGAGGCTAAGTTCTTTTTGCTCCGGATTCTCCCGCTGACCAGGCTCCCACTAGCTGGCAGGGCAGGTTGATCTCTCGTGGAGGCTAAGTCCTTTTAGCTCCAGGATGATTCCGCTGACCAGGCTCCCACTAGCTTGCAGGGAAGGTTGATCACTCGTGGAGGCAAGGTTCTTTTAGCTCCGAGATGATTCCGCTGACCAGGCTCCCACTAGATGGCAGGGCAGGTTGATCTCTCATGGAGGCTAAGTCCTTTTAGCTCCGGGATGATTCCGCTGACCAGGCTCCCACTAGCTGGCAGGGCAGGTTGATCTCTCGTGGAGGCTAAGTTCTTTTAGCTCCGAGATGATTCCGCTGACCAGGCTCCCACTAGCTGGAAGGGCAGGTTGATCTCTCGTGAAGGATAAGTCCTTTTAGCTCCGGGATGATTCCGCTAACTAGGCTCCGACTAGCTGGCAGGGCAGGTTGATCTCTCGTGGATGTTAAGTCCTTTTAGCTCCGGGATGATTCCGCTGACTAGGCTCCCACTAGCTGGCAGGGCAGGTTGATCTCTCATGGAGGCTAAGTCCTTTTAGCTTCGGGATGATTCCGCTGACCAGGCTCCCACTAGTTGGCAGGGCAGGTTGATCTCTCGTGGAGGCTAAGTCCTTTTAACTCCGGGATGATTCCGCTGACTAGGCTCCCACTAGCTGGCAGGGCAGGTTGATCTCTCGTGGAGACTAAGTCCTTTTAGCTCCGGGATGATTCCGCTGACCAGGCTCCCACTAGATGGCAGGGCAGGTTGATCTCTCGTGGAGACTAAGTCCTTTTAGCTCCGGGATGATTCCGCTGGCCAGTCTCCCACTAGGTGGCAGCGTAGGTTGATCTCTCGTGGAGGCTAAGTCCTTTTAGCTCCGGGATGATTCCGCTGGCCAGGCTCCCACTAGCTGGCAGGGCAGGTTGATCTCTCGTGGAGGCTAAGTACTTTTAGCTCCGGGATGATTCCGCTGACCAAGCTCCCACTAGTTGGCAGGGCAGGTTGATCTCTCGTGGAGGCTAAGTTCTTTTAGCTCCGGGATGATTCTGCTGACCAGGCTCCCACTAGCTGGCAGGGCAGGTTGATCTCTCGTGGAGGCTAAGTCCTTTTAGCTCTGGGATGATTTCGCTGACCAGGCTCCCACTAGCTGGCAGGGCATGTTGATCTCTCGTGGAGGCTAAGTCCTTTTATCTCCATGATGATTCCGCTGACCAGGCTCCCACTAGCTGGCAGGGCATGTTGATCTCTCGTGGAGGCTAAGTCCTTTTAGCTCCGGGATGATTTCGCTGACCAGACTCCCACTAGCTGGCAGGGCAGGTTGACCCCTCGGGGGAAACCAAGTTTTTGGTACCAAAAGCGCTACACTCAGCGAATACGTTGGGTTGGATATTTCTTTCCGAGCTTGTGCCAACCTCAAAAAGAGCAGGGATTGTGTACAACCCTGTATTCGCAGAGTAGGGCCCTCCCGGTAGGCGCAGGACCAACTATAAATTTTTAAACTTTTAAGAGTTCTTGCACTCTTGGTGGCCAATTTTGGCTTAACCTTGGAAATATACTTGTAGGGCGAGGAAATATTTTTCTCCCCCCGGCCCCCTCGGGGGGTCATCCAGCCTCGAGCTTGCCCAGCTCCCCCCAGGCCACCGAGTACCACCTAGGCCGTCGAGTACCACCCAGGCCGCCGAGTACCACCCAGGCCGCCGAGTACCACCCAGGCCGCCGAGTACCCCCAAGGCCGCCGAGTACCCCCCAGGCCGCCGAGTACCCCCCAGGCCCTGAGTACAACCCAGGCCGCCGAGTACCACCTAGGCCGCCGAGTACCACCCAGGCTGTCGAGTACCAACCCATGCCGCCGAGTACCACCCAGGCCGCCGAGTACCACCCAGGCCGCCGAGTACCACCCAGGCCGCCGAGTACCCCCAGGCCGCCGAGTACCACCCAGGCCACCGAGTACCACCCAGGCCGCCGAGTACCCCCCCCCCCCCCCCCCCCCCCCCCCGCCCGCCGAGTACCCCCCCCAGGCCGCCGAGTACCCCCCAGGCCGCCGAGTACCACCCAGGCCGCCGAGTACCACCCAGGCCGCCGAGTTCCACCCAGGCCGCCGAGTACCACCCAGGCCGTCGAGTACCACCCAGGCCGCCGAGTACCACCTAGGCCTTGTCTCCTACTCGCCTGGCTTTAGGGTCTGCCCCTAGTGGACTACATTTAGATGTTTGGAACAGCGGGATTTGGCTGTTGACAGACCAATTTGGGGGCATTTCAGTAACTTCAGAGTAACGGAGGTTGGATATTGGTAGGTCATCTTCAAATAACTATAAATAGACGCTTGAGGGTGCCTTGGAGGGATCACTTCTTCATCACTTGAATCCCCTTGCTTTCTTCCTCCAAGGCACCTAGCTCAGCATTGGCTAGGGAGGGGGAGACCTCAAAGGTCTTCCGGGTGTGAGGTGGGACCTCCACGCTAGAGACGAGGGTCTGTTCCTAGTTTCTCAAGTCTTTGGTCTGTGACGTTCCCCCGAGTGTAGTAGGCGTGAGGTCACCCCTCTTTTGGGACCCCAAACTCCACAAAGACCAAGTTTTTGGTTTCAACAGACACTAGTATATTGAGACTTAAGTAGTAAGTGTCGACACAGACACAAGTGTGTCGACACAGACACAAGTTTGTCGACACATAAATGTGTCAAATTAAGATGAGTTGTCGACTCTGACATTAGTATGTCGACACATAGTCTTGTCGACTTAAAACACGTATTGTCGAGACCTAGGTCATTTCTGTCGACACGTATGAAAACTTGTCAACACTAGCACGTCTTTTGACCTGCCCTTACACTTATACTATAAATAGGTGAAACCAAAATCTGGTCGACTACGCTTTCAGTATTCTTCACTTTTCTCCTTCTATCGATAAAGCTTTTCTTTTCTCTTCTCCTCTTCAAACTCTTACATCAATGGCGCCTCGTCAAGAAGACAAAGTGAATGAAGGTTATGAACTGGTTCGTGAAGGTTTCACAACAGCTTCAGATGAAATTCAGGGTGTTATTGCCTTAATTTAAGAAAATGGATTGGAGTACTTGGTTTCTGAACCAACAAAGATATGGAAGAAGGAAGTTTTGGAGTTTTATTCAACCGCTACAGTGGATTCTGCAGGCAATAAAATTAAAGGGACTGTTCAAAATTCCCTAGTGAAACTCACACTAAAAGCTATCAGGAAATCACTTCAGCTTCCATCAGTCAAGGATACAGATGAAATAACCCCTTCCTAGATTACAGAAGCTTTAAGCTGGTGTGGGCTGAGCCCCAATATTAAGATTGGATTGTCTATTACCAGAAAAGGGATAAATTCCCAAGGAAAATTCCTATCTGAAGTAGTTGGCAAAGTGATTCTTTGCAAAACTGGTGGACATGATAGAATCTCTGTCCATATGTTCAATCATATGGTAAGGATCATATTCAAGATAAACACTGACTGGGCAGCAGTAGTGTTTGATAAAGTTCATGAAGGAACTAAGAAACTAAACATGGGAAGAATTCTGAGTTAATGCTTATCTGCTGTAATACCAGATGTATTGAAATAAGTGTTGGATCAAAAATAAATCATATGAGGAGGATGGATGTAAGAATTCTATTAAGGTGGAATAGAGTTCTGACCAAGGAAGTCCCTGCTCCTCAGGAGCAAACTAAGAAAAAGATGAAAGTGGTACCACAGGCTGGATCCTCTAGTGATTCTGAGGAGGAAGTGGTCTTCAGTTCTGATGAAGACCAGCAACAAAAGGATGCACAAGAACAAGTGCAGGGTAGTGTGCCCCAAGAACAACAAATGGACACAACTCCAGGGGGATAACACATAGAACAAGCAACTGAGTTGCCTGCCCAAGGGGGAGGCATTGATGATGCAGTCTTAGAAAGTGACTTGGCTGTAGATACTGTCATGAACATAGTATCTGAAATCAATATTGTAGCTCAAGAAATTGCTGAGACAGAAGCTCAAAATGAGACAATACAGCAGGAATTCACCATGGATGACCTATTCTCTTATCTTCCTCCTGCAAGGACTGAGGGGGAGCAGATTGCACAAGAAAAAGATATTCCAAGGACTGAGGGGGAGTTGTCTAAGGATGCCCCAGCTGAAAAGAATACAGTTGATATTAAAAGTACAACTGAATCTTCTGAAGATGAAGAAGCCACAATGGATAAGAAAAAGAAACTTGCTGCTTTGAAGAAAAAGAGTTCTGGATATAAAAAGGCATTGCAAATAAGCACAGCACCATCTACACCAAGCTTGGACTTCAGTTCTTTACTGGTCCAGATGCAGATTAAATTGGATGAACAAAGACAATCTATAGAAAAATATGTGGATGAAACTCATAAAGAGTTACAGTTTAAATTGGCCCAGGACATCAAATCTATTAGATTTGAAGTTAATTAAAATAAGAAGGAGATGACAGATTGCTTCCATAAAGGAGGTAATGTTGTGGTGTTCCTGGCCAAGCAACAACAAGCTATCACAGTTAAAGTGGATGAACTTGAAGTAAAGCAAGGATATGTACTTGAAAATCAGATAAGAATGAATGACAATCTTAAAGATTCACACTTTACTATATTGTCAAAGATAAATGATTTATCAACTGCTGTGAAAGATGAAGTTTCAAAGCAAATCAAGGAAGATATAGCTGCGGTTCAGGCCACCTTTCAGGCTTCTCAAAATAATATATCTGATTTCTTGATAAAATTCAGAGATTACTTTAAGGAAGGAACTGACCATGTTGTTAATCAGGTCAGGTTTCAAAAGGATGATTTGAGAAGTCATATTGAAAGAGAAGTCATAAAAGGGGAGAGATTACAAGTCAAAGCTAGCTCTGACCATGCTAAATGGATTTCCAATAGCATCAAAGCCACTCTTGGACATCATCCTCTTTGCGATGATGATAATGTAGCAGAATCTGGGATACAACCTGCCTATCTTGAAGGAGATCAGCCTGAAGTTGCTCAATTGATCTACCCCCCAGCAGACTTTGAAATGGTTCAAGAAGAAGTGCAAAAAATTATAGTCCTCCATAAGAGGCACAAAATGTAATTCTAGAAAAAGTAGAGATGTCAGAAGCTGCCTTAGAAGCTCAGAAGGAACCTCAACTATCTAAGAAGAGATTCAGAGAGCAGGCTGAGCTGAAGCCAGACTTTGAGCAGTGGAGCCCAACTTTTAGAAACATTATACTTACTGCCTGGAAAGCTGTAAAGGATAAAACCCATGACAGGGGTAAATGGTATTCAGAACAGGAATGGAATAAATACCAAGCTGGACAAGAAGCCATTCTTCAACATAAAAGAAGAGGTAAGGCTGGGAAGATACCTGCTAATGCTTAGGAGCCAAGCAAGTACTTTCCAAAGCCATTCCACTATTTTGAAAGGCAGAAAATTAAGGCTGAAGAACAAAAGAAAAAAGCCCTGAAAGGGAAGAAGCCTGCAGAAGATGCTGAACCTTCTGTACAGGCAAAGATCAAGACTGGCAAAGGAATTGTCATTAAGGAGCCTAGTCAATAACAGGATAGATAGGATTATGTATATAGAACAATGTAACATTTTGTGTTTTGATCTAGAAAGAAATCCTTGTAAACATGACATTGTTTTTTTTCTAAAAATTGAATGAAATTAGTTCAGTTTAAATTTCTTTGTTGTTTAAAATGATTATGTGTTTACCTACTGTAAATTGACTGTTCATCTATTTCTATTTTTGTTTTATTATGAGAGATGTATGTCTTTGACGAAGGGTTATGACTTCTCCAAATAGGGGGAGATTGTTGGGTACATTGGAAAATGTGTACCATATTTGGAGAAGCCTCATCTTAGTCAATGATATGCGTCAATTTGTATTTAATAGATGTTTGAGTTACATTGTGCAGGTTTAAGCATTTGAAGAAAATTTTCTAAGTACAAGTGTCGACACTTGTGAAGAAGCTGTGTCGACACCCAGAAGTTGTGTCGACACTTATGAAGAACTTTTGTCGATACTCTGAAGTTGTGTCGACACTTATGAAGGTGTTGTGTCGACACTCAAGTTGTGTCGACTCTTATGAAGAAGTTATGTCGACACTCAAGCTAAGTCGACATTTCTGAAGAAGCTGTGTCGACACTCAGAATTGTGTCGACACTTGAGCCAGGAGTTATGTCGACACCAGAAGTAATTATGTCGACACACAGGACTTGTGTCGACACACACTCAACGTCGTATGGATACTTTCAACACTATCGACATTCATTCAACGTCATCTGTCGACAATAGTTATGTCGACACCATAAGTAATTGTTTCGACACACAGGACTTGTGTCGACACACACTCAACGCCGTCTGGATACTTTCAACACTGTCGACATTAATTCAATGCCGTCTGTCGACAATAGCTATGTCGAGACCAGAAGCAGCTGTGTCGACACACAGGACTTGTGTCGACACATACTCAACGCCATCTGCCAGCAACAGCTGTATCGACACCGGAAGCATTTGTGTCGACACACAAGACTTGTGTCGACACATTCAACAGAAGATGTGTCGAGAAGCAGAAGTATGTCTGTGTCGACACTTGGAGTATTGTGTCGACACCATGAAGACTTGTGTCGACACTTGGCCAATATGTGTCGACACATATGAAGCAGCCTGCTGAGTGATTTGTACTGAGTTGGAATGAATCTGAAGAATCTACTGACACGTCTGGTGACTTGACAGCTGTGATATCCAACCGGTCTGACACCTTTGACAGATCTGTCAGTAGTTTGTTAGAAACCGGATCAGCCGGTAACCATGAAGCAATCTCTATATAAGAAACAGATCAGAAACTACAGAGTGTGTGGAGAAAAAGGAAAAAGAGAATTTTGTGAAGAGAAACAGATTCAGAATTGTTCTGCAAGAAAGATTTTGATTTCAATCTGAATTTAAGTAAGAAGCTGACTGAAGATCAACTTCAACAGCAAGAAGATCCACCTTATTTTTTCTATCAAGAAGCTTTGAGAAGCTAAGTCAGGCTGGATCAGAAGGATTTGTTCAGTCAAGAATTGATCAAGAAGGCTACACCAACAGAGGAATCTAGCTGGTGAATTTGTTTGTTTCTTATTACATTTTATTTCTTGTAAGATCTATTATCAGATCTGAGTCGTAAGCCTAAAATTATAAAGGCTTAGGTAGGGTTGTTAGCCTGAGGTGTAGGACTTGTGGAAAGTCTTAGTTGTAAGCCTAGTTATAAAGGCTGAGGTAAGGCTGAGGCCTGAGGTAGGATTCTGGGGAAGAATCTGAGATAGGACTTGTTAAGTCTGAGCTGTAAGAACCATTTGGGTTCTGAGATTGTAAGATCTGCGGATCCGAGGCAGTAAAAGGAAGTTAAGCTTAATCCAGTTATCTACTGGATAGGCGAAGGGGGAAAGTGGATGTACCCATATCTTGGGGAACCACTATAGATCTGGTGTTTGTTGTGATGTGTTTATGTTCTGTGATTTGATTAATCTGAGTTGAATAATTATCTAACTGTTTACCTAAAAAGGACTTTAAAAGATTAGAACCTATTCACCCCCCCCCTAGGTGTTTAGGCTCTTGAAACAAAGTCTTTCACCATACATCAGCTTAGAAAGGATATCAAAGCTGGAAAGTTACCTGCTAACTCTGTGGATCCTAGCAAGTACTTTCCAAAGCCTTTTCATTACTTTGAAAGGCAGAAGATTAAGGCTGAAGAGCTCAAGAAGAGAGACCTGAAAGGAAAAAACCCAGCTGAAGATTCTGAATCCAATATGCAAGCTAAGATCAAGTCTGGAAAAGGAATATTGATTAAGGAGCCTAATCAATCTTAGGATAGATATTAATTATTATTGTGATTTATAAGTTACCCTGCTGTGAATTGAATGTATATATCTTATTCTTTGTTTTATTATGTGTGGTGTATATCATTGACTAAGGGTTATGACTTCTCCAAATAGGGGGAGATTGTTGGGTACATTGGAAAATGTGTACTAGATTTGGAGAAGCCTCGCCTAACTCAATGGTATACATCAAGGTGTATTTGATGGAATGTTGAGTTTCATTGTGCAGGTTTAAGAAATGCAAGAAAAATTTCTAAGTACAAGTTTCGACACCCAGGACTTGTGTCAACACCTAAAACAGGAGTTGTGTTGACACCCAGGAGTTTTATCGACACCAGAAGCAAGACTGTGTCGACACACGGGACTTGTGTCGATGCACACTCAATGTCATCTATCAACAATAGTTATACTGAGTCTGGAAGGCTTGTGTCGACACACGAGACTTGTGTTGACACACACTCAACACCATCTATCAACAACAGCTATACTGAGTCTGAAAGGCTTGTGTCGACATACGGGGCTTGTGTCGACACACGAGGCTTGTGTCGACACACACTCAATGCCATCTGGACATAAACTCAACGCCATCTATCAGCATCATCTAAGTCGAGACTAGGAGAAGTTGTGTCGAAACACATGACTTATGTCGACACATACAACAGAAGCTGTGTCGAGAAAATAAAGAATGACTGTGTCGACACATTAGAAGCTGTGTCGACATCATCAAGAATTGTGTCGACACTTGGTATATTTGTGTCATCACATTTGAAGTATTTTGCTGACTGTTCCCTGCTGTGATAGAAGTTCAATGAAGGGCAAGTTGTTACGACTGAAGACTTGACGGCTGTCATAAGTAACAAGACTAACACATTTGTCAGTACTATCAGAAGGCCGTTATAAACAGGATCAGTCGGTAATCATGGATGAACTCTATATAAAGGGCCGATCCATAATAACCAGATAATAATAAGATCCAACAGAATCAAGAGGAGAAATAACTAACTCAATAGAGATTGAGAAAAAGTGAGGGGGAGCAAGAGGCAAACCTAGAAGAAGGCAGATCCTGAAAAGTCTGTTAGTAAAATTCAGATCTGATTCTGAATTCAAGAAGGAAGCTGATTGAAGATCAACTCCAACTCCAATTGATGATCAACCTTATTTTATTCAAATTCAAGAAGCTTTGAAGAAGATAAGTCGGGTTGGATCTAGAGTATTCAATTCAATCAAGAATTGATCAAGAAGTACTCACCCTTTTATCTGTTGAACTGGGTGAAGATTTTATTTTCTTAAAAAAACTATTATTTGTAAGATCTGTTATAGATCTGAGTTGTAAGCCTAAATTTATAAAGGCTAAGGTAGGGCTGAGTGCCTGAGGTGTAGGACTTGAAGAAGTGAGTTGTAGGCCTGGATATAAATTCTAAGATAGGGCTGTTGCCTGAGGTAGGATTCTTGGGAAGAATCTGAGGTAGGACTTGAAGAAGTCTGAGTTATAGGAACCTATAAGGTTCTGAGTTGTAAGATCTGTGGATCTGAGCTAGTGGAAGGAAGTTTGGCCGAATCCAGTTCTCTACTAGATAGGCGAAGGGGAAAGTGGACGTACCCATAACTTGGGGAACCACAATAAATCTTGGTGTGCTGTGCTGTGTATTTTCAGTGATTATTTTTGTGATATTTGTGCTGTGTTAATTGCCTTAATTGTTAAAAAGGATTAGAACCTATTCACCCCCTAGGTGTTTAGGCTCTTGAAATCAAATCTTTCAATTTAATAAATTATGTATTTATTTAAGGGGTATAATGACCTAAAAAAATCCAATATTTTGGTGGGTGACCATAGGATCATGACATGACTATGGTAAAAATCTCATCCCATTTGGCGTCTGTTTGAGTAGGTATTAGTGTAACCTAACTTGGTCCCTTGAGGGTAAATTAGGGCATGTGTGTATTTGATGGTTGAGTGGCCAATTCACATCCAAAAGGGATAAAACTTTGGCCACTGCCTCAAAGTCCTCTAAAGCACCCCCTTAAGAGATTTTGAGTGGTTTGGGGTGGAGATTCCCAAAGACCCTAGTATAGGCCTTAGGGTTAAAGTTTGGGGCCTATTGAAGGACATGGGGCTATATGTCCTTGGATGGTCTTGGAACTTGGTTGGTGAGTTATTGAGGTAAAAATAAGCTCTAGAAGAGTGGTTGTAGGATCTTTAGGAACATATACCCTCTGAAATAGATAAGGATAGTTTAGGGCACTTTGGTTTAATATTTAATTACATGCTCAAATGAATTTTGATACTCATGAAACTTAGGAAGTGATCTTAAATAGACGATATTGTTTCATAGAAATTTATTGTGAATTTTGGATTGATAATTTTAATACTTCATTCACAAACCCATGTTTGAATCAATCACAAGATAATTATTTTAGAGTTATTTGCTAATTGGAAAATTATAAAACTTGGGCAGGGAACATTTAAGGACACAATCATGTTGTGTGAATTTTTATAAATTTATTGGAAGAATTTTCATATAGGATCCTTCATAAGTACTCATTTGTTAAATATTTTAATATAATTCATTTATGTGATTAATTGGAGCTGGAAATCATAATTCTTGGTCAGTAGCCTTTTCGGTCATATTTATCATTTAGAAAATTTCTTATCATTTTTGGATGGCTAATTCTAATTTTCCCCTAATTAAATTAATAATGTGCTTGTTTGTCCCTTAATTTATTAAGGTCAAATCAACCTTGGAAAATTGGGATTTTTGATATTTACTGTTATTTTGATGTTAGTAGTTTATCATAATTTTTTAAGACCATACTTAGTCAGAAAAGTGCACTTGGTGTTCAAAGGCACAAGAGGCCTGATTTTGAAGATATTAAAATAAATGCGAAATAAATTAGAAAAATTATAATCTTCTGGATTTATTCATAAAGTATCATGATTGACCCCCAATAATAATCTTAACCATTTGGATGATTATTTGGAGTATCACCATTCATACACATCATGTAGGTTATTTGGTCTACACTTAGTAGAAATTATAAAAGTAGGGAAGCATGTGGAACTTGTATGGGAGAGGGTTGTTGGTGTACCTGGCTTGGTTGGAATATATAAGGTCACCCAAAGAAGGTAGTTTGTGAAGAGCCCAGTTGTGCAAGGGCAGAGTTGTACTTAGGATCGACGGTGGACCATCCTTCCTTGGAGAGGGAAAGTCTAAATAAGATTAGAGCTAGTTCAAGAGTAATAATAAAAAATTAGGACATGGGTAGACACCAATAATAATAAGTACCTTGCGAAAGGGAGCTTTGGGCTTCAGCCTATCGTAGTTTCTTGTGCCCCCGAGAGCCCTTCACAAGGAATGTCCTAGGCAGTCCAAGGTTAACCTTAAACCGTAAGACAAAAATGTTTAAGAGTAATTAGTAAAATTAGGGCTTCACCTTCACTCACCCCGATGACTCGGGAAATTAGCTTGTTTGGGTTATCCCAGCGGTAGGCTCGGTGGTTGTGGAAATGGGCCAGTTAGCTCGACGAGCTGAAGACTCGGAAGGTAGTTATAACGGATGTGTTGGGTTTTGTTACCACAATAACCTTGATTTGAAGAAGTCCCCCTAAAACTAAGGTGAATTGTAGTTGTATTTGATGGTGTTTGTTTAGATGTACTTGCAGGATGACATTATTAAGTGTAGACCAATGTTAGTTTACAGTGAGTCACTAAACACAGGACCATGCAATGTAATCCCTCATTGTGTGATCCATGGTGTTGGCTCATGTGTAAACTCTATATTGGGATGCACTTCATTTTCAAGCACTCAAGAAATAAAAGATTCAAGGATTGATGTTTTCAACCAAGAAGAAAGGCAAAGTATTCAGAGAAATTAGTTAAGTACATTTCTCAGAAAAATAGAAGAGTTTTTCTCGAGAGGCCTAAGTCAGTTCTCGAGATAGCCTTGCTAGTCTCGAGAAACTATAAGACTTCTCGAAACAAGTCTGAAAATCTTATAAGTCCGTCTTTCTCAAGAAATGTCATATAGATTTCTCGAAAGGAAGTCAGTTCTCAACACATCGACTTTATGTCTCAAAACGCTGAAATTATTGTGTGAGAAATCCTCTCCTCGAGAAGTCACTACCTCAAGATTCAGAAGTTTTGTTAAGTTAATTTCTCGAGAAGCCTTCTTCTTTTCGAGAAATAAAGTTATTTTCTCGGAAGCCTTATTCTTCTCGAGAATGCAGTTGCAGCATGCGGAGATTGAATTCGCCGATCGGAGTTCAAATTTTGTCGATCGGAGTTCGACGTTCGTCGATCAGTTTTCATCTATCCTATTTCGTCGATCAGTAGATTTCGTCGATCAAAATCCTCCAGATTTCATCGATTGAAATTTAGTCGATCGAAATCCGACAGATTTCGTCGATCGAAATTTAGTCGATCGAAATCCGCTAGATTTCGTCGATCGAAATCAGCCAGATTTTGTCGATCGAAATTCGCCAGATTTCGTCGATCTAAATCCACCAGATCTCGTCGATCGGAATTTCGTCGATCTAAATCCTTCGGAATTCATTGATCGGGATTTCTTGATCTATTTCATCGAACTTATGACGTCTGGTCATTATCAGAAATCTTTATAAGGTCTTGTCGATTGTTGTCATAACAGAGAACCCTAATCGCCGCTAATCCAAAAAATTAAAATCAAAATCACCACAATTTTTCAGATCAAGAAAAAGCCACACGCCATCGTCGTTCTCACTGAAGCTTGTTCTTCGATCCAGCAATTCAAAAGCAGTGAAGAGATTCGATAAGATCCCTATTTCCAGATTCTCAAGCTTTTATTTGATCTTGTCAGCTCTCAAGGATTTCAGATCGTGTTCATCTCAAGAATTCTTCCTCAACTTCTTCACCGAGCTTTCAGTTTTCAAGAGGGAAGAACTCGGTATATTTCAGATCTGAAGTGAAGTTTGATTTTCATTATTGTTTTAAAACTTATTTCAACTTTTGTAGGGGACTTTATCTCCGAGTTTGTAGGGAGTTTTTACTCCGAGTTATAGGATTGTTTACTCTATGAAAGTGAGGGTAATATCTACCTTTAATCTAGAGGGGGGTGACTAGAGTATATTATAAATTTTCCAATTTAAAAAATTATTCAGCAGTGGAAGACTTGATTTATATATATGTGTATTGTGCTTGCAGTAAATAAAAACTAAGCAAGAAACAAATCACAGTACACAGCAAATCAAACATAACAACCAGAAGACACAAGGATTTATAGTGGTTCCCCAATCAACCTGGGTACATCCACTCTTCTACCACCCTAGGTAGGAATCCACTGAAGGAATAGTTGATCAGGTGTCCTGGGCACCAATGAGCTTTTGATAAGGTTCTCAAAAACCAAAACAAATTTTTTGATCAGGTATCTTGCCACCACTGAGTTTTGACAAGGTCTCAGAAACCAACCACAAAACTTTTGAAGGGAGTTTTGAGTAACCCTTTTACAGCAGAATGAAAGAAAAAGAAAGAGTTGTTGTTCTTCTCTGTCAACAGTCAAAGAGAAGACTAGTGGATTGTTGTTGTCAAAGCTCCCTCTGAGATTTGTAGTTGTTCAAGAAGAAAAGCTTTGCACAGGGTGATAGGCCTTCAGTATGATTGAGATCTCCAGCAAAGAATGATTTCAACAAAGGTTGAAATGTGATGTGTCTGGAGTCCTTGATTGATGAAGCCTTGAACACTTGAATCAAAAGAGATCTTGAAAGAATAGAGGAATTCTTTTCTGTGTGGTGATCTTCTTCACTATTGTAATCCTATAGACTTGGTGTCTCAAAATCTATTCCTTAGAATGATGATATTCTTGTCTCAATTACTCTGAGATGATATATTGAAAATTAGTCTTCTAGATAGCCGTTAGCCAGTCATAAATGACTTTCTTAAATGATATTTGTCTCTGAGGAAAGTCCTAAGAGACATTCCATTTAGTCTTCCTTGAAACTTGCTCCAGATTAATTGAAACGGCTACAAAATCCTTTGAAATAAATGCTGGATATGAATCAAATTGAATTCCATAACTGACTGAATTGAATTCCTGAAATCGTCAATCTCTCAAGGAAAGTCGTCGATCTGAGCTCGACTATCGTCGACCTGAGCTCAGAGACTGGAACTAGACTTAAGACAGAAATCGTCGATCTGAGCTCAACTATCGTTGACCTGAGGTCAGAGATCTGGATTTTGGCTAGAGACAGAAATGTCGATCTGAGCTTGGAGATCGTCGAACCGAGTTCGACGACTCGTTGAACTGAGCTCAGAGATAGTCGAACTGAGTTCGTCGCCTCATCGATCTGAGCTCGATGATAATTGCCTTAAACTTCTGAACTTGAATTCTGAATTAGAAGGTCTTGGGGGCAGCTTTCAAACCTAAGTTCTAAGCCTTAGACCTATTCTAGTTGACCTTTAAAACTATACAAGGAGGTCAAGACATTTTCCTAAGGACATAGTGATCCTTACCCAAATCAGTAATAGGGTGTTCTAACACTCTGAGTTGTAGGAGTTTTTACTCCGAGTTGTAGGAGTGTTTACTCCGAGTTGTAGGAACATTGTTCTGAGTTGTATGATTGTTTTTAATCCGAGATAGTGAAGTAGCCAAGTTTAGTGTGGTGCTAGATTGGTGAGGTGGAGAGTGGACGTACCCAAGATTGGTGAACCACTATAATTCCTTGTCTCGTCTGGTGCATGCTTGATTACTCTGTGTTATTCCTGCTAACTCTTTATTCCGCAAAAAGATGCAGACCTCACCTATTAACCCCCCTCTAAGTGATTTAGGTAGACAACTTAAAAACATCAATTGGTATAAGATGGAGGTTGTTCGTTAAAAGGTTAACACCTTGAACAAGATCTACTTCTATTTGTCGAAGAGACTTTCAAGCATGAACAGATCTAAGGACTCCGCTAAGCTTCCAGTGTGCAATAAGGCAAACTTTCCCATATGGAAAGACAGAGTAAAGTTCTTCATGGAAGTTGTTGACCCCTGCATCTTCATGATAGTGGAAGAAGGCCCTCATGTTCCTATGATCGCTTCCACTATTTATCATACTAATAAGGTGTCAAAGAAATTAATGGACCTCGACAAAGATGAGATTGCACTTGTCTCTCTTGACAAGAAAGCCAAAAACATCATCGCAAGTGCAATTGATTACTCTATGTTGCAGAACCTCATTCACTGCAATTCTGCTAAGGAGATGTGGCAGTCTCTAATCATCTTGATGGAAGGTACATAAGAAGTAAGGGATGCAAGAAGTTCCCTTCTGAATCAAAAGTATGAGGCCTTCAAGCAAGGCCCCAAGGAAGCAATTACAGACACATATGAAAACTTTTTCAAAATCATCAATGGCCTAAGGAACTACGGTCGGGTGTTCATAGATGGTGAACTAAACGATAAGTTCCTGTGATCCTTGACAAAGGAATGGGACAACAAATATGTGTCATCAGGGAGTTCGGGAGATTAGCAGAAACTGACCCTCAGAACCTCTTCAAGAAGCTTATGTCATGTCCCCTTCAAATCAATATAATAAAAGCTGAAGAAGAGGGCAACAGATCTTCGTCAAAAGATAAGTCTGTTGCACTGAAGGCAGACAGCTCAAGAAATGCCAAAGTTGCATCTCCTGCTCCTACTCAAGAATACTATGAAGAAGAAGACCCAGAGCCAAGCACCTCAGGCTCAGAGCTATCTGATGGAGTGTTCTTCCTACTCTCCCGACAATTCAATAAGTTTCTTAGTAAGAAGAAACAAATGAGAGGAAATGATTCCTCATTCGAAAGATCACGTCACGACAGTGACTATCCAAAGAAAAGTCACACATCTGACAGGTATAAATCTAAACCGAACAAACATGTTTCATCTAATGTTGTTTGCTACTGTTGTAATAAGTCAGGGCATACAAGTACTGAGTGCCCTCAGAAGAAGAAAGAGGTGAAGAAAAGAATTCCCTCCATGGAAAAAAGAAGAAAGAAAGAAGTTTTATAGCCAAAAATTCAAAGACCCTCAGTCTCTCTAACTCAAGTAAGTCAAGATCTGATGAGGAAGCTTACTTCAGGCTTATAGCTTTTTCAAACCGAGAGGATAAAGACACTGGTAACTCCCCATATACTGGGAAGGTAAATTATCACACACTTCTTTCTGCCTCAGATACTACCTCAAGTGGTCATGATTGCTATTCTTCTAGGGAGGATGATTCTGAATTAGTAAATCAGTATCAAGTCTTATTGACTGCATTTGACAAATGCCGGAAGGTAGTCAAATTGCAATCAAAATAGATCATATCCCTCAAAGAGGTGGAATCTAAACTGAGAGAGGAGATTGAAAAGTTGACTCCTCTCAGAGATGAAGTTCAATCTTTGAAGGAGGAACTTAAAGACTCTACTTAGTTAATAAATCATAAGGAGTTACTCCTAGATGAGCTAGAAGCAAAGCTGGTCATTAAATGAAAACTGGTTAAAAGCCTCTCCAGGCCTACAACTGTGCTTCCACTCATTGATGGAGTGGATTCCTCTGAGAAAAATAGCAGTGTAGGACATAAAGCTGCCAAAGGTAAAGTCAAGGCTTTTCTAAGCCAAACTATTTTTAAAAAAGTAGTCACCTTACAGAATTATGGTCCTTACATTCATGGACCAAATGAGAAGAAAGCACCAAAGGCTAAAACTGGTGTAACTAAGGCTAAGGAGACAAAGAAGCCTTGTACATATTGTACTCATGGGGCTTCCTCCTCCATGTCAGTAGCTCCTGCTAGACCTCCCGTTCATAAGGTGAAGCAGGAGAATAAGAGAAGGTACAACAGGTTTAACTATAGGTGTTGTGGCAAAATCAGTCACTTTACCATAGATTGCTGGTTTGATCCTAGTTATTTTAGGACTCCATAGGTTAACCTTGCAAGAATGACCACTCGCAATGTTAAAGCTCCTAGTGGTGTAAAGCTAATAAGAGACCTAGGACCCAAACTTGTTTGGGTTCCTAAGGGATTCTAAACTTGTGGATGTAGGTATGTACATAGGCCAACAAAAACTCCTATCTGGCAAATGGACAAGAAAAAGTTCCAGGAAATCTCTTGGAACTAGAAGATTTAAACTGTGCTGATGAAAGTTTGACAATAAAGCAACTAAAGAAGAGTTTCTCCTGAATTGTTTGAGGGGGAGCTTCTAGCTAAAAACTCTCTCCAAAAGGACCTCAGAGGTGATTGAGCTCTCAGTGAGGAAGAGGATATAATTAAGTCATCTGCCCCGTCCCCTATTAAAGATGTCAGAAATGGGGAGAGAGAGATGAGAAGAAAAGGAAGAGAAAAATGCAAGGATAAATGAAGTTGTTAGAAAGGGGGAGAAATGCAGCGGTATCCCCTTAAGAAAAGTAAGGCAATGCATTTTTTTCTTCACTTTACATTTTTTCACCTATGCAATTCAACTTAGTATATGGGGTTCTGACTTCTTCAAATAGGGGGAGATTGTTGGGTTTTGTTACCACAATAACCTTGATTTGAAGAAGTCCCCCTAAAACTAAGGTGAATTGTAGTTGTATTTGATAGTGTTTGTTTAGATGTACTTGCAGGACAAAATTTCTAAGTGTAGACCAATGTTAGTTTATAGTGAGTCACTAAACACATGACCATGTAATGTAATCTCTCATTGTGTGATCCATGGTGTTTTCTCATGTATAAACTCTCTATTGGGATGCACTTCATTTTCAAGCACTCAGGAAATGGAAGGATTCAAGGATTGATGTTTTCAACCAAGAAGGAAGGCAAAGTATTCAGAGATATTAGTTAAGTACATTTCTCGGAAAAATAGAAGAGTTTTTCTCGAGAGACCTAAGTCAGTTCTCGAGACAGCCTTGCTAGTCTCGAGAAACTATAAGACTTCTCGAAATAAGTCTGAAAATCTTCTAAGTCCGTCTTTCTCGAGAAATGTCTTATAGATTTCTCAAAAGGAAGTCAGTTCTCGACACATCGACTTTATGTCTCAAAACACTAAAATTATTGTGTTGAGAAATCCTCTCCTCGAAAAATCACTGCCTTAAGATTCAGAAGTTCTGTTAAATTAATTTCTCGAGAAGCCTTATTCTTTTCAAGAAATAAAGTTATTTTCTCGGAAGCCTTATTCTTCTCGAGAACGTAGTTGCAGCATAGGGAGATTGAATTCGTTGATCGGAGTTCTATGTTCATCGATCAGAGTTCGATGTTCGTCGATCGGTTTTCGTCTATCCTATTTCATCGATTAGTAGATTTCGTCGATCGAAATCCGCCAGATTTCGTCGATTGAAATTTAGTCGATCGAAATCCGCCAGATTTCGTCGATCGAAATTTAGTCGATCGAAATCCGCAAAATTACGTCGATCAAAATTTCATGGATTGAAATCCACCAGATCTCGTCGTTCGGAATTTCATCGATCTAAATCCTTCGGAATTCGTTGATCCGGATTTCTTGATCTATTTCGTCGACCTTTTACGTCTGACTGTTATTTGAAATCTTTATAAGGTCTTGTCGATTATTGTCATAACAAAGAACCCTAATCGCTGCTAATCCTAAAAATGAAAATCACAATCGCTGCAATTTTTCAGATCGGGAAAAGCCGCACGCCATCATCATTCTCACTAAAGCTCATTCTTCAATCCAGCGATTCAAAAGCAGCCGAAAGATTCGACAAGATCCCTGTTTTTCAGATTCTCAATCTTTCATTTGATCATATCGACTCTCAAGGATTTCTGATCATGGTCATCTCAAGAATTATTCCTCAACTTCTTCACAGAGCATTTCAAGATGGAAGAACTATGTAGATCTCAGATCTGAAGTGAAGTTTGTTTTTCATTATTGTTGTAAAAATTATTTCAAATTTTGTAGGGGACTTTGTCTACGAGTTTGTAGGGAGTTTTTACTCTGAGTTGTAGGAGTGTTTACTCCGAGTTGTAGGAGTTTTTACTCCGAGTTGTAGGAGTGTTTACTCCGAGTGGTAGGAACATTGTTCTGAGTTGTAGGATTGTTTTCAATCCGAGATAGTTAAGTAGCTAAGTCTAGCGTGGTGCTAGATTGGTGAAGTGGAGAGTGGACGTACCCAAGATTGCGGAACCACTATAATTCCTTGTCTCGTCTAGTGCATGCTTTATTACTCTGTGTTATTCCCGCTAACTTTTTATTCCACAAAAAAATGCAGAACTCACTTATTCACCCCCCTCTAGGTGATTTAGGTAGACAACTAAAAAACATCTGTATAGGTTAGTCCAAGGAGCCGATGGATCAAAAATTCATGGCTGCATGTGCATAAGGTGGTGGATCTTTGATATTTGATGGTCGTTCACACTGACGTCGATACGATGACTCGGCAGGTGTGGTTTACACTTAGCCAAGGAAAACACTAGCGGGTTTGTCAACATTAGTACATGGTGACTCTGGTGTGTCATTTAGATGCGTACGTAAGAACTAGGCCTGGTAGTGTGAATACCCGCCTAGGAGTGGGGTAGCCCAACCCACTGTCACCGTTGGCCACTACGAGGCTGCTGGGTGTGAAGCTAGCTTCCAAAATCGGGTAACTAAAGGTATGTGCGCATAGAGTCATGTGTGTGTGTGTTGCACTTGTATGAACATAACATTAATATGCATAACATATCATAGCATGCCATTATTGCATTTAAACCCCTACCCCTATTGTATAAATTGGTATGGAACTTTTTATACGATAAGCCCTATAAAATGACCCCTTAATTTATAAGTTTGTATAAATATTCTTATAAATTATGGTTACCATTAAATATAGCTTATTCTCTTTACTTTTCCTTTATTACTACTCTACTTATTATAGAACTGCTAGTTTAGACTATTGTATATGGTATACTATATAAACTGCTAGATTAGGACCACCGTCACCTGCTTTTGTTTACTCGCCACCATCATAGCTTTCCTATCATTCCTCTCGCATGGTGCCTAGGATCCACTTGGGGAGGGTGGGGGAAATCAGTCTTAGTCGTTTGACTCACGGTTGGTGGACCAAACATTTTAGGGGCTCCGGATGGGGGACAGGGAGCAGTGGCAGGAGATGCAACACCAGCAGAGTGTGGTGCACATTGAGGTGGTCCAGTCTAGTACGGGAGAACCAGCTTCTAGCTTCATAAGTGTTAGTTTTACTTAGCTTCCGCAAGAGTGTTGTAGTGAGGTCATGATGTACCGGGCATGAGCCCATTTATATTTCTACTTTGCTATTCTATTTCAGTACCTCTATATCATGTGGACTTGCTGTGATTTTCATTCTCATTTATATATCTATTGTGATTTGTGGAGTTGACTTAATTATCTTCCTTCATATACTTCTACTTCGTTGGTGATTACTAATGCCAGTAGGATCGGCGTTTTGTAGTGATGACCTCCCTGAGTGTTTGTGTCACCCCAAAATGATGATTCTGGGTGTAAGACCGGGTAACGTAGCAAAAAAATGGGGTCTTACAACGTATATGTGAATAGTAAAGCTATTCCTAATGTGCTTGCTCCAAGAAGGTCTGTTGTGACTGAGTGGTAAAACAACCATTTTGCTCCCAGTCAAAATACAACTGTCAAGTGTGTTGATTCCTGTCCTAAGAAATGTCATCATAAAGTTCCTACTATTCCTCCAAAGAGAAGATACAATAAATATGAGTGTTGGTGTTGTGGAAAGATTGGATACTTTGCCCTGGATAGTTGGTTCAATCACACTGTGTCTCATGGGCATAAAATGTACTCAGCTAAGAAATTTCCAGGTGGTCTCAATAGAGCCCCAACTAACAAGCACCTAGGACCCAAGACAATTTGGGTTCCTAAGGATAAATAAATCTTTATTTTGCAAGTATGTCCAAGCACTAGAGATAGGCCTATCTTGTACTTGGATGGTTGATGTTCCAAATACATGATTGGAACAAAGAGCAATTTGAGGGAGTTTATTCAGTAAAGAATGGACCAAAGGTGATCTTTGATGGAGCTAACAAAGGGATTACCAGAGGTTATGGTAAGATCTCAAATTGATTAGTCACTTTCACTAAAGTAGCTTATGTGGAAGGGTTGCAACACAACCTTATAAGCATATGTCAACTTTGTGATCTTGGATATGACATTTCATTCCACAAGGATGAGTGCCACATAAATAAGTCAAGTGACCAAGAGGTCATCTTGACAGGCACTAGGTGTGGGAATATGTACTGTTTAAATTTTCTTTGTCTAAATTCAGACTCTCTCATATGTCTGGTTGTAAATGAGAAAGTCTCACACTGTGTCAAATGGCATAAGAGGATAGCTCATTTGAAATATAAGACCATAGACAAGCTATTCAATAAAGAGCTATTTAGGAATGGTCCTAACATTAAATGCTCTAAGGAAAGCATTTACTCAGCATGCCAAAAAGGCAAGCAGACCAAAACTCCTTTTAAAACCATTGAAACCAAAGACTTTGTGAGGTATTTATACCTCTTGCATATGGACTTGTTTGGTGCTAGTTCATATTCTAGGAAGGAAAGTCTACACCTTTGTGATTGTTGATGACTATTCCAGATTTACTTGAGTTTTCTTTTTAAGGAAAAAGTCTGAAACTCTTGTTGTCTTCAATACATTTATCAAACAAATACAAAATGAATTGAACAGTTCTGTGGTCAGAATCAGAAGTGATCATGGAACTGAGTTTCAATCTAAATGCATGAAAAAGTTTTGTGAAAAACTTGGGATTCAACAAGAGTTTTCCTCTCCAAGAACACCCCAGCAAAATGGGATTGCTGAGAGAAAGAATAGGACTCTCATTGAAGCTGGAAGAACCATGCTGAGTGATTCTTCTCTTCTAGAATATTTTTGGGATGAAGTTGTTAACATAACATGTCATGTTCTTAATAAAGCTTCAATCAACAAAAGCCTGAATAAGACTCCTTATGAACTAATGAAGGACAGAAAACCAGACTTGGCCTACTTCAGAATCTTTGGATGTAGATGTTTTGTCCTTAATAATGGGAAAACATACTTAAATAAGTTTGTTGGGAAGTCTAATGAAGGTATATTTATTGGTTATAGTAACCACAGTAAGTCCTATTGGGTCTATAACTCGAGGGATCAAGTTGTCGAGGAGTCTGTTCATGTTGTATTTGATGAAAGTTCTATGTATTACAATGATAAGCTATGTACATCAATCATAACAGGAGAATACTTGAAGCTAAAGGAGCTTTCAATAAAAGACTCAGTTTTAGCAAGCCAAAGTATACAAGATGGAGTCAACATTATTGAGGAAGAACTTGCACAGGAACAACCAGAAGAAGAGACTCAGCATCAAGATGAAGCTATTCAAAGAGAAGAGGTCACATTACCAGTTGCTATCAGACATCTAAGGGATCATCCAAGGGAACTGATCATTGGAGATGCAGCTCATGGAGTGACCACAAGAAGTAGAAAGTACAACACTGTAATGTACTCAAGTTTTCTGTCTTATACAGAACCAAAGAAGTTTGAAGAAGCCAATATAGACCCATTTTGGATAGGGGCTATGCAGGAAGAATTGAATCATTTCAAAAGATGTAATGTCTGGAAGCTGGTTCCCAAACTAGATGACTATAACATCATAGGAACCAAGTGGATCTACAGGAACAAACTGGATGAGAATGGTGTTATAGTTAGAAATAAAGGTAGACTGGTTGCAAAGGGCTATAGAAGAGAAGAGGGTATAGATTTTGATCAAACCTTTACACCAGTGGCTAGATTGGAAGCTATTAGACTTTTCCTGGCATATGTAGCCTATAAAGGATTCAAGGTTTACCAAATGGATGTGAAGTCAGATTTACTTAATGGTAACCTCAAAGAAAGGATCTATGTTGAGCAAACATTAGATTTTATTGACTCTACTAATTCTAATTATGTTTATCTTTTATTAAGTGCTCTCTATGAGTTAAAAAACAAGCCCCAAGGGCTTGGTATGAGACTCTGTTTAAATTCCTTCTGTAGAACAAATTCTCAAGAGGGAAAATAGACAAAACATTATTCCTAAGGGAAGTTAAAGGCAAGACCATCTTAGTACAAATATATGTAGATGACATTATATTTGGTTCTACTGATGAGTCACTTTGCACTATGTTTGTCAAACTTATGCAAGGTAAGTTTGAGATGAGTAGTATAGGTGAACTCAAGTTTTTCTTGGGTCTCCAAGTTAAGCAAACTATAGATGGAATTTTCATTAGTCAGACTAAGTTCACCAAGGAGTTAATCAAGAAGTACGGCATAGAAATAACCACTTCCATGAAAACTCCTATGGGGTCCAGTATGTCTTTAGACAAGGATGGTGCTGGCAAGCCAGTTGATATCACCTTATATAGGGGCATAGTTGGATCACTACTTTATCTAACAGCCAATAGACCAGACATAATGTATGCTACCTGTATCTGTGCTAGGTATCAAGCCTACCCTAAGGAGTCTCACTATACAACAGTCAAAAGAATATTGAGATATCTAAAGGTCACCCCTAGTCTTGGCCTATGGTATCCCAGGGATAGTGATTTTGAACTAGTAGGCTTTTCAGATGCAGATTATGCCGGTTGTAAAGAAGACAGGAAAAGAACTTTAGGTTCATGTCAGTTCCTTGGAAGAAGGCTAGTGTCATGGAGCAGCAAAAAGCAAACAAGTGTTGCAATATCCACTGCTGAATCTGAGTATATTTTAGCTGGAAGTTGTTGTACACAATTGTTTTGGATTAAGCATCAACTACAAGAGTACAACATTCAGCTAAGTAAAACTCCAGTATATTGTGATTCTACTAGTGCCATTTCAATTGCAAATAATCTTGTGTTACATAGTAGAACTAAACATATTGAGATTAGATATCACTTTATTAGGGAGCATGTAGAAAAGGAAGGCATAAATCTAGAATTTGTTCCTATAAATAAACAAATTACTAATATTTTCACTAAGCCCCAAGATGAAGAGAAATTTAATATCTTTAAGTTTGAACTTGACAAGTTAAATCTAGAATAATTTATGAATACATAAGAACTGAATAAAATAAGAATAAAATATCAGGGCAGTAATTAAATTTACTTATCTAAATATGGAGAGAAGACCCCAAAGTGTCAAGTATCTATAGTTCTGGAAACAAAGTATTGGCTAAGTCAAAAGTTATGTCGAGACACTAGAGAATGTGTCGAGACATCAAAGAAAGTGTCGAGACACACAAAAATGTGTCGACACTGCATAGTGCAATGTGTCAAGACACCAAAGTAAGTGTCGAGACATCAAGGGTGTCAAGACCCTAAAGTGTATTTCGAGAGACATTATCCTTGTGTCGACACATCTCGACAGACAATTTTTCCCTATGTCGACACTAGGTCTTTACCTACAAATTTGGAACAGTCTAAATGCATCACGTCTTTTCATCTTCTGGAAAGATTAGACTATAAATAGGGTGTGAGAGTAGAAGTCGACTACGCTTTCTTGATATTATAAACTATTTATTCCTGAGTGTCGAGCCCTAGAACCCATATCAGTCGACACTTGTCAACCATTTCTCTCCACTCTCATGGCACCCAAGAATGATGATAACATCTTTGAAGGTTATGAACTTGTTTGAAATGGATTCGACTCGGCGTATGAAGAAATTACGAATGTAATAACCCTAATCAATGAAGAAGGATTGAAATATCTGCTTTTAGAACCTTCAAATGTCTGGAAACGAGAAGTTTCAGAATTCTTATTAAATGCTCATCTTGATTCAAACACTGAAAAGATTAAGTCCAAAGTGAATGGAACAAAGGTCAAAATCACTACCAGAAGGCTGGCCAAGATATTTCACTTACCGTGAATTGATCAAGAAGATGACCTAGATTCTGCCATGACTGTAGAAGCTTTTGAGTGGTGTGGATTGGCCTCAACCACAAAGCTTGGAAGCACCCTTATCAGGAAGGGAATGAACACTCATGGGAAATTCTTGTCTGAGATAATAGGGAAAGGTGATGCTATGCAAAACAGGAGCACATGACAGGATTTCTGCATATATGTTTGAGTTGATGACTAGATTAATCTTGAAAGTCCAGACTAACTGGAGCAAAGTAGTCTTTGACAAGATTTCAAAAGGCATCAAGAAGCCCAATATGGGCAGAATTATAAGCCTCTACTTAGTACAAGCAATTCCTGATAGTCTTAATCTCAAGATTGGCTCTAAGATCAATCACATGAGAAAAATGGACATGAGAATACTAGCAAGCTAGGTGGGATAGAGTACTATCCAAGGAAACACCTATAATAGAGATGGAGAAGGAGAAAAAAATAAGAAAGAAGGTTTGTGGAAGAAGAATCTTCTAGTGAATCTGAAGATCAGGGAAGTTCTAACTCAGAGAAACAATATAATGCAGCACCTACAAAATCTCCAAGGACCACTCTTGGTATTGGTGATCAAATACATGGGGAGACAGTCCCAGCTAGGGATCCAAGTGAGGGGGAGAACCTTAATATTCTGCCAGATATAGATTTGGATAATGTCAACACTATAGTAATGGGCATAGTACAGGAGCTAGATACTGTTCTCGAACAAGTAGAGGTTCCTGAACAGGAAATTCCTGATAAGGAAACTGAGGAAAAAATATTTCTGAATAAAGATACTGATAGTTAGGGGGAGATGGCAGCTCTTCCAGAGGATCCTGTTCCTGATGCCATAGATCTTGGTGAAGTAGGTGCAAGGGTTGAGGGGGAGTTAGCAGATCTAGCCCCAAATAATGAAGGAGCTAAAGAGCCTAAATCAGTTGAACTTGTTAGTTCTTCTGATTCTGAGAAGGAGGAAGCCTCTCAGATGAAGAAAAGAAAATTGATTGAACTTAAAAAGAGGAGTAGGAGCTATAAGAAGAATATTCAGTCTGGAACAACACCTGTTCCTCCTGTGGTTTTCAGCTCACTTATAGTTCAAATGCAAATAATGTTAGTTCCACAAAGAAATAAACTGGAAAATTATGTAGATGAAAGAAATAAGGAGTTGCAGTTCTAGCTTGCACAAAAAATCAAATCCATTAGATATGAGGTCAACTTGTTGAAGAAGGATATAACTGACTTCTTCCAAAGAGGAGCACATGTTGTAGTCTTCCATGCTCAACAACATGAGGATTCAAAGAAAACTCAAGATGAAATAGCTGTTAAATAAGGATATGTCCTGGAAAACCAGACTAGAATGAATGAGAACATGATAGTAATGCATGATACTACACTAGTAAAGATAGCTGAGCATATTATAACTCTGGAGACCAAGATAACCTCTACCTCCAAATATATTGAATCTCACCTATCTACTCACACAGCTTCTTTGGTTAAGGAAGTCAAGGCCTCTAGCAAAGAACTAGATGATCACTTGCTTAAGGTAAATAATCATTTGTCCTCAGGGATTACTCATCTTGAAGGTCAGGTCAGATTTCATAAGAATGACTTAAGAGATCATGAACAAAGATAAGTCATAAAGGGGGAGAGAGTAATGATAATGTCAAGCTCTGAGCATGCTATTTGGACCTCCAATAACATCAGATAAACTATAGGCCTTCCTCCCATAAATTATGATGAAGATCAAACTACTGATTTTGGCTGCCAACCAGCTCATTTTGAGGCTATTCAAACTATAGTACAGTCTATGTACAGTCCTTCAGCATAGATTCAGAATGTAGTATGCGAGGAGGTGGAGATGGCTTCTTTTGCCTTGCTCAAATAAAAAGAAGCCCAATTATCTAAAAAGAGATTCAGGGAGCAGGCTGAAGCAAAGCTAGATTTTGAGCAGTGGAGTCCAACTTCTAGATCTATTATACTCACTGTATGGAAAACTGTTAACAATAATACAACTGACAGGGGAAAATGGTACTAGGAACAAGAATATGTCAAACATATAAAGCAGCAAGAGATCATTTATAAATTCAGAAATGATCTGAAGGCAGAGAAGATCCCAGCTGATTCTATTAAACCCATCAAGTAATTTCTCAAGCCATATCATTAGCTTGAAAGGAAAAGGCTCAAGCAAGAAGAGATCTCTAAGGCCAAGGATGTCAAGGGAAAGAAGAAGGTGGCTGATGACAAGGTGCTTGAAGTCAAAGCCAAGATACAATCAGGAAAAGGCATTGTCATCAAAGAGCCAGAATAATCTTATATTATTTTTCTTTTCTAGAAATAATGTAATTTTGTTTTAAGAACATTGTAAAAACTGAAAAGTGAAATCTTTGAACAAATTGAAATGAAAAAGTTTGGTTGCACTTTGTTATATTTGTTTTAATTATTGTTATTTCCTTTATAATTTTGTTCAGCACTTTTAATATACATCATAATTATATTATTTTGATATTGCGGTGTATATCATTGAATTGGGGTTATGACTTCTCCAAATAGGGGGAGATTGTTGCGTATATTGGAAATAATGTACTTAATTTGAAGAAGCCCTTTCAACTCAATGATATACACAAGTATCTATTTGATGTATGTTTCAGTTCATGCATGCAGGTTAGCTTATGTCATATTGATTTGACAGGTGATCAAGGTTATATTGACAGGTGGACTCAAAGATGCTGACTGGAAAGACAGTAAAGAAAATTGACTAAGTCCACAGGCGTCGAGTGAAGCCAGTTCACTGAACTCCATACACCTAAAAGTGCTGAGTGAAGTCAGGACAGTCAACGCCTAGTAAGTTGTAGTGCAGAGAAATGGCTAAGTACAAAAGTGTTGACACACTTCAAATATATCGACACCTTTGCAGGAGCAGTGTTGAGACAAGTCAGTTATCTCGAAATATTGAAGATTAAGACATCTATGTCGAGATAATTCAGTTATCTCGACACTTTGAAGATCAAAATAGCTGTGTCGAGACAAGTCAGATATCTCGACACCTTAAGACTATAGTGTCAAGATAATATAACTGTCTCGACATAATGAAGACTAAAGCATAGACTTAAATATGTAGACACCCAGCAGACTGAAGTGTCGAGAGAATTCAACTCTCTCGACACAGTGAAGAATTAAAACAAGTGTCGACACCCGGTAGACTGAAGTGTCGAGAAAATTCAACTGTCTCGACACAGTGCAGATTTAAAGATGTCGACACAGTCGACGGTTGTATCGAGATAAGTCAACTGTCTCGACACCTTCAAGTTCAGACTAAAAATTCTAATAAGTAATATTGTATGGAGACTGCTAAGATATCTCGACACCTTCTAAGAACACTAAGTAATATTGTGTCGAGACACTTTGGACTTCTCAACACTTTTGATCCTGAAGTTGAACAAAGTCAACACAGCTGAGTGTCAAGTCAAGTCAGAAGTGTCATGCCAGCTACGTGACTTGATATCTCATCAGAATCTGTTTGAAGGAAAATTTGAAGTATGATGTCACACGATGATGTCATCAATCAGAAGCCAGCAGTCAGTGAAGGTTATAAATAGAGGGGTCGTCTATACAGAATTAAAGGGAGTCTTTCAACGAATCAATTCTCTCATTCTGATTTCTTCTAAGTCAGAGGAGGGTGACAACTCCAAGAAGAAGAAGGAAGACGCAAGTCTTTAAGAAAGTCTTCTGATCCTTTCAACAAGTTGATCAGAGGATTAAGGTGGATCTGTTCTACAATTTTTTCAAAGAAATCAAGTCAATCATCATCAAGAACATTGCAGATCTAGAGAAGAATTATTTCAGCAGCCTGCTTAACAAGAATCAATCCTTTACTGCTAAATTGAAGAATTTGAATTCTCAGATAAGTCAAATCATTGAATTGTTATTTTCTGAAATTATTTACCTCTTAATTTTGTAAGATCTTTTTGAGATCTGAGTGGGTAGGTGATAAATTCTCTGAGTTGTAAGCCTGTGTTATAAAGGGTTAGGTAGGGTTCTTGAGGGACCTGAGGTAGATGATTTGTGTGAAATCACTAAGGTGTAAGACTTGTAAAGTCTGAGGTAGGGTTATTGAGGGATCTGAGATAGGAGATTGTGTAGATCACTGAGGTATGACTAGTGGGTCTGAGTTGTAGGTTTCTTAACAGAAATTGAGCCTGTAAGATCTTTTGATCTGAGTTGAAGAGGAGGATATAAAAACTTATCTAGCTCATTGCTAGTGAGGAAGAAGGGGGAAAGTGGATGTACCCTAGATAGGGGAATCACTATAAATTCGTTGTGTTTTGTGGATTGCTTGTGTTGTGTTCTGTGGTTTGCTGGTGTTGTGTTCTTGTGAAAGTTTATTTTTTATGTATCTGCTGAACATTTAATATAAGTGACTAAGAAATTTAAAAGACACCAATTTACCCCCCCCCCCCCCCCACCCCACCCTCTAGGTGATTAAACTACCCATAGATTTATCTTTCACAAGGCAAGGGAGCCAACCCTACAATAATACTTACTCAAGGTAAGGGGTCTCATTGGGGGGGGGGGGGTCCGGACTTTCTCCATCCGGCACGTACAACGTAAGGATAATATCATCGCAAATCATCTGGCCAAGTTTGGTCCAAAGATTGTGGGAGCCATGACGGACTTATTACATCCATCTATAGATGAGGGAGATCTAATGGAGATAGATCAACGCCCTTCATGGAGGGACCCGTTCATCACTTTTCTCACCACCGGCGAGTTTCCTTGGGAAGTCGCAGAAAAGAAGCATTTCAGGCATAAGTCGGCATATTACCTGTTACGCGGGGGAGAGCTCTTTCGAAAGACTCTCTCGGGACTCCTGGCTAGATATGTATCTGAGGAGGAGGCTCCGAAGGTCTTAGAGTAAGTTCACTCAGGAGAGTTTGGAACTAACTCGGGGAGTAGGGACCCTGGAGGGCCAGATCATTCGACAAGGGTGTTATTGCCTCCAAAATGCAAACGGGGTAACCATCAGCCATACATGGAATGGTGATGACTTGAAACGCTTCTATCCCTGAATTAATGGAATGTGTATATTGTTCCCGAATCTTCTCTCTTTTAGCACGTTCTTTTCAACCTCATCCTCCCTCAATGCTTGAATAAATGTTGAAAAACTAAGTCCCAGGTTGTTCCCGCTATCAGGCATCCACCTAGCTGGCAGGTCTGTTGGGTCCCCGGTTGACGTTGTGGTATGTTGAAAAACTAAGTCCCGGGTTGTTTCAGCTATCATGCTTCCACCTAGCTGGCAGGTCTGTTGGGCCTCCGGTTGATGTTGTGGAATATTAAAAAACTAAGTCTTGGGTTGTTCCTGCTGTCAGGCTTCCACCTAGCTAGCAGGTCTGTTGGGCCCCCAGCTAGTTGACGTTGTGGTATGTTGAAAAACTAAGTCTCAGGTTTTTTCTGCTATCAGGCTTCCACCTAGCTGGCAGGTCTGTTGGGCCCCTAGTTGACGTTGTGGTATGTTAAAAACCAAGTCCCAGGTTATTCCTGCTGTCAGGCTTCCACCAAGCTGGCAGGTTTGTTGGGCCCACGTTGACATTGTAGAATATTAAAAAACTAAGTCCCGGGATATTCCCTCTATCAGGCTTCCACCTAGCTGGCAGGTCTTTTGGGCACCCGTGTTGACGTTGTGGTATATTGAAAAACTAAGTCCCGGGCTATTCCCGCTGTCAGGATTCCACCTAGCTGGCAGCTCTGTTGGGCCCCCGGTTGACGTTGTGGTATGTTGAAAAACTAAGTCCCGGGTTGTTCCCACTATTAGGCTTCCACCTAGCTGGCCGATCTGTTGGGCCCACGGTTGACGTTGTAGAATATTAAAAAACTAAATCTTGGGTTGTTCCCGCTATCAGGCTTCCACCTAGCTTGCAGGTATGTTGGGACCCCAGTTTACGTTGTGGTATGTTGAAAAACTAAGTTCGGGCTATTCCCGTTGTCAGGCTTCCACCTAGCTTTCTGGACTATTGTGCCCCCGATTGACGTTGTGGAATATTTAAAAACTAAGTCTCAGGTTGTTCCTGCTGTCAGGCTTCCACCTAGCTGGCAGGTCTGTTGGGCCCCTTATTGACGTTGTGGTTGTTGGAGCCGACGGTTCACATATCCTTAGTTTGATAATATCAACTCCCATGTTGTATTTGATTACATCTTGCGTTTGGTATTGTGTGCAGGTTTACAAAGTCCATGAAATTCGAGGAGCCCTCCTCAGGAACCTACCGTTGAGTCATAGTAGTTAACGTAGGGTGGTAGCCTGAATTAAATGGACAAGGCGCCCGGGAATCTACCGCTCCGTGCTAGTCCTACTTCCTGCACTAGTTCGAGGAATTAATTTGTATAGGCTCTCGGGAACCTACAGCGCTAGGCATTAGCTTTGCACCGTATCGCGCTAGCCAAGGAGACGCCTGACCTATCGCCAGGAAATACCATTCCTTACCACCGGGCGTAGCATTATACCGCATTGCGCGTCGTCGAGATGGAAGCATGACAACTATCTACCGTCGGGCGTAGCTTGGTACCGCGCTGCACACCTTTCAACGATCATCGAGACAAAAGTGTCGAGATGACTGGACTACCGCGGGGTGCTACCAACCTACCGCGTCACGCTAGCATTGGAAAAAGGAAAATATTCTTTTTGAATATTTTTTCCCAAATTTGGAGGACAGCTGTCAACATCAAGCGTGTGAACCTACTGCCGGGCGCTAGCCTTACCGCTGGCGGTAGCCTATTTTCACAAAGATGTATATAAAGGCGCCTCATTTTTTGTGTTCCTTACCAAGACAAAAATAAACTTAGATCTGCGACTCCTAGGGTTCGGTCGCCTCTTTATGGTCCGTTCTGCCATATTTGTCGAAGGAAAAAGAAGACCTCCTCCCTCCCTTTCGTGCACAAAGAACTCCGGCAAGCTAAGAACTACATCAACTACGAAGAGACGACTGATTGCAAGCACACGGAGATCTCAAGCACCCGCCGCAGATTGCTCGACGAAGGAATCATCAAGAGGGAGATTTTAATCTTTTAAATCCTTTAATCTTTTGTTATAATCTTTCTCGTTTCTCCATATTCTTGTGGTGAGGGAAATCGACCGGGGAAGGTCGTCGAAAATCTGGGGAGAATTCCGTGAGAAATCGTCCTAGAGAAGGGATGTCTAGATCAGGTGATCTAGCAGGGCTCTAAGACCCTTTCTTGCGTGGAGGTGAAGAGCCGGCTCGAAGACCTTTCTTGGAGGGAAAGGGAAAGAGCCAACCAGTCCGGGGAGCGGGTTGGTATAGAAAACCAAAAAGCTTTTTCACTCACCGCCTTCTATCTCCGACGTCACGGGGATCAAGATTTTGTAATTGTTAAAACAGTTGTTGATCTAGTTTTTGCAATAAAATTCATTTTATCCTTCTTTACTTGTGTGTACTGCTGTGAATGTTAGTTTGTATTATCCTGAGGAGTGCATAGATCTCCAAGAGATAATCTACCCAGAAAAATGAGTTCAGATACATATCGTCGCACGTTAGATACCTAACGCCCAACGGTAGCTTCCTGAATTAGTTTTACCTTGGAACAAAATAATTCAAATTTTGATAAACGACACAAACCTTATTAACCCCCCCCCCCCCAGGTTGGACACTAGAACCAACAGTGGTATGTTGAAAAACTAAGCCCTGGGATGTTCCCACTGTCAAGCTTCCACCTAGCTGGCAGGTCTGTTGGGTCCCCAGTTGATGTCGTGAAATATTAAAAAACTAAGTCTCGTGTTGTTCCCGCTGCCAGGCTTCCACCTAGCTGGCAGGTCTGTTGGGCCCCTGGTTGACGTTGTGGTATGTTAAAAAACAAAGTCCCGAGTTGTTCCCGCTATCAGCCTTCCACCTAGCTGGCAGGTCTATTGGGCCCCCGGTTGACGTTGTGGCATGTTAAAAAACTAAATCCCAGGTTGTTCCCACTGTCAGGCTTCCACCTAGCCGACAGGTCCATTGGTCCCCGGTTGATGTTGTGGTATGTTTAAGAACTAAATCCCGAGCTATTTTCACTGTCAGGCTCTCACCTGGCTGGCAGGTCTGTTGGGCCCTCGGTTGATGTTGAAATCCTTAGGGGATAGTTACTGCAAGAGCGATGATGTTTATTTAGGGGACAAGCCTCTCTCGACAGGCCTTTCTCGGCAGCCCTCTCTCTATAGGCCTCTCTCGGCAGAACACTCTCGGCAGAATCCTCTCGTTAGGACCCTCTCGGCACCGTATGTTTGGCACTACTTAGCGGAACTGCCCCACGTAGTAAGAGATCAAGGCCATCTCCCCCTAGACATGGTTCACAAGCGCGAGTCACGATTGGCACTGTGGTCACCACCTAAGAGCCTAAGGTATGTGCGAATGCTTGGAAAAGTTTGCAAATGGTTAAAAGGGAAAGGCTCATCCATATAAAAATACAAGAACATGCCCAAAAAAGAGAATCTTTTATATATATTCCCAAATACATTAGGGGTCTCGCCCATTATATGTATTTCAAAAAAAAGAAAAGTACAAGCAGAAGTTGAGAGGTGGAAGGTCTTCAGGAAGAATCATCGGACTTCTCACGGGAAGATTCTTCGCTCAGAAGCGAATCGAGACCGTCCTCGCACTACAAATCTTTGCCCTCAGGCACTTCGATGGTGATGAAAGGCCTCGGCAGGACGCTTTGTGTCGTAAGCCTCCCTCCTTTCTCGTTCAGCAACCCAGCACCTCTCAACACCTCCATCATGTGCTTGGCCTCCCTCTGGGCATTCTCCTGCATCATCACTTCGATTTCGTAATTACTGTACAAATGTCGCTTGACCTTTTCGCCCGGGGGCTACGGGAGCAGGATTTCTTGCAGACATTTGTTCTTGGCCTTCCTCCCCGGCCAATACCTTGCACTCAAGGGCTGCCACCTGTATGCACAGCAGCTCGACATCCATAGGGTCCTGACAGGAAAATCAAAAGAAAGTTAGTCAGGCATGAGGTGAAACTGTGAAAGGATAACGAGTGGTTCACTCACCCTTTGCGCTAGATGACTGGCAAGAAGGGCCTCAGAGGCCGTCAGTTGTCTCTTCAGGAAAGTCACCTTTATTGCGGCGAGATCCCACGACTTTTGAACCTCGTTTAAGTTCCGGTCGAGTTTGAGGTTTTGGCATGACGCCATATACGCGAGCTTAAGAGCGCGAAGCTGGGCTCGCGCAGTCTCATGCACAAGGGTCCGAGTTGACTCCTTGTCATAGAGGCTGGCATCCTCCCAGCTGTACAACCCGAAGGTGAGTGTGAAGGCCTCTTCGCTGGTGGTATCTTGCTCCATCCACATTGGCAGGAGCGTCAAGATGGAGGTGCGGTTAGCCTCGGGGTCCCATTGGAGAAGAGACTGTCCCGTCTTATCCAGATGCCTCTTGCCGAGGCTGAAGTTCTGATGCCCTCTCGACACCGGTACCCTAGGAGCCTTCTCTACGGTGGCGGCAATCTTTGCGGTAGTGCTCGCCAAACTCGTCGCAGGTGGGCCCTTGGCAGGGGTCTCGGCGACAGACTTTCCCTTGTCTAGTGCAGACGTTTTGGACTTCTGTGAAGATGTTGGGGGAGGAGGATCCAGCTTCTGCTTCAGGGCACTCGGCTGGGACGAGGTACTCGGCTCATTCAGGCGGGTCATGGTTGCTGATTGCGTGAGAAATAGGTCATGGGCGAGGGTCTCGGTTTCCTCGTACGACTGGCGGAGAGGGATTTCTCTCTCACCTGCGCGGATAGTAAGGGTTAGTTTCATCGAATCCGAAGGCATCAACTAAGAAAGAGAGGCGAGATGATACCTTCACCGATGAGTACTAGCGAAAGGGAGTCGAGGTCCCGCCGTAAGAACTTGACATCGAAGTTCTTGGTTCTAAAGAAGGTGAGGAGGGTGGTCTTGTGCCCCCCAAGCACGGGATGCTTGTAGGTCGCCTCGTCGTATTGAACGCGATAGAGGGGCACGTTGCCGAAGTTCCCGTAAAAAAAAGAACTTTTGGGACCAGTGGTGGTTCTTGTTGGTGAGGCCACTAGTCTTGATCGTCTGGCCCGAAAAGAAGACGATCCCACTCTTGTCCCGGAAGTTAGACAGCTTCCAGAAGACCGAAAGATTGAACTCGATCCTTTTTGCATGCATGTAACTGGCGAATGCTACAAGGAGCGTGACGGAGTTCGGGTTGAGTTGGGTTGGAACCACTCAAAAGTATCGGAGGGTCTGGCACATCTCTGGCCAGAAGGGGAGGTGGAACCCCACCTCAAAGTGCTCCAGGGGGATGGCGAGCTCCCCTTCTAGCATGAAGTTGGTTTTGTCATCGCTCTCGGGACGCATCACGACGAACCCTGGCGGGACGTAATTGGCCACCGCAAAAAGGTACTCCTCCTCAGTCAACTTGCAGGGGGAAAGTCGTGGTCAATGAAGCATTGCGCTCATTTTGTTCGACCGTCGGTCTCTCCCGGCATTTTGCAAATACGTGAGGAAAGTTGGGTTTGCGCAGCCGTGAGATCGCAAGGTGGCGAGTGTTTGAGGGAAGAACGAAGATCTGGAATCAAATGGAAGTAAATGTGGTTGTTGAGCTGGCCTATTTATAGAAAAGTTCAACAATCATGAAGTTTCCCTCAGGCAGTGGGGGTGCGGATAACATCTTTTTATATTCCGGTGCTTCATAATTCGCAAGACCCATCCGCCGCTCCTTACCTGCAAATGGAGAAAGCCTCCAGGAAGAGTTCCTGGGTAAGCGAAAGGCATTGCGTAATGGAGGCAGAAAAAGCAACCATGATACTCAGTAGAATAAATGCATTACGCTAGGCGAGAACAATGATAAAAAATACTTAGATGGCCACTCGCCAAGCGAGGGCGAATTTAAAATGTTTTATTACATGATCACGCGAGAAGATAGAACAAGAGGAGGCGGGAACCGACGAGCTCAGTATTGGATCAAATGCAACCGGCCCTGGTCTTGCCTCCCCGACCTCGGAGGCACTCGCGGTTAGTAATAGGCGCTCATAGCTGTTAGATCCTTGTTGAACAAGCGCATCTGATACCGGGCTCACGCAATATGTTTCCCAGGAGATGTCTCCTCACACCCGCCTCCTTATCGCTCTATCTCCCCAACAAGGTGCGAGTAGTCCCGCTTGAGGATGCCTAACCTGCGTTCAGTGGCAGCCTAGTGTACTTTCTCCTGGTGAGAGTCATCCCTCTATATCCATATCAGTTTCTCCAGGACCTCCACCATCCGCTTCTTATGTGTCTCGGCATCTTCAGGATCTCCAAGAAAGTTTATGAGCTCGATAGGGGACGGTGGGAGAGAGAAATCCTCGTCGACATCAGGAGCCGCCGCCGAGGTGTCCCAGTAAACTGGCAAGAAGTTTCGACCAATCAAGATCAGATTCGAGCGAGAAGGAGAGTGTTCAGCGATTTACTTGGCATAGGGATGGTACCCCCGCCTAGCGGCTGGAGGGAAGGACCAGGTCTTCCCTCGAAGGATCACACAAAGAGTGGGTGGCCCATTTTTCCCTATCCTGGACGGGTTGGCGTTTGCCCCGGTAGGTGAATCTCGGTAGGATAGGAGACGTCGGGAGCTTTCCCGCTCAAGGGCCTAGGGTCTGACGCAGGTTCTTTTGGGACCTCGGCGACCGGGGTCTTGGGCGCTGGACTAACCAAACCCGTAATCCCAAAGGTAGGGGATGCGAGAAGCAGCATGAGCGAGAAGATATACGGATTACAGAATGTGAGGGGTTAACCATCAGTCATACTTGGATCGGCTACGGTTTCGACCCGGGTACCATGGGGGCAGTCTCCGGAGTCGGTTGTTTGCTCCCTTCAGGGAGTCGGAGGGTCTTGGCATTCGCCGGGGGAACACCAACATTACTCTCTGGCAGGGTTTCCTGCGAATAGGCTTGGGGCTCAGTTCAACGAACTCATTTTTGGGGATTACCAGGATGGAGGTAAGTGAAATACCTCCGCGAGGACGGTGAGGTTCTCGCAATTGGGGGTAGGGGTCGGAGAAGCAGACTCACCAACAACAAGATTCCGCCAAATCATCTTCGCCCTTTTTGGACGGTAGGGCGAATCAGCGGGCCTCTTGGATGAGAGCCATGGAGTATATTTGGAGGCTTTGGAGCTGTCCTTTCCTGCTCAGTCGTGAGACGGTCCAAGAGCTCTTGCGAGAGAGGTTTTGCGGTCAATCTATTGTACATGATCGAAACGATGAAAGCTCCGTGGATGAACTGTGGTCAAACGAGGATATCAAGTCCATGGCTAACCTGAGGTATTTATAGAGTTGTAGAGGGACCCACAAAAGATTCCCTTCCAGGTCAGCAATCACTCATCGAATACCGAGGGTTGGACTTTTCTTTCTGAGCGTAGGACTAGCTCGCAAAGAGCGGGGATTGTGTACAATCCCGTATTCGTTGAGTGGGCGCTTCCGGCAAGTTCAGGGCTTTGCAAGACATTTAGGTCCAAGAGGGCCAAAGTGGGTGAGTGGGGTAAGCTGATTCGCACTCGCCGAGGAGGAATGAGAGGGCCCCCGCTCATAATGGGTGGGGAGGGTCCCACCCCTAGCAAGCCGGAAGGCTCTCGCCCATATAGGCGAGTAGCAAATTGATCTCGCATCCGCCCTTTTAGGGAGCCATGGAGGCGAGTGTCGGGATCACCCAGCACTCGCCCTTTAGGCGAATGGTACCTTCATGGATCATTCTCCCAGTGGGGTCCAAAGGTAAAATTATCTGGATGCCCTTGAGGGGCTGCAAATAGCCTTCCATAACTGCGGAGCTACGCTTTTGGCAGACCCAATTGGGCTGCGTTTAGTAATTCTGAATAGCGGTATTATGTTGTTGGCAGACCAAGATTGAAAATCTATAAATAAAACCATGGGGGCACCTTTGGAGGGACAGTTTGAACAGTTCTTTTTTGTCTTCATCTCTTCAGGCTCTCTCCAAAGGCGCCCAAGCTCAGCATTGGCTTGGGAGAGGAAAAGTTTCTTGATCTTCTGGGTGTGTGGTGAGATCTCCTGGCTGAGACCTCGGTTCTGTTCCCGAGTTCCCGAATCTTCAGTCTGGAGTGCTAGTCAGAGAAAAGTAGATGTGAGGTCATACCCTTTTGGGACCCCGAACTTCACAGAGACTTATTTCTAGTTTCAACATTCATGACCGTCACCACCGTGCAAAACAGAGCCCAAGATTGTCAGAATCAAATCAGCAAATGTCACTACCAGAGGTTTGTTTTGGAATGATGAGAATAAACGTTCCATAAATCTTTAGATTTATCCAACAACTTTTTGGTTGTCTTACAATGTATAGAAAGACTTTGTTTCATGATCAAAGAATGTCGGTATAAGGACTTAGCCAAATTAAGAAGAAATATCAGAAACATCGATTTAGATTCGGAGCATGATTTTGTATAAGCCCAGAAAGTTGGCCGCATTTATCATATTGAATCTACTGTTATGTAGTTGGATGTATTTCGGGTGGTGGTCAAAGTGGAACTACCCCCTGTTGCCACTAGCTGGGATTATATAGGCAAACCCTAGGGTTAGAGCGGATATCGAATATCCCGGTATCCCAACCAGACCCGTTAAGCCTCCAAACCCGTTATATATTCAAATGTACTTCAACATCTACTTATTACATGAACAAAGCATAGATTTTGTTTCGCTGACCGAGTACTGGCCAATCAGAGATCTAATCGCTGACTGATTCCTTTATTCATCAACGCTTATTGAAGGAATAATTTAATCTTATTAATCAAAGATCACTGATCGATGACCACAAATTCATAGATCAACGACCAGCATTGAAGATTTCGTTGGATTCACATTGGAGCCGCCAGGTCTTCCATTCCAGCCCGGTATATAAAAAAAATACTTATGAAAGCAGATTTCTCGATTCTGTAAGAAGGCATTTGGCTTGAAGAAACTATTATTTCATAGAGATGTCGATGCCTAAGATTCTTAAAGATTTGATATGAAGGAGCCATTTAAATTCAACAATAAAGGTACCAACAAGGCTCCGTTTGGCATGGTGGTGGCGGTCATAAATGAATGGATTAAAATATCATTTGTTAATATTCACCTAACAAACATCATCAGTTTGAACATAAAAGTGGATGAAGTTCCTTAGGTAGGTGTAAACAAATGACAATTTAACCCCCGTGTTCATGACCATCACCACCGTGCCAAACGGAGCCCAAGTCTCCCATGTTTTCCCCTTTCTATTTGATGAACAAGAAAACATTAGTCTTGAGAATCGCTCTTCAAATGATTTAGTGCCCAGTTCTAAAAGTCCCCATATAAAAAATGGGCTGGTTCTAAGCCAAATGATTTTATATTTGTTGCGAGTCAATCGGTCTTTTCCCGGTCCAGAGAAATCAGACCGCCTTAACTCAAAATTGGTTCGGACGCAAACAGACAAAGAAAATAGTAGGCAATGACAAGAGACTTATTTTGACGTGGAAAACTCGGAAATTGTGAAAAACCACGTGCCTGGATCTGTGCCGAGCTAAAATCCACTAGTTCCTTTGATTTTACAGTGATTGAGATTTGATCTCGGAGGGAAACAAGCCGCTTCTCTGTTACAATTACAAAGTACAAAAATGAGGGAATAAAACTAAGTATTCAGAGCCTCGATGGAAGCGCTCTGACCTTGAAAATTGGGCTAAGTCCACGGAACCTCGATGGAAGTGTTCCGACCTGAAAATTTGGCTAAGTTCATGGAACCTCGATCAAAGTGCTACGACCTGTAAATTTGGTTAAGTCCACAAAACCTTGGTGGAAGCGTTCCGGCTGGGAAAAATCTCTAAATCCACAGATCATTTGCGCAAGAAGGTGAGCGGAGCGAATTCACAGCGAAGGATCGGCCTAAGTCAACGATCTCGCCGGAAAACCTCAGAGCTCTCTCTTGCTTTTGGAGTTGCTTGTCCTCAAATAAAGGTCTAGGGGCCTATTTATAGTTTTTTGGAGGGTCGCGTTGATAATTCTGTCCGGGCATGATTTGTGCCGGTGAATGACGTCGCTCTATTTCGGTAACCTGGATCACCAACTTTAGCAAAATGACGAAAGTGTCCCCCAAGCGATTCGGGCGGCACGGGCGAGGTGCATGACGACGACGGCGATCGATAGCGGCCGAGGGCGACAGAGGCGGTCGGTGGCGATGACGGTCGTCTGCGCACACGCGCGCGTTGCTCGCTTTAGAGCAGCGCGCGCTGCTCGCTCTAGCGCAGCGCGCGCGAGCGCCTGCACGCGCTCTGTATAGTGCGCGCGAGCGCTTGCTTATCGGGCGCCCGTGAGGCGCGCGCGTGCACTTGCGTGCCTGCGAGGCTCGTGTTTGGCTTTGCCCTCTTCTCGGGTGACTCCGTGACTTAGGGGAGTGCGGCTTCGTTGCACGCAACTCGATCGATCGGGTTGGTCTTTCTTATGCGTCCTTGGTCCGATTTTTTCTGGTTTAACACCGAAATTTCAGGGGGAACCCTATCAAATGCCCCAAATTTTCGTGGGTCGTGAACCGCAAAACTATCAGCCCAGAATTTTTTAAGCTTGACTACCCTATCTTAGGGTTGACTGTTCACATATTGCTCTTGTTTGGTATGTGGTGCTTGCGGCACATTGCATGAACGTCATTTTGTGTCACACTTTACGGGCTGCGTTGGTGCGGAGGCACGACATTTTTCACAATTCTCCTCGTATGAATGTGCGAGTATGGTGCTGCACACTAGCCGGTGTGGATGTTGCAGACCGTTAACACTGGTGGCGGTTTCCCAGACATGACGTGGAGGGATATCTTACCCCCTATCTTTATTTCACGGAGAAACTAGCAAGTCTTTACAATCACTAGAAGATGTGGAAGGATATGGTGTGCATTTGCGTGGTGTATTATAGAATGATTCTGCATACGTTCCTATCAGGAGTTTGGACGGATCTTCTGAAGGTGAAGGCCATCGATGATGTCTGTGCCTCAGGATGTTGCAATGATACAAGCTTTTGCGTTTGCAGAACATAAGGAGTCTTGGGGCCTTGGAGTAGACCTGTGCCAGATGGTTGAGCGGGCCCTGCGATGACAACCACTGAGGTAGGCCCATCGTAGCGGGACGTGCGCATTGTTAAGCTCTGACTTGTTCTTGACGAGGGGCTTCACTTAATGCGAAGGATGTGGGGGTGTTCCGTACCCCGAGTAGGTGTTGTCTTGAAAGATGGTGTCGGCGACGGAGGAGCAATTAATTGCACCAGTTTTGTACGCATACTTGGCGTTGTTGGCCAACGTATTGCCTTTGTCATCTCCTTATCTTGGTCACGTTAGTTTTGCGTGTCATGTTGAGCTTACGACTTCCCTAGGGCATCGTACTTGCGTGGTGAAGATCCCGCCATCTTCATTTGGCAAAGGATCTTAGAAGTTGCCGAACTATTCCGCGTTATTGTCTACGCGGCGACGACTTGGTGTTGTGACATGCATTGCGGAAATATGGGAATATCTGGTGTTTTTATGTTCCTCATTTGTCATGCACTATTGCTGGAGATTGTCGTCGGGCGTTAGTGGCGAGAGGTTGTTGCTTAGGAACGATGAGGGAGTATGCAATCCCCCTATCTCGGTGGTGCGTATGGACTCAGAGGTCCATTTGTTTCGAGAGGCAGTAACGGACCTTGGTTCATGCGCGCTTTGAGCGTCCTGGGATTTGGCGAAGAGACTTTGCTCTCTTTTTCTTTAGGAGGTATAGAGTCCGTTCATGTGATAGTGGTGAAGAACCTTTGTTCGATCACACTTTAGGAGGACCTAAGTCCGTCAAGATGGACATAGAGCAGCTAAAGAAAGGGAAGGCTCGACTGACCATGGAACTGAAGGATGGCGAGGTTAGGCGAGCCCCCGCAGTGGCTGAGTACTGAGGGTCTCATGACTTTGAGATGGAGCGATCCCGTGTCGCAGAGGTGGTCTGCTCTGAGATGATAACGATTGGAATTGATTTACTTGTGGAGGACGAGCGCAATGCCACACACCTATTGGGCTTTCGCAAGGGGTTTAGAGCTATTTGGAGGTTACCGGAGTGCGACGATCTGGGCGCAGAGGATGCCTCAAATGATGACATTGATGTCGATGTTGAGAGATGATCCCATTGTGCCCTTTTTTATCTGTTTGCTTTGCTTTTGCTTCTCCATGTGGGTGTGTCTTTGCACCATCGCATGTAATTTGCCTTCATGATGATATAGCACTTGGGGTTGCTTGGCTTGAACGAATACCTTCTTATTCAGATATTTTTGTGTTCTGGTTGTGCCTTGGTGCATGCGCACATTTCCAAGAGTAGCGCTTAGCATGAGAATTGGTGATTTAAACAGTTCGCTATTAAGAGATATTCATCCACTTGTATTTTGGGTGGACCGTAGTATGCTTAGGGGTTGGAGGCAAGGAGCCCTTGTTTGTTCGTTCCTTAGGAGGGCCGGGATTCGTCTGAGTGAAGAAGGAGAAGAACCTTTGTTTGTTCCTTGGGAGAACAAAGGATCGTTTGGGTAAAAGCAGTGAAGAACCTATGTTTGTGCCTTAGGAGAACTGTGTTCGTCCAAGTGGACGTGGCAAAGAACCCTTGTTCATGTCATGGGAGAACCAGGGTTCGTCCGAGTGGATGTGTAGACGGACCTTTGTCCATCTCGCAATGGATGGATCTTTCCGCTTGATCTGAGTCTCTTTCTAGGATATCTGATCATTTTATTGGAAATGTTGGAGTCCCCAGTTGCAATATCCGAGAACTATGTTTGAGAAAGGCCCGAGTCTACTCTTGGGATATCCAGAAACTCTGTTTGGGAGAGGCCGGAGTCTCCGCTTGGGATATTGAAAGTATCTAGCATATACCTAACTAACCTAGAGGGGGGGTGAACAGGTGATGTTTGTGTCTTTTCACAGATTAAAAATTACTCAAAATAAACAAGCACACAAACACAGAGATCTATAGTGGTTCCCCGTATTGGGTACATCCACTGTCCCGCCTCGCCTATCTACCACGAAGCATTAGATTCAGCTACTTCACCTTTCTCAGATTATCATAATTTTATAACTCGGAGACGACACTCCTACCACTCGATCCACAACCAGATCTACAAACTCGATCCACAAACGGATCTACACTCTCGATCCACAAACGGATCTACAAACTCGATCCTCAAACGGATCTACAAACTCGGAGATAAATCTCCTACAATATATAAAGGAATAATACAAAACACAAATGATTGCAAGTCTTCTCTCTGACGTTCTTCGTAGAAGTAGATCATGAAACTTGTAGAGCTCGGAAACTAGAAATCTTTGTAGAAATTGAATCTAGAGCCTTCGATCTTCGAACAACTAGGACTGGAGTAGAAGAGATATTGAGAGAGGAAGCGATCCAGTCGAGGAAGTCGTTGAAGAAGAACATCACTTGTCGTCGGTGGCCGATCGGGAAAAATGGCGAATCGCGTATGGGCGGCTGACGGTTTCTGAGTTTGGAATCTTTTTCAGGTCGAAATGTAATTCGGGCAAGATTTGTTATTTTGAAAATCAATCTAACATATATATAGAGAGATTCAAAATAACGGCTATAAAATAATTCCAAAAACGTAACCTAGAAGTTACTGTGCATGGCAAAAATCCCGAACTAGAGAAAAATTCAGAAAACGACCAAAGTCATTTTCGACAAGATTTGTCGAGTATCACTTATGATACTCGCCGAACCTGATAACGATATACGTCCAATTAGCCTTGGAAAAAATCCTGAGTAGTCAAAATTTTGACTCGACACATTCGACGAGTATCGTCTGGGATACTCGACGAATTCGGTGAGTATCGCCAATGATACTCGATGAATTTTACTTGGCAGATTTCTAGATTTCCAGAGAATTTACCCTAAGTATTTACAACGAATTCGACGGGTATCAAGAAGTACACGATGAATTTGGCCAGTATCAAGAGGATACTCGATGAATTCGACGTGTATGCCTCACCATACTCGCCGAATTTTACTTTGGTAAAATTCCAATTTTTTTGAGTCCATGTCTTTGGCCTTCCTTAGTCCTTCTCCTGTACTTGGGATAGAAGTACACCCCAATAGAGAGATTACACATGAGTCAACACATTGGCCAACACAATGAAGGATTACATTGTATAGTCCTGTGTTTACTGACACACTATAATTGACATTGGTGTGTACTTAGCAAAATAAACCTGCAAGTACAACACTATAATAGCAACGTCAAATACAATCTCAATTCTTCTTAGCTTGACTGGACCCTTCTTCAAATAAGGGTTATTGTGGATGTGATACCCGACAATCTCCCCATATTTGAAGAAGCCAAAATCCTACAAGCTAAGGTGAATTGCACATAGAAAAAATTAAAACAAGAAAATATAGTTGAAATAATACAACACGTATTCTAAGACAATTATAGAAATCATATAAATGTATATATTAGAATTGTTTATTGTTTAGGGAGGCCAACCCACAACACTTGACACACAAGAAAATATGACTGTCAATTCTTCTTTTTCTGCATCTTTACTCGCTGCCTCTCAAAGTATTCTCTGGGCTTTGGATAGTATTATGGAGGAGCTGGAGGCATTGGATAAGCACCGTGGTTGTTCCTGAAATGTATTCTCCTCTTTGCGCATGCCACCTTGTATTTGTTCCATTCCTCTTGGTCATAGTGATGTTGATGCTTTTCTACTCCCTGCTCGACCAAGAAAAAGGTATCCAATATAATTCCTTTGGATATTGGGCTTCATACCTCTTCCAATTCTCTATAGGTCTGCTCCCTGGCTGGCTCTGATCTAAGCTGTTATAGCCTGACTTCTGATGTGCCTTCCCCATATCTTTTTCTCTTATGAACTGGGGGAGCAACGTCTTCAACCCTCTGAGCTTCTGGAAAGATAGCTACAGCAGCAGCAATGTCTTGATCAAAATCTTGTATTCCTGACCAGTAATGCGAGTAATCCTGGGGAGGATAAGCCTCGTCAGTCGATGGTACGGGCTCAACAAGGACTTGAATACCAGCCAGCTGATTAAAGATCCACTCAGTATTGTCATATATGCAGTCATTTGTAGCCTTGAAGTTTTGTTCCATCGAATTTCCCATCAAATCCACTTTAGCATCCACCTTAGCTGTACAGGCATCCTCCCCCTTTTGGCTTTGGCAGCGATGGCATTAACATAATATACCTATTAGGTACATTGGGAATAGTGTACCTGATCTAGAGAAGTCCCCTTGACAACTCAATGATATACCCAAAGGTGTATTTGATGTTTCTTAAGTTTACATGTGCAGGTTCAAAGTTGAAGAAATTATTCTAAGTCAAAGTGTTGAGACAGCATGTGTTGAGATAATACTTCTATGTCGACACAAGGCAGATCAGCAGTCAATACAGAGAACAGAAGATGTGTCGAGACAATACTTCTTTGTCGGCACAAGGCAGATCAACAGTCGATATAGATAACAGAAGATGTGTCGAGACAATACTTTTGTGTCGACACAAGGCAGATCGTAGTCGACACAGATAATAGAAGATGTGTTAAGACAATACTTCTGTGTCAACACAAGGCAGAACTAAGATATGTCGACACAAATAACAGATGTGTCGACACAAATAACAGATGTGTCGACACAACTATTCTATTTCAATACTTTCTGTTCTGAGATGAAAACTATTCTATGTATGGAAGTTTTGGTTCTGTCAAATATGTCTCAACATAGATTTCGAGACAACTTGTCTACTTCAACACTTATATGACAGTATGTGCTTAGTCAACATCAATCTGGTCAAGACTGGTTAGATCATTCTGGTCGACACAGGAAGGCTTCTCTTCTATAAAAGCAGTTCAAGGAAGGTTTTGCTAGTAGTTGCTGATGTCATCAATACCAGTCCAAGCCGTCTGAGATTTCTATAAATAGAAGGTGTTGCCTTCAGAAGAAGATACCAGTACAGAAGAAGAACTGATTATATTCTATTCATCAGTCTCTCACTATTCCAAAAGACAAATCAAGAAGTAGAAAGAGAAGAAGAAGTTGATCTTCAAGAAAGTCTTCAGATCCCTTTTCTAAGGTTGATCTAGGGATTAAGTGATATGTTCATCTGCAACTTCAAACTATTCAATCTGATCTTCCTCAAGAAGTTGCTGATTCCGAAGAAATTCAATTCAGCTTGCTGATCTATCAAAAAGAAATAAAATTGTAGCTGAGTGAGAAGATCTATACACACAGATCCAACAGATAACAGGTTTTTTGTTTTTCTATAAACTATTTTATTAAATTTCATTGTAAGATCTCCTAGAGATCTGAGTGGGTAAGAGATCTTATTCTCTGAGTCTTGTAAGCCTAATCTATAAAGGCTGAGATAGGATTCTGGGTTAATCAGAGGTAGGTGATTTGGGGAAAATCACTGAGATTGTAGGCCTAATCTATAAAGGCTGAGGTAGGAGATTGAGATATCTCTGAGGTAGGACTAGTGGGTCTGAGTGTAGGTTTCTTGGAGAGAAACTGAGCCTTATAGGATCTGAGGATCTGAGTTGTGAAGGTGGAGCTATAAACTTATCTAGCACATTGCTAGTGAGGAAGAAGGGGGAAAGTGGATGTACCCTAGATAGGGGAACTACTATAAACTTGTTGTGTCCCTTGTGCAGTGTGTTGTGTTCCTTGCTGTGTATGTTGTGATCAGTTCTTGTTGTTCTATTATTTATGTTGGGTACAGCTATATTCTGCATTGCATTAGGGCACATTGCTAAAGTTAAAAAAACTACAAAGAATTTTAATAGATCACATATTCACCCCCCCTAGGTGACTTTCTACCCATAGGCTTGACTTTCAAGTGGTATCAGAGGGAGGTTATCCAAAGATAGACCTAACAGTCTTGAAAAGATCCTAAGGGTAGTTGAAGGTTATCTGATATATGTCTTCTGAATCAAACAGAGAACTCAGTTCCATGAAATTGCCCATCTGTACAAAGGACAATTTTACTATATGGAAACAAAGAGTAAGACTGTTCATGGAAGCTTCAAACCCAAGAATCTTTGTTATAATTCAAGAAGGACCCTATGTGCCCATGAAATCATCTGTCCTAGATGCAAATATTCAAACATTTCAGAATGTGGAGTTGTCTAAGGAAATGTGGGATACCTTGATAGTGTATATGGAAGGTATAGCAAAGGTGAGAGATGATAGAAGGTCATTCCTTAACCAGCAATATGAGGCATTTAGACAAGGGAAGACAGATTCTATTGAACAAACATATGAAAAGTTCTTTAGAATAGTCAATGAATTGAGAAACTATGGGAGAAACTTCTCAAACTATGAACTGAATGACAAGTTCCTGAGATCCCAAAATAAAGAATGGGATATCAAGATTTGTGAAGCAAGGGAAATGAGAAATCTGAGAAATCTGCTTCCCCAAGACTTATTTGGGAAATTAATGTCACATGAGTTTCAACTCAATTCAAGAAAATCTGAAGCAGAAATAACCAGACAATCATCTCAGTCTAAATCATTGGCCTTCAAAGCTGACTCTTCCAAGAAAACTAGAAGGGAAATTCCATCATCACTTAGAGAGATGAAGAGACAGATAGCACTGAACCTTGCTCTTCTTCAAAAGAGATATCAGATGATGAACTTGCCTTATTTACAAGGCAGTTCAAGAAGATATTAAGAAGAAGAAATAGTGGAGCAATAGGAAACCTTCTGGTTCTAGTTCTCACAAAAGCAAAGACAAACACAGAGACAAATCTTTGATCAGGTATGACTCTAATTAAAACAAACAATCTAAGACAGATATTATTTGTTTTTGTTGTAACAGGCCTGGGCATGTCATTGCTGATTGTCCAGTAAAGAGAAAGGAGGACAGAAATTCAAAAGAAAGGAAGTTCTCCAAGGATAAGAAATAAGAAAAAGGTTTGATGGCTAAGAAGACAAAGACCTTGTCTGACAGTGATTCTAATTCAACTGAGTCAGAAGAAGAACGTGTGGGGTTGTATTCATATGAGGAGGAGTTCATCAGAAGAGCCATTTACAAAGGAAATAACTCAACAACTTCATCATTCTATGATGACTCTGAAAAAGACATGGAAATCAATCTGATGGATATAGCTGATGATCCAGAAACTGGAACTCACAACTGTGAGAATTCTCAGGTAATTTATGATAACTCTTCCTGCACTAAGACTTCTGACTATGAGACTGTAGATAAGGCAAACTCAGGTGAATTACTGGTTGATCCACATGAGATTAACTCTAGGACTGAACATAAGCAACTCATACTTAGGTTTGGTAAACTGCTAGCTGCTTTAGTCAAAATCAAGAAGCTTGTTAAAGAACAAGCTATAGAAATTGCATCACTAAAAAGTCTTGAGTATCATCACAAGTTGGATACTCAGAAACTTGGTCTTTAGGGTTCTAAGTTAATAAAGTTAACCAAGATCATTGATGACTAAATAAATGAAATAAAGAAAAAGGATGCAATCATTAAGGAGCTAGAAACCAAACTCCTAAATGAAAGGAAATTTGTTGAGCAGTTTTCAAACCCAAAGACTATTTTGCCTATTATAGACACCTTCTCAGGAAAACCTAGAGGTGGTCTGGGGTTTATTAAACCCATGAAAAGAAGGGGCAAAAATAAAAAGGGATCAAAGGGTCAGACCATTCCATAATCAGCTGAACAATCTAATAATCCAAGAGAACATCTTAAGGCTGTGAGACAAGACCCATCTTGTGTTCACAATCAAAATAAATCCAAAAGTGTTGACTCCTGTCCAAAGGAGTGCCAGCATAAAGATTCATTTGTTCCTCCTAAAAGAAGATATAATAGATTTGAATGCTGGTGTTGTGGAAAGATAGGACACTTTGCCCTAGATTGCTGGTTCAATCCAATAGTGCCTCATAGTCGGAAGACAAATCCTTTCAAGAGATCAACTGGTGGCTTTGATAGAGTCATAGCTTACAAGAACCTAGGATCCACAACTCATTGGGGTCCTAAGGAAAATTAATTTCTTATTTTGCAGGAATGTACAAGCTCCAGACTAATCTGGTACTTGGATAGTGAATGCTCCAGACATATGAATGGAACAAGAAGAAATCTAAGGGAATATATTCCTGTGGAAAATGGACCAAAAGTGATCTTTAGAGGAGCTGACAAAGGCATCACCAAAAGTTTTAGTAAGATCACAAATGGTCTAGTCACAATCACTCATGTAGCTTATGTGGAAGGGTTGCAACACATCCTTCTAAGCATAAGTCAATTTTGTGATTTGGGATATGACACATTGTTCCACAGAGATGAGTGCCTAATAAAAAGATCAAGTGATCAAGAGGTCATCTTGACTGGAACTAGATGTGGAAATGTATACTGTTTAAACTTCCTATATATTAAGTCTGACTCACCCCTATGTCTAGCTGCAAGTGAGAAAGCTTCACAATGTGTTATATGGCACAAGAGGCTAGCCCACTTGAACTATAAGGCTTTAAGCAAACTATACAGCAAGGAGCTTGTTAGGAATGGTCCTAACATGAAATGAACTAAGGAGAGCATCTTCCCAACATGCCAAAAAGGCAAGCAGACTAAAGCTTCATTCAAATGTTGTGAATCCAAAGACTCTGTGAGGTGTTTATACCTCCTGCATATGGACTTGTTTGGTCCTATTCCAGTTTATATCTTAGGAAGGAGAGTCTATACTTTTGTAATTATTGATGACTACTCCAGATTTAATTGGGTATTCTTCTTAAAGCAAAAGTCTGAAACTCTTGATGTCTTCAAGAATTTTATGAAACAAATTCAGAATGAACTTAATAGTATTGTGGTCAAAATGAGAAGTGACCATGGAATTGAATTCCAATCTGATTGTATGACAAAGTTTTGTGAAGAACTAGGAATTTAGCAAGAATTTTCTTCACCAAGAACACCCCAGCAAAATGGAATAGCTGAGAGGAGAAACAAAACTCTCATTGAAGCTGGTATAACCTTGCTAAGTGATTCCTCAGTTCTACAATATTTCTAGGCCGAGGCAATTAACACAGCTTGTCATGTTCTAAATAGGGCTTCAATCAACAAGAGATTAAATAAAACTCCTTATGAACTTATGAAGGGCAGAAAACTAAACATAGCCTATTTCAGAATCTTTGGATGTAGATGTTATGTCTTAAATAATGGAAAAACCTACTTAACCAAGTTTGCTGAAAAGTCTTATGAATGGATATTTGTTGGTTATAGTAACCATAGCAAAGCCTATAGGGTTTATAACTTGAAGGATCAAGTTGTAGAGGAGTCATTCCATGTTGAATTTTATGAAAGTTCTATGTTCTATTATGGTAAGACAGGTAATTCAAACACAACACAAGTGGACTTGAGGCTAAAAGAACTGGCCATGGAAGATACAAATACAAGCAAGCATAATTTGCAAGAGGAAATCAACATTGTTGAAGAAGTGTTGGGTTAGGAAGAACCTGGAGAAATAACTCAACAACATGATCAAGATGGTCCAGGAGAAGAAGTGATACTATCAGTAGCTGTCAGGTGCCTAAAGGATCATCCAATAGAATTGATCATAGGTGATGCTGCTCAAGGAGTTACCACAAGAAGCAGAAATCATAACACAATGATGTATTCAAGTTTTCTGTCACAAACAGAACCTAAGAAGTTTGAAGAAGCAAATATGGATCCATTTTGGATTGGTGCAATGCAAGAAGAATTGAACCAATTCAAGAGGTGCAAGGCCTATAAGTTGGTTCCAAGACCTGATGATTACAATATAATTGGAACAAAATGGATTTACAGAAACAAACTAGATGAAAATGGAGTGGTAATAAGAAATAAGGCTAGACTAGTTGCAAAGGGTTATAGATAAGAAGAGGGAATTAACTTTGACCAGACCTTTGAACCAGTGGCTAGGTTGGAAGCTATAAGACTCTTCCTAGCCTATGCAGCTTACAAAGGTTTCAAAGTATACCAAATGGATGTTAAGTCAGCTTTTCTGAATGGCAACCTCAAGGAAAGAGTATATGTAGAACAACCCTCAGGTTTTGTTGATCCAACTAAACCTTCTCATGTCTATTTACTTTCTAGAGCTCTCTATGGATTAAAACAAGCTCCAAGGGCTTGGTATAAGACTCTGTCAGAATTACTTTAAGAGAATAATTCTAAGGAGGAAAGATTGACAAGACACTATTCCTAAGGGAAGTCAAAGGTAGGACAATTTTAGTACAGATATATGTTGATGACATAATATTTGGTTCTACTGATGATTCACTTTGCACTAAATTTTCTAAGCTAATGCAAAGTAAATTTGAGATGAGTAGCATGTGTAAACTTAAGTTTTTCCTAGGTCTCCAAGTTAAACAATCCCAAGATGGACTTTTCATAAGTCAATCAAAGTTCACCAAGGAGTTAATCAAAAAGTATGGCATGGAAACTGCCATTAATATGAGGACTCCTATGGGATCAACCATGTCTTTGGACAAGGATATTGCTGGAAAGCCAGTTGATATTTCCTTGTACAGAGGGATAGTTGGATCACTACTTTATCTAACTACTAGTAGACCAGATATAATGTATGCTACTTGTATCTGTGCTAGATATCAAGCTTGCCCTAAAGAATCTACACTACAGTCAAAAGAATTCTGAGATATCTAATGGGCAAACAAAATCTTGGCCTTTGGTATCCTAAGAGTAGTGATTTTGAACTGATAGGATTTTCAGATGTAGATTATGCAGGTTGTAAAGAAGACAGGAAAAGCACCTCAGGGTCATGTCAATTCCTGGGTAGAAGGCTAGTCTCATGGAGTAGTAAAAAGCAGACAAGTGTGTCCATATTAATAGCTGAATCTGAGTACATCTCAGCTGGAAATTGCTGTGCTCAACTTCTGTGGATTCAGCATCAGCTACAAGATTATCAGTTACAGATAAGTAAATCTACATTATTTTGTGACTCTAATAGTGATATTTCAATTGCAAATAACCATGTATCTCATAGTAAAACTAAGCTCATTGAAATCAGATATCATTTCATTAGGGAACATGTAGAAAACAATGACATTAGTTTAGAATATGTTCCTACTGATAAGCAAATAGCTGACATAGTTACAAAACCACTAATAGAAGAAAAGTTTAATTTCTTCAAATTTGAGCTAGGCATGCTAAGTCTTGAATGAGCCCAAACTTTGACTAAGTCAACAAAAATGCAAGCCTACTATCCAGCTGTCACATCAAGATATGGACATCATCAGGATCAGGAGTCAACAATTCAGGAGTAAGAAATCTGGCTAAGTATGTTTTGTGTCGAGACAAATCAACTGTGTCGACACAAACTAGGGTAGTCAACACAATTTATGTATATGTGTTGACACAATCTACACTGTCTTGTGTCGACATAAGGAAGTGTGTCGATACTGCTTGTCGATATGGCTGGAGGTGTGTCGACACAAGTTGACACATTTTCTCTGTCGACAAGTTCCGAGTGTTGACCTAAGGGATTTTTCCAAACTTATGAATATGTCTTTAGGCGACGCGCCCTTTCACCTTCTCAGTAGAATGGCCTATAAAAAGGACATAAACTGTAGTAATTCTCTACCAGATTCTTTTCTCTTGCTTAGTGTTGAAACCTAGATTTTCTGTTGTCGACTCTCGTCAATTTTTCAGTTTGACAATTTCTAAATAAACAACGATGGCTCAAAGGAAGGATGATAATATCAATGAGGGATACGAACTGGTCCGCCATGGATTCAAATCGGCAGACGAAGAGATTAAAAATGTCATTTGCCTAATCCAAGATACTGGACTTGAGTATCTATTATCTGAGCCGACGATCATATGGAAAAGAGAAGTAACAGAACTTCTGATAAACGCCTCGATCAATTCTCGCGCCCAAAGATCAAATCAATCGTAAATGGACAGAAGGTCAAGATAACAGGCAAGCGGTTGGCCCAGGTATTTCAATTACCTAGAGTTAAATAAGAAGATATAGTCGACTCCACAAAGACTACTGTTGGACTTCAATGGTGTGGTTTGGATACAGTCTCCAAGATTGGGAGTTCACTGAATAGGAAAGGTATGAAAACCAAGGAAAATTTCTATCTGAAATTATTGGGAAGGTTTTGTTGTGCAAGAAAGGTGCACATTACAGAATCTCAGTGCACATGTTTGAGATAATGACTAGGATCATTTTCAAACTTCAGACAGACTAGAGCAGACTGTTGTTTGACTTAATTGCTAAATGTATCAAGAAACCCAACCTGGGTAGAATACTGAGTTTGTATTTGAATAAAGTTCCTGCTGAACTTAATTTAAAATTGGGTTCAAAGATAAATCACATGAGACGGATGGACATGAGGATTTTGTCTAGATAGGACAGATTCTTAACCAAAGATACACCAGAACCACAGAAGCCTAAGGATATCAAGAACAAGAAACCATTACAAGAAGAAATTTAATCCTCAAGTGATTCAGAAGAGCGGATCAATTTCAGTTTAGATGGACCTGAAGTAAGAGTCCAAAGGAAAACTCCAAGTATTACAATTGAAACTGGGGATCAGGTCTAGGGGGAGTTACAATCCTCTACAACATTCAATGCAGAGAAAATCATGGATGAAACAACTGTGTTAGATAGTGAAACTGTCACTGACATAGTACAGGATGTTCTCAAAGATCTAAATACACAACAAGATGAGAATATGCCTGATATTATGAATGAAAAATCTCCTGAAAAAGATCCTGATTACACAACAGGGATGGATGCTCACATACAGGGGGAGATAACAGATCCTTATAGAGAAAATATAGCTCATGTAGAAGTTCAACAACCTGAACCAAGTCTGGTAGAAATACACCTTGATAAACAAGGTACAGCAGTTGAGGGGGAGCAATCAGCCAAGTCTCCTAAGAATGGAACCGAAGCACCAGCTGATGTAGACACAGCTGTTGAAATTACCAGTTCATCTAACTCTGATAAGGGAGAAAACACAAAGCAAAAACAAACCAGAATATATGAAAGGAGAAAGAAGAGTCAGAGCTATAAGAAAGCTTTAAAATCACTCCAGTCCACTCCATCTACTTCAATAAATGAGAGTTCTCTCATGGTTCAGCTACAGATAATGCTAGACAAACAAAGAACTAATCTAGAAAAGTATGTGGATGAGAATAGGAAGGATATGGAGTTCCATCTAGCTAAAGACATAATGTCAATCATATTTGAAGTGAATCTGCTGAAGAAAGAAATGACTGATTGTTTTCACAAAGGAGGCAATGTAGTGGTTTATCTTGCACAGCAACAACAAGAGCTAAAAGTTAAAATAGATGATATAGTGCAAAAACAAGGCTTTAGTCTGGAGAATCAGAAGAGACTGAATGAAAACCTGATGGAAATTCATACGATCACTCTGAAGAAGATAGATGATCAATCCACTTCCTTAGAGGCTAAAGTAAATACTCAACTAACTGAGTTACAGACAAAGCTTACAGTTGATTCAGATGCAATGCTGCAATCTATAAAGGATTCATCAAAGGCTCTTTCTGATCAAATGACAAAGTTCAAGAAATACTACACCATAGGGAACCATCATGTGGTGGATCAAGTGAGATTTCAAAAGGATGATCTAAGAGATCATATTAAGAGAGAAATCATAAAGGGTGAGAGAATGATTGTCAAGGCTAGCTCAGAATATGCCAAATGGACTTCTAATAGCATAAGAGCCATACTAGGATACCCTCCTCTGTGTGATGATGATCAAGTTGCAGAGTCTGGCTACCAGCTAGCTCTGATTGAAGGAATTGCTCAGGAGCCAAACAGAATCATATACCCTCCTTCACAGTATGAGGACATTCATAATCAAGTTCAACTTATGTATAGTCCACCTCAGTATAAACATAGAGTTAATTCTGAATAGGTGGAAATGTCTGAAGCTGCTCTACAAAAGGAGAGAGAGGTCCAATTGTCAAATAAAAGATTTAGAGAATAGACTGAGGAGAGGCCTGACTTTATACAATGGAGTCCAAGATCAAGGGACATCATTCTTACCTCATGGAAAGCAGTCATGGCCAGCAAACATGACAGGGGTAAGTGGTATTCAAAGCAGGAATGGATGAAGCATGAAGAGCAACAAAATGATATCTATAAGTTCATAAGGGATCAGAAGGAAGGTTTAATTCCTGCTACTGCTATTGAACCATGAAAATACTTTCCTAAGCCCTTTCATTATTTTGAAAGACAAATAATTAAGGCTTAACAGCTTTCCAGCATCAAGGACAAGAAAGGCAAGCAGGTTATTGATGAAAGTATTCCATCTGTTCAGGCCAAAGTATAGTCAGAGAAAGGCATTGTGATTACAGAACCTGATCAGTCTTAGGATGTATTTACTTTGCTTAGAATTAATGTAATTCTATATAAGCTCATTGTAATTTTGATACTAATAACATTTTGGTATAAGAATGTTTCATGACTCATCTGGTTGAATGTTAAATCTTTTATATTATAAAAGTTCTTCGGGTTGAATGTTAAATCTTTTATGTTATAAAAGTTCATCTAGTTGAATGATTAAATCTTTTATGTTATAATCATCAAGATTATTATGTTGGTGTGTATCATTGATTTGGGGTTATGACTTCGCAATATAGGGGGAGATTGTTGGGTATATTGGGAACAGTGTACCTGATCTGGAGAAGTCCCCTTGACAACTCAATGATATACCAAAACGTGTATTTGATGTATACTAAGTTTACATGTGCAGGTTCAAAGTTGAAGAAATTATTCTAAGTCAAAGTGTTGAGACAGCATGTGTCGAGACAATACTTCTATGTCGACACAAGGCAGATCACCAGTCAACACAGAGAACAGAAGATGTGTCGAGACAATACTTCTGTATTGACACAAGACAGATCAGCAGTCGACACAGATAACAGAAGATGTGTCGATACAATACTTCTGTGTCAACATAAGGTAGATCAGTAGTCGACATAGATAACAGAAGATGTGTTGAGACAATACTTCTGTGTCGACACATGACAGAACGAAGATTTGTCGACATAAATAACAGATGTGTCAACACAAATAATAGATGTGTCGAGACAATACTTCTGTCTCGACACAAGGCAGAACTAAGATGTGTCGACACAGATAACAGATATGTCGACACAAATAACAGATGTGTCGACACAACTATTCTATTTCAACACTTTTTGTTCTGAGATGAAAACTATTCTAAGTATGGAAGTGTTGGGTCTATCAACAATGTCTCAACACAGATTTCAAGACAACTTGTCTACTTAACCACTTATATGACCGAATGTGCTGACTCAACATCAATCTGGTCAAGACTATTCAGATCATTCTGGTCGACACAGGAAGGCTTCTCTTCTATAAAGACAGTTCAAGGAAGGTTTTGCTGGCAGTTGTTGATGTCATCAATACCAGTCCAAGCCGTCTGAGATTTCTATAAATAGGAGGTGCTGCCTTCAGAAGAAGATACCAATACAGAAGAAGAACCGATTCTATTATATTCATCAGTCTCTCACTATTCTAAAAGACAAATCAAGAAGTAGAAAGAGACGAAGAAGTTGATCTTCAAGAAAGTCTTCAGATCCATTTTCTAAGGTTGATCTGGGGATTAAGTGATCTATTCATCTGTAACTTCAAACTATTCAATCTGATTTTCATCAAGAAGTTGCTGATTCAGAAGAAATTCAATTCAGCCTGCTGATCTATCAAGAAAAATCAAACTGCAGCTGAGTGAAAAGATCTGTACATACAGATCCAACAGATAACAGGTTTTCTGTTTTTCTGTAAACTGTTTTATTAAATTTCATTATAAGATCTCCTAGAGATCTGAGTTGGTAGGAGATATTATTCTCTGAGTATTGTAAGCCTAATCTATAAAGGCTGTGGTAGGATTCTGGGTTAATCTGAGGTAGGTGATTTGGGGAAAATCACTGAGATTATAGGCCTAATCTATAAAGACTGAGGTAGGAGATTGAGATATCTCTGAGGTAGGACCAGTGGGTCTGAGTGTATGTTTCTTGTAGAGAAACTGAGTCTTGTAGGATCTGAGGATCTGAGTTGTGAAGGTGGAGCTATAACCTTATCTAGCACATTACTAGTGTGGAAGAAGGGGGAAAGTGGATGTACCCTAGATAGAGGAACAACTATAAACTTGATGTGTCCCTTGTGTTGTGTGTTGTGTTCCTTGCTGTGTATGCTGTGATCAGTTCTTATTGTTCTATTATTTTTGCTAGGTATAGGTATATTTTGGATTGCATTAGGGCACATTGCTAAAGTTAAAAGAACTACAAAGAATTTTAATAGATCACCTATTCACCCCCTAGGTGACTTTCTACCCATAGGATTGACTTTCAGTACCATACTTGTATCGAAGTGAGCCATTGACTAGTTGTGAGCATCGATCAAGGATAGAGCATTGAGATCAACATTTTTCACAACATGAAGATTTTTCTTTAGAGCATTCATAGTCAAGGCAATTATTGTACCACTTTCTTGGCCCCACTCATCAAGTCTCTTTTCTAGCTTGCCAATCTGAACCTTTACCTCTATAATTCCATTCATCATAACTTTTTCAGAATCTTGAACTCTCTTGGTTACCTTATACAATGAGGCTTCAACCTGTGCTTATTGTTGCACTAGCATCCACTCAAGTGCTTTTAGGATACAGCTGTCTATACTAGAATATGGTATATCAGCATCCTCGGGCACTGAAACATCTGCTGGGATGTCATAATCACTGGAGGATTTTTAAATCGGAGAAAGACGAGCTTAATCAGCAAGACCAAAATCTACAGTAGTCTAGATAGTATAATGCTCCTCAGCATCTCCTTCCTCATCAGAAAGATCAACTACGTCTTCAGGCACCATCGGTATCATGCACAGTCTCTTGTCCAAGTTGCGGATGAACCGGGCAACCTCAGTGGAAATAGAGTTTATAGAGGTAGTTTCCTCCCCCCCACAAAAGATGAAACAAGGAGAGAATTTGGGAGAGGTACTATCAAATCATCAATAAAACGACACTGGATCCTCAATGGTAGAAACAATAACAACAGCATCAGACTTGGCAGCATCAATCATATTCTCATCAACAACACTCTCTATCTCATAATTAGCAATTGTCAGATCATCATCAACAACATCCTCAATATCAAATTCCTCAACATCATCCTAATACTCAGAAGTAGCTGGATCCTCTTCCTCCAGAGTCACTTCTACCTCCTCAACTGGAAGAACCTCAGTCGCAGCATCAGTACCAATAGCAACAACCTCTGCTAGGAGATCAACTGGCTCTGAGTCGGTAAGCACTGTATCTGGGTCCACTAAATCAGGAACTGAATCTTGAACCACTAGAACTAAATCTGATAGAGAAACTATCTCCCCCTCAATTCCTGCACTCATACTAGCAAGAATCTCACTGTGGGGGGGGGGGGGGGGGTAGAGTAGGAATCATGTTATCAGGTACTCGTTCTTCCTCCTCCACTAGCAATCCTGGGGCTATCCTTGCTTTACTATCCTCCTATCCCACCTAGAGAAGATTTTGGAGTCTATCTTGTTGAGGTGATGGATAGGAACTCCTTTTGTCATATCAAACCTATCACCATCTATTTGATTCAGGTAAAGGCTGATAATCCTCCCAAGGTTGGGAGTGCGGAGGTTATCCTTGATCTTGTCAAACAGCAGCGTACCCCAATTTACCTTCTTTCTGCAAATGATACCAACCAGAACTTTGAACATCTCTGAAGACCAGTAATCATGAGAGCCCGTCTTGCAAATCAGCACCTTGCGGATGATGTTTGAGAGAAGCTTACCTTCCTCATTCATCCCTTTGCGCTTGATGGCCTTAGCGCCTTTGGGATGTCCACAGAAAGATAGAGCTCTGGAGAAATCAGCCTCATCAAGGTAATTGGCTTGATCACAGACTGGAAGCTGCAAGTACCTAGACAGAAGAGAGGCTTTCACTTTCACATTGAATTTCTGAATCTTTTTCTTAATCACTGTGTCTTCGTGTCTGATCTTGGTGTTCTATAAAACTCAAGAAATTCCTTGTCTAGAACTTTGCATGTGTGTTCTAGGAAAAAGGACAATCCTGCAGTCTCCAACATGAGAATCACGTTATGAAACTCATCTGAGGCATGAGCAAACCCAGTGTGAACAAGTTAGCCTCCTCCTAGCAATCCACTCGTACTTCTAGGAGCCAATGAAACTCAAGAAAACTTGGATGCAAAACTCTGTAAAATGAAGCTTCTTAGTGCTGCTGAAATTCAAAACACTTCACTGTACTACACTGAAGACGGAATTGGCTACAGGGTCCAAGTGTAAATCATTGCACTGGAAATGATGAGTCAGTGAGGTAGAGTTGTCAGAATCGGTGAGAGCAAATCGGGAGTTAGGGCAAGCCGGCATGACCTTCCACTTCAAACCTTCCACTATAATCGGAGAATGAAGAACATGACCAAGGGCACGGGAGGAAGAAGCACTGACGCGGGAGCCGAACAGTCGGGTTTTGGCGAATCAACGAATCGGCTCGGGTTACGAGTTTTGGCGAGTGTTGTGCGGTTGCCCCCTTTAGAATTATAATATATATATGATCATTATAGTTGTCTTAAAATAGGCGCGTACCTCAATATTGATTACCGAAGTATCCAATATAAAGTGCAAAATTTTGTCCAAAGATGAATTCGGCGAGATTTGCTGGTGGAGGAGTCCAATTCGGCAAGTATTACAAGAATATCCGACCAATCGGTCGATATACACCGAATTTGCCTTGTGCAAAATTTCTTGCTTTTCTGAAGTAGAACCCGAGAGATCTTCTGCTTGCTTGGGCTTCCTCAGGAGTCAATTTTCAGCATGCCTAGTTCTATTTTGAAGAACAAAAACTTGGCCTCATTTAGCAGCTTTGTGAAAATATCTACAACCTACTTGTTCATCGGGACATAGCTGAGGGCTATATCCTTGTTCTCCACATGCTCCTGGATGAAGTGATAGCGTACCTCGATGTGCTTTGTCTGTCTGTGGGATACTGGGTTGTTTGTGATTACAATTGCGCTGGATGAGTCGCAATACATTGGAATTTCTCAGAACTTTAAATTGTAGTCTTCTAATTGATTCTTATCCATAGAAGCTGTGTGGAAAAACTACTCGTTGAGATGTACTCTGACTCAGCAGTAGATGTTTCTACACAATTCTGCTTCTTATTGCTCTATGAAATAAGCCGTCTACCAAGGAATTGACACATCCCGGAAGTGCTTTACCTATCATCTCTACTTCCTGTAAAATCGGCATCTAAAAAACCAATTAGCTCGACATCATTACTTCTTGGGTATCATAAGCCAAGATTGGGTGTACCCTTAAGGTATCTTAAAATCTATTTTGCAGCGACATAATGAGATTCCTTAGTGTTCACCTGATGTCTAGCGCAGACATATGATGAAAACATTATATCTGGTATACTAGTAGTCTCGTAGAGCAAGGATCCAATTATGCTTCTATACTTGGTTTCATCAAAAGGTTTCCCTTTCTCATCCTTGTTTAGAGGCATAGTTGAACTCATTCGAGTCCTCATAGAGGATGCGCTCTCCATTTCGAATTTCTTAAGAAGCTCCTTGGTGAACTTCGTCTGAGAGATGAAAATTCTATCTTCAGATTGCTTCACCTTGAATTCCTACGAAATACTTCAGCTCGCCCATACTGCTCATTTCAAACTTCCCTTTTTTAAGTTTAGAAAACTTCTTGCAAAGGTTGTCTTCTGTAGAGCCAAAAATAATATCATCGATATAGATTTACACTAGCAGAATCTTGCTTTTAACTTCCCTAAGAAATAATGTTTTGTCTATCTTTCCCCTTGTGAACTTGTTTTCAAGAAGAAAGGTAGACAACATCACATACTATGCTCGGGAAGTTTGTTTTAAGCCGTATAATGTTTTATTCAAAAAGTAAACGTAATCAGGGAAATTACAATTGACAAAACCTAGAGGTTGCGCTACGTATACTTCCTCTTTCAGATTTCCATTGAGAAATGCTGACTTCACGTCCATTTGGTAGATAGTTAAGCCTTTGAGGGCAGCATATGTAACATCCCATTTCCGGCTAGACCCCTAGGAGTCGATCGGTCGTGACAGAACCCTAGGAAGCCTAAAAATTGAAATAAATCGATCGAGATTTCGGGTCACGGGTTGGTCACGCCCGTGACCGACCCGTCATGCCCGTGACTTTGGGCGTGACTACTTCGACGATCGTCGATCTCCATGAGACGATCGTCGAACTTGCTGCCCGGGCATGTCACGCCCGTGACCAAGGTGTCACGCCCGTGACCTAGGGCGTGACTCCTTCGACAATCGTCGATCTCCGTGAGACGATCGTCGAACTTACTGCCCAGGCATGTCACGCCCGTGACCAAGGTGTCACGCCCGTGACCTAGGGCGTGACTCCTTCGACGATCGTCGATCTCCGTGAGACGATCGTCGAACTTGCAGCCCGGGCATGTCACGCCCGTGACCAAGGTGTCACGCCCGTGACCTAGGGCGTGACTCCTTCGACGATCGTCGATCTCCGTAGGGAGATTGTTGAAATTGAAACTCGGGCCTGTCACGCCCGTGACCTGGGTGTCACGCCCGTGACCTAGGGCGTGACCACCCTTCGACGACCGTCGATCTCAGTTCGACGATCGTCTACCCCGAATTAACCACCCGGGCCTGTCACGCCCGTGACCCAGGTGTCACGCCCGTGACCACCCTCCGACGATCGTCGATCTCAGTTCGACGATCGTCGAACCCAGAATTAGCTATTCGGGCCTGTCACGCCCGTGACCTATGGGTCACGCCCGTGACCAAAGCCGAAACGTCAGCCAGACTGGAAATTTCGGTAACCGACATTGTAATCAATTCTGATTATGGGAAGTTACACCCGAAGTAATTATGGGCCGTTTCCTTCTTTAACTATTTAAATAAATAAGGAAATGTTGGTCCAATAGGAAATCACCACCTGGCGAACACTCTTCGTTTTCCAGCATTTCAACTGCCCTGCATCATAACCGAAACGTTAGGGGAGAGCATTCATGACCATTAAGGTTTTACCCTTTCATCTCCCCACTTGCTGACTTATAAAAGCCCACTTGGAGCAAGGGGAGAGGTTTACACGCTCAATCAAATAGATCAGATCTTTGTTCTTGCTGTAGGAGAAGTTCGGCTACGCCACCACTGCGCCATGGCACCCCGTCGTTCATCTCGCCTCCAAACTGCGAACAAGGTCCTCCTCTGCTTCTTCTCTTTCATGGGTAGATCTTAGGATTCTTAGAAAGGAAGTTCGCGCTCAACGGAGCCGGACCCATCTCTCGTTTTCATGGAAAACCATGAAAAAAATGTATTCTTGAGTTCGCCGGAAACCGCCACCTCCGGCGGCCAAACCACCGCCGACCGATAGCCATCGCCTCAACGGAGGTGGTGGTGGTGGTGGCTGGCCAGGGAGGTGACCGAACGGCCGGCGACGGATCACGGAAAGCTTACAGGAAAAATGGTTTTTCTTTCTGAGTTCTGTTTTCGGGTTCATGTAGAAGATGAACAGTAAAATCGATTTTATAATTATTTAAACTAAGTATATAATACGTAGAGGAAAGATATATTATCTGAGTATATTTTGAGGCTGCGAAATGAGGCGCTTAGAAGCCGAATTAGGAAACATGACAAGTCACAAAAGTTGTAGCCCTCTGGGTCTACTTTAATTTAAAATTGATTTTGTTCAATTTGAGTGAGTGGTTTGACCACAGCACTCATTTTGGTGGGATCAAGACCTAGGCTAACCAGAAATTGAAATGGTTGCCCACGGTTCATAACATGTCCAAATGACTTGAAATTTGGACTGGAGATCTATAATATGTATATCGAGAGGCTGTCCAAAAATGAGAATTTTTGGATAACTTTTGCCTAAAGTTTTTGTAAACTTTTAGTAAACATTATAAAATTAATTAAGAGATGAAATTAAGTCCAAACTCTCCCAAATTTTGGGTGGTGGTCCCTGGCATCAATGTTAAGATCTGTACAAAATTTCAACCCAACTGGTCGAATTTTGAATAGGGAAGTATCAAGTCCTAGATAGGTCTTGGTGAGGGATACTTTGGGGAAAAGTACGATTGGAAATGGAGTGGACAAATCTCCTCAAAAGAGGCTGATGTTGTGGCCACTGACTTATTGAGTCTATGTCTACCCTCTTGGGTAACATGGTGTGGATTAGGGTGGATTTTACCCTAAGAGATTGGCTCAAATCCAGTGGGTGGGAGTTTGAGATTTGTGAAGGACATAGGAGCAAAAGCTCTTGTATGCCCTTAAAATTTAGAGGAGAGGGGGATGAGATGATGAAAACCCTCTGGTTGAAATAGTGAAGGAATTGGAGGAAATTAGGTACCTCGAAAGTTGAGATTTTGGATTAGGATAGAAATGTAATTTAGTTATTTTAAGCACTAAATCTAATCCAAAAATTATGAAACTCGGGAGGAGGGAGTTTTAGGATGTTTTAGACTTATGGTAATTTTCCTGGAATTTTATGATTAATAAATATTATACTTCATGTGTTAAATGATTATTAGCCCGATTTGTTGTTTCAAATATTTGGAAGTTTTAAATTAATTATAATCAGTTAAAATTCTGGATTTAGATCTTGGCTAGTAGAACATTGATCCCTGAATTTTTATAGAATTTTATGTTGAGAAATTTTAGAGGTTCATTCACAATGTTTTAATATGGGCTTTTGAGAATAAAAATAAATTAGGGCTTGTACAATTGCTGGAAAATTATGATAATTGGAACTTAAGGTTTTTAGGCCCTTTTATATCACTGGGAATTATTTGGGAATTTTTAGAGTTACTGTTATAGCACTTCATTCACAAAGCATGTTAGATTGTAATTTAGTATTTGATTTATTATGATTTAATTACCAGCAAGAAAATTATGGGATTCTGTCAAAGTTATTTTCATGATGAAACCAGCACCCTGTATTTTATTTGAATTATTTGGAGGACAAATTAAGGTAGTTTATTCATTAAACTTGAAATAACTGAAATAATGATTAAATAAGTTTAGGCCCTTGAAAATCATTGTAAAACTAACAAACTTTGGAAATTTGATATTTAGGCCTACTATTATTTACTTTAATTTTGTGATAGCTGGAATCAACTAGGATGTTATACCTCATGTTCAAAATGATGATACTAGACCCTTATGAAGGAATAAATAAGTTATCGGATTTGTTAGGAAAATTCCAATATTTTGGATTTAGGCAAATCTTGTTAGGATAGACCTCCGATAAATAAATTGTGGCATTTGGATGAAAAAGTAAATCTGGACTATCGTGTAGCCTAGGTGAGTCCCTAGGAGGTTTGTTTAGCACTGATGGTAGTTGGAAGATTAAGTGTTACGCGGGTATGGCGGAAGACCGTCTTTCCGTGTGGAGAGGGTGAAGAGTCAAGCTACCCTAGGTTTATTTTAATGTAACTCTTAAAGGGAAAAAGGTAAGGGAGATCAACCAATAACAATAAGTGCCTTGTGAAAGAGAACTTCGGGCCGTAATGCCGCCGTCTTGGTTCCTAGTGCCCCTTAAGAGCCCTTCACGGGGAATACCGGGGGCAGTCCTGGGCTAACGTAAACTGTAATAACAAACTGGCAAGAGTAACCTAGTAACTAGGGCTGCACCTTTCACAAACACTGTTGGCACAGGAAGATTGATGAGAGCTTCGGCTCGGTTGGTTTGGAGACGGACGTTTTGGTCCGGGGAGCTTCGGCTCGGTTGGTTTGGAGACGGACGTTTTGGGCCGGGGAGCTTCGGCTCGGTTGGTTTGGAGACGGACATTTTGGTCCGGGGGCTTCGGCTCAGTTTTTGTGTGTTTACGGTTAAACTTGCATGTGCATAAAATAGGGAAAAGTTAAGGTAGTGGGTTTCCGATATCGGGGAGTTCGATTGCACCGACACCGATATCGTTGACTCGGCGAGGTGATTAGCACCTCGCCAACAGAAGTCCGGTGCGCCAGCCGGCAAGAGTACGCAGGCGTCCGCTTAGTGCACCAAGCGTTGAGGCGTACGATAGGTCAGACCAGTGGTGCTTTTACTGGTTTTGAGGTGGGCGAGGCCCAACCCACCGCTTCCGTCCGCCACTACGGAGGTATCCTGGGAGGTAACGGCTCCGAAAGGGGGAACTAAAGGTCTGTGTGCACAGAGTTGGGTGTGTGAGTTGCACTTGCATGTTTCATCATACCCACATGCATGTCATAGCATAATCGATTCATTTAACCCTGCCACCTAAAGTATAAGTGGTATGGGACGCTTATACATTAGGACCTGCAAAATGACCCCTTGGTCTATAAGCTTGAGTGGGCAAGTTTATAAATCAAAGGTTAATTTTGATATATATAATAACAACCATTGCTGTTTGATAACCGACACCCCAAGGTATAAGTGGTATGGGACACTTATACAATGGGAGCCTTGCAAAAGATCCCTTTTGCTTATGTGTTCTCGCATAAGTGAAGGTTTAAATTCATGTATTTGCTTTTCTTACTGCTAGACCTATTATAACCTTCATATTAACTGCTCACCGAATACACTTGCTAGATTAAGTCCACTGTCACCTGTTTACTTTTATTCTCCACCATCATGTCCTTCCCTTTCTTCCTCTCCGCTCGGTACCTAGGAGTCATGGGGGAAGGGGTAGGGGATGATAGGGCTTAGTATTTATGACTAACGGTTTTCGAACCGCATCATTTAGGGGATCGTGGAGCCCAGCATGGAGGAGCAGCCCCAGAGATCGGTGCGCCTGGAGATGGGGCAGTCTAGCTCCGGAGTTCATACAGCCGGGACCGTGAGTCTCGACCTTGAGTAGTTTCAATTTTGCTTCCGCTTGAGAGATTGTAGTGAGGAAATGATGTATCGGGCATAAGCCCGCATTTATAGTACTCTGATTATTGTTATTCTGTTGACACTCCCTTCGTGGAGTTTTTATTCTATATATGTGATTTATTATGGTGGACTGCATTGCTCTTACTTCAATTATTGTGCTACCTTTCTATGATCGAATTGGCCGGCAGAATCGGCGCCTTGTGGTGATGACCCTTCAGGACGTGAAGGTGTCACCGCAAAACGGTGATTTTGGGCCTAAGACCCCGGGTTTTAAAAGAAAAAAAAAGGGGGGGGTCTTACAAGTGGTATCAGAGGCAAACATCGATTAGATGGAAGTAGCAGTCCACAATCCCTGGGTCACCCCCGCTCGAGTTTAGTTTGGGGACAAACTAAGCAGCGGAAGCAGTGGTGTGCCCAAAGGGGGATCACATATAAATTGTCCACTTTTATTTAAGTTTGAACGTTTTCTCAGCACGTGTTTTTGTTACGCAGCCTCCAGCACGGCCTACGCCACAAGGTGGAGTTCAACAGGCTCAGGATGTTGCACCACCCCCACCGGTCCCCACTCCTTTCCTTCAGTCAGACATGGGACAGACTCTGACTGCCATCCTGAAGGCCTTCAGGGCCCAGCAGGTTCCGGCCCCGCAACCAAATCCGGGGGCCAACTAGCTAAGCATCTTCCGAGGACTGTCTCCCCCGTCCTACTTGGGGACAGAGTCAGCAGTTCGGATAGAAGAGTGGCTCGATATCATGTACGAGATGCTGACCGGGATACGGTGTCCCTGGGAAGAGAGGGTGGCTCTGGTTGTCTCTTGCCTGGAGTCCCATGCAAAGAGGTGGTGGAAGACGCTGTTGGACACGACATTTGCCGATAGGGAGGTTGCGGAGGTTACCTGGGAGGAGTTCAGGGCCGCATTGCTGGAGCATTTCGTTCCACAGTCGGCCAGGGATGATTTGGAGGAGCAGTTCTTACAGCTGAAGCAGGGCACCCGGACCGTGGTGGAGTACCATCGAGAGTTCGACCATCTGGCTCGATACGCAGATTCCTACCAGCTGGACGAAGCAGGGTATATCAGGAGGTTCTATAAGGGCCTGCGGGAGGACTTGAGGGAGGCTTTGTTGTTTGTATCTGACGGGCCCATCTCCCGGATTTTGGAGATGGCAAAAAGGATTGAGGCAGATTGGCACGCCACCCGGGGCCGGAAACGGCCAGCAGAGGATCAGGGACGGAGAGGTAGAAATGACCAGCGGCGAGGTGCTGTACCAGAGGGGAGGAGGACAGAGGACCAGCCTCGTCAGGACGTGAGGCAGGAGCCGAGGGAATAGGTGATATTGGCCCCTCCACCTCTTCGGATGCAGGAGATGCCGAGACCCGGGGGAATGGCGTATCCCCCACCAGAGTGCTTACTTTGTCATCAGATTGGGCACATTCGGAGGAACTGCCCCATGAGGGGGGCACCACCTCCAGCACCTCAGGGCGGCCCACCAGCTCAGCATTACGGAGGCCGAGGACACGGCCACGGTCGTGGATACTAGGGGGGAGATCGTAGATATGAAAGGGAGCAGGTATATGCCCTGGACCTTGCGCAGCCTCGAAATCCGGAGCAGGTCATAGCAGGTACGCTGTAATGCCTCTTTATTTTCATAGAATTTCCCTTTCAATGGTTAAAACTTTGAATCACACTAGATAGATTAGCAAGGAAAGTAAAACTCACTATAGAACCCTAAGATATCTAATCACCCCAGGTATAGTCTTCATCAGCGGCAAGCCGGCCCGCACGCTGTTCGATACTAAAGCTACACACTCCTTTGTGTCAGAGACGTTTGTAGAAGGACTGGAAGGCGTGGAGCGGTTCACAGGATCGAGGATGAGGGTGCGACTACCGGATGGATCTGAGCTCCTTACCACGGATCACTGCAATATGGAGGCAGAAATTGGTGGAAAGGCATTCGAGGCTCCAGCGATGATTTTGAAGATGACGGACTACGACCTGATCCTGGGCATGGTATGGCTGCACTGGAACCATGCCCAGATTGACTGCCAGGCAAAGAGGATCACCGTGAGACACGGGGACTCCTTCATTATCATTGAAGGTATAAGACCTGTCTCTCGTATACTCTTATCTTCGGTACAGGACGTTAAGGCCCATCTGCAGGGAGAGGAGGTCTATCAGATTCTATTTGAGATGGCGGAAGCTAAGGAGTCGGTGACAGACATCCCGATGGTGCGAGATTTCGCTGACATCTTTCTAGAGAAACTGCCAGGACTACCTCCACACCGAGAGCAGGATTTTCAGATACAGCTTGTGTCGGGGGCCAAGCCGGCATCTAGGGCCCCTTATCGAATGGCCCCAAAGGAGTTGGCAGAGTTTCGGACTCAGTTGCAGGAATTGGTTGAGGCAGGATTTGTTAGACCGAGTTCCTCGCCATGGGGAGCACTGGTCCTATTCGTGAAGAAGAAGGATGGGACACTCCGCCTGTGCATCGATTATCGAGCACTAAACAGGCTGACCGTCCGGAATACCTATCCGCTCCCACGGATAAACGAATTGTTCGACCAGCTGGAGGGAGCCCATTATTTCTCGAAGCTGGACTTGAGGTCAGGATACTACCAGCTACGGATCTAGGAGGAGGATATCCCGAAGACGGCCATCAGTAGCAGATATGGCCTGTATGAGTTCACCGTGATGCCCTTCGGGCTCACGAATGCTCCGTCGGCGTTCATGAGTCTCATGAACCGGGTTTTCAAGGCCTACTTGGATGTGTTCATCATAGTATTCATAGACGACATCCTGATCTACTCTAGGACGGAGGAGGAGCACACTCGGCATCTGGCACTCACTCTGGAGAGGTTGCGGGAGCATCGCCTTTATGCAAAATTCAGCAAGTGTCAGTTTTGGTTGAAGGAGGTGGCCTTCCTAGGCCACATTATCAGCGGAGCCGGGTTGGCAGTGGATCCGGCAAAGATTCGGGCGGTTCGAGATTGGCCGCAGTTGAAGACAGCCACCGATGTACGAAGTTTCTTGGGACTTGCCGGTTACTACCGGAAGTTCGTGGAGGGGTTCTCTCAGATTGCCCTCCCCCTCACATCTTTGACGAAGAAGGAGGCACCTTTCGTTTGGACCTCGCAGTGTCAGGCGGCTTTCCAGGAACTGAACGACCGACTCATCTCAGCCCCTATTCTGGCCCTTCCATCTGGAAAGGAAGGATTCCAGGTGTACACCGACGCATCATACCAGGGGATGGGAGTAGTGCTGATGCAGAACGGACACGTTATAGCATATGCCTCCCGCCAGCTGAAGACCCATGAGAAGAACTACCCAATGCACGACCTTGAGATGGGAGCAGTTGTTTTTGCTCTGAAGGTCTGGCGCCATTATCTTTATGGAGTCCACTACGACATCTACTCCGACCACAAGAACCTGAAATACGTGGACACTCAGAAGGAGCTGAATATCAGGCAGAGGCGCTGGGTGGAGTTCTTAGCAGACTATCAGTATGAGATGCACTACCATCCAGGGAAGGCAAACGTGGTGGCCGACGCATTGAGTCGGAGAGCTGCCACTTCCGAAGCTGGGCCCCAAGTTATGTCCATGGAGCTAGTCCGGTCATTCAGAGATATGCAGATATCCCTAGTGTCCGAGGATGATATAGAGCTGTATAGGGAGTATCTGACGTCGATGGTGGCCATAGACGATATTCGGGATCGCATTCGGGACGGACAGAGGACAGATGCGTGGGCAGAGCCGATGTTCAAAGCCTTGGAGGAGGGTTCGACAGGAGATTATTCCCTGAGAGATGGTCTGCTACATTTCAGATGCAGAGTATATATACCCGCAGGAGGCCAGATCCGAGAGGATATTATGACGGAGGCGCATTGCAGCCGGTACTCTGTGCACCCGGGGATCACAAAGATGACCGCTGCTCTGAAGAAGATGATGTTTTGGCCGGGCATGAAGAAGGACATTACGTACTTCGTGACCCATTGCGAGGCGTGTCAGTTGGTGAAGGCGGAGTGCAGGAACCCCGCAGGATTGTTGCAGCCACTCCCGGTGCTGGAGTGGAAGTTCGACGATATAGCTATGGATTTTATACATGGTCTTCCCCGGTCTCGGACGGGGAACGACTCGATCTGGGTGATTGTTGATCGGTTGACGAAGGTGGCCCGCTTTATACCGATCAGGAAGGATGACTCGGTGGGAGTGCTGGTACGGAAGTTCATGGAGCAGTATATCCGATATCATGGCGTGCCCCGGACAATAGTGTCGGACCGCGATGGACGGTTTACATCCAGGGAGTGGCGGTCAGTGCAGGCATATTTGGACACCCGGTTGACTTTTAGCACGGCCTTCCACCCTCAGACGGACGGGCAGACAGAGCGCACCAACCGGACCTTGGAGGATTTACTACGACTGTGTATACTGGACCGAGGGGAGCCGTGGGAGAAGATGTTACCGTTGGTCGAGTTCTCCTATAACAATAGCTACCAGTCCAGCATCAGGATGGCGCCTTATGAAGCCTTGTATGGAAGAAAATGTAGGACCTCGCTTTCTTGGGTTCAAGACGAGGATCCGAAGGTGTTGGGATCGGATTTTGTTGAAGACACTGAGGCTCAGGTGAGACTGATCAGAGATAGGATGTTGGAGGCGCAGAGCAGACAGGCTAAATACTATGACGCCCGGCATCGTCAGGTGGAGTTTCGGGTAGGAGATCGAGTGTTCTTGAAGATCCGGCCCATGCATGGAGTCTCACGGGTGCGCGGTCGGAGGAAGAAGCTCAGCCCTAGGTATATGGGCCCTTACCAGATCCTGGAGCGGATCGGACCCCTAGCCTACAGGCTAGAGTTGCCGCCAGAGCTGGCAGCTCTACACGACGTCTTCCACATTTCTTCGCTGAGAAGGGCTCTACTACGCCCGGAGCAGCGGATTCTGACCACCGAAGGGCCGGTAGCTTCAGACCGATCTGTTCACTTGGAGCCGGTTCGGATCGACGACAAAGGAGTACGGATCTTGCGCTGCAAAAAGATCCCCTTAGTCAAGGTTCTATGGAGAAACCACGGTCAGGAGGAGCACACCCGGGAACCGCAGGATCTGATGAGGCAAAGATACCCGGAGTTGTTCAGTCAGGTACATCTCACCACCTCTCGGTATACTATAGATTGCCTTCTTGTTTTGGACCATTAAGACTATATAAGGAAAATTCAGGACCTAGGTATGCGCACTCAATCAGAAAGGTAGGGGCTAATCTTTTGTTTATTGGGGAGGTTGTCTTCATTTATCAAACGAATAGTCTCCTAAACCCAATAGAAAGATCGTATGGGATGTTACAAGTTTAATTTATTCCGATAGAAATCCCCATAGGCTCAACCTCAATTTCGGGGATGAAATTTTTGTTTTGTTTATTGGGATTTGTAACATCCCATTTCCGGCTAGACCCCTAGGAGTCGGTCGGTCGTGACAGAACCCTAGGAAGCCCAAAAATTGAAATAAATCGATCGAGATTTCGGGTCACGGGTTGGTCACGCCCGTGACCGACCCGTCATGCCCGTGACTTTGGGCGTGACTACTTCGACGATCGTCGATCTCCGTGAGACGATCGTTGAACTTGCTTCCCGGGCATGTCACGCCCGTGACCAAGGTGTCACGCCCGTGACCTAGGGCGTGACTCCTTCAACGATCGTCGATCTCCGTGAGACGATCGTCGAACTTGCTGCCCGGGCATGTCACGCCCGTGACCAAGGTGTCACGCCCGTGACCTAGGGCGTGACTCCTTCGACGATCGTCGATCTCCGTGAGATGATCGTCGAACTTGCAGCCCGGGCATGTCACGCCCGTGACCAAGGTGTCACGCCCGTGACCAAGGTGTCACGCCCGTGACCTAGGGCGTAACTCCTTCGACGATCGTCGATCTCCGTAGGGAGATCGTCGAAATTGAAACTCGGGCCTGTCACGCCCGTGACCTGGGTGTCACGCCCGTGACCTAGGGCGTGACCACCCTTCGACGACCATCGATCTCAGTTCGACGATCGTCGACCCAGAATTAACCACCCGGGCCTGTCACGCCCGTGACCCAGGTGTCACGCCCGTGACCACCCTCCGACGATCGTCGATCTCAGTTCGACGATTGTGGAACCCAGAATTAGCTATTCGGGCCTGTCACACCCGTGACCTATGGGTCACGCCCGTGACCAAAGCCGAAACGTCAGCCAGACTGGAAATTTCGGTAACCGACATTGTAATCAATTCTGATTATGGGAAGTTACACCCGGAGTAATTATGGGCCATTTCCTTCTTTAACTATTTAAATAAATAAGGAAATGTTGGTCCAATAGGAAATCACCACCTAGCGAACACTCTTCGTTTTCCAGCGTTTCAACTGCCCTGCATCATAACCGAAACGTTAGGGGAGAGCATTCATGACCATTAAGGTTTTACCCTTTCATCTCCCCACGTGCTGACTTATAAAAGCCCACTTGGAGCAATGGGAGAGGTTTACACGCTCAATCAAACGGATCAGATCTTTGTTCTTGCTGTAGGAGAAGTTCGGCTACGCCACCACTGCGCCATGGCACCCCGTCGTTCATCTCGCCTCCAAACCGCGAACAAGGTCCTCCTCTGCTTCTTCTCTTTCATGGGTAGATCTTAGGATTCTTAGAAAGGAAGTTCGTGCTCAACGGAGCCAGACCCATCTCTCGTTTTCATGGAAAACCATGAAAAAAATGTATTCTTGAGTTCGTCGGAAACCGCCACCTCCGACGGCCAAACCACCGCCGACCGATAGCCATCGCCTCAACGGAGGTGGTGGTGGTGGTGGCTGGCCAGGGAGGTGACCGAACGGCCGGCGACGGATCACGGAAAGCTTACAGGAAAAATGGTTTTTCTTTCTGAGTTCTGTTTTCGGGTTCATGTAGAAGATGAACAGTAAAATCGATTTTATAATTATTTAAACTAAGTATATAATACATAGAGAAAAGATATATTATCTGAGTATATTTTGAGGCTACGAAATGAGGTGCTTAGAGGCCGAATTAGGAAAAATGACCAGTCACAAAAGTTGTAGCCCTCTGGGTCTACTTTAATTTAAAATTGATTTTGTTCAATTTGGGTGAGTGGTTTGACCACAGCACTCATTTTGGTGGGATCAAGACCTAGGCTAACCAGAAATTGAAATGGTTGCCCACGGTTCATAACATGTCCAAATGACTTGAAATTTGGACTGGAGATCTATAATATGTATATCGAGAGGCTGTCTAAAAATGAGAAATTTTGGAGAAATTTTGCCTAAAGTTTTTGTAAACTTTTAGTAAACATTATAAAATTAATTAAGAAATGAAATTAAGTCCAAACTCCCCCAAATTTTGGGTGGTGGTCCCTGGCATCAATGTTAAGATCTGTACAAAATTTCAACCCAACTGGTCAAATTTTGAATAGGGAAGTATCAAGTCCTAGATAGGTCTTGGTAAGGGATACTTTGGGGAAAAGTACGATTGGAAATGGAGTGGACAAATCTCCTCAAAAGAGGCTGATGTTGTGGCCACTGACTTGTTGAGTCTATGTCTACCCTCTTGGGTAACATGGTGTGGATTAGGGTGGATTTTACCCTAAGAGATTGGCTCAAATCCAGTGGGTGGGAGTTTGAGATTTGTGAAGGACATAGGAGCAAAAGCTCTTGTATGCCCTTGAAATTTGGAGGAGAGGGGGATGAGATGATGAAAACCCTCTGGTTGAAATAGTGAAGGAATTGGAGGAAATTAGGTATCTCGAAAGTTGAGGTTTTGGATTAGGATAGAAATATAATTTAGTTATTTTAAGCACTAAATCTAATCCAAAAATTATGAAACTCGGGAGGAGGGAGTTTTAGGATGTTTTAGACTTATGGTAATTTTCCTGGAATTTTATGATTAATAAATATTATACTTCTTGTGTTAAATGATTATTAGCCCGATTTGTTGTTTTAAATATTTGGAAGTTTTAAATTAAATATAATCAGTTAAAATTCTGGATTTAGATCTTGGCTAGTAGAACATTGATCCCTGAATTTTTATAGAATTTTATGTTGAGAAATTTTAGAGGTTCATTCACAATGTTTTAATATGGGCTTTTGAGCATAAAAATAAATTAGGGCTTGTACAATTGCTGGAAAATTATGATAATTCGAACTTAAGGTTTTTAGGCCAGTTTATATCACTGGGAATTATTTGGGAATTTTTAGAGTTACTGTTATAGTACTTCATTCACAAAGCATGTTAGATTGTAATTTAGTATTTGATTTATTATGATTTAATTACCAGCAAGAAAATTATGGGATTCTGTCAAAGTTATTTTCATGATGAAATCAGCACCTTGTATTTTATTTGAATTATTTGGAGGACAAATTAAGGTAGTTTATTCATTAAGCTTGAAATAACTGAAATAATGATTAAATAAGTTTAGGCCCTTGAAAATCATTGTAAAACTATCAAACTTTGGAAATTTGATATTTAGGCCTACTATTATTTACTTTAATTTTGTGATAGCTGGAATCAACTAGGATGTTATACCTCATGTTCAAAATGATGATACTAGACCCTTATGATGGAATAAATAAGTTATCGGATTTGTTAGGAAAATTCCAATATTTTGGATTTAGGCAAATCTTATTAGGATAGACCTTCGATAAATAAATTGTGGCATTTGGATGAAAAAGTAAATCTGGACTATCGTGTAGCCTAGGTGAGTCCCTAGGAGGTTTGTTTAGCACTGATGGTAGTTGGAAGATTAGGTGTTACGCGGGTATGGCCGAAGACCGTCTTTCCGTATGGAGAGGGTGAAGAGTCAAGCTACCCTAGGTTTAGTTTAATGTAACTCTTAAAGGGAAAAAGGTAAGGGAGATCAACCAATAACAATAAGTGCCTTGCGAAAGGGAACTTCGGGCCGTAATGCCGCCGTCTTGGTTCCTAGTGCCCCTTGAGAGCCCTTCACGGGGAATACCGGGGGCAGTCCTGGGCTAACGTAAACTGTAATAACAAACTAGCAAGAGTAACCTAGTAACTAGGGCTGTACCTTTCACAAACACTGTTGGCACAGGAAGATTGATGAGAGCTTCGGCTAGGTTGGTTTGGAGACGGACGTTTTGGTCCGGGAAGCTTCGGCTCGGTTGGTTTGGAGATGGACGTTTTGGTTCGGGGAGCTTCGGCTCGGTTGGTTTGGAGACGGACATTTTGGTCCGGGGGCTTCGGCTCGATTTTTGTGTGTTTACGGTTAAACTTGCATGTGCATAAAATAGGGAAAAGTTAAGGTGGTGGGTTTCTGATATCGGGGAGTTCGATTGCACCGACACCGATATCATTGACTCGGCGAGGTGATTAGCACCTCGCCAACAGAAGTCCGGTGCGCCAGCCGGCAAGAGTACGCAGGCGTCCGCTTAGTGCACCAAGCGTTGAGGCGTACGATAGGACAGACCAGTGGTGCTTTTACTGGTTTTGAGGTGGGCGAGGCCCAACCCACCGCTTCCGTCCGCCACTACGGAGGTATCTTGGGAGGTAACGGCTCCGAAAGGTGGAACTAAAGGTCTGTGTGCACAGAGTTGGGTGTGTGAGTTGCACTTGCATGTTTCATCATACCCACATGCATGTCATAGCATAATCGATTCATTTAACCCTGCCACCTAAAGTATAAGTGGTATGGGACACTTATACATTAGGACCTGCAAAACGACCCCTTGGTCTATAAGCTTGAGTGGGCAAGTTTATAAATCAAAGGTTAATTTTGATATATATAATAACAACCATTGTTGTTTGATAACCGACACCCCAAGGTATAAGTGGTATGGGACACTTATAGGATGGGAGCCTTGCAAAAGATCCCTTTTGCTTATGTGTTCTCGCATAAGTGAAGGTTTAAATTCATGTATTTGCTTTTCTTACTGCTAGACCTATTATAACCTTCATATTAACTACTCACCGAATACACTTGCTAGATTAAGTCCACTGTCACCTGTTTACTTTTATTCTCCACCATCATGTCCTTCCCTTTCTTCCTCTCCGCTCGGTACCTAGGAGCCATGGGGGAAGAGGTAGGGGATGATAGGGCTTAGTCTTTATGACTAACGGTTTTCGAACAGCATCATTTAGGGGATCGTGGAGCCCAGCATGGAGGAGCAGCCCCAGAGATCGGTGCGCCTGGAGATGGGGCAGTCTAGCTCCGGAGTTCATACAGCCGGGACCGTGAGTCTCGACCTTGAGTAGTTTCTGTTTTGCTTCCGCTTGAGAGGTTGTATTGAGGAAATGATATATCGGGCATAAGCCCGCATTTATAGTACTCTGATTATTGTTATTCTGTGGGCACTCCCTTCGTGGAGTTTTTATTCTATATATGTGATTTATTATGGTGGACTGCATTGCTCTTACTTCAATTATTGTACTACCTTTCTGTGATCGAATTGGCCGGCAAAATCGGCGCCTTGTGGTGATGACCCTTCAGGACGTGAAGGTGTCACCGCAAAACGGCGATTTTGGGCCTAAGACCTGGGGTTTTAAAAGAAAAAAAAGGGGGGGGGGTCTTACAGCATATGCAAGAAATAACTTGATCTCCTCAAGCCTGGCCACTGGAGCAAAGGTCTGGTCGAATTCAATACCCTCTTCTTGTCAATATCCTTGTTCTATAAGTCTGACATTGTTCTTGATGATTACTCTTGGTTCATCCAGCTTAATTGTTTCTGAATATCCAATTGGTGTCGATCACATTCTGTCCCCTTGGCCTGGGCACTAGCTCCCAGACTTTGCAACGTTCGAACTGATTGAGCTCCACTTATATTGCCAAAATCCAAGAAGCATCCTTGTTTGCCTCTTCGAATTTCTTTGGCTCAACCTGCAATAGAAAACTGAGATGCAAAATCTCATTAATTGTACCTCTTTTGGTTCTAACATCGTCGCCTGGCTCTCTAATGATCTGATCAGTTGGATGATATCTTAGGTGTCTGAGCCCTAGATTCTGTGCTCTCCCTTTAGCAGGTCCTTCAAAATTTAGTGCCGCCTCTATAGGTTGAGGCAATTCTTCGTCTAGTGGTTCGTCATTCACTAAGACTAGATTGACGATCTTGACTGAGCTCGGAGTATCTTCCTTGACAGCTTCATCCAAGCTTAGCTCCTTGAACCTGGTACCTGCATCTGCACCAATAATACTAGACGGTCTGCTATGGAGCATGTTAGTCTCATCAAATACAACATTTATTGACTCTTCCACCACCAGAGTTTTCTTATTGAAAATCCTATATGCCTTACTATGTCTAGTGAATCCTACAATGATACCTTCAAAACACCTTTCACTAAACTTTGTGCGATAATACTTCCCATTATTAAGTACAAAGCATTTACTTCCAAGGATTCTAAAGGAGGGCACAATCGGTTTTCTACCCTTCAATAGCTCATAGGGGGTCTTTTGATAGCTTTTGTTGATGAGTGCTCTATTTTGCAGGTGATAAGTCGTGTTGACTGCTTCAACCTAGAAGTACACCGGAAGTGAAGCGTCATTCAACATGGTTGTACATGCTTCAATTAGGGTTCTTTTCCTTCTCTCAGCAACTCCATTTTGTTGTGGAGTGCGCGGGGAGGAAAACTCATGAAAGATACCTTGGCTTTCACAAAATTTTATCATGGCATTAGACTCAAACTCTATTCCGTGGTCACTTTTAATTTCGACCACTGAGCAGTCCAATTCATTCTGAATTTGCTGGACAAAATTAGTGAGTGAATCAAAGGTGTCTGACTTGTGTTTCAGAAAAAACACCCAAGTAAAATGTGAGTAGTCATCAACAATTACTAATGTATAGACCTTATCTCCTAAGCTGTGAATAGGCATACGACTGAATAAGTCCATATGAAGTAAGTATAAGCTTCGTGAAGAATCTTTTTCAGCAATACCCTTGAAGTAGCCTGTGTCTGCTTACCCATTTGATAGGAGTGGCATGGACTCTCTGTAAGGCACTTAATGTTGTGGGCATCATGTACTAAGTTGTGAGAAAATAGCATGTTTATAGTTTTGAAATTAATATGTGCTAATCTCGTGTGTCATTGGTCACAGAGAGACACACTACTTTTAATCATAAAACACATTGAGGTAGAATTGCCTAAGCAAATAAAATTTAAACAAAAGATATTTCTGCTCCGAGCGCCTGTTAAGACCGTCTCTAAATTTACAAACGATTTTATCAAACACTTGTCCCTGTAGAACTCAACGATGTAGCCTTTATCACATAGCTGACTTATGCTTATAAGATTATGGTGTAATCATTCAACATAAGCTATGTCTGTGAAAGAGACTACGCTGTTGGAAATCATACCATAACCTTTTTTTGTTCCCCTATCTAACTCTCCAAAAATCACTTTTGGTCCATCTTCGACTGGGGTATACTCAAGTAAAAGGCTTCTTGTCCCGGTCATGTGCCGAGAGCATCCACTATCCAAATACCAGATCAGATTTTTGGTGGCCTTTGGACATACCTGAAAAAACAAATCATTTTACCTTAGGAACCCAAACGTATTTGGGTCTATGGTTCCTGGTCAGCTGAACACCACAAGGAACATTAACCTTATGAGTGGTCGGTCTCGTATTGTTAACTCATGGGGTTACATAATTAGTAGGATTGTACCAACAATCTGCACCAAAATGACCAATTTTGTTGCAGCACCAACAGTCAAATCTATTGTACCTCCTTTTGTACTCCTGCTTTACCTTTTGGAGCTGAGGTCTAGCACGGACAGCAATCCTTGAAGTGGAGGCCTCCTGATTACAGAATACACAGGAGCTCCCCATCTCTTTAGCCTTAGGAACACCAATTTCAGCTTTAGGTGCCTTCTTATTGTTATGGACATGTACATACGGACCATAACTCTTCATCTGAATCTCTTCAAAAGGTGCTTTGAATATGCTGACACCAAAGTCGCAGGGATGGGTCCATCCCGGGTATCTGTTCTTGGGCTCTACATAAGTAGGCCTAGCATGATGACCATAGGATGACTTAAGGTCAAACTTATTCATCGGGAAGATTACCTTCCTAAATAAGGGTTGACTCATTGGTGCCTTCACCTTTTCTTTGGCGCTAGCCTTCCTGGCAGCCTTACCCTTTCCACCGATATGGCCAAGACCACTACCCTTTTTCTGAGCTGAAAACTCATCAATGAGAGGGAGAACAATCTTCTACTTGGAGTAAATCTCAATGAGTTTTCTCTCCACCGCGAGCTTTTCTTCCAGCTCATCAAGATATTTTTCTTTCAAACTCAATGTCTCAGCGGAGCCCTTGAGTTCCTCTTTCAAGGAGTGATCTTCATCTCTAAGAGGAAGTAATTTTGCAATTTCTTCCTTCAGATTAGTCTCCACTGCCTTGAGGGAGGAAATCTCCTTTAATTGCTTTCTAAATACCATACGGCATTTGTTGAAAGCCTTTAATAGGTGCTCGTGCTGAGCCATCAATTCTGATTTATCCTCATCAGAAGAATAGCAGTCATGACCATTAGTGGACGTTTCAGACTCAGAGAGTATTGTGTGCGAAATTACCTTCTCGTGGTACTCGGAGTCGCCCACTTCATCGTCTGATTGTGCCATAAGCCCGAAGTAGGCTTCTACATTATCTGAGCTTGACTCACTTGAGTCACTGTCACTGAGAGTCTTCGACTTCTTTGCGATGAAGTTCTTTTCTTCTTTTCTTTTTCCCTTGAAGGATCTCTTTTATTCCTTCTTGGATCCATCCTTTTCTTATAGGGACACTCCTCAATCGCATGCCCTTACTTATTACAATAGTATCAAACAATGTCAGAGGAAAAGTGTATATTCGGTCTCGATTTATACCTGTCCTCCTTATTGTAGCTTTTCTTTGAGCGATCTCCATCTCGGTGAGATTTTTTGTAGTTAGAGGAGGATGACTGATTCTTTATCTATCTCCTCTTGTTGAGCATTTTCTTGAATTGCTTGGAGATAAGAGAAAATTCTCCATCTGATAGCTCGGAACCTGACGTGCTTGGCTCTAAGTCTTCTAGAGTATCAGGAGCATGTGTCCTTACGGGTGACATAGATTTAGATTTCCTCGAACCTCCAGCCTTCAGATCCACTGACTTTTCTATGCTTGAAGTTATGTTTCTTTGCTTTTCCTTCTTCCTGGTATTCATCTGAAGTTCGTAGGAGAGCAATTTGCCAAATAGGTTCTAAGGGTCGATTTCCGTCAACTTCCCAAATTCCCTAATGGTAATAACTTTGGTATCCCAGTCCTTAGTCAGGGATCTTAGGAATTTATCATTGAGCTCGCCATTAGTGAATGTGCGACCATAATTCCTGAGGTCGTTGATGATCATGAAAATTTTTTTGAAGCTGTCAGCAATAGAGTCACTTGATCCTTACTTAATCGCTTTATACTCTTGATTCAGTAAAGATCTCCGAACATCTCGAACTTCCTAAATCCCTTCCATCAGAATTACTAAGCAATCCTACATCTCCTTGGTAGACTTGTAGTGGAATAAGTTTTGGAGCATAGAGTCATCCACTGTGCTTGCAATGATGTTCTTCGCTTTCTTATCCAAGGATACCAAAGCAATCTCATCCTTCGTTAAGTCCATCATTTTCTTAGGGATCATAATCGTCGGATTCAGAGCTAAAGCTTGAGTAGGGATATGTGGCCCTTCTTCTACTATCTAAAAGATTCTTGGATCAGCAGCTTCCATAAAGAACCTGACTCTTTCTTTCCACATGGTAAATTTTTCTTTAGTGCATACAAACAACTTCATGGATGACATGTCATTGCTTTTGTCCATGGTGAATATGCGGAATCTCTAAACGTTAGATCAGGGATCATGTTCAAGGTGTTAGCCTTATCGAACAAAACACCACTCTGATACCAATTGAAAGTATCTAGCGTCTACCTAACTCACCTAGAGGGGGGTGAATAGGTGATGTTTGTGTCTTTTTGTGGATTAAAAATTACTCAAAAATAAACAAGCACACAAACATAGAGATCTATAGTAGTTCCTCGTATTGGGTACATCCACTATACCGCCTCGCCTATCTACTACGATGGGTTAGATTCGATTACTTCACCTTTCACAAATTATCACAATCTTATAACTCGGAGCCGCAACTCCAACAACTCGGAGACGACACTCCTACCACTCGAACCACAACTTGATCTACAAACTCGATCCTCAAACGAATCTACACTCTCGATCCATAAATGGATCTACACTCTCGATCCACAAACGGATCTACAAACTCGATCCTCAAATAGATCTACAAACTTGGAGATAAATTTCCTACAATATGTAAAGGAATATTACAAAACATAAATGATTTCAAGTCTTCACTCCGATGTTCTTCGTAGAAGTAGATATTGAAACTTGTAGAACTCAGAAACTTGAAATCCTTATAGAAATTAAATCTTGAGTCATTGATCTTCGAACAACTAGGACTGGAGTAGAATAGATCTTGAGAGAGGAAGCGATCTAGTTGAGGAAGTCGTTGAAGAAGAAGATCGCTAGTCGCTGGCGGCGAATCGGGAAAAATTGCGAATCGTGTATGGGAAATCGACAGTTTTTGAGTTTGGAATCTTTTTCAAATCAAAATGTAATTCGGCAAGATTTGTTATTTCAAAACTCAATCTAACATATATATAAAGAGATTCAAAATAACGGCTATAAAATCATTCCAAAAATGTAACGTAGAAGTTACTGTGCATGGCCGAAAATCCCGAACCAGAGAAAAATTCAGAAAATAACCTAAGTCATTTTCGATGGGATTTGTCGAGTATCACTTATGATACTCGCCGAACCTGATAACGATATACATCGAATTAGCCTTGGACAGAAATCTAGAGTTGTTAAAATTTTAACTTGACACATTCGGCGAGTATCGCCTGGGATACTCGACGAATTCGGCGAGTATCGCCTTAGATACTCGACGAATTTGACGAGTATCGTTAGATACGCTCTATGAATTTGGCAAGTGTCACCAATAATACTCAACGAATTTTACTTGGCGGATTTCTAGATTTCCAGAGAATTTATCCTAAGTATTTACGATGAATTTGATGGGTATCGGGAAGTATATACGATGAATTCGGCGAGTATCAAGAGGATACTCGATGAATTCGACGTGTATGCCTCACCATACTCGCCGAATTTTACTTAGGTAAAATTCCAATTTTTCTGAGTCCATGTCTTTGGCCTTCCTTAGTCCTTCTCCTGTACTTGGGATAGAAGTACACCCCAATAGAGAGATTATACATGAGTCAGCACATTGGCCCACACAATGAAGGATTATATTGTGTAGTCCTGTATTTACTGACCCACTGTAAACTGAAATTGGTGTGTACTTAGCAAAGTAAACCTGCAAGTACAACACTAGAATAACATCATCAAATATAATCTCAATTCGTCTTAGCTTGATTGGACCCTTCTTCAAATTAGGGTTATTATAGATGCAATACCCAATAGATATTCGAACACTCTATTTGGGAGAAGACAAAATCTCCACTTGGGATATTCGAACACTTTGTTTGGGAGAGGTCAAAGTCTCTGCTTGGGATATTCGAACAATCAATTTGGAAGAGGCCAAAATCTCCACTTGGGAATCCGAACACTCTATTTGGGAGAGGTCAGGGTCATTGCTTGGGATATCCAAACACTCTGTTTGGTGGAGTCCGAAGTATTTGCTTGGAATATCTGAACACTATGTGTGGGAGAGGCTGAAATTGAGGTCGGAGTCTTTGCTTGGGATATCCAAACACTTTGTTTGGGAGAGGCCAAAATCTCCACTTTGGATATTCAAACACTCTGTTTGGGAGAGGCCAAAATCTCCACTTGGGATATCCGAACACTCTATTTAGGAGAGGTTGGAATTTCCACTTGGGATATCTGAACACTCTGTTTGGGAGAGGCCAAAATCACCACTTGACATATCTGAACACTCTCTTTGGGAGAGGCTGAAATCCCCACTTGGGATATCCGAACACTCTGTATGGGAGAGGCCGGAATCTCCACTTGGAATATCCAAACACTCTATTTTAGAGAGGTCGGAATCCTCTCTTGGGGTATTCAAACACTTTGTTTGGGAGAGGCACACGATGAGAAACTCGGGTCTTATTGCATTGTTGCTGAAAAAATGAGATACAAGTGTAGGCGTCAGATGCCTTGGATGTTTTACAGGCTGAGAATATGCTCTCTCTTAGGACGGTCGCCCTAGGGATTTCCCCTATGCAAGCTTACTCTAGATTGGTTGATTCGGGGGCTCTATCTTGTAAGAATTTACCAAGCAGTACCAAGCGAGTAAAGTATTTGATTTCCATCTTCAGTCGTGCACAACTCTCCGTACTATGCCTGCCTCCTTGGTGGTAGTCGTAGTACTTGGACTGGTCTCCAGAGCTTGGGGCGAGAGTTCTTAGCCTTTAAAGGGATGGATGACCGTGAATGGTGAGCAATACTTCTGCATGATCTTCAGGTTTTCCATAGGTTAGGGCAAGCTCCACCTATATCTTCTTCTTCTTGCAGATGGAAGAAGATCAACCTTGAGTTAAAGAATCGACTCCACTTGTTCTTTTAAACGCCGTCAATAAGAACTGTCTTCTTTCACTTTCAACGCCATCGAGCTCTTTCTTGATTTAGGTTTTTGTGTAACGACATTGTTCCATTGTGCTAGAAGTTCCTCTTTTTACTATTTGACAATCTGTAATGGCCTCAGGAAACATCTTTGCAAAGCATGGACAGGAATAGAATAGTTTATCCCTTCTTTTGACGTCAGTGCCAATTTTGACTTTTGCCAAGCTATACTAGCTCAACGTCATTATTTGAGTCTTGCCAGCTGTACCCTTGAGAATTGACTTCATTCTTAGCGGCATTAGACTTAGTGCTAAGACCTATGGCTTTTAGCGACTATATTTGAATCTTCTCAACTATATAACTAAAAAGAACATTCATTCTCAATAGTATTTGCCTTGGTGCTGAGATCTGTGACTCTCAACAATTTCTACATTTTTCTCATTGTCTCATAGATACAGCTGAGAACTATAAGTTGTCTAAGCTATTAGCTCATCTTTGCTTTAACCAATATCTTGGAGTAAATACCAAGTACCCTGCATGCTCATAAATTGGATATGCATCAAATACAATATGTTCTTAGCATTGGTAGTGATTCAACTTCAAATCTTGGAATATTGAGGGAAATATTCCCAACAATCTCCCCTTATTTGAAGAAGGCAGAACACCTTACAATACTAAGTAACATTAACAAATAAACCAAACTTTTGACAATAAGATATCAATAGAATAATATCAACACATACAACATATAAATGAACAACAAATCAAAAAACTTTATAATGCACCAGAACTTGTTATCATAGATAACTATTAAGCATATCAACTGAGTGAACAACAAATCATGAAGGCATTATAGATTTAGGCATGCAATCATAAGGGTTCAAACAAGATACATAATTCTATTCTAGTTTTAATTAGGATTACAATCAGATGAAATTGCAGAATTCATGGAGTGTTAGTCTACTGGCTCAGTTTTCCTCTTTTTGGAAGCAGGGCCTAGGCCTTTTCCTTATGCAGCAGCAAACCTTTTAGCCTGTTTAGTTTTCTTGTTTTGTCTCTTGAAGAACAAGAATGTCATGGGAAGGTATTTGGAGGGTATCCTTCTTGGATTGTTACTATGTACCAATTTTTCTTTGTTTTCCCTTTCCCTTAGAGAATTTTTTTCCATGTGTTTGATCCATTCATACTGGGATATACACTGTTAATATTATTTAAGAGTTTCACATGATTGATCCAAGCATTTATGATGATTTTATCAGAGTGTTCACTCTAGTATTATTTATAATCAAGATCATCAGTAATTTCTGCCCTTCTTTTATGGAAGACACAGAAGAATTAAGGGCTGATAGGAAATTCATACTGAACCAAGAGTATGAAGCCTTTAAGCAAAGGAAGAAGAACTCTATAGCTGACTGCTATGAGAGATTCTTTAAGATTTTAAATGGCTTAATGGAGTATGGGAGAAACTTTACTAAGTATAAGTTAAATGATAAGTTCCTATGGTCCCTCAACAAGGAGTGGGATATCAAGATATGTGTTATTAGAGAGATGGTAAATCTAGGTAACATTTATCCCCAGAATCTATTTGGGAAGCTGTTATTCCATAAGATGCATCTGAACATCGAGAAAGATGAAGAGGAAAATAATAGAGAAAAGTATGTGGTCTTGAAAGCTGAGATCTCCAAGAGAAGTAGAGAGAAGGATCCCTCTCCTCCAAGAAGACTAGCTGAGTTTGAGGAGTCTGTATTCAGTAGTTTTGATGTTGAACTTTCTGATGGATAACTTTCCTAGTTCACAAGATAGCTAAGGAAGATGATGGACAGGAGGGGACACTAGAAGAACAAACCCTCTTCCACCTCTAGCTCAAAGAAACACTATAATAGCTCTAATAGAGATCAAAGAGTGATCTACTAGGGACAGGAATGAGTCTAAATAGAACAAATATATTTCCAAAGACATAAAATATTTTGGTTGCAGTAAGTTAGGACACATGATAGCGGACTATCCTTTAAAGATAAAGAACAACAACAAATTTGAAGAGAAGAGGTCTTATAGAGAAAAGAAGAAAGAGAGAAGCTTCGTGTCAAAGAAGACTAAAACTCTTAATGATAATGAGTCCTGCCACTCCAGCTCTAAAGAAGAAGAGTACATGACTGTAATGGTCATAAGTAAAGAAGATAATAGGTATGAAGACTCTCTCTCTATACAAGTACCTATTAAAGCTCCTTTATCTTACTCAGACTCTTACTCGGAGGTAGAATTAACCTCAGAAGATGAATTTGATGGTGATGTATGAGAACAATATGAAGAATTGCTTGAAGACCTTAAGAGGTGTAAGAAACTGTGCAAGTCACAGGCTGATGAGATAACTAATCTTAAGGCAAGGGAGTTAAATTTACTTGATAAGCTGAAAGGCTAACTCAAGAAAACTCTGACTTCATACTACTCAAAAAGGACTTCAAAGAAAGCTCTAATGATGAGCTAATAAATCAGTTTGGAAAGTTGTTGAAGGCCTTAGTTTACATAAAAGAGTTGTACAAGGCTCAAGTAAGAGAGATTGAGTCTCTAAAAAAGGTTGGAGATCAATTTAGTGCCCTGAAATTAAGGGACAAAAAATCATGGAATTGGAGAATTAGATTCTTATAGAAAGGAAGCTAGTTGTAAGTTTCTCCAAGCCCAAGACAATTCTCCACTAATTGATGGGTTCTCCTTGGTTTATAAAGAAGGCTTATGATATAATAAAAAAAACAATAATGGTAAGTCAATGACCAAGCAGATCAACTTTAGGAAGGTAACTCTACCCTCCAACAAGTTTGATCAAGAGTCCATTTATGGGCATTTCACAAATGAATGTTCCACAAGTGGAAAAAAAGATGTGCATTATAAAAAGAGTGCTTTTAAGGCAGCTCATGAAGAGATTGTTATGTAAAAAAGTGTTCTTTTGTCTTTAGTGCCAACATAAGCACCAAAAGCAAAGAGAAAGCTCATGTTAACAGAACTGCAGGTAAAGGCAAGGCAGTAGCTATGCAATCTAAGTTAAATCCAACACACAATCACATACTATGCATGGAATCTCATGCAGTTCCATTTAAATATCACTCTAATCACATGATGAATCATCCAATTCCTATTATGAGAAAAAAAAAAGGTACCACAAGTTCGAATTCTAGTGCCATTGAAAAATTAGCCACTTTTCCATTGACTACTTGTTCAACCTAACAGTCTCTAGGGTAACAAATGTCAAATAAGTATGCAATCAAAAGGGTTTATAAAGCACATCAAGGTGGTCATAAAATAAATTTGGTTATTAATGCTAACAAGAATCTAGGACCCAACAAGTTTTGTGTGCCTAAGATAAAGTGATTTATTTTTGCAGGTATGTCCAAAGACAAACCAAACTCTCATCCGATATTTGGATAGTGGATGTTCCAGACACTTGATTGGAGAAAGAAGCCTATTAAAAGAATTTTCCTATGGAAGATGGTCCAAAAGTTGTTTTTGGAGGATCTGATAGAGGAAAAACTAGAGGTTATGGAAAGATCTCCAATGATATGGTCATTATCACAAGGGTAGCTTATGTAGAAGGATTACAACATAATCTGAAAAGCATAAGTCATTTATTTGATCTTGGCTATGTGATTGAATTTCATAAGGATGAGTGCCTGATTAAGAATTTGAAGATTTAGAGATCATACAAATTGGCACCAGGAGTGGGAATATTTATTGTCTTAATTTCTTATACTTAAATTCTAATTCCCATATATGTCTTATATCTAAGAATAGAGCATCTCTTTATTTATAATGATATAAGAGATTCGCTTATATCAATTATAAAACTATAAATAAGCTTTTGTCAGAAACTTAGTTAGGGTAGGTCCCAAGTGGAATTGTGCCTAAGATAACCCTTACCATGCATGCCAAATGGGCAAGCAAATAAATGTTTTCTTTAAATTAGTTGGTGTCAAAGATTCCACTATATGTTTACACTTGCTGCACATGGACTTGTTTGGTTCTATGCCAATTCATAGCTTAGTAGGGAAAGATTATACTCTTATAATTATTGATGATTTATCTATGTTTACATAAGTTTTCTTATTTAAACAAAAGTCGGATATTCTAGCCACTTTCATTAACTTTGTCAAGCAAATCCAAAATGAAATGGATTGCTCTGTGGTCAAAATCAAAAGTGACTATGGAACTTAATTTCAGTCTTGTGTCATGACAAAGTTCTATAAAAGCACAAGTATCTTTTTGGAGTTTTCGACTCCACGAACTCCACAAAAAATAGAGTTGTAGAGAGAAAGAATAGAAGCCTTATTGAAGCTTATAGAACAATATTGAGTGACTCCTCACTACTAGAATATTTTTGGGCAGAGATAGTCAACACAACCTGTTAAGTGCAAAATAGGGCTTTAATCAACAAGAATTATAATAAGACTTCCTATGAGCTTCTAAAAGGCAGATAACCAACCTTAGCCTGCTTCAAAATCTTTGGAAGTAAGTGATATATGTTAAACAATGGGAAGCACTCTCTAAGTAAGTTTGTTGAAAAATCCTATGAAGGCATTTTTGTTAGACACAACCATCATGGCAGAGCCTATAGAATCTATAATATAGTCTAGAATAATTGGACAATCCATAAATATTATATTTAAAGAATATAACATGTTACTTGAAGATTCTTCTAAATGCTCAATGACAGGTACATGCTTTAAGCTCAAGACCTTAAAGATATCAGACATGGAAGAGGCAAAGGAAACATTCTCCACTGATCCAGTCAGTGTTGAAGAAGAAGCCAAATAATAAGAGATAAACTATAGAGTTGAAGTTTTATAACCTATATAAGAAGTTGTACTTGAGAGGAATTAAAACTTCACTAATACCTCTAATTTTCTGAAAGATCACCCACAAGATAAAATTGTAGATATAAATAAAAAAATCTTGACAAGGAAAAGTATAATGAATGGAGTACTCAACTTAAGTTTCCTCTCTCAAGTAGAGCCAAAGAAGTTTGAAGAAGCCAATTCAGACCCATCCTTAATCATGGATATGTGAGAAGAATTAAATCAATTCAAGAGATGTAAAGTTTGGAAGTTAGTCCCTAAACCCTAACATCATAATATTATTGGAACAAAGTGGGTGTTCAAAAACATATGGGATAAACATGGAGTAATTATCAAGAATAAAGAAAGGTTGGTTGCAAAGGGCTACAGACAGGAAGAAGGCATAGACTTTGACCAAACTTTTGCACTAGTAGCAAGATTGGAGGCCATCAGGTTGTTTCTAGCATATGCAGCTCATAATGACTTCAAGGTATATAAAATGGATGCGGAGTTTGCCTTCCTCAATGAAAACTTGAAAGAGAAAATATATGTAAAATAACCCCTAGGTTTTGTTAACTTAACTTATCTTAATTATGTTTACTATCTTAAGAAAGCTTTATATGGTCATAAGCATGCAACTAGAGCTTGGTATGAGACTCTATCTACCTTTCTCTTTGAAAACAAATTTTCAAGAGGAAAGATAAATAAGACATTATTCCTAAGGGAAGTAAAATGCAAGACATTATTGGTTGAGATATATGTGGATGATATAATCTTTGGATCTACTTATGATCACTTTTGTAAAAGATTTGCCAATCTTATGCAATGGAAGTTTGAAATGAGTGATATGGGAGAGCAGAAATACTTCTTAGATCTCTAAGTGAAGCAATCTAAAGATGAAATATTTATCTCTTGGACCAAGTTCACAAAAGAGCTCGGAAAGAAGTTTTGAATGGAGAGTACAAACTCAATGATGACTCTAATGGGCACCAATGTGTCTCTAGGCAAAGTTGAAAAAGGGAAACATTTTTATGAGAGCATGTAAAGATGCATCATTTGATCTCTATTTTACCTAAGTGATAGTAGACCAGACATTATGTTTGCTACATGTGTTTGTGCCAAATATTAAGTAAACCCTAAAGAATATCATTATAATTCTACTATGAGAATCATAATATATCTTAAGGTACACCTAATCTTGGCTTATGGTACCCTATGAGTAATGATTTTGAGCTAACATGATTTTCATATGCAGACTTTGCTGGATGCATGGAAAGACAGAAAAAGTACCTCGGGGACATGCCAATTCCTTGAGATAAGATTAATTTATTGTAGCAATAAGAAATATATGAGTGTTGACATTTCAAAAGCTAAATCATAATATAATTTTGTAGGAAGTTACTATGCTTAGCTTATATAGATAAAATATCAACTGCAAAATTACAACATCCAGCTAAGTAAAATACTCATGTTCTGTGATTCATCTAGTGCAATCTCAATTGCTAAGATCCTATGTCACACAACAGGACTAAGAACATTGAGATTAGATATTACTTTATTAGGGAGCATGTTGAGAATGAAGACATCTTCCTTGAGTTTGTCCCCACTGGCAAACAAGCGGCAGACATCTTCACCAAGCCTCTAGATGAAGAGAAATTTAACTTCTTCAAAATTGAACTGGGCATGTTAAACCTAGAATAGACTTCATTCCAGACATACTCTTTTCAATTAACTCAGAATAAAATAATAAAGTGTAGCAAACAAACAAACATCAACACAAATTTTCATTATATGCTAATAAGTAAATGTTAGGTCTCTAACAAAGCATGCAAGATGCAACCTAGAAAGTTTTAAGTGACACACATAAGATGTGTTAATGTCGTTTTACATTTAAGTAGTCAAAGGTGATATCATTTTGTTCACTAAGCGATATCATCGTGTAGACACAACGATAATTTTCTAACTTGTCATAAGGCTATTAACACACCTTGATTGGATCTATGTTCAAATATTACTTCAGAAGTTTTGCCAAAATAGGTGTGTGCCTCTTTGCATTTCTTTTTTATATATAGAAATTAAAATCCCCATGGAAATTAGGGCTAAACATACCATAGAATCCAATAGTCGTCTATAAGCTTTTTGTGTTCTCTCCTATTCGTCAAGGAAGGATTTATCTACTTCAGGTTTCTGAATTGCAAATGTCCTTCAAGTCAAGCTCTTCTATCAAAATCAATGTTGACAGCGAACTGGTAAGGGGAGAATTCAAAAATTGTCCAGAAAAATCCATAACGTCATTTTTCTTCTGAGTGTAGCAGGACTGGAAGTCATCTTATCAGAACCAACATTCATACTACTGCAAACTATTCAAGAGTTCTTTCATAATGCAGAGATTAGCTCCATTGAAAAGAATATAAAAATATCTATTGACAAGAATAATCTGAGGAAAATAGCCCAAAGTCTCAGTTGACTTCTTACCTAACATCGCTCTTAGAGGGAAAAGAAGATGATAAAATCACCCAGAAAGACCATGAATCAGCCCTAAAATTGTGCAAATATTCGGGTGAAGAGTATAAATCTCTAGAAAGGGTAGAAATAAATGCTTATGGAAAGTTTCTATCTTATATCACGGGAAAGGTCCAGTTGTGCAAGCCAGAATCCCAGTGAAAGAATATAAAGTTGAAGTTCAATATTATGACTATAATAATTCTGACCAAGAAAACTGACTGGAGTCAATTAGTATTCAAGAAACTAAAAGGCTGTCTAAATGCCCCTAATATGGGAAGAATCATCTCTTTGTACCTTTCAATGTGCTTGGGTGATAAGTTTAATGAGTCACTTAGGGCCTTTTTGCACTACTGTAAGAAGATTGACAATAAGACTAAAGAAAGATGGGAGAAACCTTTCCCCAAAATTAAGAAGTGTCAAGGAGAATGTTCCAAGCAGAAAAGGGAACGGAAGAAGAAAGGAGAAAAGAAGAAGGGTGTTGCCTCCAATTCCACTAACTCCCCGAATAATGTTGAGGGGGAGCATCCTTAATAAATTGAGAAAGCAAGGTCTTGGACTGTGGTCCTACAAGACCTAGATATCACACACCTTTAGAAATAGCCAGGGTGGTTGTTGGAAGTGAAATGGAAGATGAAGTTGAGGGATAAGTTCACCCAAAATTCTCTGCTCAAGACAATGAGGTTATTATGGGGGAGTCATTAATGGAAAACTCTACCCAAGGAACTAAAAAACTTGAAGATGAGTGGACAACAATTGAAATCATTGAGGGAGATTCTTAACCAGAAGTCTCCGCCCTGTATTTTGGTGGCCTTGATGTTATATATTAGGTCATAAAGGAAATTATTGAGCCCATTCCAAAAGATGAGCCAGAACCTGCACTTGTATAGGAAGAGGTAGCATAAATAGCATTCTCTATGAAAGAGATTGTTTTGTGGAAAGGGAAGAAAGTTATGAAAGAGCCAGATATTTAAAAGATCACTCCCACAGTTGACACACCTGACTGCTTGTATGAAGACCATGAATCTAAGACAGATCTATCCTTAAGAGCAGATACTGAAGAGCCTAGCACCACCATTCCCACAACTAGTTAAGCACTCTTTAGTTCTTTTCTAGCTCAGATGAAAGCATTATTTTATGATCAAAGGAAACAACTTGATTGTTATGTGGATAAAACAGTCCAAAATTTAATATATGAAATGATTTAGAAAATAACTGGCATTCAAGATGAGATAAATCAGTTGAATGCCTAGACTCTCCACTTCATCATGAAGGCTACCCATGAACTGGATCACATAGCCCAATAATAAGAGTTAACTCACCAAGGACTGAATGACATCATAACAAATCTAGTTTTTACCTCACAGAAACTCCAGTGAGCTCTCCAAGCAATAGAAAACAAAATTGTTAAACACGGGATGAATGTTCTAGAGAAAGTACATTACTATAGTCAACTACTGGATGAACACCTTCTAGAAACAAAGACTCATCTCACTAGAGGGGTGAAAATGCTAAGGCAAAAACTATCTAGCATTTAAGGGATTAAATGCCAGCATGTATCTGAAGAAGTTAGAAAGGGGGAGGAAGCTATCATGAATCTTTCTGCTGATCAGGCTATCTAGATTTTAATTGCAATAAGTCTTGCTTTTAATCTAGCTCAATTGAACTACATCCCAGAGCTTGAATATCATGATTGCCCATTTGATTATGCAAAGCCCTCTTATAAAAGGAAATGTGTTCCATCTGAAGAAGAGATGCTAGCTAGATAGAGAAGAAGGGAGGAAATTCAAAATCTACCTGGATATGAAGAATGAAGCCTAAAGACCAAGCATATTATCTTCACTATATGGGATAACTTTGGCAAACATAATACACATACATAAATATTTTATAGCGCATGTTGACTATATCGGTTAGAAGATTTGTATAATGGTCGGATGCTGGAAGTAAGCTGAAAATCGCGTGTCTATTCAAATTTCATTTTGAATCCCGTTGTTTGGTCTACCAATCAGGGGTCCTCAAGTAGAAAGTTTAAAATGCTACTTATTATCTTATTCTAGTTGTTGGAACTGGATTCCTTATAAATACCTTAGGGTTTCATCGATCGAGACAAGTATAAAAGTATTACATGTTTTGAAGGAAAAAAGGCACACAAATATATTTAAGTATTCAAGCACTCATGCATTCTTCTTTAAGTCTTCTCCAAGCGGTTAACCTTAAAGAACAATCTTCATAAAACACAACGAATCAAGTTTTTCCTAAATATTACTCTCTCAACAAGGAGTATTCCTGGTCTAGAATCAACCATTCCAAGAAGATTCTTTTTGAAATCTTATCAGGGAAGAAGAAGCCTCATTGCTATGCTTCTATAAAAAACTCAAGAAAAATTACTTTTGAGTCTAGTGTCCTTATAATTTTTCTTTCCTTATTCTGAAACTATAGGATCCTTAGGATCTGAGTGTGTTATAGTATTCCAGTGGGAATTTGAGAGTTGGATCCTTGGGATCTGTGGTAGGATCTTTGAAGAAGATCTGAGTGTAGATATTTGGGTGTAGGGATTGAGGTAGGACTTTGATAGCCTGAGTGTAGGTTCTTATCTTGATGGTCCGAGGTGTAGTATCTAGTAAGTGGATCTAAGGTAGGGGACCTGTTTGTGTTCCTGAGATGTAGTTGTCAAGGACTCTGAGTTGTAAGATCATTGATCTGAGATATTGGGGAAGTTGGTCGATCCTAGCACACTACTATATAGATAGAGGGGGAAAGTTGATGTACTCATAGTTGGAGAACCACTACAAATCTTTGCATGATCTATGTGATGTGTTTTATTCTATCTTTATTATGCTAGAATTCAACATATTTTTAAAAGATAAAAAACACTCAAATACCTATTCCCCCCCCCCCATCTAGGTGATTAGACTGCACTTAATCATTTATAAACATTAGAAGCACTCATCCTCCAAGAGGTCTCCAACACCGAGACCAGCAATATCACAAACCTGCTTCGACTCTAATATAAGAAGGGTCTTCCTTATCAACCATTTAAATTCCATCTTAGTCTAATCCTCCAACAAAGGCTCCACTTCCATGTTCTTCACTTCTTCCTGAATCACCTTCGTGACCAGAGATCAATCATTTATATAAGTCAAAGAATCTTTGTACTCAACAACCATATCGCATTCAGCTCCTCGATAGCCTTTTCCAATAAGAATAGCCTCTTCATCATAGTTCATAGGAATCCTAGCCCGTTTTCCTGATAAAACATCTCTCCCTTCATCTCCCTTAGCAAATGGACCGTCTTCAGGACAAGAGCCTTCTCTGTACTAAGATCTTATGTATCTTCTCCAACTCGGCTCGTAAGTCAGTCTCCATCTGATAGAAGTGAGACACATTGTAGTTCTGCTTTGCACTCAAATCGTAAATAACAATCTTCAAACCACAAAGTTTCTCCTAAAGAGTGAAGTACCTGTCCTTTAGGCCCAGATAACAATCATTCCATATATGGGCAATACTGGTCAAGACTCCATTCTGCAAAAGAAGAAAAAGTTAGATTTCCTTTGAACCACAAAGTTCAATAACAAAAGTACTTTACTCACCGCAACAATCATCGCTTTGAGTGAAGAGGAGACTCGCCTCACCTTCACTAGTAGTGGTATAGAAACTCCCTCAGAGGGTGGTTGGGGGTAGTATAACCCAGGATATCTTTCTCAGGGTTGTTAGGCATGACATACACTCTAGTACTATGGGAAGCCATCTTGTATGCATGACAGGACACCTAGTTGATGAGAAAAAGGCGGAGTGGGCCAGACTACCATACTTGACATTGCTCCATACTAGAAGAGAGCACGCATAACAACAATCATTTCTCTTTGATAAACGAAGAGATGCAGAAAAGGGGACTCACCAATGTAACTGGATTGATGAACCCCAGTATTGATGTAAACTCATGTTTCTGCACCATCACACGATGATAGTGCCCAAGAAAATACCTCCATAACTCTAGAAGCTCCCAGGAATTCTAAACATACCCATACAAGGTGTTCACATATCATAGATTAAGCTTTTCTTTAAAGTGAAGTCATCTCTTATTGATACACACTTTGATTAGGCCACCCACATCAATGAACACCTCACACTAATCCTTGAGCAAGTCCGAGGAGAACCACGAACACCTCTCCCGAAAAGATAATCAAGCCTATGATCCTCATAATCCCAGTAGGGTGAACTGGGAGATTGGTATGCCACAAAACTTAAAGATTTCAATTTCCTCCTCGCAAGGCAGAAGATAGAATCCTGATTTCTAACATGACTCGCAGATTGCCATGTTTCATGTAGGAGGGTTCTACGCACATTCTTCAATACGCGAGAATTTCACCTCCAACCAAGCAGGTATTGAATAGCGCTTCCTCCAAATATCAATCTCTTTGATGATGAGAAAGAAACAGAATCACATCGGCCTCCCCTGTATGCCTCGTTTACGTACTTGAAATATATTAAATCACGAGTCATTAGTGCAAATATTTGCATAATCAAAAGGTCAAACGGACTCCAAAGTCAGATAAAGCGCCCACGATCAAGCATGCGACACATGCCCAAGCCTACATGCCAAGATAATGCCCACACCCCAAGCGTACAATGAATGCATGCCCCCGTGCACAAGTGTGCGACGCATTCCGACACCCGCACACAAGCGGGCAGCACGGGACTGCGCACAAGCGCATGACACAATATTGTGCATAGTTTCAAGACACAAGCCTAGTTCCACAAGTGCTCGAGCGCTACCGCGCGCCCCATGCGTCGGCAGAATAGTGCACCTCATGCACGGTCATGGGGGCAGAACCCAGTACGGGCTGAATCATGTGCGGGCGGGACTGCATGCTGCACGCGCAAGCTCATTCATGTAGTCATGCATCGCCCTTGCATGGAGCATTCATAGCACAACCGCACCACAAGGCACTTCTATATACCCTTGTTCAAGTTATAGTAACTCTATTTAGTGTCGGCATGGCCAAGGAAGACCTTCCACACACAAAAATGAGACAAATTTCATGCACTCCTATCGCTTCGGCCTCATAATTCAAGAACTTTGGGGGAAAATGATAGGGTGTCCTCAAATTTTAGGAGTTACAAGCAACAGATTGATGGAACTCTCATCTTATCCACTAACTTATTGGGGGAAAATAGAGGATAAGTGGGGTTGACCAAAGTCAACCCCACTACCGTCATGATCACCCGAATCGCTCGGCCTTGTGAGCAGCCACACCACTACACCATCCCTGCGTGGTCGTAAGGCCGCTCGACCGATCAAATGATCATATGACTGTGCTTGCCAAGTTTGCGACTTGTTGCTTGCCGCTGCGGATCCTCTTTATTTTACGACCGTACGTCTGATTACTGCCATGTAGACACATGATTACATGACCATCTAGTGCACGAGTGCAAGGCCGTGCGGCCTCTTGGTCATGCTTTCATTCATGTCACGCACGGACATAAGGCCGCACGACTATGCGAACGACTACCCGGTCGCAGGTTGCAAAACTAGCAATTCGGTCGTCCGCCTCTGCGGGCACCGCGCAAGCGGCCGCAAGCGGCCGCAAGCCGTGCAACTAGCCGCCCGGCCGGCCCCTACAGTAGCACATCCGGACGAACCCTCAACATGCTGGCCCCTACCGATCATACCTTATCTCCACCCTCTGATGGCCAACACTACTGGTTTGTCCCTCGGTCTCTGCGTAACCTCGATTATCCAATTACCTCAGTCGCATAACCACCATGCCCCAGGACCCGCATAACCAATCATTATAGGGGGTGTGTATAATCTAATCCCCATAATGGGTGTGCGCATAACTGATCACGTAATTATATACATAATAAAATAGAAGATAACAGGTGTGTATAACGAAAATGTGCATAACGGACTGCGTATAACGAATAATACGGTTATATTGTATACAAAATCTTATTCATAATGGGTGTGTTTGTAGTGCATTAATTGGTTACGATTTGTGGATAGCCGCAAAACTACCTTAACCACTCATTTATGCAAATACCACTCTTAAACCCTATAAAAGGGTCCCTAGGACCTCTAAAATGGGAGAACAGTTGACTAAATCCTCAGAGTTTTCTTTAGAAGGGGTGAATAGAGATTTAAAATTTAATTTTATTTTAACTATACTTTTCAAGAAATTTGCATATACTTAGATGATCAACCATGATTATTGTTGAAACCAGTAGAACTAGTTTCTCCTAAAAGCTCGGATCTAAGGCTGCAACCTACGCTTACTTTCTTCGAACCACGCTCCCAACAAGACACCTAAAGGAACAGACTGGGGGCTTCAGCTCGGAGGTCCCACCGCTCACCCGGAAGAACTAGAATCCTTCCCCTCCCTAGCCAGTGCTGAGCTAGGTAAAATGTTGAAACCAGTAGAACTAGTTTCTCCTAAAAGCTCGGATCTAAGGCTGCAACCTACGCTTACTTTCTTCGAACCACGCTCCCAACAAGACACCTAAAGGAACAGACCGGGGGCTTCAGCTCGGAGGTCCCACCGCTCACCCGGAAGAACTAGAATCCTTCCCCTCCCTAGCCAGTGCTGAGCTAGGTGTCTGAGTAAGAAGGAAAAAGAAGGTTCCACACACCTCTTCTCAGACACCTTACCGGTCTATTTATAGGCTTCAGGATTTGAACTGCAAATAACCAAATCAAGCACCTGTGAAATTACCTGAATACCCTGGGTTGGGTCTGCCAACAGCCAAACTCCGCTGTTCTGAAGGGCTATGAGCAGACCACCGAGGGTAAAAGAGTAAAAAAGGCCAAAAAGGATGAACCGCTTGCCAACTGAACCGGTTCCCACCCAATTGCTGAACCGGCCTTATCTCTTCCTGCCGACCCGATGCTTGGCGAGAGGACCACCTTGCGGCTGAAAACACCACCTCGCAGGCGAGACCCTCCGTCGGCATATAGAAAATCTTCCTTTGACCCCCACCTGTCAGGCGAATGGACTCAACTTTGGCTCCTCCTGCCTAGCGTGAGCGGACCCACCTTTGGGCTCCTCTCGCCTATTGCGAGTGGACCCACTTTTGGGCTCCTCTCGCCCATTGCGAGTGGACCCAACTTTAGGCCCCTCTCGCCTAGGGCCTTATCTCCTCTTGAGGATTCTTCTAATCCCCTCTCTGCTGAGTTCCCTCCTGTGAGCCCGAGGTTGTACACAATCCCCGCTCTTTTCGGGGTTGTCCAAGCTCGAAAAGAAAAGTCCAACCGAGGCTCACGTCATCTCAGCGACTTTATAGCGGAATCTTTTTCAGGTGGGATTCCCCCCCCCCCCTGAGTCTATAAATACTGGGATCCTTCCCAAGTGCAACAGGCCTCCTCTCTTCGTTTTATCCACCTCCACTTCGCTGCTATGTCTCTTAGCAAAAGCTTTCGTGATCGTATCGCGCTGGTGTGCCAGCGGAACAAGGCGAGCGCGGCTGCCTTAAACCTAATTCCTGCTCGTACTTTTTCCTCACCACCACCCTCTTCTTCTCGCCCGAAGAAGGCGAGAACAACTGATCTGGTTCCCCCGTCGGGAGGACCCTTACCGGATCCCCCGGAGAGACGCATCCCCCCTACACCATCGCTTCCCCAGGAGAAAGAGGTAAGGTCCTTGTTCACCTCCCCTGTTCGCTATCTATCTTTCATTGCTCCTTTTGCTGTTGGTTTTCAGAAAAGTCACGCACCCCACGGTCAGTCTGGTAGCGCACAAACTCATCTCGCCAACCATCGTCTAAGCTCGGCCTCGCCTCCTCCCTCTACTCTTCCCTCTACTCTTGGTGGGAAAGATGGCGAGCCTTCCCATATCGCTGGGACCTCTCGCCACTCTGGTTAGGAATCTTCTGCCCTGGGTTCTGGCCTCTCTGGCTACCCACGTTTGATTATGACCCTCATTCTATTTTTGGATTTGCAGATGTGCGAGTAGACTCATCTGCTGAAGACTCGCCTACTGAGGAGCGCCCGAGGCGAGCGGTCTCCTCGCCTCCTCCTCCTATGGACGAGATCGAAGATTACCTTGGCGACCCTACGGATCCGTTGGTGATGAAGCGCAGGGTGGCTGAGATGTTCCGGAAACATGCGATCATGATTCAAGAGTTGGAGAAGGACAAGCAGACGGCTGACCGGCAGATTGATTGGTTAGAGGTGGAGGTTGCTCGCTTGACCTCTGAAGTTGATGCTGACATTGAGATAGACGAGACCGACCCCCAGGCAATTCTGAACGAGGTCGACCAACAACTCCGTCTCGCGCGCCGTGGCGTGGATGCGGCTCGCGCTTTTCACCTCCCCCACCGTCCTCCCTGCGCGAGGTCTCGCGGTGGGGGGCGCTGGCGGTGGCATAAGGATTGAATCCCTCGCGCTGCCTTGCGCCCTTATTTTCTTTGTACTGCTCTTCGTTTTGTAATAATGTTTCCTCTCGCGGCTACCGCCCGAACTCTTTGGATCTAAAGAATAGGTCTGCTTAATAACCTCTTTTAGTAGTTCCTTTGATAATTTTACCTCTAGTACCGTGCTTTTCTACACTGTGACTCGCGCGTCATATCTGTGCTTAAATCACTACTCTCTTTTTTCCTTTTTATTGTATTTTTATGGTACTGTCTCGTCCCCGGCCTGGGACTTATGTTAGGTTACACCAATCGAGACTAGGAGAGAGAAAAGGACGGCCGCCTCTTCCCCTTCCTTTACATTATATATGCCTTATCTCTTCGTATTTTTTTTCTTTACCCAACGGGCTATAAATACCCCCTATCCCTGGGGCCCGGATCATGCTCTCGATTTGTCTCGGCGCCCTAAACCTTGCCTCTCTCTTCCTTCCCTCGCGAGCAGATCCTGTCGGCGCTTCTCCTCGCCTATTCTTCTCGTATCCCCCCCTTCGCTCTCTTTGCCCAGAATGGGGAAAAAGAAGTCTGAAGAAGGCGAGGGGCGAAGCCGATGCGGGAGGCAGTTTGGTGACCATTATTTTCCTCCCGGCCGGATTTCCGAAGAGGACTACAACGCCTTCACTCGCGATTTCTTGCCGGAGGGTTTTGAGTCACGCCCTCCAAGGGTGGGCGAGTCGATCAACACTTTTTATCCCGGTGAACTCGCCTTCCCTGTCCCGCATTTCGAAGCGGGGCTGAGGTTGCCCCTCTGGCCAGAAGTGAAACAGGTTCTCAAGTACTTCGGGAATGTTCCTGCGCAACTGAACCCAAACGCTATCTCGGTACTCGTTGCTTTCGCCTGCTACATGCGCCGGGAGCGAATCGAGTTCAGCCTGAACTCCTTCCGCAAGCTTTTTGTCTACCATACCAACGCCGATGGCGTTTCCTATTTCACGGGGCAGGGTCTCAAGGTTTGCGAGACGCCTAACAAGAACCATCACTGGCTTACTCGCTTCGTCTTTATCCGCGGCAACCTGGGTGGCATTCCGCTGGCGCCCGTGTCACCAGCCGAGGTGTTCTATACCACTCCCCAGGTTAGTGGCACGGACAAGCTTCTCTGCGACTTTTTCATTGGCAAGAACTTCGAGGTTCAGTTCCTGAGGCGGGGCCTCGACTCCCTCCTCCCTGTGCTTCCAGGCGAAGGTAAATGTCGGGGCCCTTTATTTTCATCTAGGTCTAACGAATAGTTTTTGTAAACGCATCGTCTCGCCTTTTCCAGGAGAAAGAAATACTCCCGTTCGCCCGCCTTACAAAAGCAACATCAAACCTTCCAAAGATGTCGCCCTCGCCACGATGGCAGCTGAGGCGGCGAGAGAAAACCTACCCCCCTCCCTGAAGAAAATACCTGCCGAAGGCTCCGCCCCATCTCGCCAGAGTCCTTCAAAGAAAACAAAGGTCAAGAAAGGAGCGCCTCTTCCCTCTAGAGAGGCGAAGCAAGTTCCTGCTGAGATGGTAGACGTGTCGGGATCCTTATCCCCCATCTCTTTGGGGTCCCAATCTCCCCAATCCCCTTCTCGGCTTCTTGGTCAGCGGACCGTCTCGCCGATTGGCGGGACGGGTCAACCTGATTCTCTTGCTGACAACCTTCCCTCTAAATCTCCTACTCGTGAGGTGGGCTCTTCCAGCCGCCCGGCTCCTTCCACCCATCTGAACTTCAATATGGGCCCTGTGATCCCGGATGCTGCTGGCGAGCCAACCCTGATATGGGATAAGGAGGTGAATCGGGTCTCTATCTCTACCCTCCTTCCTCCCTGGATAGAGCGAGACCAACCTACGGCTCATGCATTTTCTCTGGGCTTTGGCCTTTACGGTGGCGCAGAGCGAGAACCTGCCGCTGAGCCTCCCTCGCGGGATTTGATCCTGAGGGCCGCGCAATCCCAGCTGCGCTCGCTAGAGCTCTCGCACCAGGTTTCACGCCGTCTGATTTACAATAATAAGAGCTGGAGGGATTCAGAGGCGAGTCTGGCGTCCGAGCGCGAGAAGTCTATGGATCTTGAGAAACGGTTGGCCGTGGCCGAAAACCTTCTCGCCAAAGCTCAGGGTGGTGTGGTGAGTTTCTCCACTCTCGATTCCTTCCCTTTCTTTGTTCACCTTCAACTCCCCCTAATAAATAAACCTCTCGCAGGATGCCGAGACGACCGACAGGATGCACTCGCGCATAGCCACTCTGGAAAGGGAGGTTAAAGGCATGGAGTCCGAGATCACTCGACTTCAGGAGGCTGCTCTCTCGCCTTCTCGCGTGGTGATTCCCCAACCTCCTCCCTCTCATTATTCTCATGCTGAGGTCATGGGACTCTGCAAAGACGCCAATATCCGGACCGCCGAACTAATCGTGAAGATGATGAAGGAGATGGAAGTTATCAGGGAAGGCTGCGAGGAGGTCACTGCCCGCGACCTGGTACCCGAGATTTATGGCGAGGAGGAAGACGGCCCGTCCTCCAGCGCGGAAGAATAGAGGATTTATTTTACAGTTTTTTTTTTGTATACTCCTCTTCTCCCCTTTTTTTCTTTTGGATACTTATTACTGAGACATTTTGTATTACGGCCTCTTTTTGCGGGTGATACATATTTTGTTTTTAGGACCTCTCGCCTTTCTTTTCATCTTTCCTGTATGCCTACCTTTTCTTTATTTGTGGAACGATATCACGACTTGTCTCGCCTACCGATGGAGGGGCTAGCTTTACCCGTGGCGCGAGTGGGCGGGCCCTCAGTGCTCTCGCGCAGGGATGTATCACTCCCTCTCGCCTTGCTTCTGGACACCCCTGGCGCGAGCGGGTCTCGAATCGCTATTATAATTAGTTTCGTTTGCGAGACGAGGGTACTCTTGTTCTCGCCCTTTGGTCGAAGGGCAGCCCCCTTACTCTATGTGCGAATAGTCATGTCCTCGCCACAGTCGCGCGGGGGCCGTGCCTCTTCCTCTCGCCTTGTCCCTGGACATCCTCGGCGCGAGTGGATTTTGAGGGACCGACTCCTCCCTCCTCTTCTTCCTTTGAGACAAGGACCTTGCTTTTGATCAAATTATGAAACTCCCATCCATATGCTGCCCCTTTACCCAACCTCCGAGTGAGCCTACAGACCTGCCAGCTCGATAATAGCCTGGGCAGCGGGTCTTCTCGGGGGTCTCCTCTCCAAAGCCAACTCCAACCACCGAGTGAGCCTACAGACCTGCCAGCTCGATGGTAGCCTGGACAGCGGGTCTTCTCGGGGTCTCCTCTCCAAAACCAACTCCAACCACCGAGTGAGCCTACAGACCTGCCAGCTCGATGGTAGCCTGGACAGCGGGTCTTCTCGGGGTCTCCTCTCCAAAACCAACTCCAACCACCGAGTGAGCCTACAGACCTGCCAGCTCGATGGTAGCCTGGACAGCGGGTCTTCTCGGGGTCTCCTCTCCAAAACCAACTCCAACCACCGAGTGAGCCTACAGACCTGCCAGCTCGATGGTAGCCTGGACAGCGGGTCTTCTCGGGGTCTCCTCTCCAAAACCAACTCCAACCACCGAGTGAGCCTACAGACCTGCCAGCTCGATGGTAGCCTGGACAGCGGGTCTTCTCGGGGTCTCCTCTCCAAAACCAACTCCAACCACCGAGTGAGCCTACAGACCTGTCAGCTCGATGGTAGCCTGGACAGCGGGTCTTCTCGAGGTCTCCTCTCCAAAACCAACTCCAACCACCGAGTGAGCCTACAGACCTGCCAGCTCGATGGTAGCCTGGACAGCGGGTCTTCTCGGGGTCTCCTCTCCAAAACCAACTCCAACCACCGAGTGAGCCTACAGACCTGCCAGCTCGATGGTAGCCTGGACAGCGGGTCTTCTCGGGGTCTCCTCTCCAAAACCAACTCCAACCACCGAGTGAGCCTACAGACCTGCCAGCTCGATGGTAGCCTGGACAGCGGGTCTTCTCGGGGTCTCCTCTCCAAATCCAACTCCAACCACCGAGTGAGCCTACAGACCTGCCAGCTCGATGGTAGCCTGGACAGCGGGTCTTCTCGGGGTCTCCTCTCCAAAACCAACTCCAACCACCGAGTGAGCCTACAGACCTGCCAGCTCGATGGTAGCCTGGACAGCGGGTCTTCTTGGGGTCTCCTCTCCAAAACCAACTCCAACCACCGAGTGAGCCTACAGACCTGCTAGCTCGATGGTAGCCTGGACAGCGGGTCTTCTCGGGGTCTCCTCTCCAAAACCAACTCCAACCACCGAGTGAGCCTACAGACCTGCCAGCTCGATGGTAGCCTGGACAGCGGGTCTTCTCGGGGTCTCCTCTCCAAAACCAACTCCAACCACCGAGTGAGCCTACAGACCTGCCAGCTCGATGGTATCCTGGACAGCGGGTCTTCTCGGGGTCTCCTCTCCAAAATAAAATCTTCTTGCTTTGAGGAGACGGCTACCTGAGACTGCTTGGCAGGACCAGAAGGCCTCGCCCGACTTGCTAATATTGGAAGGTGAGAGAGAAAAACAAAGAAACTACATCTCATTCAGAATAGATGATGATCATAAACCGTGGTATTAAGGATAGAATCGCTTTAGATCGTCGCCGCTTCGGGCGCGATCGAAGGGCGTCCCGTTTACATCTTGGAGGTGATACCCTCCTGATTTCAAAACTTCTTTTACAATAAAAGGACCTTCCCAGTTGGGGTTGAGCTTCCCTACCGAAGCCCCTCTTCCTGCGGCATCCACTTTCTTGAGGACCAAGTCTCCCTTCTCAAACTGCTTGACCCTGACGTGCTTATCAAAATATCTTGACATCCGGCGCTTGACCTCCTCCTGTCGGATAGATGCCAGCTCTCTAAGCTCTTCCACCAAATCGAGGGAGAGCCTTTTCTCTTCCCCATTATCTACCAGCCACTCCTCATCTCCCCTCCTTGCCGCAGTTACTCTAGGTGACTCAACCTCGAACTCAACAGGTATGACGGCCTCAGAGCCATGGGAAAGTTTGAACGGCGTCTCCCTCGTGGCGGAACTTGGCGTGGTCCTTAAGGCCCAGAGGACGGAGGGGAGCTGCTCCACCCAACTTCCCCTCAAGTTTTCTACCTTTTTCTTTAAGAGATTCACGATGACCTTATTCGCGGCTTCCACCTGCCCATTGCTTCGAGGATGATGCACTGAAGCAAACCGAAGGTCTATACCTAGTCGTATGCAGAAATCCACGAACTCTCTGCTGGCAAATTGCGGTCCGTTATCCGTGACAATGGCCAGAGGGAGCCCATGCCTACAGATGATTTCCCCCCATACGAAGCTTTTGACCACCTGAGACGTCACCTTCGCCAATGCCTTCACCTCCAGCCATTTTGAGAAATAGTCTACCATGACCAGCAGAAACCTCCTCTGGCCACTGGCTTGAGGGAATGGACCCACCAGATCTAGCCCCCATATGGCGAAGGGCCATGGAGCCGTAATCGTGCGCAACCTTTGGGCCGGGAGGAGCTGAAGAGGAGCAAATTCCTGACACTTTCTGCACTTCCTTGCGAATTCCTCGGCATCCTTCCTAAGGGTGGGCCAGAAATAGCCTTGCCTCAACACCCTTCCTTCCAAGGTCCGACTCCCAGAATGGCTGCCGCACTCTCCAGAGTGAATTTCTTCCAGCACCCTCGCGACCTCCTTCTCGGATACGCATCGAGCCAACAGCCCCGACAACGTCTTACGGTATAAGATCCCTTCTTTTAGCAGGTAGTATGCCGACTTGTACCTGACTTGCTTCTTCTCGAGCTCTCCCTTAGGCAAACGTCCCGTCGTCAAGTAGGTGGCAAATGGATCCATCCAGGATCCCTGCTGATCTACTTCCATCAGTTCTCCCTCTTCAATGGAGGGCCTAAAGAGCTCTGTCATGGTTCCTCCGGCCCGAGGACCATGCTTGGCGAGCAGGTCTGCCCGAGTATTTTCCTCCCTTGGGACGTGTTGAACTGAGAAACTGCGGAACTGCCCAATGATCCTTTTTACCTTTGTCAAGTACAACTAGAGGGTGGGCTCTCTTACCTCAAATTCCCCTTTTATATGCCTTGCCACTATCATAGAATCCGTGGAGACCTTGATATCTTGTATACCGAGCTCGCGAGCTAACCTCAGCCCTGCTATAATGGCCTCGTACTCCGCTTGATTGTTGGTGAGGGTGAAATGAACCTTCAGGGCCTGTTCGATCCGTGTTCCCTCAGGACTTACCAAAACCATCCCTCCTCCAAAAGAATTCTTTCTCGAGGCCCCATCTACTAGCATCTCCCAAGCTACTACGGGAGACGTCTCGGCCTCCTTGACCTCCACCGTGTAATCTACCAAGAAATCCGCTACAGCTTGCGCCTTGATAGCCAACCGAGGAATATAAGAAAGGTCAAACTCACTGAGTTCTATTGACCATTTAGCTAATCTCCCTGAGTGCTCTACCCCTTCCAAAATACGGCGGAGAGGGTGGTCCGTCACGATCTGGATGGAATGGGCCTGAAAATATGGCCTGAGCTTTCGGGCTGAGATAACGAGGGCAAAGGCTAGCTTCTCTAGGATAGGATACTTTAGCTCTACCTTTTTGAGGACTTTACTTGCATAATAAATCGGGAATTGCTTTTTACCTTCTTCCCGTACGAGGACCGAACTTACTGCCCCTGCTCCTACTCCTAGGTATAAGAATAGAATTTCTCCTTCCCTCGGACCTTGGAGTAGCGGCGCCTTGGTGAGCTGCTGCTTCAAGGCTAGAAAAGCATTCTCGCACTCGGAGGTCCACTCGAATTTCTTTCCCCCCCTCAATGTTTGAAAGAAAGGTGAGCATCTCTCTCCTGCTCTAGAAAGAAACCTACTGAGCCCTGCCAACTTGCCGGTAAGACGCTGGACCTCTCTGGCATTCGCCGGAGATTTCAGTTCTAGGATAGCCCTTGCCTTATCCGGGTTAGGCTCTACTCCTGCTGGGGTGAGGAGATGTCCTAAGAACTTTCCCCTACTAGCCCTGAATATGCACTTCAACGGATTGAGCCTCATCTTGTACTTCCTTACAGTTGCAAACGTTTCTTCAAGGTCCGCAATATGAGACTTGAGATCTTGGCTCTTGATCATCAAGTCGTCCACGTAGACTTCGAGGTTCCGTCCCTTTTGCTCTCGGAAGATTCGATCCATCATCCGTTGGTAGGTCGCCCCCGCATTCTTCAACCCAAAAGGCATCATGTTATAGCTGAAGTATCCATCCTCGGTGATAAAGGTGACATCCTTGATGTCCGGTGGGTGCATGCGTATTTGATGGTATCCTGAAAAGGCATCTAAAAAACTCATTAGTGAAAAACCGACGGCTGAATCAACCAGCGCGTCGATTCGAGGCAGAGGGTAACAATCCTTGGGACATGCTTTATTCAAAAGAGAGAAGTCAATACACATTCTCCACTTCCCTTCCCCCTTCTTTACCATCACAACATTGCTCACCCACCCCGGATACTTGTTTGCGGATATGAACCCCGCCTGGAGCAGCTTTTCCACTTCCTCCCTGATAGGCTTGGCCATCCTGGAAGCGATGGCCCTTTTCTTCTGCTGGATGGGACGAACCTTGGGGTCAAGGTTGAGACGATGGCATGCCACATCTGCGTCAATCCCTGGCATGTCGGCCGTGCTCCAAGCAAAGATATCAATGTTTTCCTGTACGCATTTTCGGATCTCTTCCTGGTCCTCAAGACCAAGCTCTCCGCTGATTCTGATCTTTTCTTTTCTTCCCTCTTTTGTTAGGATGTCCACCTCCTGTAGCTTGACTGCAGCCTTTAGCCTCGAGGGCTCTTCTTCTTCCTCCTGATCTTTCGGAATCTCTTCTTCCTCTCCCAGCCCCTCCTCCTGGTTTCCGAGCTCTTGCTCTCCACCCTCTTTTTTCTCCACTGCCATGTCTACCTTTTCTACAAACCTCTCCTCTACCCGCACCGGGCCTCCTCCTAGCACTGACTCTTCCATCTCTCCTATCTTTCTTTTCCTTCCTCTCTCCTCTTTCCCTTCTCCTCCGACCCTTAACTCCCCTGCCATTACTGGCTCCTCCGCAATGCCACCTCCCAACTCCTCAACTCTACTCTCACCTTGTTCCTCCCGTTCCAGTCTTCTCTCTAACTCTTCCGCATCCCCCCTCCATGAGATAGTGTTTACTACCGTCACATAACACTCCTGGGCCGCCTTCGGATCTCCTCTCACCCTGATCTGGGTCCCTCCTGAATTGAGTTTCAAACATTGATGAAAAGATGAGGGTACACATCTAAAGGCACTAATCAAGGGGCGCCCGAAGATGGCGTTGTAACTGCTGGGAGCGTCCACTATCACAAAATGGCAGTTCCTAGACATCCCTCCCAGAGTTACCTGGAGACCGACTCCCCCCTCCACTTCCTTCCTTTCTCCTGAGAATCCGAACAACGGTCCGTCAGCTGCTAACACCCTCCTGGCTTCCACCCTCATCTCATTGAATGCCTTTTTGAAGATAACATTAACCGAGCACCCATTGTCCACCAAGATCCTTGATACTGTGAAACCCTCGATAGCCGTCCGAATCACCAGCGCATCGCAGAATGGGTCTTCGTGATCTGGCAAGTCCTTCCTAGAGAAGGTGATCTTCTCGTCCGGGGGTGGGGCTTGCGACGTCGAGGCGACACCTCGACGGTACATTGTATGAAGGCTGGCCTTTCGGGTAGCCTCGATTCCCACCCCGCCATGAATCACCCCGATCCCCCCTCTATCCCCCACATCTGACCGATCTACACATCGATCCTCCTCCCCCACTCCGCTCATCTCTACTATCCGCGCTGGTGGCTGCTGCTCTCCCGCTCCTCTTCTCCCCTTCAGCTCTAGAAATTCCGGACAAGTAGTTGTCGCGTGACCTTCCTCCTCATGGAAGTCACAGAATGGCATAGCTACTTCCCCCTCCTGCCTCCCTTCTTGGTGATTCCTTCTCCTCCCTGCTCCTGCTTCTCCCCTTCCTCGCTCTCTTCCCCTTCCTCGTCCCCGGCCTATTACCATAGCTTGTTGGGGCGGGGGTGGGAGTGGCCTAGGACCATGTCTCCACCCCAGCTGTGGTAACCTTCCTGCTCCTCCCTGGTAGTAGTTCCTTCCTCCCGGAGGAAGACCTCTCCCTTGCCCTTAAACAGGGCCTTCCGATTGCTTCCAACCCAACTCCTGATGTGCCGGCCCTCTTGGCTCCTCCCTTCTCCTCCCTTCCTGCTACCTTGTTCCTCCTGGTTCCCTGGATTCTACCTCCGCCAACCTTGCTAGTTTCTTGGCAAAAGCCGGGTTTGCTGCCTCCATCGCTATTTCCTTGGCTGCCCTTTCCATCAACCCTTCAAAAGATAAGGGCGCCTTCCTGGTGAGGCTCATTTTGAAGAAGCCTTCCCTGAGACCCACAGTAAAGGCCATTTGGAGAGCAAATCCCGGCACCTCCTGAATGCCCAGGATTTCCTCTTGGAAGCGATCCACGTACTGGGCTAAGGACTCGTTTGCCTTCTGCTTGATCAGGAAGATGGACTCCGGGTTTTTCTTCCTCTTTTTCGAGGTTGAGAAGCGCAGCTGGAAGCTCCTACTCAAATCTTCAAAACCATATATTGACCCTGCCGGGAGTTGATGAAACCAGTCCCGGGCCTTGTCCTTCAAGGTGATCGCGAAAAGGCGGCACTTGAATGCATCCGTCATCGGCCTGATGGAGACCACATCTTCGAACCATTGCAAGTGTTGGAGGGGATCATCCTTCCCCACATAATAAACCATCTCGGGCTCGCGGAAGCCCTCCGGTACGGGAGCCGAAAGGACCAGCACGCAAAAGGGGGACCCCCTCGCCACGGGTCTCGCCGTTTCCACTCGCGCGATGAGATCTACTGGCGAGACGGCGCTCGCCGGGTTGGGGAACAACTCTCTTCCTGCCAGATCCCGCCCGTTTCCTTCCACCACCTTCTCCTTTCCAGGACGCCCTCCTGGCGCATCCTCGCCCACCCTTACCGAGACGGCTCCTTCCTGAGGCGAGAGGCCTGCCCCCTGAGGTAGAGGGGTCACGCACTCACCTCACTGCGAGATCTGCTGCAACATCGCCATGATGCCCCTGATGGACGCCATGAATTCTTCTCTTCCCACATACCCTCCTGGGTTCTGGGACCCGCCCTCATCTCCTCCGCCCCCATCTCCTCCTCCTAGATCTCCTGCCATGAGATGATCCGAAGTTCTTCGACGCAGGCTGCGATCCACGCTCACCGCACCAAAAATGTTGAAACCAGTAGAACTAGTTTCTCCTAAAAGCTCGGATCTAAGGCTGCAACCTACGCTTACTTTCTTCGAACCACGCTCCCAACAAGACACCTAAAGGAACAGACCGGGGGCTTCAGCTCGGAGGTCCCACCGCTCACCCGGAAGAACTAGAATCCTTCCCCTCCCTAGCCAGTGCTGAGCTAGGTAAAATGTTGAAACCAGTAGAACTAGTTTCTCCTAAAAGCTCGGATCTAAGGCTGCAACCTACGCTTACTTTCTTCGAACCACGCTCCCAACAAGACACCTAAAGGAACAGACCGGGGGCTTCAGCTCGGAGGTCCCACCGCTCACCCGGAAGAACTAGAATCCTTCCCCTCCCTAGCCAGTGCTGAGCTAGGTGTCTGAGTAAGAAGGAAAAAAGAAGGTTCCACACACCTCTTCTCAGACACCTTACCGGTCTATTTATAGGCTTCAGGATTTGAACTGCAAATAACCAAATCAAGCACATGTGAAATTACCTGAATACCCTGGGTTGGGTCTGCCAACAGCCAAACTCCGCTGTTCTGAAGGGCTATGAGCAGACCACCGAGGGTAAAAGAGTAAAAAAGGCCAAAAAGGATGAACCGCTTGCCAACTGAACCGGTTCCCACCCAATTGCTGAACCGGCCTTATCTCTTCCTGCCGACCCGATGCTTGGCGAGAGGACCACCTTGCGGCTGAAAACACCACCTCGCAGGCGAGACCCTCCGTCGGCATATAGAAAATCTTCCTTTGACCCCCACCTGTCAGGCGAATGGACTCAACTTTGGCTCCTCCTGCCTAGCGCGAGCGGACCCACCTTTGGGCTCCTCTCGCCTATTGCGAGTGGACCCACTTTTGGGCTCCTCTCGCCCATTGCGAGTGGACCCAACTTTAGGCCCCTCTCGCCTAGGGCCTTATCTCCTCTTGAGGATTCTTCTAATCCCCTCTCTGCTGAGTTCCCTCCTGTGAGCCCGAGGTTGTACAATTATGTTAATAAATTATAAACAAACACATCAAATAAGTAATCATAGAAGACACATGAAATATAGTGGTTCTCTAAAATCTGGGTACATCCACACTTCTACCCCTGTAGTAAAAATTCATTATCACTGTGCCTGAGACTTTTGATAAGAAGACTCTTAGAATCAATATTATCAAAATAACTTACTTGGTTTTCTTCAGTGCCTGATTTAGTTACCAGTGCCATTAAACAAGCTTCTCTAGCAATAACTTCTTCACCACTTGATAACGAGCTTGATTCAGAACTAGTATCACTCTAGGTTTCTACTATAAACCTTTTTCCTTTTTTATTATCCTTTCTCTTTAGATACTTCTTTTGATCCTTTTGTTTAATCTATCTTTTGTTATTCTACACATTTGGTTGTTATATGCCCAGACTTCCTGCATGAATAACAAATTATCTCCTTATTTAGAGTTTTGTCAAACTTTGGCTTAATCATATTTCTATCTCTTCTTCTGGAACTTTCTGCCTTAATCCATTTTTTGAATCTTCTAGCCAGGAGATTGAACATTATTTTCTTATAATAAATGATTAATTGTCAGTAAATTTGAAAGCAATAGATTTGTCTCTAGGTGTGGTGATATTGTCCTTTGCTTCTATTCCAGCTCCACTCTTAAGAAGTTATTCATATGATTTAAGCTTTCCTAATAGGGCATCTGTAGTAATCTCACTGTGACATATTGATTCTCTGATAGCCCATATTTTAGAATCCCATGTACTTGAGAAACACGATCAATTTGTCATTTATCTCAGTAAGTTATACATCCTTATCTAATCCCTTAAGCTCATTTATAACTATAATAAATCTGTCATACATTTTTGCTATTGATTTATCATCTTTTTGGAAATATTTCATCTTGAGAGATTAAAAGTGATCTTCCATCTTTTCTCTCATCAAAACTCTCATCAACAATTCTTGATATTAATTCTCAGATTTCCTTTTTTGATTGACAATCTGTAACTTTCTGGAACACATAATCAGACATTATTCAGACCAATATGTTCATAGCCTTAGCATCCTAGTCCTTTATTCTCTTTTCCTCATCTATCCACTTACATCTAGGCATTGGTAATGTAGTAATATTTCCTTATGCATCCTTCTTGTAAGGAATATGTGGTACTGTCAAAATTGAACCAAAAATACATTCATCAATAGAATTCATTTATAATCTTATTCTGGTTTTATAAAATGTAAACTTTTCAAGATTACAGACTAGTGGTCTTGTAGATGGAAATCCTTTGAAAGAATTATAAGATATTTTGAAAAAATAATTTAAAAAATAAATACACTAATGCAATTGTTTTGATTTTTATAATTAAGGTGTTAACCTTTTCTCAATTAACCTTCTCTAGGTTAACCCTTTATTAATCAACCTCCCTCTAATACTAATTGAAGTGAGAGAATAATTAACAAAGTTCTCAGAGTTTTCTCTAGAGGGGGGTGAATAGAGTTTTAAATTAAAATTTTATTTTAACTACACTTTCCACGGAATTTGCATACACTAAGATGATCAACCAGAATTTATGTAAATTAATTATAAACATAGCACATCAAATAAGTAATCACAAAAAAAGTGCACAATTATAGAAGACACAAAAATCTGGGAACATCCACTCTTTTACCCCCTTGGTAGGTGTTAGAAACTAGGCTGGGGTAGAACATTGCGAATTTCGGTCCGGGTCGACTGCAGTGGAACGGCACAGCATCCCCAACCAAGTCTCCACTGAAGGATCCAAATTATCTACGGGAATATTCCGTGATAGGTTGTTGAGCTCCGGGATAGAACCCCCGACCTCCTTTATAAGAGGGGACTAACACCACCTCTCATACCAAAGTGCACTGTAGTTCACTTTTGTATGAGAGGTGGTGATAGTCCCCTCTTATAAAGGAGGTCAGGGGTTCTATCCTTGCACTCAAGAACCTAACATAGAATATTCCCGTAGATAATTCGGACCCTTCCGTGGATATTTGGTTGGGGATGCTATTGTCATATGATTGTAGTCGGCTAGGACCGAAATTCACAATGTGCTGGCCCAGCCTGGTTTCCAACAAAAGATGGCCATCTTTTATTAGAAACCAGGTCAAGGCAACACATTGTGAATTCTGGTCCTGGCCGACAACAGTCAAACAACCCAGCATTCCCAACCAAATCTCCACGGAAGGCTCTAAATTATCTATAAGAATATTCTGCGGTAGGTTGTTGAGCGTCGGGATAGAACCCCCGACCTTCTTTATAAGATGGGACTTACACCACCTCTCATACCCAACTACGCTGCAACACACTTGGGTATGAGAGGTGGTGATAGTCCCCTCTTATAAAGGAGGTCCTAGGATCAAGTCCGGGTCTCAACAACCTATCGCGGAATATTCCCGTAGATAATTCGGAGCCTTCAGTGGAGATTTTGTTGGGGATGTTGTTTTCATTCGATTGTAGTCGGCCAGGACCATAATTCGTAATGTGCTACCCTGGCCTGGTTTCTAACAAAAGATAGCAATCTTTTGTTAGAAACTAGGTCAGGGAAGCACATTGCAAATTCTGGTTCTGGCCGACTGCAGTCAAATGGCAACAAAATCCCAAACTAAATCTCTGCGGAAGGCTCTGAATTATCTACGAGAATATTCTGAGTGGACTAACACCACCTCTCATACCCAAGTGTGTTGCAGAGCATTTGGGTATGAGAGGTAGTGTTAGTCCCCTCATATAAAGGTTGTCGGGGGTTCTATCCCGACGCTCAACAACCTACTGTAGAATATTCCCGTAGATAATTCAGAGCCTTCCATAGAGATTTGGTTTGGGATGTTGTTGTCAATCGACTGCAGTTGGCCAGGACCGGAATTCTCAATGTGTTGCCCCGACCTGGTTTCTAATAGCAGGAATTCATTATTAATGTGCATGAGTCTTTTGATAATGAGACTCTAAGAACCAATCACTAAATCTTTTGATAAGGAGATATTAAACCAAAACAATAGGAGTCTTTTCTCAAGGATACTCTTAGAATCTCTATCTGAATCCTTTGAAGAGAGATTATTAAAAAAAATTTCACAAACTGAAAAAGTTCAGAAATCATAAATTATAAGCGGATATGAAGATGTAGTAATCTTCTTGATAATACTCTCAGCAGAATCCAGAGGACTTGTTGTCACTAAGTAAATTGACTTCTAGAAATCTGTCGAGTCCTTGAATGAGAAGAACTCAAGGATTATTGGTCCTTTATTCCAGATTATGCTTTAAGCTTCACTGAATTTGATGCAGCAACTGATAAGCCCTTGAGATGAAGAAGAATTGATTCTCTGTTCAGATTCATGAATAAGATGATGATCGACTGATTCAAGGAAGAACTTCAATTGTAGATAATAATCTTCCTAATCTTCTCTATCAAAATTTATCTGCCAAACCATGATCTACTCTGTGAGTAATGGTCGTTAATGCTTATTTATCCTCTATGTTATATATATCTGATCATCATGTGTTTCTCTCTCTGTAACATCCCTCAAACAACTAGACCCCTGGGAGTGGTTTTGCCATGACTAGGTCATGAAAAAACCATAAGAAGCTCAAAGGACAAGTGAACAAAGGCCAAGGTGAAGTTCACCTTGGTCTGCCTATAGCACAGCCTCACCACCAGACCTAGGGTTTGACCGTAGGGATTCAAATTGACTCAATGACCCCACCACAACACCCCTAACCCCTTAAGTGGTCCATAGGGTCACTAAGGACCCATTGGGGGCATTCAAAGTGGTCAAGTTGACCTAAGTCCACCCTAACCCTAAATGGGTCAAACTAGCCTACTTAGGGTCAATTGACCTTCCCTTAGCTAAGTGGACCCCACACATGCCTTCTAACCTTAAAGTGAGGTCAATGGGTCACTAAGGACCCATTGGGGGCAATCCAAGAGGCTAAGTTGACCCAAGTCAGCCCTAGCCCTAAAGTAGTAAGAGTGCCCTAACTAAGGGGCAAGTGACCTCTAAGGTGCCAAGCCAAACCTACCCTACCCTGCCTAGACCTTAGGGAGGCCAATGGGTCACCAAGGACCCATTGGGGACAACCCAAAAGGTCAAATTGACCAAGGTCAACAACTCTACACTAGTGTTAGGTCAAATTAGCTCAAATGGGCTAACTCAAGCTCAAGCCCAATCCACTTGGGCTAAACCCTATTTAATTAATAATATGGGTTAGTGGGCTTTCATTAGGCTGGAATGGTCATCAAATTCGGCTGTGATGATTAGGAGAGAGAAAATCTCCATTTTCCCCTTTAATGGAGGAGAGAGAAGGTGGAGAGCAAGGGCCATCCATGGCATAGGGAAGCCAAAGGCCACCCTTTATTGTTGGATTCAACTCTCCTGGGGAAGAGGAGGAGTTTATAGCTATTTCCCAACCTGGTGAGCCCAAATTCACCCCCCCCCCAAGCCATGGCCGAAATAAGCCTTTAGTGGTCCTTAATGGCCATTGCATGTTAGACCCTTCCCCTCCCCCATTTGATGATTTTAAAAGCTTACCTAGGTCAAGAGTATCAGTTTCCACACTTTACCTGAAGGAGCCAAGGCCTTTGACAGTGATGTTGCAGAACACCCGATGGCACCACCACCATCCATGACAACTCGACGATCGTCCCGACTCCAGCCCACCACTAAGGTCCTCCTCTACTCCTTCTATGGATAGATCTTAGGAATCTTTAGGGATAAGTATCGAGCTCAATTGAGCCCGATCAGGTGGAGATTTTCCCCAGTTTTTTTGAGAAAAACGAAGTGCTGGGTTCGTCGGGAATGGCCCCTCCGGGGGTCGTGCCTCCGCCCAACGATAGCCACCACCTCAACGGAGGTGGTGGTGGCGGTGGCCGGCCAGGGAAGTGGTCGAGTGGCTGGGTGGGTGGCGGTAGCTGCTGGAACTTGCTCTAGGACGGGATAATCATGGTCATTGGCTGGAGGAGGAAGAAGGCCAACAACCGCCTGATCTGCTTCAAGATCTGTGTAGATCAAATTTTATTAATTGTATTATATGTATATTTGTCACATAATATTAATTACTTTAGGATTTAAATTAAAAATACTTAGAGGCCATTTAAGAAACAGTGGTCAACATGAAACTTGTAGCTCTATGAGTCTAGTTTATTTTAAAATATATTTAAACCAATTTGGAGTTCAGGTCAGACCTCAGAACCCAAAATGGTGCAATCTATACTTAGGGCTTGTCAGAGATTAAAATGAGTGCCCCAACTTAACTACATGTCCAAATGGCCTTAAATTTGGGCAGGGCGTCAATCTTATCTATACCTAGGACATATCCAAAAATGAGAATTTTTGGATAAAACTTTTCTATAGGTTTGGTAAAAAATTTAATAATCCTAACATAGTTTAATTAAGGGGTATAATGACTTCACCAACCCCCAAAACTTTGGTTGAAGGTCTTAGGGGTCATCATAAGTCACTTGTTAAAATCTATACCCATTTGAGTATGATTTGTTTGGGTTTTGATGTGACTAAAGTTTGGGTCCTTAAGGGTGAGTTTACGATTTAGGATTCTTGGGGCATGGAGGGGCTAATCATCACCCAAAGGGGTTGTGGCTCTGGCCAGAGTCCCAAGGTCAGTAGGGTCACCCTTTATTAGAGTTCATGGTGGGTTAGGGTGGTTGAGCCCTAGTTTCCTTGTTCAAGCCTTAGATTGAGCTTTTTAGGGTTTGTGATTGGCTTGGGGTTTACCCCATGGGTTTCTAGGGTGGAGTAATGCCCTAGGGATGTTGTAGGTGGTAGTTGGACTCTTATACCCCACTTAAATAAATCTATGCCTAATTAGGCTTTTGCACCTTAAAGAATAATTTAGGGGTCCTAGGACCTTGGACTTCCATGGGATGATGGTGGAAGTCATTTTTATAGTCATATTAATCTCTGAAATATTGTATAAGTTGTTAGGATGAGTTTGCAAGTAGGTTCCTTTGTAAAGTGCACTATCATGAGTTTTCTTGAAAAAAATTTATATATGACTTTCTAACCTTAAAATTGCATGAAATTTAGTCAGTCATGTTTTAAGACTATAACAAAGCTCTAAAAATTTTAGTATGAATTTTAGATCAATAATTGGAGTACTTCGTTCACAACCTATCAAGTTGCTCAATCCATTAAGGAATTTCTTATGAATTAACCTCTTATTGGAAACTCATGAAATTTTAGTCAGAGGATCTTTTATAACATTGTAAATCTCTGTAAATTTTTGTGGAATTTTTGGAAGTCTGCTTACAGGGTTGCTTCACAAGGTGCTTGTTTCTAAGTAAACTTAATTGATTTAATTTTTATACCTAATGAGCTTGATAAATTATGATCTTTGGTCAGAGGTCCTTTCTGATCACCCTTAAGATTCAGTAATTTTTCCATAATTTTCTGATGATAAATTTTAGTACTTCCTTCTTTACCCATAATTATTAGATTTATTATGGATTAATTATTTAGAGGATATTACATTTATGAAAATCTATGAAATTTGGTATTCACTAATATTTAGCTATCATTTAGTGTTCATAATTTTTGTATGGTCATAACTTAAGGAAATCTAGTACTTCATGTTCAAATCACCCATGGACTAACTTTTGAGAAAATTAAATAAATGCCAAATTATTTAATAAAATTATAAGTTTCTGGATTTAGGATAAAAATATTATGATAGACACCCAATAAATATCTTAGGGCTTTTGGATGAAAATTTAGAGTACCTCCTATCGTATACATCATATAGCTTTGATGGGTCTGAATATAGTAAACTGCAGAAATTATGATATGATGTGAAATGGACATAGGGAGTTGGGATTATTAGTTTACTGGTTATTGTGAAGTAGAAATGAGTTCATCATTGCGTGTCATGATGAGGAGTAGTGATTGGTTGACTAGTATAAGTGATGCTCGAGATCGACGAAGGATCGTCTTCCCTGTGGAGAGAGGAGTCATAATGCACTAGGGTTAGATCTATTATAATATTAAAGGGATCGGGGAATTGGGTAATAACTAATAATAGTAAGTGCCTTGCGAAAGGGAATGATGATCTTCAGCTACCATCATAGTTCCTAGTGCCCCCGAGAGCCCTTCACAGGGAATACCCAGGGTAGTTCAAGGTTAACCTAAACCGTAAGAATAATTGTTAAAGAGCAATTAGTATAACTAATGATTCACCTTCACACACCTCGTTGACCCGGGAGGTTAGTTTGTTGAGTTATCTGAGTAGTAGGCTCGAGGGTAGTTATAACGGATGGGTTAGTCTGGGGAGCTGATGGCTCTGGAGTTCTTGGATACATGAGCAAAAGGTGGTGGGTCTTCGATATTAGACTGTCGTTCACACCGATGTCGATATGCTGACTCGGCGGGTGTGTTTGACACTTATTCAAAGGAAGTCTGGTGGATATGGCTAGCATTATTTAGTGGTGACTCTGGGTTGTGTCCTTCTAGAGGCGTACGTAAGGGCTAGGCCTGGTAGTGTGGATACCCACCTAGGAGTGGGGGGCCTGACCCACTGTCTCTGTTTGCCACTACGGAGGTTCCTGGGAGTGAAGCTAGCTGCCCAAATAGAGGGAACTAAAGGTCTGTGTGCATAGAGTCGTGTGGGTGTGTTACACTGCATGAACATAACATTAAACCAACATAACATAGCATACCATGACATCATCATTAAACCCTTACCCCTAACATATAAATCGGTATGGGACTTTTTATACATTAGGCTTTGCAAAATGACCCCTTAGTTTATAAGTTTGTGTGGGCATGCTTGTAAGTTATGGTTATATTCTTATGGATATTTATTACCTGCCTTACGATGCACTTTTTCTTTTATACTTATTGCTTACTATTATAGAATTGCTAGCTTGTACTTCTCTTCATTAATTCTATAACCATTATAAACAACTGCTAGAGTAGCTTCACCGCCACCTGCCTTCTTTTTACTCCCCACCTTCATTACCTTCCCTTTCCTTCTCCCCGCTCGGTGCTTAGGAGCAAGGGGGAGGGGTAGGGGATGATAGGACTTAGTCTTTTTGACTAATGGTCAATGACCATAACATTTCAGGGGCTCCAGATAATAGATAGGGGGCAACAGCAGGGGATACAGTACCAGCGAAGTACGGTGCTCATAGAGGTGGGCCAGTCTAGCACAGGAGCACCGGCTACTGGCTCCGTGAGTGATTTGTTTACTTAGCTTCCTCGAGAGTTTATAGTGAGGATTTGATGTACCGAGCTTGAGCCCGTTTATATTTTTATGTATTGTTCTATTACAGAAGTTTTATTATCTTGTGGACTTGATGTGATTTCTTCTATTTCATATTATATGTGATTGTGGACTTAGTTTTATCTGAACTGTGTATAAGCCTCTTTCTCTTTGGTGATCGTAAAGGCTGGCAGGTTTGGCATTTTGTAGTGGCAACCTTACCGAGTGTCGGTGTCACCGCAAAACATCATTTCTGGGCATAAGACCCCGGTGGTTTAAAAAGAAAAAAAATGGGGTCTTACAAGTGGTATCAGAGGAAACATCGATCAAAAGAGAAGAAGTCCACAAAAACCTAGGCCACCCCGCACGAGCTTAGTTTGCGGACAAACTAGCAGCGAAAGATATGGTGTGCCCATAAGGGGAAATCACATGTAAAAGTCCACTTTGTTCATTAGTTCCACTTGTACATTTTCTAACAATTGGAATTTTTCCTTTGTAGCTTGAGACGGACCCTACTCCACAGCAGGGTACTCCTCAAGCATAGAATGTGGTTCCACCCCTGCCGGCTCCGACTCCGTTCTAGCAAACGGAGATGGGGCAGACACTGACGGCCATTCTGGAGGCCTTCAAGACTCAGCAGGCCCCGACTCTACAGCCAAATCCCGAGGCCAACTGGATGAGTGCCTTTCGGGGGCTTTCTCCTCCATACTACCTTGGGATGGAGTCAGAAGTCCGTACGGAGGAGTGGTTGGACATCATCTATGAGATGCTGGCTGGAATTCGATGGCCGAAAGAGGAGGCGATTGCTTTGGAATTTTCCTGCTTAGAGTCACATGGGAAGAGATGGTGGAAGTAATAGCTGAACACCACCTTTGTTGGAGTGGATTGCGCAGACATCTCCTGGGAGAAGTTCAAAGCAGCTCTATTGGAGCATTTTGTACCTCATTCAGCGAGGGATGAATTGGAAGACAGGTTCCTGCAGTTGAGGCAGGGAAACATGACAGTGTTAGAGTACTACCAGGAGTTCACACATCTAGCCCGCTATGCAGACTCATATCAGTTGGATGACATGGGCTATGCCAAGAGGTTCTATAAATGTCTACATGATGACATGAGACAGGCCCTCCTCTTTGTCTCTGATGGGAGCTTGATAAAGATCTTGGAGATGGCCAAGAAGCGAGAGGTAGATCATCTTATAGTCCGGGGTCGGATGATACTGGCTAATGACGCAGTGATTGGTGGCAAGAGAGACCAACCAAGAGGTCATGTCATTAGAGAAAGGAGGAATTGAGATCAACCCTGCCGGGAGGACAGGCAGGAATAGAGGAATCTGGTTGTATTGGCTCCTCAGCCTTTACAGATATAGGAGATGCCAAGGACAGGGGAAAGGGAACAGGTATGCTTCTGGTGCAATCAGCCGGGGCACTTCAAGAGGAACTGCCCCATGAGGGAAGCACCCCGACCAGCACTTCAGGATGCCCCACCTGCTCGGTAGTTTTATGGATGAGGATGCGGCCGAGGACGTGGATTTCAGGGGGGAGACCGCAGGCAGGATAGAGGGCAAGTGTATGTCTTGGACCTGGCTCAGCCCTGGAACCCGGAGCAGGTGATAGCAGGTATGCCGGTCATTTTAAGTTCTTTTCTTTCCTAAAAGCTAGACTCATGGGTATAGAATTATTAGAAATAGGAAAGAAAACCATAACTAGATTTCTAAGACATTTAACCACCTCAGGCATAGTCTTCTTTAGCGACAAGCCCGCTCATACACTGTTCGATACGGGTGCTTCGCACTCGTTCGTGTTAGAAGCCTTCGTGGAAGGACTAGATGGCGTGGAACGATTCACAGGCTTGACGATGAGGGTGTGTCTACCCGACGGATCGGAGATATTAGCCTCTGCCCATTGCAAAATGGAGGCAAAAATTGGCGGAAAGGAATTTGAAGCACCAACGACGATCCTAAGGATGCCAGACTTTGACCTGATACTGGGCATGATATGGTTGCATTGGAACCATGCCTAGATCGATTGCCTATCAAATAGGATCACCTTGAGGCACGGGGACTCCTACGTCGTCATCGAAGGTATTAGATCTACCTCCCACCGCTTATTATTGTCTGTACAGGCCGTCAAGGCCCATCTGCAGGGAGATGAGTTATATCAAGTGTTGTTCGAGATGGCTGAGGCAAAGGATTCCATTCCTAGTATCCCGGTGGTACGAGATTTTGCTGACGTATTCCCGAAGAAGTTGTCAGGGATATCCCCCGCATTGGGAGAAGGATTTCTAGATATAGATCGTATCGGGGGCTAAGACGGCATCCAGAGCTCCTTATCGGATGGCCCTGAAGGAGTTGGTGGAGTTTCAAAGCTAGCTACAGGAGATAGTGGAAGCCGAATTTGTCCGACCAAGCTCTTCACCATGGGGAGATCCGGTGCTGTACGTCAAGAAGAAGAATGGGACACTCCGATTATGTATTGACTACAGGGCTTTGAATAGCCTGACGGTCTTGAACACGTGTTGTAACACCTCCCCTGTAATGACCATATAATATGGACACCACAGCTTCAGTATTAAAAGATGATATAAACTACTTGGTCTCAAAACTCAAGACACCACACAGCGGAAACATACCAAACGACTAGAAGTTATCCACTAGGAAACAGGAGTATAAAAAATAATGGCCTTAAGGCCTTACACAACCAAGTCCAAAACATGAACGTGCAAAAGCACTCCTAGGTTACCTCGGCGTGCAAGCCGAACATGTCCAAAACAAAAGTAGCAATACAAGAAGAAGAAACAATCTAAGCACAGCAACACTTCATGAGGCTTAGGGCTTTTCGCCCGGCGCACTAGCTCCCGCTTGCGATCCTTTCCCTGTAAGGATTTGAAGTAACGTGGGTCAGCAAAGGCTGACCTCTACTGTGTAACAAACACATCTCCTCTCGGCCGCCCCTAACGGACCCCGGGGTACCCCTCCAACCTGCAAGTCAGCACTTCATACACCAAAAGTACAAATATATAAAGCTTTAAAAACAGGTTTGGATGTCTCATATAACATACACGTTTTTTATGTTTTGAACAGAGAGAAGGGGGCCTACAATGCAACATGAATGCAAACCCGGGCTTCGCCCAAGGAACCCTATTTCGTATGCATCTAACATACCATCAAACAACTGGGTACTTTAGTTTCCCCATTGGCTTAAAGCCTCAAAACAAAAGGGAACCACCATGTCCCTAACGGCCCAAACGATGTCATACGGAAACCTTGCAAAGGCCCCACCCGCACATGGGTCTTAAACCCCGGGCTTTCCCGTACATCCTGACTTCACACGTCAGGGTTCCGTCTCACACAGACCGATTCTAAGAACCCTTGCTGGACCCCACCCGCTCATGGCCTAATTGCCCGGGCTTGCCCTATGCTCGACATTCTTGTTAGTCACACAGAAGGGGATAGTCTCGCCGGGACACTTTCCCCACATGACTTGCACATCACGGGATAGCCAGCCGACCACGGAGACATAGCCGCACCTTAGCACAGCACAACCAAACAATTCCCCACCCTAATCTACCATTCATACCGTAACTTCCCCGCGCACCAAGGAAAACATCTACCGCCATTGCGGAGCTAACCTCGTCTGGTTCCATATACGAGTACTCACTCACGAGAAGGGGGAGAATGCGCACATTACAACGGCATCTTGCCGCAACGGATTTCTACCGAATCCTCAACGCTCGCTATGCAACATCACCGAGTCGGACTAACGGTCGCGACTACGGCTTCACCCACAATGCCTAATCCACTAGCGAAGCGGATTTCTAATGAAACTCATGTCGGGGACGGACACAATCAACCCGGAGGTTCCTCTTGAACCAAGGCTACGCGAATCCCTCTCATTTGAGAGATCCGGTGCTCAAGACATGAAAGGAAGGGGATGCTATTCATGCATCCTAAATCCTAAAAACCAAGAGGAGAAGTGTCGTTACCTTTTGACCCCTCTTCTTAGCCATGGAGAAAACTTGGCCGGATGAACACCACCGCAACGATCCTGCCTTTGCGGATCTGGACTCCGCTCACGAAACGGGGCTTCGAAGCTTTGCCGGCGGCCGGATCTTGGCCTTCTTCCTCCTCCTTTCTCTCCCTTCTCTCTAGAACTTAGAGAGATAAAACCAAGAGAAAAGTGAGGGCTTCTAACCCTATTCCCGGGTTTAAACCCTCAGACCCAGCCCCCAGCCATTGGATCCCATAGCAAAGAAACGAACGGCCACGATTGGGGCCTGAAAATAGAAAAACTGGGCCGAACACGGGTTACAACACAGCCGTGTGCATGGCCGTGTAACCCATTCGTCATCGATCTGAAAACCCGACCAGTACACGGCCTTGGACACGGCCTCTGACACGCCCGTGTCAGACCCGACACGGCCGTGTCATGAGCCGTGTCATGCTCGTGTACCAAACTCCCAAAAACGGGACACGGCCCATGACACGGCTTCGAACACGGCCGTGTCTCATCTGACACACCTGAGTCAAATCCCGTGTCACGGCCGTACACATACCCTGCAAGCCACCCGAGAAGGACACGACCAGGGACACGCTCGTGTCCCAGGCCGTGTTCTATCTCGACAATCGTAGACCTAAAATCGTCGACCTCTCGACGAAGTGTCGACACTCAGAACGACACGCCCTGTGACACGCCCGTGTCACAGGCCGTGTCAGCCTACCCAAAACCCAACTTGGCCAAAATAACGCCATCGATTCCTCTTCCAAGTTTTGGGGTGTTACAATTCCCCCCCCCTCCTTGAAAGAATTTCGTCCCGAAATTTAAAATATGGAAAGTACACAAAACTTAAACGGTACCTGAGGAGAAAAGCTCGGGGTACTCCTCAAGCATGGCCTGCTCTCGCTCCCATGAAAGCTCCTCGTGGCCACAGTTGTCCCAACGAACCTTTACGAGTTTAACCTCCTCGTTTCGCAATTGCCGAACCTCTGAATCTTCTATCCCGATTGGACGAACTCGCGTCCTCAAGTCCTCCTCTATCGGCACTGCTGCCGGTTCGATCACCACGCTGGCCTCTATCAAGGCTTTCCTCAAGACGGAGACATGGAAGACATTGTGTAATCCACTCAGCTCTGTGGACAACGCCAACCGGTATGCTGCTTCTCCCACCCGTTCTATGACCTCGAACGGTCCCAAAAATCTCGGACTCAACTTCTTGAGTCGGCGAATCCGCGAGACGCCCTTGAATGGTTTGATCTTAAGATAAACCCAGTCGCCCACCCGAACTCCACATGCCTGTGGCGAGCTTTAAAATACTTTGCTTGCCGATCTTGAGCTACGTTCATGTGCTCTTGAATGGTTCGCACTAGCTCACTAGCGTCGGCTACCACTTCTTTCCCCAAAAGCTTGGTGTCTCCCGCCTCTGTCCAAGACATCGGTTTTCGACACCGCCTCCCATACAGAGCTTCGTATGGCGCCATCTTGATACTTGCTTGGTAACTATTGTTATATGCAAACTCCACCATGAAGAGATGATCCTCCCATTTCTTGCCGAAGTCAAGAGTACACATCCTTAGCATATCTTCCATAGTACGGTTCGTTCTCTCGGTTTGCCCATCGGTTTGAGGATGGAAGGCCATACTGAACTTGAGCTTTGTGCCCAGACTCTTCTGCACCAACCGTCAATCCTTAGACATGAAACGCCCATCACGGTCGCTGACTATACTCTTCAGAATCCCATGTAGTCGCACGATGTTGCGAACGTACAATTCCACCAACTTTTCCACGCCGTCCTCCTTCCGATTTGGGATGAAGTGTGCCACTTTGGTCAAGCGGTCCACGATCACCCAAATGGCGTCATTGCCCTGCTGCGATCTAGGCAACCCATGAATAAAATCCATTGAGATGTCAACGAATTTCCACTCTAGGATAGGAAGAGGCTTCAAGAACCCACCCGGCTTCTGACACTCAGCCTTCACCAAGGCACAAGTTTGGCACCGACTCACAAATAAAGCTACATCCCGCTTCAGCCCAGTCCACCAATAGGACTTCTTCATATCCAAGTACATCTTTGTACTACCCGGGTGAATGGAGTACTTTATGAAGTGGGCCTCAAACATAAACTCCTCGCGGAGCTTGCCGAACTGCGGTACACAAATCCTCCCGCCTCTCCTCAGAATCCCATTAACCATTTCCCAGGCGCTGCCCTCGCCCTTTTGAGCTTCCTCCACGAATGGTTGGAACTCCGCATCCAAACGGGTCGCTTCCCGAATACGATTGCACAAATCGCTCTGCATTTCAATCCAGTTTAACCGAGCCATGCTAGACTCGCCTTTTGCCACACATTCCAAACCAAGGGACTCCCAGTCCCGCCTCAATCGCTCATCATGAGCTTCGATCCAATTTCCTTGCCCCGAGTATTTCCTACTCAAAGCATCCGCCACTACATTGGCTTTGCCTGGCGTGTACTGAATCGCCACTTCATAGTCCCCAAGGAACTCGACCCACCTGCGTTGCCGCTTATTTAAGTCCTTCTGATCTAGGAGATACTTCAGACTATTGTGGTCCGTGTAGATCTCCACCTTCGCACCATAAACGTAGTGCCTCCACAACTTCAAAGCAAAAATTACCGCCGCCAACTCCAAATCATGGACAGGGTAATTTCTCTCATGAGGCTTTAACTGCCTCGACCCGAAAGCTATCACATTGCCATGTTGCACCAACACGCACCCTAAACCGCACACGGATGCGTCGCTGAAAATCTGAAATCCTTTGGTCCCCTTCGGTAGACTTAGGATTGGCGCCGTCATCAGCCTTTCCTTCAGGGTTTCAAATGCCTGATTGCACTCTTCAGTCCACACGAATTTCTGATCCTTACGAGTCTGTGAGGTAAGGGGTAGAGCTATCCGCGAAAAGTTTTCCACAAACCTTCGATAGTACCCGGCTAGTCCAAGGAAACTTCGGACTTCCGCCACGGTCCTCAATACCGGCCAATCTTTGATGGCTTCTACTTTCTTTGGATCTACCTCCACCCCATCCCCACTGATTACATGTCCCAAAAATGCCACCTTCTCCAACCAGAATTCGCATTTCGAGAACTTCGTATAAAGCTGGTTCTCTCTCAACACTTGCAACACTATCCTCAAGTGGGACTCGTGCTCCGCTTCCGATTATGAATACACCAAGATGTCACCAATAAAGACGACTACGAACAAGTCCAAGTATTTGCGAAACACTCGGTTCATCAAGTCCATGAACACAGACGGCGCGTTCGTCAACCCGAACGGCATCACCGAAAACTCAAAATGACCATACCTCGTTCCAAACTCTGTCTTGGGTATGTCTTCATCTCGAATCCGCAACTGATAATATCCTGACTTAAGTCTAACTTGGAATACACCACCGACCCCACCAACTGGTCAAAAAGATCGTCTATCCGAGGAATCGGGTACTTATTCTTGATAGTCAGTTTGTTCAACTCTCGGTGGTCTATGCACAACCGCATACCACCGTCCTTCTTCTTTACGAACAACACCGGCACACTCCACGGTGAAGAGCTGGGTCTGATATACCCCTGCTCCAAAAGCTCCTGCAACTGAAACTTAAGCTCGGCCAACTCCTTTGGTGCCATCCTAAAGGGAGTACGTGACACCGGTCTAGCCTCTGGCACTAGCTCGATAGAGAAATCAATCTCCCGCCAAGGAGGTGCTCCCGGTAGCTCCTCAGGAAACACATCTTCAAACTCCGCCACTACCGGTACTTCTCCAAGGGTCATCCTGGAAATGTTAACCTCCAATAGTGCTACTAGGGCTACACCTCCCTAGTTAACAGCCCGCACTAATTGTATGGCCGAAACTAGGGAGCAGGACACTCCATGAAGACCCTCAAACTTGACTTCTGCTTGCCCCACGCCCCTCAGGGTTACAACCTTGGACAAGAAATCGATACAGGCACGCTACTCCGCTAGCCAGTCCATCCCCAAAATTACATCAAACTCAGACAACGGTTAGATCGCCGCTATCAACATGAAGTCGACTCCATCAAGACTCCAGCAAATACGCCCTCTAGCCCTGGTAGTCATAGATGACCCATTGGGCATGCGCACTTTCAACTCTGAGTCCGTTGAGAAAGACTCCACTCCGATCCTCCGGATAAAGCCTTCCATAAGGAAGGAGTGCGACGCTCCCGTAACAAAGAGTACCCTAGCGGGGTACCCGGAAACTACCACAAAGCCTAAATACATGCAACAAACATAAATGGCTTGAAAGATAGAAATCTAAGGTGCAGGTTAAACTCTCATACCTGTCACCACATCGGGTTGACGGATGGCTTCCTATTGCCCAAGTTTGTAGGCCCTTGGCTGCACTGGTTGAAACCGAGAAGCACTTGACTCCGCCATCTTCCCTTTCTCTGCGCACTGGGGCCAGAGCGCACAGTTTGCTCCTGCCTTGGCTCTTGTTCTGTGCCTCCTTGAGTACAAAATATTGCTATATGACCCTCCTTCCCACAAGTATAGCACGTCAGAGGTCCCTTAGAGCGAGACACTCCGGACGTTCAATTACTTTTCTCACTAGGCTTGTATGGGTGAGGCTTCTTCTTCCATCTGCTTCCCTCAGACTTCCCGTGGGACTGAGAAGGCTTCCCTTCTCCCTGCTTGGGTGTGAAACCCTTGCGGCGCTGGGTTCTCTCCATATCACTTTCCAAAATCCTAGCCACCTCAACCAACTCATTGAAACCCGCGCGCTTCATGGATATGAGTGGCTGCCTCAGGTTCTCCCTCAATCCGTGATAGAAGAGATTGTCTCTCTCCTCATCATCTGCCATGGTCGTTCCCGCATAACGACCCAAACGAGTGAATTCTTGAACATACTCGTCCACGGTCTTATCTCGCTGCACCAAATGCAGAAACTGTCTCTGGAGGGCTAACCTTGTTGATGCGGGAATGTACTTCTTCAGGAACGCATTCCTAAACTCATCAATGGATGGTGTACGTCCAGGAAACTGTCGGCCACTGTGGCTCGACCACCACAACTTGACGTCTCCTTCTAACATGAAGGCCGCAAACTCTGCCTTCTTCTCGTCTGGCGTCTCTGCTGCCCTCAAAGCTCCTAAATCCTAGCCCACCAGTCCTCTGCATCTGTGGGCATGCCGACTCCCTTGAAGGTGGGAGGGTGGAAGCTCAGGAAGTACTTCATTTGTCGGTCCCCATGTCCAACAATCACCCTTTCGGCCAGCGGCTCTGCCCGCCTGGCTTCCTCGACCGGCACGGTCGTTGTCGTGTCCGAGGTAGCAGGAGTTGCTGCTTGAGCAACGGGGGCTGCTACCTGTGCTACCGCAGCAGCTTGGGCCGCCACCATTGCTTCTGCAAGCATGCGGCAGAAGTCGGCTGGTGTAACCCCCATACCCAACGGACCTTGCGTAGTAGCGCTACTTGCCGAAAGCTCTTCTCCTGGCCTCGACGTCCCTGCCTCGTTACTTGCGCTCTAAACACAAGCAAGAAAACACAAATCAGTCTCTATTCGCAAGACTCGAACACAAAGACACTCCTGGTCCTGCGATACTCCTATGTGGATAACTTCTTATACACGAATCGAATTTTACTTTCGACCGTGAAACCTCTCATTGGAACATCAACCTCCCTCTGATACCAAATTGTAACACCTCCCCTGTAATGACCATATAATATGCATGTCACAGCTTCAGTATTAAAAGATGATATAAACTACCTAGTCTCAAAACTCAAGACACCACACAGCAGAAACATTCCAAACGACTAGAAGTTATCCACTAGGAAACAGGAGTATCAAAAATAATGGCCTTAAGGCCTTACACAACCAAGTCCAAAACATGAACGTGCAAAAGCACTCCTAGGCTACCTCGGAGTGCAAGCCGGACATGTCCAAAAGAAAAGTAGCAATACAAGAAGAAGAAACAATCTAAGCACAACAACACTTCATGAGGCTTAGGGCTTTTCGCCCGGCGCACTAGCTCCCGCTTGCGATCCTTGCCCTGTAAGGATTTGAAGTAACGTAGGTCAGCAAAGGCTGACCTCTACTGTGTAACAAACACATCTCCTCCCGGCCTCCCCTAACGGACCTCGGGGTACCCCTCCAACCTGCAAGTCAGCACTTCATACACCAAAAGTACAAATATATAAAGCTTTAAAAACAGGTTTGGATGTCTCATACAGCATACACATTTTCTATGTTTTGAACAGAGTGAAGGGGGCCTACAATGCAACATGAATGCAAACCTGGGCTTCGTCCATGGCACCCTATTTCGTATGCATCTAACATACCATCAAACAACTGGGTACTTTAGTTTCCCCATTGGCTTAAAGCCTCAAAACAAAAGGGAACCACCATGTCCCTAACGGCCCAAACGCCGTCATACAGAAACCTTGCAAAGTCCCCACCCGCACATGGGTCTTAAACCCTGGGCTTGCGCGCACATCCTGACTTCACACGTCAGGGTTTCATCTCACACAGACCGATTCTAAGAACCCTTGCTGGACCCCACCCGCTCATGGCCTCATTGCTCGGGCTTGCCCTATGCTCTGCATTCTTGTCAGTCACACAGAAGGGGCTAGTCTCATTGGTACACTTTCCCCACATGACTTGCACATCACGGGATAGCCAGCCGACCACAGAGACATAGCCGCACCTTAGTAGAGCACAACCAAACAATTCCCCACCCTAATCTACCGTTCATACCGTAACTTCCCCGTGCACCAAGGAAAACATCTACCGCCATTATGGAGCTAACCTCGTCCAGTTCAGTCTACGAGTACTCACTCACGAGAAGGGGGAGAATGCGCACAACACAACGGCATCTTGCCGCAACGGATTTCTACCGAATCCTCAATGCTCGCTATGCAACATCACCGAGTCGGACAAACAGGCGCGACTACGGCTTCACCCACAATGCCTAATCAACTAGCGAAGCGGATTTCTAATGCAACTCATGTCGGGGATGGACACAATCAACCTGGAGGTTCCACTTGAACCAAGGCTACGCGAATCCCTCTCATTTGAGAGATCCGGTGCTCAAGACATGAAAGGAAGGGGATGCTATTCATGCATCCTAAATCCTAAAAACCAAGAGGAGAAGTGTCGTTACCTTTTGACCCCTCTTCCTAGCCATGGAGAAAACTTGGTCGGATGAATACCACTGCAACGATCCTGCCTTTGCGGATCTGGACTCCGCTCGTGAAACGGGGCTCCGAAGCTTCGCCGGCAGCCGGATCTTGGCCTTCTTCCTCCTCCTTGCTCTCCCTTCTCTCTAGAACTTAGAGAGATAAAACCAAGAGAAAAGTGAGGGCTTCTAACCCTATTCCCGGGTTTAAACCCTCAGCCCCAGCCCCCAGCCGTTGGATCCCATAGAAAAGAAATGAACGGCCACGATCGGGGCCTGAAAATAGAAAAACTGGGCCGAACACGGGTTGCAACACGGCCGTGTGCATGGCCGTGTCACCCATTCGCCGTCGATCTGAAAACCCGACCAGTACACGACCTTAGACACGCCCGTATAAGACCCGACACGGCCGTGTCATGACCCGTGTCATGCCCGTGTACCAAACTCCCAAAAACGGGACACGGCCCATGACACGGCTTCGAACACGGACGTGTCTCAGCTGACACACCCGAATCAAAGCCTGTGTCACGGCCGTGCACAGACCCTGTAAGCCACCCGAGAAGGACACGGCTAGGGACACACCCGTCTCTCAGGCCGTGTTCTATCTCGACGATCGTCGACCTAAAATCATCGTCCTCTTGACGAAGTGTCGACACCCAGAACGACACGCCCTGTAACACGCCTGTGTCACAGGCCATGTCAGCCTACCCAAAACCCAACATGTCAAAAACAACGTCGTCGATTCCTTTTCCAAGTTTTGGGGTGTTACACGTGTAACGCCCCGAAACTCAAAGAAGGATCGGGCGGTGTTTGAGCAAAGCTTGGAACTTGGTAGGGTGAACATGCCCTGTGACACGGGCATGCCACAGGGGAGTGTCGTACTCGGGTCATCGAGGAGAGGTCGACGATCGTCGAGGACTGGGAACACGGCCTGGGACACGGGCATGTCCCAGGGCATGTCAAGTCACACGGCCAGTGACACAGGCGTGTCACATGGCCGTGTCCTCTTTGGGAGGTTTTAGGTCCTATATCGACTGAATGATACGGCCCGGACCACGGGCATGTACTGTTCGACACAGGCATATCAAGTCTGACACAGGCGTATCTTAGCCTGTGTCCGGTTCAGGACGTGACAGTTCTAGCACTGTTTGGGGTACACAGCCCATGACATGGGCGTGTCTATGGGTAACACGGGCGTGTCACAAGCCATGTCCAATTCTAGATCTCCTTGTTTATGGCGAGTGCAAAACATGACCCTGGACACGGGCGTGTCGCAAGCCATGTTCGGCCCAAAAATATTATTTCCAGGGCAAATCGTGGCCGTTCGTTTCTTTCAAAAGGGATCCAAAGGCTGAGGGTTGTCCTAGTTGGGTTTTAAGGCGGGGATAGGGTTTCAAACCCTTATTCCATCTTCACCATTCTCTTTCTAAAAGTTTAGAGAGAGGGGAGAGTTAGGAGGAATAAGGATGCCAACTCCGGCCACCGGCGTAGCTTTGGAGCTCCGATTCTCGATCCGAGTCTAGATCTATGAAGGCGAGGCTGATACGGTGCTTTCCATCCGAATAGATCGTCATGGCACCAAAGAGAAATGCTAGGGTAATGATTCTCTTCTTGAGCATGTGAAGCTCTCCTTCTTTTGCATAAGGAAACCCGCTCCCGCAAGTGTACGGTGAGTGTGCGACGTTCCTTAGGGTAGATGTGAATAGTCCCCCTTATTTGCATGTAGAGTCCAAAATCGAGATACAGACATAGGCATGGTGTGTGAAGCCTACCCAGACAAGTTGGTCTGGATCGGTTATGTTTCATTATGCATGATTAGCCGGAGAAGACTCTGTGCCTTTGGTTGTTTTTGGGTTTTCTATGCGGTAGATTGCAACAGGGATTCTTGGAGATTAACTCCAAGGTGCACCCAGAAAACTGGGCGGAAATGCATTTCTGCCAACTTGGTGGCCTGGGAGCCAGCCTTGAACATAACTGGGTTATGTGCATGTTTGATTGTTTTGGGACTCGGGGAAGCTTGACCCGTGAATATGGCTTAAATTGAGTTGCAGTGTGAGCAACGGGTTAGGTGGAACCGTACCCGCTCTGTGTCGTTCGATTAAAGATACCTAAAGTACCTGGCACTTACCGTTGGCATAGATGGAGGGTCTTAGGCTTAGGTCAGAAAGACTAAAATGCTCACGAGTATTGCCGTCTAAGGGACGGTGGTGAGACTGCGGTTTTGACCAGTTCACCGTGTAAGTTCCCTGAGATCATGGGATGTGCGGTCATGTGTGCCTGCACCTATAATATTGTGATTACTCATTATAATGCTTATTATTCTAATAAGTGTAGGGAAGGAGCATCGCCTCCCCGAGTTTGGGGGCGGGATCATTATAATTTGGTCAGCTTTAGCTGACCGTTACTTTTGTTTGCCACCGTTGCGGTGAATTGTGCTTGCAGGTGTTGTAGAGCCGAGCGGCAAATAGCGGGCCAAAGCCCTTGTTGCTGAGCCGGCCCTTTAAGGCCTTGTTTTGTTTACTTGTTTAACTCATGTGTGACTGGCCTGCGAGCTGATGTATGGAAGACACTGTTTTAACTTTAGTGATTTCTTATAAGGCCATAAGGCCGGTACTTTGTGTACTTTGTAATTCATTCCTGTTTGGGTTCGATAGTGGAAATTCATGCTTGTGGCTGGGTTCTTATTTTTGCAACTTAATAAATTACTTCTGCTAGATGCTCTGTGTAGGACGTTACGATTGGAAGAATGGTTTCAATGAGTAACCCTTTGGTTTTTCTGTGGTATATAGCGTCGGGCCCCAGACGGACCTACTGCTATATGCTATGTGACGGATATGGGTGTTATAATTTGGTATCAGACAACCGGTTTCGGTCAGGCCTAAATGAATTCGTGGATGAATTCACTTTAAGGGGTGGTGAGCACATGTGTGTGCGTCATCGTTATAACATGAAAAGAATCCATAATGTCCACTTAGGAATGAAAATACACATGTTTGAGGAACCTACGTGTTCCTATAATTTCTTTTTACACTTTTGTTCGATCACTTAATGGTGTTTTGTATGACTATAGGTGTCCGGGAGTGGTGCATGGCAGTCTGAACGCACACTTTCTGATAAAAGTACTGCACCCAGTGACATGCCTGAGACCCCTCCTTCTATTGAAACCATAAGAAGGGTAGTTGAGGCGGTGTTTGTTGTGACCAACGCACAACATGGAAGGAATGTGCAACCCTCTGTCCCTGAGGTGGCCTCGACACCGGGTGGTGTGATAGAGCAAATGGCATTTAAAGGACCATTGGATCAGCATGTGAACATGCTTTTAGTGCAGGGAACACACTCAGTTGACGAATATTTGCAGGTGTTCCTTATGATAAGGCGATACCTAGGCTTTGAGTTGAAAAGCAAGCAGTCTATAATCGATAGATTTTATGATGTTTTGCGTAGCAAGTTGCAAATCCTACTGTTAGGACCAAAGTTATTGGGATTCCGAGCCTTGGTGGAGTCAGCCAGCTCTTTGGAAGTAGAGTTGGGAAAAACTAACCAGATACCAGTGAGTAGGGTACCGGACTCTACAGATCCTATAAGGGATGCCTACCACAGAACGCTAAGAAAGGAGGCTAGATCATCTACTAGCAAAGCTACTTACACTTGTTATACTTGTGGCAAGAAAGGGCACTTTGACCAAGTTTGTCGGGAGGGTGCTCAGAAGATAAAGAAAGCTATGTCAGGAGTAGTTGGAGACTCTGGTGCTAAGAAGTCAGAGTTCAAGGTGCCGACATCAAAGTCCGGTTTCCGAAGGTGGAATAAGAAGGCTAGGGCTTCGGGCTCAGCCCCTTCTTCTGGTGCTTCGGGGGCGACTACAGGTCGTGCACCGGGTGCATGCTTTAATTATGGAAAGTCGGGGCATTTTTCCCGTGATTGTTGGAGCGAAAGTCCAAAGTCCGAGAGGAAGCAGAGAGCAACTTATGAGGAAAAGGGCAAGGTGGTGGAGTCAACCACATCCCATTATGCTCCGACTCAACCAAGAGTCTACAATCTTGGCAAGCATGAGGCCATCAATCAAGCGGATGTGGTGACAAGTATGAATTAAAGTTATAACAATTTGGCTTTAAATACAGTTACCTTGCGCATGTTAGCTTATTACTGTTTGTATAGGCTTTGTTCTGATTTGTGATAATCTGGCTGGAGCACTCTTTAATACGGGAGCTTCGCACTCCTTTTTTTCCAAAGGTTTCATATCGCGCATCGGAGTCCCTTCTTCGATGGCGAAGGACAAATTGGATGTGTTGTTGTCGAATGGGTGTTCTATGTGCGCGGACAGAGTTTGTGCCGTAAAGATTCATATTGGGAGTCAGGAGTCTGACTTTCTAGCATCGTTACTGTCGCTAGTAGAGTTAGACATCATTTTTGGTATGGACCGGCTTTCGGGGCAGAAGGCATACATAGATTGCAATAGTAAGGAAGTCAAGTTGGGAGCTGACCGGGAGACAATGTTTGCGGGTTTGAAGGGGTCGAGCAAGACTTTAATGTCTGCTCTTTAGGTGGTCAAGGTAGTTCATGCTGGCGTAAAGCTGTTCTTCACGCTAGTGGAGGCTGTAAAGCCTAAGTTCACTTTGTGTAGCATCCCAGTGGTGTGCAAGTACCCTGATGTGTTCCCAGACAATCTTCCCGGAGCCCCACCTCAACGGAAGATTGACTTCACGATTGAGCTAGTGCCAGGTGCCAAACCTGTGTCACACTCTCCATATCAGTTAGTTCCTAAGGAAATGGCAGAACTGAAGGTTCAACTGGAAGAGTTGTTGGAGCAGGGTTATGCGCGTCCAAGTTTGTCGCCTTGGAGCGCACCAGTCCTTTTTCGTTAAGAAGAAGGACAGAAGTTTGCAGCTCTGTATCGACCGTAGAGAACTGAACAAGTTAATGGAAAAGAATAAGTACCCGATCCTAAGGATTGATGATCTGTTTGATCAGTTAGTCGGGTCATCGGTGTACTCAAAATTGGATCTAAAGTCAGGTTGCTATCAGCTGAGAATAAGGGAAAGTGATATCCCAAAGACACCGTTCAGCACGAGATATGGCATTTCGAGTTTACGGTCATGGCGTTCGGGTTGACTAATGCGCCATCAGTGCTCATGGATCTGATGAACAGAACGTTCAGGGAGTACTTAGACCACTTTGTGATCGTCTTCATTGATGACATATTGGTGTACTCACAGTGCGAAGAGGATCACTTCAAGCATCTGCATTTGGTTTTGGAGTCGCTGAGGAGGAACGAACTATACGCAAAGTTCTCCAAATGCGAGTTTTGGTTGCCCTCAGTAGCGTTCCTTGGTCACATAGTCAGTGGAGAAGGGATTGCGGTGGATCCGGCGAAGATAGTTGTCATACGTGAGTGGCCTGTGTTGTTTACGATAGCAGAAGTCCGAAGTTTTCTGGGGCTTGCCGGCTATTACAGGCACTTTGTAGAGAACTTCTCGCGGATAGCGTTACCTCTCACGACATTGACAAGGAAAGATAAGAAGTTTGTTTGGACGCAGGAGTGTGCGCAAGCTTTTGAAGAGTTAAATGTTCGGTTGACCACGGCGCCAGTGCTAAGTTTGTCGAGTGGGACCGAAGGCTTTGAGATCTACAGCGATGCTTCAGGCAGTGGTTTGGGCTGCATGCTTCTGCAGCATGGTAGTGTTATAGATTATGGTTTGCATCGGTTGAAAGTGCATGAGAGAAATTATCTGGTCCACGACTTGGAGTTAGCGGTCGTGATTTTTTCTCTGAAGCTGTGGAGGCATTATTTGTACGGCATAAAGGTCAATATTTATACCGACCACAAGAGCCTGAAATACTTGTTAGACCAGAAGGATTTGAACATGTGGCAGCAGAGATGGATGGAGTTCCTAGGGGACTATATATTCAAGATTCATTATATGCCGGGAAAAGGCAATGCAGTTGTGGATGCGTTGAGTTGCAGAGCCTCTGCACGGGCAAACTGGTTGTCGGTTCATGATGAGCGATTGGTTCTTGATTTGGAGGCATTGAAGATCTCTTGCATTTATAAGCAGACTAGTACCGAAGCTCAATTCAACTGGGCAGAAGTTCAGTATGACCTGGCTGATCGGATTCAGCAGGCTTTGGAGCTGGATAGCAACATGAAGCAAATCTTGGATGAGGTTTTGTATGTGTCAAATTCCCAATTTGTTGTCGTTGACGTACTTTATGGAAGGACAGTCGTCTGTGTGTCCTAGGTGTGGGGAAACTACGGGATGAATTAATGTACGAGGCGCATCATACCAAGTACTCGATTAACCCAAGGAGCACGAAAATGTATCAGGATATGAAGAAGTAGTTCTGGTGGCCAGGACTGAAGAAGGACGTGGCACTTTACGTGGCAAAGTGTCGAACGTGCATCTTGGTTAAGGCGGAGTGCCAGAAGCCAGGAGGTTTCTCGAAGTATTTGTCTATCCTTGAGTGGAGGTTCGATGACATTTTTATGGATTTTGTGCATGGTTTGCCAAGATCGTAGAAGGGGAAACGACGCCATCTAGATGATCGTAGATCTTTTGACGAAGGTGTCGCACTTCATTCCGAATAGGAAAGATGATTCGGTAGATGAACTAACGAAACTATTTGTGTTTAACATTGTTCGACTACACGGTGTGCCCCGCAGCATCGTGAGCGACCGAGATGGATGGTTCACGTCCAATGACTGGAGGCTGGCACAGCAAATTTTGGGAACCAAGCTGAGTTTCAACACGGCCTTTCATCCGCAGACGGATGGTCAGACCGAGAGAGATAACAGGACGATGGAGGACATGCTTCGCATGTGCATCCTGGATTTCAAGAAAGCAGTGGGAAGATCACCTATACTTGGTGGAATTTGCGTACAACAACAACTACCAGGCGAGCATTCAAATGGCGCTCTTCGAGGCCCTATATGGTAGATAATGTCGAACACCATCATCGTAGTTGGAAACAGGCGTGTCGAGGTTGTACAAAAAGCAAGAGGTAGAAAGCGCCACTTCATTAGTACGAACCATTCGAGAGAGTTTACTGATCGCTCAGGACAGGCATGCTAAATACTATAATATCAAGCATCAAAATGTTGAGTAAGCTGTTGGAGACTGGGTGTATTTGAAGATAAAGCCGTTCAAGGGTATTTAATGGGTACGACTCTTGAAGAAGCTGAGCCCGAGGTACCTTGGACCATTTAAGGTCCTGGAGCGGATTGGTGAAGCGGCTTATCGTTTAAAACTATTAGTGGAGTTGAGTTGTCTACACGATGTATTCCATATTTCGGTGTTGTGGAAGGCGATGCAAGATCCTTCGAAAGTGATCGCGGTCGATCAAGTACCGGTCGAAGTGGGGTTGACGACAAAGATCAAACCTATTTTCTTTGAGGACTGTGAAGTCAAGCGACTTTGTAACAAGGAGATCCGGATGGTCAAGGTCCGTTGGGACAACTGTGGATGGGAGGAGCTCTCATGGGAGCGAGAGAAGACCATCCTTGTGGAGTACCTAGAGTTATTCCACTCAGGTACCATTTTTGTTTTGTGTATCTTTTCCTTTTAGTAATTTCGTGGACGAAATTATTTTAAGAGGGAGAGAATTATAATGCCCCGAAACTCAAAGAAGGATCGGGCGGCGTTTGAGCCAAGCTTGGAACTTGGTAGGGTAAACATGCCCCATAACACGGGCATGTAATAGGGGCATGTCATGCTTGGGTCATCGAGGAGAGGTCGACGATCGTCGAGGGCTGGGAACACGGCCTGGGACACGGGCGTGTCCCAGGGCATGTCAAGTCACACGGCCGGTGATACGAGCGTGTCACATGGTCGTGTCCTCTTCGGGAGGTTTTGGGTCCTGTGTCAACTGAGTGACACGGCCCGGAACACGGGCGTGTACTGGTCGACACGGGCATGTCAAGTCTGACACGGGCGTGTCTTAGCCCGTGTCCTGTTCAGGACGTGACGGTTCCAGCGCCGTTTGGGGTACACGGCCCATGACACGGGTGTGTCAATGTGTGACACGGGTGTATCACAAGCCTTGTTACAAGCCCTGTCCAACTCTGGATCTCCTGGTTTATGGTAAGTGCAGAACACGGCCCTGTACACAGGCATGTCGCAAGCCGTGTTCGGCCCAGAAATATTATTTCCAGGGAAAATCGTGGTCGTTCGTTTCTTTCAAAAGGGATCCAAGGGCTGTGGGCTGTCCTGGTTAGGTTTAAAGCTGTGAAAAGGGTTTCAAACCCTTATTCCATCTTCACCATTCTCTTTCTAAAAGTTTAGAGAGAGGGGAGAGCTAGGAGGAAGAAGGAGGCCAACTCCGGCCGCCGGTGGATCTTCGGAGCTCCGATTCTTGATCCGAGTCCAGATCTGCAAAGACGAGGCATATATGGTGCTTTCCATCTAACTGGATAATCATGGCGCTGAAGAGAAATGCTAGGGTAATGATTCTCTTCTTGAGCATGTGAAGCTCTCCTTTTGCATAAGGAAACCCGCTCCCGCGAGTGTGTGGTGAGTGTGCGGCGTTCCTTGGCGTAGATGTGAATAGTCCCCCTTATTTGCATGTAGATTCCGAAATCGAGATATAGAAATAGATATGGTGTGTGAAGCCTACCCGGACAAGTTGGTCTAGATCGGTGATGTTTCATTATACATGATTAGCCGGAGAAGACCCCGTGCCTTTGGTTGTTTTCGGGTTTTCTACGCGGTAAATTGCAACAGGGAGTCTTGGAGATTAACTCCAAGGTGCACCCGAAAAACTGTGCGGAAACGCATTTCTGCCAACTTGGTGGCCTGGGAGCCAGCCTTGAACATAACTAGGTTATGTGCATGTTTGATCGTTTTGGGACTCGGGGAAGCTTGACCCACGCATATGACTTAAATTGACATTGCGGTGTGAGCAACGGGTTAGGCGAAACCGTACCCGCTCTGTGTCGTTCGGTTAAAGAGACCTAAAGTACATGGCACTTACCGTTGGCATAGATAGAGGGTCTTAGGCTTAGGCCGGAAAGACTAAAATGCTCACGAGTATTGTCGTCCAAGGGACGGTGGTGAGACCGCGGTTTTGATCGGGTTCACTGTATAAGTGACCTGAGATCACTGGGTGTGCGGTCGTGTGTGCCTGCACCTGTGATGTTGTGATTATTCACTATAATGCTTATTATGCTAATAAGTGTAGGGAACGAGCATCGCCGCCCCGAGTTTGGTGGCGGCATCGTTATAATTTGGTCAGCTTTAGATGACCGTTACTTTTGTTTGCCACCATTGTAGTGAATTGTGCTTGTAGGTGCTACAGAGCCGAGCGGCAAATAGTGGGCCAAAGCCCTTGTTGCTGAGCCGGCCCTTGAAGGACTTGTTTTGTTTACTTGTTTAACTCATGTGTGACCGGCCTGCGAGCCGATGTATGGAAGACACTGTTTTAAATTTAGTGAACACTTGTAAGGCTATAAGGCCAGTACTTTGTGTACTTTGTAATTCATTCATGTTTGGGTTCGATAGTGGACATTCATGCTTGTGGCTGGGTTCTTATTTTTGCAACTTAATAAATTGCTTCCACTAGATGCTCTGTGTAGGATGTTACGATTGGAATAATGGTTTCAATGAGTAAACCTTCGGTCTGTCCGTGGTATATGGCATCGGGCCCCGGTCGGACCTACTGCTATATGTTATGTGACGGATAGGGGGGTTACAACATGTATCCTCTTTCGAGGATCGACGAGCTGTTTGACCAGTTGGAGGGAGCTCATTGGTTCTCAAAGTTGGATCTGAGGTCAGGTTACTACCAGTTGCGCATTCAGGAGGAGGATATCCTGAAGACAGCTTTCAGCAGTAGATACGGGTTGTATGAGTTTACCGTGATGCCCTTCGGGCTCACGAATGCACCATCCGCATTCATAAGCTCTATGAACCGGGTATTCGAGCCATATCTGAATGTATTCGTCGTCGTGTTTATTGACGACATCCTCATCTATTCGAGGACTGACGAGGAGCATGCACGTCATTTGTCTCTGACTCTAGAGAAGCTCCGAGAGCACCAGTTATATGTTAAGTTCAGCAAGTGCCTGTTTTGGCTGAAGGAGGTTGCCTTTTTGGGCCATATTATCAGTGGAGCAGGATTGGCAGTAGATCCGACGAAGGTTAAGGCAGTACGGGATTGGTCACCACTGAATACGGCAACTGATGTGAGAAGTTTCCTAGGGCTTGTCGGATACTACCAGAAGTTTGTGGAGGGATTCTCTCAGATTTCTCTCCCTCTCACATCTCTGATAAAGAAGGAGACTCCATTTGTTTGGACGCTACGGTGTGTGGCTGCCTTTTTGGAGCTGAAGGGTCGGCTTACCTCGACCCCTATCCTTGCTCTTCCATCTGGGAAGGAAGGATTTCAGGTTTATACGGACGCATCATATCAGGGGATGGGTGCCTTTCTAATTCAGAACGGGCACGTGATAGCTTACGCCTCCTGTCAGTTGAAGAAACACGAACAAAATTACCTGGTGTATGACTTGGAGATGGGAGCTGTTATCTTTGCCCTGAAGATCTGCCTGGACTACCTCTACGGGGTGCACTGTGATATATTCTCTGAACACAAGAATCTGAAGTATGTGGACACGCAGAAGGAGCTAAAAATCAGACAGATATGTTGGGTAGAGTTTTTGTCAGACTATCAGTATACCATGAACTATCATCCTAGGAAGGAAAACGTGGTTGCAGACGCTCTAAGCCGGAGAGCAACTACATCTGGAGCAAGGCCTCAGCTGATGGCTATAGAGTTGGTGCAGATGTTGGAGGAGATGCAGATATATCTGGTGTCCGATGATGATCCAGAGCTATATGTGGAGTACCTGTCATCGATGATTGCCACCGACGACATTCGGGATCGTATCAGGGACGGGCAGAGGCTGGATGCGAGGACAGAGCCGATATTTAGGGCCTTGGAGGAAGGCATGATAGGGGATTACTCTCAGAGAGATGGACTGCTATGCTTCAGGGGCAGGGTTTATATACCGGCTAGAGGCCAAATTCGGGAAGACATCATGACAGAGGCACACGGTAGCAGATATTCAGTGCACCCGGGGATCACAAAGATGGCATCAGACTTGAAGAGCACGATGTATTAGTTGGGGATGAAGAAGTATATTACATACTTTGGGACGTATTGTGAGGCTTGCCAGCTCGTAAAGGCGGAGTGCAATAGTTCGATCGGATTATTACAGCCACTTCTAGTGCCGGAATGGAAGTTCGAGAACATAGCCATGGATTTTATGCATGGGCTACCTCATTCTCATACGGGGAATGATTCAATTTGGGTGATCATCGATAGACTGATGAAGGTGGCCAGATTTATTCCAGTTGCGAAGGATGCTCCGGTCAGATTCCTAGTGCGGAGGTTCGTCGAGCAGTTTGTTCGTTATCATGGAGTGCCCAGGACAATCGTGTCAGATCGGGATGGATGGTTTACTTCTAAGGAGTGGAGGTTGGTTCAAGCTTATCTGGGTTATCGATTAACGTTCAGCACGGCTTTCCACCCTCATACAGATGGGCAGACGGAGTGCACCAACCGGACACTTGAGGACTTTTGCGCCTATGCATTTTGGACCTCGGCGAGCCCTGGGAGAGACTATTGCCTCTAATCGAATTCTCGTACAATAACAGTCATCAGTCCAGCATAGGCATGGCCCCATACGAGGCATTATATGGACGGAGGTGCAGGACCCCACTATCTTGGATCCAGGATGAGGATCTGAAGGCACTCGGCTCGGAGTTCGTGGAGGACACAGATGCTCAGGTGAGATTTATCCGGGATAGGATGTTGAAAGCCCAGAGCAGGCATGCCAAATACTACGATGTGCGGCATCGTCAGATAGAGTTGCAGGTGGGAGACCAGGCTTTCTTGAAGATACGGCTGATGCATGGAGTCTTGCGGGTTCGCGGGCGGAAGAAGCTCAGTCCGAGATATATGGGGCCTTACAGGATCCTGGAGCGGATCAGCCCCTTGGCTTACAGACTGGAGCTATCGCCAGAGTTGGCGGGATTGCACATCGTCTTCCACATATCTTCACTTCGAAGGGCTCTACTATGCCCTAAGCAGTTGATTTCCACTACGGACGGCCCGGTGGCCTCAGATCGATCAGTCAGCATAAAGTTGATCAGGATCGATGATATGGTAGTGCGGGCCGGGTCTTGCGACGCAAGAAGGTTCTTCTAGTCAAGGTCCTGTGGAGAAACTATTAGCAGGAGGAGCACACTTGGGAGCCACAGGACTTGATGCAGCAAAAGTACTCGGATCTCTTCGAGTCAGGTATACCTTCAACTCCTAGGGATGTTATATACCTTTACTTCAGTAAAAACCCTGTAGGCTTAACCTTAATTTCGGGGACAAAATTTTTACTTTTATATATTGGGATTTGTAACATCCGTCAAACAACTAGACCCCTAGGAGTGGTTTTGTCATGAATAGGTCATGACAAAACCATAAGAAGCTCAAAGGACCAAGTGAACAAAGGTCAAGGTGAAGATCACCTTGGTCTGCCTATAACACATCCTCACCACCAAACCTAGGGTTTGACCTTAGAGCTTCAACTTTATGCCATGATCCCACCACAACACCCCTAACCCCTTGGGTGGTCCATAGGGTCACTAAGGACCCATTGGGAGCAATCAAAGTGGTCAAGTTGACCTAAGTCCACCCTAACCCTAAATGGGTCAAACTGGCCTACTTATTGTCAATTGACCTTCCCTTAGCTAAGTGGACCCCATACATGCCTTCCTAACCCTAAAGTGAGGTCAATGGGTCACTAAGGACCCATTGGGGGCAACCCAAGAGGATAAGTTGGCCCAAGTCAACCCTAGCCCTAAAGTGATCAAAGTGCCCTAACTAAGGGGTAAGTGACCTCCAAGGTGCCAAGCCAACCCTACCCAACCATGTATAGATCTTAGGGAAGCCAATGGGTCACAAAGGACCTATTGGGGGCAACCCAAAAGGTCAAATTGACCAAGGTCAACTCTACACTAGTGTTAGGCCAAATTAGCTCAAATGGGCTAACTCAAGCTCAAACCCAATCCACTTGAGATAAACCCTATTTAATTAATAATATGGGTTAGTGGGCTGCCATTAGGCTGGAATGGTCATCAAATTTGGCCTTGATGATTAGGAGAGAGAAATGCTCAATTTTCCCCTTTATTGGAGGAGAGAGAAGGTGGAGAGCAAGAGCCATCCATGGCATAAGGAAGTCAAGGGCCACCCTTTATTGCTGGATTCAACTCTACTTGGTAAGAGGAGGATTTTCTAGCTGTTTCCCGGCCTAGTTGAGCCAAAATTGACCCCCCCCAAGCCATGGCCGAAATAAGACTTTAGTGGCCATTAATGGTCATTGCATGTTAGACCCTTCTCCTCCCCCCATTTGATGATTTTAAAGCTTCCCTAGGTCAATAGTAGCAGTTTCCACACTTTACCTGAAAGAGCCAAGGCCTTTGACAGTGTTGTTGTAGAACACCCAACGGCGCCACCATCGTCCATGGCAACTCGATGATCGGCCCGACTCTAGCCCACCACTAAGGTCCTACTCTACTCCTTCTATGGATAGATCTTAGGAATCTTTAGGGATAAGTATCGGGCTCAATTGAGCCCGATCAGGTGGAGATATCCCCTAGTTTTTCCGAGAAAAATGAAATGTCGGGTTTGCCGGGAATTGCCCCTCCGGCGGCCGTGCCACCGCCAAACGATAGCCACCACCTTAACGGAGGTGGTGGTGGCAGTGGCCGACAGTAGCTGCTGGAACTTGCTCCAATTCGGGCTAATCGTGGTCGTTGGCTGGAGGAAGAAGAAGGCCAGTAGCCGCCCGATTTGCTTAAAGATTTGTGCAAATCAAATTTTATTAATTGTATTATATGTATATTTTGTCACATAATATCAGTTACTTTAGGATTTAAATTAAAAATAATTAGAGTCCATTTCGGAAAAATTGGTCAACATGAAACTTGTAGCTATATGAGTCTAGTTTATTTTAAAATTAATTTTAACCAATTTGGAGTTCAGGTCAGACCTCAGCACCCAAAATGGTGCAGTCTATACTTAGGGCTAGTCAGATATTAAAATGAGTGCCCCCACTTAACCATATGTTTAAATGACCTGAAATTTAGGCAGGGAGTCAATCTTATCTATACCTAGGACATATCCAAAAATGAAATTTTTTGGAGAAAACAATTCTATAGTTTTGGTAAAAATTTAATAATCATAGCATAGTTTAATTAAGGGGTCTAATGACCTCACCAACCCCCAAACCTTTGGTGGATGATCTTAGGTCATGATTCACTGGTTAAAATATCAACCCATTTGAGTATGATTTGATTGGGATTTTATGTGACTAAAGTTTGGGCCCTTAAGGGTGAGTTTAGGGTTTAGGATTCTTGGGGCATGGAGGGGCCAATCATGACCCAAAGGGGTTGGGGCTCTGGCCAGAGTCCCAAGGTCAGTAGGGTCACCCTCTATTAGAGTTTGGGGTAGGTAAGGGTGGTTGAGCCCTAGTGCCCTAGTTCAAGCCTTAGATTGAGCTTTTTAGGGTTTGTGATGGACTTGGGGTTTACCCCATGGGTTTTTAGGGTGGAGTAATACCTAGGGATATTGTATGTTGTAGTTGGACTCTTGCACACCACTTAAATAACTTTATGCCAAATTAGGCCATTGCACCTTAAAGAATAATTTAGGGGTCCTAGGACCTTGTACTTCCATGGGATGATGGTGGAAGTCATTTTTATAGTCATATTAATCTCTGGAATATTATACATGTTGTTGGGATGAGTTTACAAGTAGGTTCCTTTGTAAAGTGCACTATCATGGGTTTTCTTGAAGAATTTTTATATATGACTTTCTAACCTTAAAATTGCATGAGATTTAGTCAGACATGTTTTAAGACCGTAATAAAGCTCTAGAAATTTTAGTATGAATTTTAGATCAATAATTGGAGTACTTCGTTCACAACCCATCAAGGTTCTCAATCCATTAAGGAATTTCTTATGAATTAACTTCTTACTGGAAACTCGTGAAATTTTAGTCAAAGGATCTTTTATAACATTGTAAAGCTCTGTAACTTTTTGTGGAATTTTTGGAAGTCTGCTTACAGGGGTTGCTTCAAAAGGTGCTTGTTTCTAAGTAAAACTTAATTGATTTTATTTTGGTATCTAATGAGCTTGATAAATTATGATCTTTGGTCAGAGTTCCTTTCTGGTCACTCTTTAGATTTAGTAATTTTTCCATAATTTCTGATTATAAATTTTAGTACTTCCTTCTTTACCCATAATTATTAGATTAATTATGGATTAATTATTTAGAGGATATTATATTTATGAAACTCTATGAAATTTTGTATTCACTGATATTGAGCTATCATTTAGTGTTCATAATTTCTGTATGGTCACAACTTAAGGAAATCAAGTACTTCATGTTCAAATCACCCATGGATTAACTTTTGAGAAAATTAAAAAAAATGCCAAATTATTTAGGAAAATTATAAGTTTCTGGATTTAGGTTAAAAATGTCATGATAGACCCCCAATAAATATCTTAAGGATTTTGGATGAAAATTTGGATTACCTCCTATCGTATACATCATATAGCTTAGATGGGTCTGCATATAGTAAACTACAGAATTGTGATAGGATGTGAAATGGACATAGGGAATTGGGATTATTAGTTTACTGGTTATGGTGAAGTAGAAATGAGTTCATCATTGGGTGTCATGATGAGGAGTAGTGATGAGTTGACTAGTGTAAGTGGTGTTCGGGATCGACGAAGGATCGTCTTCCCTATGGAGAAAGGAGTCAAAATGCACTAGGGTTGGATCCAGTATAATATTAAAGGGATCGGGGAATTGGGTAATAACCAATAATAGTAAGTGCCTTGAGAAAGGGAATGATGGGCTTCAGATACCATCATAGTTCCTAGTGCTCCCGAGTGCCCTTCACAGGGAATACCCTGGGCAGTCCAAGGTTAACCTAAACCGTAAGAATAAATATTAAAGATCAATTAGTATAACTTGTGATTCACCTTCACACACAGTATTGACCCAGGAGGTTAGTTTGTTGAGTTATCCGAGCAGTAGGCTCGGGGGTAGTTGTAACGGACGGGTTAGTCTGGGGAGCCGATGGCTTGGGAGTTCTTGGACACATGAGCAAAAGGTGGTGGGTCTTCAGTATTAGACTGTCATTCACACCGACGTCGATACGCTGACTCGGCGGGTGTGATTGAAACTTAGCCAAAGTAAGTCTGGTGGATATGGCAAGCATTAGTACGTGGTGACTCTAGGTTGTGTCCTTCCAGAGGCGTATGTAAGGGCTAGGCCTGGTAGTGTGGATACCCGCCTAGGAGTGAGGGGCCCGACTCACTGTCTCTGTTTTCCACTATGGAGGTTCCTGAGAGTGAAGATAGTTGCCCAAATAGGGGGAACTAAAGGTCTGTACGCATAGAGTCGTGTGGGTGTGTTGCACTGTATGAATATAACATTAAACCCACATAACATAGCATACCATGACATCATCATTCAACCCTTACCCCTAACGTATAAATCGGTATGGGACATTTTATACGTTAGGCTTTGCAAAATGACCCCTTAGTTTATAAGCTTGTTTGGGCATGCTTATAAGTTATGGTTATATTCTTATGGATATTTATTACCTGCCTTGCGATGCACTTTTTCTTTTATACTTATTGCTTACTATTATAGAACTGCTAGCTTGTACTTCTCTTCATTAATTCTATAACCATTATAAATAACTGATAGAGTAGCTTCACCGCCACCTGCCTTCTTTGTACTCCCCACCTTCATTACCTTCCCTTTCCCTCTCCCCGCTCGATGCCTAGGAGCCATGGGGGAGGGGTAGGGGATGATAGGACTTGGTATTTTTGACTAGTGGTCGACGACCATAAAATTTCAGGGGCTCTAGATGAGAGATAGGGAGCAGCAGCAGGGGATACATCACCAGCGGAGTACGGTGCTCATGGAGGTGGGCCACTCTAGCACAGGAGCACCAACTACTGGCTCCGTGAGTGATTAGTTTACTTAGCTTCCGTGAGAGTTTGTAGCGAGGATTTGATGTATCGGGCTTAATCCCGTTTATATTTCTATGTACTGTTCTATTACAGTACTTTTATTATCTTGTGGACTTGATCTGATTTCTTCTATTTCATATTATATGTGAATGTGGACTTAGTTTTATCTGAATTGTGTATAAGCCTCTTTCTCTTTGGTGATCGTAAAGGCCGGCAGGTTCGGCGTTTTGTAGTGGTAACCTTCCCGAGTGTCGGTGTCACCTCAAAATGACGATTCTGGGCATAAGACCCCGGTGGTTTAAAAAGAAAAAAATGGGGTCTTACACACTCTCTCTATAATCATCTTCTAACGTCTCCAAGAAACAATTATTCAGTTTAAAATTTTCTTGAATGAATTATGATTTAATCCCTAAAACAAATTCCCGTTCAGAATATTATTCGACGTAACATCGAGTTCATATAGAAGTAGTATCGAATTTTACTTAATTCAGATTATCTGACAAATTAACTCTGTAATCAATGTTATGTCGACAACATATCGAAGTATGCGTCGATATAGATCATGAAGTAATGCCGACTAAACTAATTTTCTCACTCTGACTTATAATCATAAGGGTTTTTCTCAACATCCTCCTTTCATTCCATTTTACTTCCTACTCATTCAATTTTACTTCCTACGCACATTACACCTCTAGCACATTGCACCCCAAGCACACTACAACGAGCACATTGCTCCAGGTTCCTCCGCTCATAATTGAAGACAACCCGCAAACTCCAGATTATTCTAAGCGCACAACTCCCGTTTCCAAGAACCAGTCGAAGTCTCCAGAGAGCAATAAGCATATAGCTCCACATTGTAACCACCTAAAAATACTGAGCTTCACGAGCGGAGGCCTACCACCCTTAATACTTTTTCTCCTTCTCTCTCCAATACTGTAACAAAAAGTGGTATGTCGCCTTCGAGTTCTCTACAATTCTTGTAACAAGCAAAATAGATAGTGGATATTTAGTCGGCACAAACCCAGCAGAGTGTTTTCTTTTCGGAATTTTCCACACAAAAAATAATTCTTTTCAACCATCGGTTCTTTTATTAACTGTTTGCACACTCAATCGCTCCCGAGGTAGGACGGATTGATTTACGACTAGTTCAAAAGTGAATCAAATTGGCCCGCAACAAAAATACACATTTTAAAAAATATAAAGTGTTGCGGAATAACTCGACATCCCGGTCAGGTCGAAATTCTTGGACCTTCTTAGCTCTCGAAACGGTCGAGCGTGCACATAGTCAAAAGAGTAGGTTGATTGTACACAAGCAGTTTTAACGTAGAAAAACCCCTCAACTGGGTAAAAAACCACGTGAACAGATCTATGCCGGTCAAAATACACTATTTTCTGGAGGTTACAACTAGTTGGTGAAGTCGAGGGTGACATGCCACCTCTCGTTACAATTGTGGGGTGAGAGAACGCTTTGCACTTGGCGGACGACAAGCCGTCATGCTGGGAGTTTTTATAGATTGCGCTTCACGCTGGTGGTCTTCGGATAGCGACTTGCTGATTCTGGATGGGAGGCGGAACACGTTGTCTTGTAGTTGCTGGAGCCGCTTGGGACTTGGATGATTTAGCTTTGTTGGGTGGTTGTGACTTTACCTCCTTGTGGCTCGGGTGTGGCTCGGGTGTGGCTCGGAGGTGGCTTGAAGGTGGATCGTAGGAGTAAAATGGTAGAGCTTCGGCCTGAGGAAGAAGAAGACTCTGAAGAGAAAGATGAGAAAAGAGGAGGCCTGAGGCTCCTTTTATAGGCTCCGGGAGGTTGTTACGATGGTTATGCGGCTATCAGCACACCGTAACCACCATCATAAATATTTTTACTATAGTTTTAAATGCGGTTATCCTGCTATTTGGAGACTTTCATTAATAAAATAATAAAATACTAATTAAATTCCACCCACTAACCTGGTGGTTAGTGGGTGGTTATGTGTGGATCGAACGGCCGAGGACGCTCCCCCATGATCGGACGGCGGGAGTGGGCCTCCACGGGTAGCCGACGAACTTGTCACCAAGTTCGCCGCCGAGGGAGGGCCGCCGATGGCGGTCGAGGAGGAGCGGTCGCTCTCCTTGGCCACGTGCTGGCGGCTGAGGGAGGGGGCGGCCAGGTCGGCCGCCCCTTTGGCCACCGGTGGCCAAGGAGGGGGGTGGTGGTCAGCCTCCCCCCTTGGCCGCACGGGCGGCCGAGAAAGGGGTTGCCCGGGTGGCTGCCCCCTCGGCCGCTCCGGTGGCTGAGCTGGGGGGCCCTAGAGGTAATCCCTTCGCCCTCCCCGACGGCCGAGTAAGGGGGCGGCATGGACGGTTGCCCCCTCGGCCACTCCGGCGGCCGGGCGAGGAGGCGGCTCGAGCAGCCGTCCCCTTGGCCGCCCGGGCGGTCAAGAGAGGGGGAAGCCTGCATGGTCACGCCCCTTGGCCTCCTGAGCGAGGGGGCGGCCCGGGAGGCCGCCCCCTTGGCCGCTCAAGCGGTTGAGGAGGGGGCGGCCCGGGCGGCCACCCCCTTGGCCTCACAGATCTCACTCCTTTTGGGTAGAGATTATGGGGTTGTCGCTATGTGCACACCCATTACCTATAAAATTGGGTTCATCCCCTACAAATGCCCCACAGATCCTTGTTGCACGAGACCGCTTCAGACAAAGAAAAATAAGTATCTTCCCCTGCTCCCTTTTATGGCGGCTTTGTTGGCCAATGGTGACGGACTTGCGTCGGCGAGTGGTTGCGCCCTGTAAACTCGGGTAAAAAATGTTAGCATATATTATGGTATAGGGGTGGTGATAACCATGCCTGGGGGAGGAAGCTATTGCTCCCTTAGTCATGATGGTGCGCAGGGTCGCACATGGGCTAGTGTGAGCGTGTGTGCGTGGACACGTAAGAGGGAGCTCGTGGGTGTACCTACAGGGGTGCGGGAGGATACCCCCGCATTGGAGCATGCGCGGATGGTCGTGTATGCAGGCACGTGCGATATCGCATGTGCGGCTATGCGCAGTCGCGCGCGGTCGCACGCGGGCGTGTGCGCGAGCGTTCATACGGGCGTGTGCCTTGTCGCGCGGGCTCATGCATGCGCCCGATCCTGCGTGCGGGCGCCCGCCTGGTCGTGTGTGCATGCGCCTGATCCCGTGCACGGGTGTGCGCCTGGACGCGTGGGCATGTACGCCTGATCCCGCGCGTGGGCACGCGCACACGCACCTGATACTGCGTGTGAGTGCTCTCCCGGCTGTGCGCGGGCTACGCCGTGCATAGGCCTGACCACGCGCGGTCCTGGCAGTGCGTGCATGGCTGCGTGTGTGCGTGTTTATGGCCATGCGCGGACGCTCGTGATGGGGCTTCCTGTGTATATCGGGGCACGTGTATGCGTTCTGGCGTGTCGCAAACTTTTTTGTGCATGACGAGGGTGGATGATTTTTGACCAGACTTTTTAGTCTAAATTTTTATTCTTTATGACAGAGCTCGAAACGTACTGCTCGGCCGATGCGTCTTCGCTCTTCTCTTACAGAGGACCAAGTTGCAATTTGGAAGAGAAGGTTCAGTCTTCCTACCGACTTTGAAGTAAGGATACCGCGTGTTGTGGAGAGGGTGCAAAATCCTCCTCGTGGCTGGTAGACGATCTGCGAGACTATCTTGAGATCAGGATTTCGGTTCCCCCCGTGTGAGGAAGCGGTCAAGATTCTGAAGTTCTGCGGCGTGTTGATTTCCCAATTTACTCCCTTGGGATTGGTACGCCTCATGAGGTTGGTTATCTTATTTCGCGAGCATGGTGGGAAACTTTCTTTGGATTGCTTCCAGTACTAGTGCGATGTTCGTTCTGATGGTGGTGAGCGGGTGGAGATTTGCAGCAACAAGAGTTGGCTTGAATTTGAGATTCGGACGGACCGTCGCCACGGAAATACTTTGTTTAGTTATGTCAGGAAATCTTGGGGCTTACTAGAGCTGTGGAATGCGTTGTCTGGCAGTTGTCATCGCCAAAAAGGAAAGGAGTGGGATTTCTCTCTAGTGCTTGAATTTTCGGAACCTCGTGAGTTGGCGAACTGTTTGTTTAGCATTTCTTCGTTCGTAGAAGAGAAGCGCTTGTTGTGGTGTGGGATTTCTTCAGTCTCTAGGCGGACCGCTGATACGTCGTTGGGTTGTAGTCGAAAACGGAAGGCTGTTGTAGTTTCTCGAGGTGGTGGTAGCTCGGTGCCTTGTTTGTATTCTCCGTGTGATGACTTTCCTTCTGGTGACCACGACGGTTAGCCTCCTGAGGTACAGGTGCTTGGCTCGTCTGCCCCCCCAGTCTTTCCCTGCAGAGGCAGCGGCTCTTATGTTATCTTCTTCTTTGAAGGCGATGAATGAAGTGGTAAGTGAGCTTGATCATTTTTTGCTCTTCATTATTGTTGTATTGTGCAAACTTATCTATATTCTTTTGCAGATTGAAGCACAGGTTCATATTGTCGTTACCTAGAATGATCATTATGTGAGCTTGAAGGATGGATATCTGGCCCTTCAGGAGAAGTTTCAAGCCACGGCGGGTTGTCTTATTGTCTTGAAAATTGATCATGACCGGGATGTTTCTCGATTTCGCCGGATTTGATCAGAGCAGAAGGCGGAGTTGGAGGAGACTCGGGCTTAGCTAGAGGTGGATAAGACTCTGGTGGAGAGGACTATGCAGATGCTGAAGCACGCTCAAGAGGAGACTTCTCGTTTTGAGACGAAGCTTAGTGCGTCAAATTCCCAAGTGGAGGCATTGTCTTTTGATGGCCGTGTGTCGGAGTTGAAGGCTGTTGGCCTTGCGAAGTATACGGAGTCTCTAGATTATATGTGGGATCGGTGTTTGATAATGAGGAAGTTCGCGAGGATATCTGGAGCAAGGAAGTGGAGCCTTAGATGGAAGACGTCCAAGAGTTGGCTCTCATGCGTGGAGTCTCGAAGGCTTTTCGTCTCGTCGGAAGGAGCTTGGGATGTGACGTATCCGGCCTTAGTTTTGATGATATCTCGGGTGACGAGAGTTCTGATGTTGACGCGGCTGACGTGTAGCGGCGCTGTTATCTTGTTATCAGTGTGTTTGTATTTTTTCTTGCTTTTCCAGTGGGTTGTCATTGTTGTTTGAGGGTTGTTGATTGGCGCGCTTGCGCATGTGTTTGTATGTTGTTGTAATGATGATAGTGTCCTTTTTCTTTCTTGAGCATTTTTTGTCTCATAGTGTTGCTTTGTGGAGGCTATAATTGTGCCTATAGTTGGTTAGTAACCTAGTTCGCACGAGGATCGCTCATGACTTAATTCGCACGAGCATCGCTCACGGCTTAGTTCGCATGGGGATCGTCCGCGGCTTAATTCGCACGAGGATCACTCGCGGCTTAGTTCGCACAAGGATCGCTTGTCGCTTAATTCGCATGAGGATCGCTCATGAGTTTGTTCGCATGAGTATCACTCGCGGCTTGGTCGTGAGGGGGCAGTCCCTGAATACGTCCTAGCGTAGAAAGGTAGGTTCAGTGAATAGCTTTTGTATTCAAACCGCATGCACGGTATTACCTTTTGCACGAGGATCGCTCGCAGCTTAGTTCGCACGGGGATCTCCCGCAGCTTAGTTCGCACGGGGATCACCAGCGGCTTAGTTCACACGAGGATCACTTGCGGCTTAGTCTTACCTTAAACTAGTTGGACATTTTTAGAAGATGAAACATTGTGTTTGAATAACTGATTATCTATACATGTCAGGTCTTGCGGTTCTTACTTGTCATAGAGTTCAAATATGATTAAAGTATTTTTGGGGAAGTTCAAAATAAAGAGCCACTGATATGCAGGGCTACGACTTCTTTTGGCTGTAGTTGCTTAGATTAAAACATATTGACAACTTCTTGGTTCCCATGCACAACTCCTGTCCCCCCACTAGTGGGGAATTTCATGGCAAGGTGTGGGATCGAAGGAATGACTTTGAAGACTGACTGAAGGGGTCTCCCGAATATCGCATTGTAGTGTGAGCTTGAATCTATTATGACCAACTGGATTTCGTGCGTAACTTGCCTTGGAAACTCTCCCATAATGACTGACAAAGTTATCATCCCTTGTACTCAGACTGGATGGTCGTCGAAGCCATAGATAGGTCAGATTGCTGGCGTGATATGTTGAACGGTAAGTTTCATACTTTGAAGAGTGGGGAAGAATAAGACGTCGACTGAACTTCCATTGTCGACGAGTATCCTTTGGACCTTGTAGCAGGGATCTCTGATTCCTGCGCTGATCACAAGAGGGTCTTGGTGGGGTATCTGTATTTTCTCAAGGTCCTCATCCCTAAAGGATATGGTGGAGTCTTGCTTGCGTCCTTCGTCTTCGTGAACATCCTCTCTGCACTTATCAAAAATATCTGGGTAGAGAGAACGGTGACGCAACGATAATTTCGATGTTCTTGACTATCTGCCTTCCATTGGCCCCTCCTTGTTGGGAATCTTGTTGATCTCTTGTCTGCCTAGGGGGAGCTTGTGGGTCTTGTTGGCGTCCTTGCAAGAATCTACCTAAGAGTCCTTGGTGAATTAGACGCTCGATTTCGTCCTTTAGTCTTGCACACTCCTCTGTGGTGTGCCCGCCGGTTCCTCGATGGAATTCACAATATTTTTACTGGTCGCTTCTAGGATTTGGGGCAGGCTACTTGGGACGGTGCAGAGCCGGCTCGTTCTGGATGGAATAAAGTACATTCATGCGAGTGGTGTTCAAAGGAGTGTATTCTTGGGATGGCTGGTCCCTTTGAAAGTCACACCGTCGCTGGCCATTTTGGCGTTCTTCCTGAAATCTTCCTTCCTGGGCCTTTGAGGGTTGTTCTCTATCCCTCTTGCGCTTCTGATCTCCGTCGAATTGCTGACAATGGGCTTCGATAGCTTCGTTTGTTGCTATATGTGCTTCTCTGCAGTGTACAAGGTCTGGATAACTGAGAACAGTTTCTCTCATTAGTGTTGAGTAAAATCCACTGGGGCGTAGCCCTCTAAGAAATAGTCCCCTAAATAGTTTTGGGCCTATTCCTGGAATCTGACAGGCTTCTGCGGTGAACCGGCGAAAAAACTCCTTCAAAGATTCCCCCTCATTTTGTTAGATTCCTGATAAATGTGAGGGGTCTCGGACGATTCTTCTATTGGCGATGAACTGGTCGGTGAATTGCCTTGTTAGTTCTGTGAAGTTCGTGATAGATACTTCCCTTAGAGAGTGAAATCAAGTCCGAGCTTGTCCTTTGAGAGTGGCTGTGAAGACTTGGCAGAGTAGCTGATCAGGTGCATTATACATCCTCATGATCATGGTAAAGTGGTTGACGTGTTCTAGCGGGTCGTCTGTCCTGTCGAAAGTTTCGATGTTCGGCAGTTTGAATCCATGAGGGATTGGATGAGCCAAAACCGGAGGTTCAAGTGGGGAGCCTTGGTGAATCAGTCGACGAGGGTGAATATCTCGGCGGACAACCTTCCTGCACTCCTCGACAATCACTTCCCGTATCTCTTCCTGATTGAATCTTTCATACAGGGGTAAGCGTGGTTCTTCCTCTAAGGCTTGGTTGCGACGACCAGTTCCGGCTGCTCTGAGTACCGGGAGAGTGGAACTAGCGGCATCAGAGAAATCTCCTGACTCTTCTCTTCGCGAATCTTCCCTTGGTTGGTCATGACTTAGTGGAGGCGGTTGAGCGGGAGGCGCCCCCATGTTCCAGAGCAGAGTGAGCATCTCGATTTGCTGTTCCTCCATTTGTCAAACTCGGCCTTCCAATACTATTACTGGGGCGAGAACGGTTTCTGCCTCAATTGGCACGTCCACAAGTAGATGGGAGTGGGCTGCCATAGTGTGCCCCGCTGGGACGGAGGCTGTCCGGACGCTTCTTTTTGCCACTGAAGTCGTTCCTTGGCAGCGGTTAGGTTGGAAGTTCTCTTTCTTCGTACAGCTGTGCAGAGGGTACAATCTTCGATAGATGTTGGAAACTCGTTTCCCACAGACGGTGGCAAACTATTGCGGACTAACTCGATGACCCGATCAAGCCAGAATTCTAGAACCGTCATAACTCTCAGAACAGTCGAGCGCGCACACAGTCAAAATAGTAGGTTGATTGTACACAAGCAGTTTTAACATGGAAAAACCCCTCAACTAAGTAAAAAATGACGTGACCAAATCTGTGCCGGTCAAAATCCATTATTTCCTAGAGGTTACAACTAGTTGGTGAAGTTAAGGGTGTCAGGACAACTCTCGTTACAATTGTGGGGTGAGAGAACACTTTGTACGAGGCAGACGACAGGTCGTCGCGCCGGGAGTTGTTACAGATTGTGTTTCGTGCTGGTGGTCTTCAGATAGCGACTTCCTGATTCTGGATGGGAGGCGAAACACTTGGTCTTGCAGTTGCTGGAGCCGCTTGGGACTTGGACGATTTAGCTTTGTCGGGTGGTTGTGACTTGACCCGCTTGTAGCACGGGTGTGGCTCAGAAGTGGCTCGAAGGTGGCTCTTAGGAGGAAATTGGCAGAGCTTCGACCTGAGGAAGAAGAAGACTCCGAAGAGAAAGATGAGAAATGAGGAAGACTAGAGCTCCTTTTATAGGCTCCGAGAGATGGTTACGGTAGTTATGCGGCTATCCGCACACTGTAACCAACATCATAAATGTTTGTATTATAGTTTTAAATGCGGTTATCCTACTATTTGGAGACCGCCATTAATAAAATAATAAAATACTAAAATTCCCCTCACTAACCTGGTAGTTAGTGAGTGGTTACGCGCGGATCGAACGGCCGAGGAACCCCCCCCCCCCCCCGATCTGACGACGGGAGTGGGCCTCCACGGGTGGCCGACGAACTTGCCGCCAAGTTTTCCGGCGAGGAAGGGCCGCCGACGGTGGTCGGGGAGGAGCGGTCGCTCTCCTCGGCTGTGCGTCGGCGACCGAGGGAGGGGGCGGCCAGGTCGACCGCCCCGTTGGCCACCGACGACCAAGGAGGGGGTCGGCCGCCCCCTTGGCCGCACAAGCGGCCGAGAAAGTGGCGGCCCGGGCGGCCGCCCCCTCGGCCGCTCTGGTGGTCGAGCCGGGGGCGGCCATCCCTTCAGCCGCCCCAATGCCGAGCGAGGGGGCAGCCTGGATGGTCGTCCCCTCGGCCGCTCCGGCGGCCGGGCGAGGGGGCGGCTCGGGCGGAGCCCCCTTGGCCGCCCGAGCTGCCGAGCGAGGTGGCGGCCCGAGAGGCCGCCCCCCTTGGCTGCACCGGCGGCCGAGCGAGGGGGCGGCCCGGGCGGCCGCCCCCTTTGCCGCTCAGGCAGCTGAGGAGGGGGCGGTCCGGGCGATCGCCCCCCTTGGCCGCACCGGCCTCGGCCGTGGCCGGGGCCGGGGCGGTGAACGGGGACGGGCCGTCGTCGTCCGGGGAGGAGGCCGGTCGGCCGCCGCCCGCCGCCGGCGAGGTGTGGCGGTTTCCCCATTATGCGTAGTGGGATCGGCGTGCGGGGGATCAGGCGCGGTGATCGCGTGCGCAGTCAAACTCATGATCCCACTCCTTTTGGGTGGAAATCATGAGGGTATGGCTATGTGCACACCCATTACCTATAAAATGGGGTTAATCCCCAACACAAAAGATGTAATGAGAAGATGATTAAATCAAAAAACGAATAATTCAACCAAGGTTTTGTTTTTCTACATAAGATATCAAATATAAACAATTTTATATTTTTAAATACTAGAAAAAACACAGAGTACGGTTTGGTTCATGGATGACATTGTCATCGGATTGTTTCTCTTATGCGCCCAGTCAAACAACAAAAAGAGAAGCTCTTAATTTTATCTCAATATAAGAATAATTCTTTTCGAGCATTTATTAATAGGTGCTTCAATTTATACTTTTTCGTTGTGTTCCTTGGATGATTCTGAGGATTCTAGTCCGTTTTTTTCGCTCTAGGATTTCTCGTGTACCTTGGCTTGAGAAAACTCCGTCGGTTAATGTTAATATTGACCTGCTATTAATTAATATAAACTAATAAATCAATTATAATCAAAATATTAAATTTAATTAGCCTTAAAGTCTTTCTTAAATAAGGCTCACAGATAATCTTTTCTTGTGTAAGAGACTGCATTTGACTATTCGAATTTGATCCGATGGGAATAAATAAAGGTTCCCAAGTCCCAACCCAAGTGGGATTCCGTACGAGCGCTACCCTATGTATTGCTAATTTTGCGTGATATTTTGACAAAATAAATAAATGAATAAAGAGTGGTGTTAAAACCACTCCAAAAATCTGCTATTGAAAAAATTCTTATTCTACCCCCATTTTAAAAGATATAATGACACTCAAATCAAACTTTGAGTGCCTTTTTGTTTTAGGCACCTTTTGGCGCGGTAGTGGGGGTCGTAAACGCATGGGTTAGAGCATCATTCATTAAGGATCACCTAACAAACATCAACGTTTGCGGTGGCAGATCTAGAAATTTTGTAAATGTGGGGTCGGGGGGAGGGTACAATTGTTTTCTTTCAAAATGAAAGAACAAGCTTATGTTAAATTATTGACATTTTAACATCACACAAAATTACATTCAATTGATTAAATTGGAAAATACAAAAAATATTCAAAAAATTAAACTTGATCGATAGCATCATTAGCAGGGACTTCCGAAAATGTGTCTCTCTCAATAAAAGTAACCAGACAATCATTCAACATTTGATCGCTCATATTATTGCACAACCTATTCTTCACATAGTTCATGCCTGAGAATATACTTTCCACACTTGCGGTAGCAATTGGAAGAATCAGTACTGTTGCGGTTCACTCAATGCCCTCGGTAGACCGGTTCCGGATCGGTCCGTCTTAGCTCCGGGCGATCGAGTACGCACACAGTCAAAGTAGAAAAAGAGAGATTGTGCACATACAACTTTAGCGTGGAAAACCCCAGAAAGGGGAAAAAATCACGCGGTCGGGTCTGTGCCAGCCAAGATCCACTATTTGCCTATGTTATAGTGTTCTTGTAAAGAGAATGCGAGGGCGACAGACCGCGCCTCGTTACAAATACTGGGGGGTTGAGAGAGCTCTCCTTGGGTGATAGGCCACCACTTAGGAGTTCGTGCATTCTGACGTGCGTCTTTCTTGAGTGTTTTCTCCTCAGGCTTGCGCTCCGTAGGATGTCTGCACTTTATCCCTCAGAATGAGGATGGTCTTCTTAGTCGACACTTCACTCTTTCTTCTTTGGGAGACGCTTAGAGGAGAACTTGCCAGATTAGTGAGTGAAAGAGGAGGAGAGGAGAAACGTAGATAGAGAAGCTCTGGGGAGAAGCAAAAATTAAGAGAGAGAGAGAGAGAGCGAAGGAGAGAATGAAGGAGGATCACCTCAAATGAACTATCTTGGGTGCTTATATAGGATTTCCGAGGTGGTTAGTGTGGTTACGGTGGTTAATCATGGATCGGAGGGCCGTGAACGCTTGCGGTGATCGGAGGGCCGTAATGGCCTGCCACGATCGGACGGTGGAATGAAGGCTGACCCACGATGGTGGTCGGAGGAGGCGCGCCGGCCGGCCGCCGCCCGAGGGAGGGGGAGGCCGGCCGCGGGCGGCCGGTCTTAGGGGGCTGGCCAAGGCCGCCCGACCGGAGGGGGGCTGCCAGCCGTAATGGCCTGCCACGATCGGATGGTGGAGAGAAGGCCGGCCCACGATGGAGGTCGGAGGAGGCGCGCCGGCCGGCGGCCACCCGAGGGAGGGGACGGCTGGCCGCGGGCGGCCGGTCCAAGGCGGCCGGCCAAGGCCGCCCGACAAGAGGGGGGAGGCCGGTCGTGGCCGTCGGCCGCGAGGAGGCGGCCAGCCACGGGCGGCAGTCCGCGAGGTGGCAGCTAGCCACGGGCGGCCGGCCACACAAAGGGGGCCGGCAACACAGAGGGGGCCGGCCGGGGCCGCCGGCCGCAAGGGGGCGGCCGGCCAGGGCCGCCGGCCGCAAAGGGGGAAGGCCGGCCGAAGGAGGCCGGCCGCAAGGGGGGTGGAGGCCGACCATGGGTGGCCGGGCGGCGGAGGTTGAGATTTGGCGCGCGGCGGTTGCGGGATCCGGCGCGCGGTGGTTACGCGATCTGGTGCGCGGGAGTTGCAATCCGGTGTGCGGGTGTTGCGATCCGGTGTGTGGGAGTTGCGATCCGGTGTGTAGTAGTTAACATAATCTTCTATAAATTAGGGGGTAGCGGGGCGCGCGCGGCGCGCGCGGGGCTGAACCCGCGCGCGGGGCTGAACCCGCGCGCGGGGCTGAACCCGCGCGCGGGGCTGAACCCGCGCGCGGCGCGCGCGGGGCTGTACCCGCGCGCGGCGCGCGCGGGGCTGAACCCGCGCGCGGCGCGCGCGGGGCTGAACCCGCGCGCGGCGCGCGCGGGGCTGAACCCGCGCGCGGCGCGCGCGGCGCGCGCGGGGCTGAACCCGCGCGCGGCGCGCGCGGGGATGAACCCGCGCGCGGCGCGCGCGGCGCGCGCGGGGCTGAACCAACGCGCGGCGCGCGCGGCGCGCGCGGGGCTGAACCCGCGCGCGGCGCGCGCGGGGCTGAACCCTCGCGCGGAACCCGCGCGCTGCGCGCGCGGGGCTGAACCCGCGCGCGGCGCGCGCGGGGCTGAACCCGCTCGCGGAACCCGCGCGCGGGGCTGAACCCGCTCGCGGAACCCGCGCGCGGGGCTGAACCCGCTCGCGGAACCCGCGCGCGGGGCTGAACCCGCGCGCGGCGAGACCGCTTGCTTGCGCGGGCTGATACAGCGCGTGCTTTATACACGGGTGTGGCTCGAGTGCGTGGGCACAATGTGTGCTCGGACTTGCTTTTCTGACCTTACTTTTCTTTTTTTTTTTCAGGTTTCCAAGCGGTGCGTGCAGAGCCGACCTATGCGACTGCGCTCGAGTCTCTCCCTTGAGCACGTAGATATTTGGAGGAGGCGTTTCAACCTGCCCCCCGATTTGGAAGTGCGGATCCCTAGTCCTGAAGAGCGGGTGCAAAACCCTCCGCGAGGCTGGATGACCCTTTGTGAGTCGTCTCTTCGGTGCGGCTTTCGCCTTCCGGCTTGCGAGTAAGTTGCCGAGATTCTAAAGTTCTGCAGCATTCCTGTGTCGCAGTTTACCCCTCTTGGGATGACGCGGATCATTGGGTTGATCGCATTCTTTCGCGAGCACGGATCGAGGTTTTCCTTGGATATTTTTAAGGATTGGTATGAGGTGCGCGCCGACGGCAGGGGCTGCGTGGATGTCTTCAGGAACAAGAGGTGGCTGGAGTTTGAGACCCGGGCGGATCGTCGCCATGGGAATACCTTGTTTGGATATGTCAGGAACCCAGGTGGATTGCTAGAGGTGTGGAGTGTGCTTCCGGACCGTTTTCGGCGTCCTAGAGGACACGAGCGAGAGTTTACTCCCGTCCTTGGTTTAGTGGAGCCCCGAGAGCTGGGGAATATCTTGTTCAGCATTTCTACTTTCGTCGATGAGAAGCGCCTGCTGCTATGTGGGCTATCTGTTGATTCGAGACGTGCTGCCGCCATTACTCTCTCCCGCGACAGGAAGAGGAAGCTAGTGTTTGGAGGCTGTAGAGTTGAGGAGGCGGGACCTGGCCTTCTACTGCGACAGGATGTACTTTCAGAGGGAGCTGCCCCTCGCGGCTCTAGAGCGGGAGGCGAGTCGTATGATGCAGATCTTGAGGTCCTGGGGTCCTCTGCCCCCCAGGTTTCCCCAGCGCGGGTTGCGGTGTGGTAGGTGGTGAAAGGAAAGAGGGTCTCCTCTTCCTTGGAGGCGATGAACCATACGGTACGTATGCTCTCAACTTTTGAGTAGTGGCTTTTGAGAAAAGCTCTTCTGACTTGTCCCTTTTCTTTTGCAGATGGAGACTCAGGCTAACATTGCGCTTACGTGGAATGACCACTACGTGAGCCTGAAGGACGGATTTATGGCCCTTCAGGGTGAGCTCCGGGAGGCGAAGAGTTCCCTTTCGGATCTGAAGGGGCGACGAGAGCGCGATATTTCGCGACTTTGGCAGATTGGGTACGAGGTGCAGTGCGAGATGGAGGATGCCAGAGCTGCGCACAGGGCCGAGAAGACGGCTGTAGAGGAGACTTTGTGTCTTCAAGATTAAGCTAGGGCAGAGCTGGAGCTATCCAGGGTAGAGGTGATGCGCAATTTCCTCCGCAGAGCGGGAGGTTGAGCAGAAGGCGGCTGGTCTGGCAGAGTATCGGGACTCTGTGGATTACATGCGAGACCAGTGTCTGATCTCAGAGGAGGTCCATGAGGAGGTGTGGACTTAGGAGGTGGAGCCACAGATAGAGGACTCTCGGGAAGTTGCTATCTGCTAGGGGATGGTGAAGACCCTTCGGATGGTGTCCCAGAAACGGGGATGCGACGTTACCAGCCTCGGGCTTGAGGATTTGTCAAAGGAGGAGGGCTCCGATGCTGAGGCGGGCGAGGCCGCTGAGTGACAGCAATATCTCTTTGATGCTCTTTATTGAATTGTATACATTTCTTCTTTGTATTTATGGGTTTGTCTCTGTCGATTCGTACCTTTGTACTTTTTTGACTTGTACCTTTGTACTTCTTTAGCTTGTTGATATGTTTGTTGAGTGGTCTTCATTGCCTTTACTTCTGACTGTTGTGGCCAATTATTGTCTTAACCAAGCACCAAGTGCAAGGGGCAGGCCTTAAATGGTGGAAGAGTGTTTGCTCTAGATGGGGGTGAAGAGTTATGGGAGCTCCGGCCTATTGTCGGCGGGAGGCCATGTTCGTTCGAACCCCTACGAGTTGCGGTGAACCCAGTGGAATTGAAGAGGTGTGGCCCCGTAGACCCTGACGACGTCGCAACTTAATACGAGGCGAAGGGAGTCCCCTTGTGCTAGGGTAGAGAAGCTGAGACCATCGCGCTACGGGCTGTGCATAACTGAGGGAGTTGGCTCCCGACGACGTTGCGACCTGCTTCGTAGGAGAAGGGAGAGCCTTACCACCATGAGAGCAAGGTCGAAGCCGCCGCGCTACAGTCTGCTGGGGACTCAACGTTTGGTCCCTTTGGCGACACTGCAACCTATTGTTAGGCCGAGGATATTGTGTTGTTGGCAGCGCACAACTGAGGGAGCTGGTCCCCGGCGATGTCGCAAACCGCTCGGCGGACGAAGGGTGCACCCCTGAACCTCGGCAGAGAGAGTGAAGCCATCGCGCCACAGTATTGTTGTGGTTGGTTAGGTGTGGATTCAGCGGGGCCGAAACCCGATTTAGTTGCGATTGTAGCTTAGATAGGCACCAGTCGCGAGGGGGCATGCCCTGCGAGGGTGGGGCATCAGTCTTCGGATGCAGGTGAAGAGTCATAATCCTCAGCCTATTGTCGGCAGGAGGACATGGTTGATTCGAACCCCCGCGAGCAGCTGATGGACCCTGAGGTTGTAATTACACCGATCGTGGGGGCTTTACCAAGATGGCGGGGTGTCGAGCTTCGGATGCAGGTGAAGAGTCATAATCCTCGGCCTATTGTAGGCAGGAGGACATGGTCGATTCGAACCCTCGCGAGCAGCTGATGGACCCTAGTATTTGCGGAGGCGTGGCGCCCCGAATACCCGGACGACATCGCAACCTACTACGCAGCGAAGGCTGGGTCCTTGCTCCGGTGGATTGAGGTCGAGGCTATCGCGCTGTGGGCTGCACACAACTGAGGGAGCTGGTCCCTGACGATGTCGCAACCCGCTCCGTAGGAGAAGAGTGAGCATTTCTTCCATAGGAGAAAGGTCAAGGCCACCGTGCTATAGTATGCGTGGGACTTTATATTCGGTCCCCAGGCAACATCGCAACCTATTGTTAGGCCAAGGCTGTCGCGCTATGGGCCGCGGTCAACCGGGGGTACTCATTCCCGATGACGTCGCAATCCGCTGGACGGGTGAAGGGCGAACCTTCGAAACGTGGTAGGGGGATCGATACAATCGTGCTACAGTTGCTCGTCGGACCCCAGGGGATGGATTTCAAATCGATCCTGCAAGTTTTAGGAGTTAGTGATATCGTAATCACCGTATATAAATGTAAAGAGATAAGTTGTTTTGTTTTTTCTTTAGCCTGGTCGTGCCATTGCACGATGACGGATTTCGAACCGCCAAGCGGATCACATGTCGATGGATCCTGGACCGTCTTGATGAACAGATGATCCTGGCCTTAGGGGGGGTCTGAGGGATGAGATGTCCTTCCAACGTGTTTGCTGCATGACAAGAGTTAGTATGAAAGCAGAAAATGCAGTAAGCAGGATAGTTTTTGCACGAGGGTTTTCCTCACGACTTTATAGTTGTCCTTAGGTGATTAGATATAAAGAAATGTTTTTGGGAGGTGCGTTCGCCACAGTTCTGGATCTTCTTCAGAGCGGCCTTCTAGATGCGGTAGATGTTGGTTCCTGAGACGGCCTCCGGCTGCGCTTGGTGCAGATAGCATGAGCGTGCCATGTACTTGATGCCCCTGACGACCCCAACTTCGGCAGGCATGACAAACTTCATCGCGAGGTGCGGGATTGACAGAACTGCCTGGAAAGCTGTCTGGAGGGGGCGACCAAAGATCGCGTTGTAGGGCAATTCTGTATCGACTTCCACAAATTGTATGTTGTGCGTAGCCTGCCTTGGAAATTTTACTAGTGCCATCGGAAGGGTGAGGGTGCCTGTTACGGACACGGGTACCCCGTTGAAGCCGTAAATAGGGCCTGATGCTGGACGAAGATTCTGCCTTTGGATTCCTATACTGGTTAACGCAATCATGAATATAACATTTACTGAGCTGCCGTTATCCACCAGAATTCGCTTTACGCGGAAGCTGGGGTTGCCAATTTCTGTTATAATAACTAGCGGGTCCTAGTGCGGTGCGCGGAGGCCCTAGAGGTCCTCCTCGCCGAAGCTAATGGTAGGAATGATTCCATCCGTCTTGTCTTCCTGGGGAGCGACGATGGAGTTGACTGCGGGAAAGGGAAAGCCGGAGATGACTTCTACAATCCCAACGACCTGCCCGCCCCCCTGCGCTTCTCGACGCGCAGGTGGCATTTCTCCCTGCGCAGGCGGGCCTCCGTGCTTCTCTTGCACATATCCTTGCAAAAAATGCCCGAGCATTCCCTGCCGAACAAGACACTCTATCTCATATTTCAACTTCACACACTCTTTAGTAGTGTGCCCGATTCCTCGATGGAAGTCGCAGTACTTTGATGGATCAGCCCTTGGGTTGGGCGGGAGCGCCCTTGGCCTCTGGAGCGCAAGATCGTCCTGAATGGCATATAGGACGTTGGCACGAGTGGTGTTGAGAGGGGTGTAAGTCCGGGGAGGCCCGTAATCCTGGCCTCTCTGGGGAACCTGATTGCGATGCTCATTGCGACGGTTCTCGTCGCGCCTCTCTGTTCGTCTTCTGGAGGGTTGCTCCTGCTGCCTCTGCCTCTTTTGGCCTCCTTCAAACTGTCGACGGTGGGCCTCAATGGACTTGTCCGTGGCTATCTGAGCTTCCACTCGGTGAACTAGATCTGCATAACTGGGGACTGTATCCCACATTAGAGCGGAGTAGAATCCTCCTGGTTAGAGTCCCATATGGAAGACCCCTCGAAGGAGCTCGGGGTCTACCCTAGGGATATGTCTCGCTTCCGCAGTGAATCGGTGGAAAAATTCCTTTAAGGTCTCGGTTTCATTCTGCCAGATGCCGGAGAGATGAGATAGATTCTTTGCGATCCTGCGGTTGGCCATGAACTGATCGAGGAATTGCTGGCTTAGCTGGGGAAAGTTTCTGATGGACCCCTCTCGGAGGGAATGGAACCAAGTGCGGGTCTTCCCTTTAAGGGTGGTAGGGAAGACTTGACAAAGTAGTTGATCGGGCGCGTTGTAGAGGTGGAGCATCGTGTAGAAGTGGTTGATGTGCTCCCAAGGATCGTCCACTCCATCGTACGTCTCAACATGGGGGATCTTGAATCCTTGAGGGATGGGATAGGCTAGTACCTCAGGAGCGAAGGGTGATGCCCCCCGAGCGGGGCGTCGCACCACCATTGTTCGTCGGTTGACGGGTCAAAATTCCTCTTCGAACATTTCGCGGAATGCTTCCTGGGCCATTCCTACTCCTGGCTCTGTTGGGGCCTACTGCTGCTGATTGCTGCGTAGGGGGGCGATTCCTGCCGCCCTGACATGGAGAACGAGATGCTCAGTGCTGTCGCGCCTCGACGACTCGGATTCTTCTTCAACGGCCCTTTGGCCTTCTGCTGATGGAACTGGTAGATTCTCCTGAGTTGGGTCCCCTGCGGGAACGTGGGGGACTGTGAGTCGCCTTAAGAGGGCGAGCATCTCGACCCGTATGTCTGGTGGGGGCATCACAACTTCGGGCGGCGCTGCTCCAAGCGCTGTAACGTCCTCTTGCTGTGGTGCGTTCGCTAGAGACTATGACGCGACTTGCTCTTCTTATTCACGCCGGATCGACCCCCTAGTCGTTCGGGTGCTCTTTCCGGCCATTCTGTCACGCTCTTACAAACTTTTGAGTCTTCTCACGCTTACTGGTAATGCCTTCCCACAGACAGCGCCAAATTATTGCGGTTCACTCAATGCCCTCAGTAGACCAGTTCCGGATCAGTCCGTCTTAGCCCCGAGCGATCGAGTACGCACACAGTCAAAGTAGAAAAAGAGAGATTGTACACACACAACTTTAGCGTGGAAAACCCTAGAAAGGGAAAAAAACCACGTGGCCGGGTCTGTGCCAGCCAAGATCCGCTATTTGCCTTTGTTACAGTGTTCTTGTAAAGATAATGTGAGGGAGATATGCCGCGCCTTGTTATAAATACTGGGGGGTTGAGAGAGCTCTCCTTGGGTGACAGGTCACCGCTTAGGAGTTCGTGCACTCTGACGTGCGTCTTTCTTGAGTGTTTGCTCCTCAGGCTTGCGCTCCGTAGGATGCCTGCAATTTATCCCTCAGAGTGAGGAGGTTCGCCTTAATCGACACTTCACTCTTTCTTCTTTGGGAGGCGCTTAGAGGAGTACCTGCCAGATTAGTGAGTGAAAGAGGAGGAGAGGAGGAGCGTAGACAGGGAAGATTTGGGGTGAAGCAGAATTGAAGAGAGAGAGAGAGAGCGAAGGAGAGAATGAAGGAGGATCCCCTCAAATGAACTATCAGGGGTGCTTATATAGGATTTCCGAGGTGGTTAGGGTGGTTACGGTGGTTAATCATGGATCAGAGGGTCGTGATCGCTTGCGGTGATCGGAGGGCCGTAATGGCCTGCCACGATCGGACGGTGGAGAGAAGGCCGACCCATGATGGTGGTCGGAGGAGGCGCACCGGCCGGCGGCCACCCGAGGGAGGGGGCGGGCGGGCGGTCCTTAGCGGCCGTCCAAGGCCGCCCGACCGGAGGGGGGCGGCCGGCCGTAGCCTCCGGCCGCGAGGAGGCGGCGGGCCACCGACGGCCGGCCGCGACCGCCGTCTACACAAAGGGGGCCGATCGGGGCCGTCGGCCGTAAGGGGGCAGCCGGCCTCAGGCGGTCGGCCACGGCTGCCGGTCGCCGGCCGCAAGGGGGAGACCGGCCCCGGGCGGCCGGCCAGGGCCGCCGGCCGCAAAGGCGGGCAGCCGACCGCGGGAGGCCGGCCGCGGCCGCCAGCTGCAAGGGGAGTGGCGACCGGCCATGGGTGTTCGTGTGCCGGGCGCCGGCCGCCCGTAACGGAGGCGGCAACAGTTGCAATTTGGCGCGCGGCGGTTGCGAGATCCGGCGCGCGGTGGTTACGCGATCTGATGCGCGGGAGTTGCGATCTGGTGTGCGGGAGTTACGATCCGGTGTGTAGGAGTTGCGATCCGGTGTGCGATAGTTAACATAATCTTCTATAAATTAGGGTGTTCCCATCAAGTACAAACTTCAAAATCATTTAGATTGATTGATAAGCAACACGTTTATCAATTTTAATAAGCTTCGTAGAGAGATGACCAAGATCCTTCAAATCAAAAAATTTTTTATCGCTTCTCATTTCGGCAATGAAGTTGTCGAGTTGAAAATTTTGATTAAACAACTCCAAACTTGGAAAATCATCAGGATAAAACTTCACAAGTCTTAGCACTTTTTATTTGTCAAAACAATCAAATGAGCTAATGGAATTGAAGCAAGTCATATAATGAAGTCACTCCATGCTTACCTCATCAAACTGATTGTTAAGATCTTGTAATTGTAGATTGACGACTTTTAAGAATATTTGAACTAGTTAATGATGCAAATTTGTGTAGTTTTCAACAAACCGTCTTGATCTTCCTCGAGGTATGTACTAATCATCCATATTGGAATATGAATATTATGTTTGCCACAAAAAAACAAGATCTTATTTAATAGTGTCTCTCATCCTTCATCTCTTAAACTTTGCAACTGTCTTTTTGTCAAATTAACAAAAGACATTACGATAACAATGTCTTGATCCTTTTTTTGCAAAATAATATTTAACTCATGAGTGTATCCAAATATAATGGTCTTTACGTGAACCTTTAAAACAAAGTCAAATGATTCAAATACAAACAACACATTTGTGCCTTCACCCGATCATTTGATTTACTCTTCCCAATTTTCATAAGTGTAGTAAGCATATCAGGATATATTGAAATAATATGTACTGATGTTCTGTGATGTGATCCTTAACGAATGTCTCCAGGCTGACTCAAATGAAGCTCTTGATTTAAACATGATCTAGTTTTTAGTTCACCATCTTCTAGTGCCTTGACAACTTTTTGAACTTAGCTTTCTCTAAGCATTTCATTTCGCTTGCAAGAAACTCGAATCACATTTAATAAAGTTACAATTGTTTCAAAAAAACCATTGATAGTCATCATTAATCTTACCAACTGCAACTTGTGTTAACTGAAGTTGATGAGCAAAATAATGAATGTAGTATGCACATGGATTTTCCCTCAAAATCAAACTTTCAAGACCATTTATCACACCACTCATATTACTAGCCCCATCATATCCTTGCCCATGAATTTGAGATAAGTTCAATGAATGCTTAATTAGCAAGAATTCAATTCCAGATTTAAGTGGCAACAAAGTTGTCTCCTGAACATACAATAACGAGAGATTTCTATATGAACCTCTTTTTTGTCAACATAACGCAAACAAAGAGTCAGTTGCTCTCTATGTGACACATCACTAGATTCATCGACTAGAATAGAAAAGTAGACATCACCAAGCTCTTGCATAATAATCTTAGTAGTTTCCTTTGCACAAGCTTTAATTATGTCCTTTTGAATTGATGGAGCGGTCAACTAATTTTTTATAGGGGGAGTCTTTAAAACAAGTTTACAAATTTTTTTATCAATATCGGCTAGCCACTACGGAAGTTCAAGAAAATTTCCCCTGTTAAGTGAATCTTGGCTCTCATCATGACCATGTAAAGATAAATCGTGATGCAAGAGAAATCATAAACATTTAAGAGAAGCTTGTAAGCGTTCATTATGTTCAAATTTAGCAGTATCTGATTATTTATCAAGAGCAACAATGATAGACTTGTTGGGATCTTTTAAAGCTTGAAATTATTTCAATGGTAGTTGATGATCATTATTAATCTTGCCTATATGTTTTTGGAATCCTTCAGGTTTGTTCCATGACCTATATCCTCCACTAGTGACAAAACATCACCCCCAACAACACTAGTTGCAGGATCATTCTTGAATAATTAACACACAAAACAAAATGCAACATCCTTTACAACACTATACTCAAGCCAATCAAACATATCAAACCAAGCAACAACAAACTGACGATCCCGATCTCCCATTTCTCTCTAAGGAAAAGAATGATCTTTTGGTTGATATGGACCTCTAAGTATATACATTTCTCACTGAATTTTGCTCTTTTAACAGAAACAATGACATACTTTTTCTTTGCCCCAGATCATGTGGAAGCAAATCCACATCATATTCACAATCCATAATAATATCTAGAGTTTGGGGTGATGGTGAAGGGGGCACATTTTTACTATATTTAGATGGAGAAAAGGGAATCTCCTCATTTTCACTCTCTTGCGGTGATGGTAAAGGGGAATCTTTAGATTTTAACTTCTTTTGAAACATAGACACAATGAGACTTATTCTCTTTTTTGACCCTCCATTTTCACTTATATATCAATTTTGAAAATAACATTACAAATTTGCAAGATTAATGAACATTCATCACAGAGACTACTATGCTTTCCTTAGCCACTAGTTGACTAATACCTCAAAGCACACCTGGAATATGTATTACATTAATACAAAAGGAGATATAGTTGAAGAGAGTTACCCTTACTTCAGAAGAGAAGCAAGAAATCCAATCTTGTAGTTTCCTTTGCAGAAGCACTTGTTACACCTGCATCATATTATTTAGGGAAAAAATTTGGTGAAAAGACACAAAGTTAGTGTAACACCCCAAAAATCCCTAAGTCCCAAAATAGGTCAGGTTGGGTGATACGGCCTGGGACACGGGCGTGCCCCAGGGCGTGTCCTGCTCGGGTGAATACCCGGGTGGCGTTGAGTGGTGTTGAGAGGAGTGGCGTTGAGTGTGGAGCATGACCTATGACACGGGCGTGTCATAAGGGCATGTTTGGCACACGGCTAAGGACACGGGCGTGTGCCTTAGTATGTCCTTCTCGGGTGATATGGTCTTGTGTTGAAAGAGTGACACGGCTAGTCACACGGCCGTGTGCTTTATGACACAGGCGTGTCAGGTGTTTGACACGGGCGTGTCTAAGCCCGTGTTCTGGATTGGGTGAGTCGGTTCTGTAGCCGCTTCAGGAACACGGCCTGTGACACGGGCGTGTCACAACCCGTGTTCAGTCCAGGAAATCAGTTTAAGGGCTGATCTGATCCGTTCATTTTCTTTGACCAAGATCCAATGGTCTAGGCTCTTCCCTGGGGTGATAATGCCGACCTTGAGGAGGAGAAAGCTCATTTTGAGTTGTTTCATTTTCTTTCTTAAGTTAAGAGAGAGAGGAGAGCTTGAGGAGGAAGAAGAAGATGAAGCCGGCTGCCGGTGGTGCTACGGTGGGTCAAATCGCGAGCCGAGTTCGGATTTGTGAAGGCAAGGCTGCTGCGAGAACATTCATCTGTTTACTTTTCTCCCCATGGCTCTTAAGCGTCTTCCAAGGGTAACGATTTCCTTCTTGGACAAGTGAAGTCCTTCTTTCCTGTATTTGCATAAGAATCCTCCACCAAAAAGGTGGATGACGAAGAGATTCCCTTGGGATTGGTGGTTCATTCCTTGTTGTATTGAATTAGAACCGGAAGTATGAGTACGGTTAGGCATGCTATGTGAAGCCCATCTGGACATGTTGGTCTGGATTGGTGATGCTTGTTTGCATATCGGAGAAGACTCCGTGTTTATTACTAGTGTGCATGAAATTTGTGATGGATGGCTGTTGCTTGGTGCCGCAGGAAGTACTAGAGGAAGTATAGGAAACTGTGAGATTTGGGTTCAACTCTTGTTGCCGTAAGCGCAATGTGGTATGAAGTTGAGCCGTAGGGCTGCAACTGTGAAAAAGGACTTAGTGTCGAATAGAAAAGATGAAACCGACCCGCGCCTGTAAGTTGACCATGAGTACTTCAGTATTCCTTTGTGGCAAGGCGATTTAAGCAACGGGGGGTGGATGATCTGTACCTACGTTATGCCAGCTGTATAAGAGAGCGTCAAGGCATTGGACTTTCGTCAGGGGCATAATGAGAGTCTTTGGCCTAGGCGCCATAAAGACTAGGAATGCTCAAGTTTGACCGTCATGTTTGGGACCTCTGAACGGTGGTGGGATCCGGTGTTTTCGGTACACCAGAATGTGCCCTGAGTGAACGGAATGTCGGGTCGTCATGCCGACATTTGTGAAATGTAATGCCTTGGTGGATGAATATATATGTGTGTGATGTAAATTGCTATGCAGAGAAGAAATTCCATTGCCCCGTGCTAGGTGCAGGGTCGTTATAATTGGTCAGTTAAATGTTGATCGTTGCCATGTTTGCCACCGGTTTGTGGAATGGTTCTTGCAGGTGCAGGTGGTGCTGGTCCAAGCGGGACTTAGCGGGCTGAAGCCCAAGATGCGTTGCTGCCCTCGAAGGCCTTGTTTTGCTTAATCTTGTTCATGTGTGGCCGGCCTACGTATAGATGTTTGTAAACCACACCTTATGTTCAGAGAAACTTGTAAAAGCCATAAGGCTGTGTACCTGCTGTGTATGGTTGTATACATTCCTATTTTGTTATAGAAGTGAACATTTCTGTTATTATTGAGTTCAAGTTTTTAACCCTGAAGCTTCCGCTAGAATGCTCTGTGTTAGGGTGCGATGGTTCTTGGTATTATTTCGTGACGTCTCTGCCTATTTGTGGAATATAATGTGGGCCCCCGACCGAACCCTCTATTATATCCTACTTGACGGGTAGAGGTGTTACAATATGGTATCAGCTTGTTGGTCAATCTCTTCCGAATTCGCGGACAAATTCTTTTGAGGGGTGGCGATCACGTGTCAGTACTACCGTTATAACGCATATATTGAACTCAATAATATCCACTTAGGAATGTAAATACACTTGTTTGGTGAACCTGTGTGTTCATTTTTGTATGTTTGCCGTTTGTTGAGTCGCTAAATTATGTTTCTACACATATAGGTGACTAGAAGTGTTGCGGTTCAGTCGGAACCTCAGCATTCTGTTGAAAGTGCGGCACCGGCTGAGGTGCCCACACCTCCTCCATCTGCTAAAACTGTCTGTTTTATTACGGAGACAGTGATTGCAGTAATGAATGCTCAGCAAACTGGGCAGGCTCGACCTAAAGTGGTGCCAATGCATGCTGAGATAAGGCAAGAACCAGTGGAATCTGTAGTTGATCCGCGGGCGGCAGATCAACAATTAAAGCTGTTCATGAGCTTCAGTCCTCCTCAATTTACTGGGGCGGGTTCCCCAACCCAAGCGGAGGATTGGCTCTCAAGGATTAAGAGGCTCTTGATAGCTATCATGGTAGTGGAGGAACAGAAAGTCACACTAACCACTTTCCTGCTTGAGGGAGAGGCTAGGTTGTGGTGGGATGAGGTAGAACTGCATCACTTGGCGGGCAGACATTTGATGGGAGTCTCGATGGAAGAGTTCTCTCGATTGTTTTTAGCAAAGCATCTCCCGATGCAGCAAATAATTTCCATGGAGTTGGAGTTTCAACGTTTAACTCAAGGGGAGCATAGTGTGGATGAGTATCTGCATGAGTTTACACGTTTGGGATGGTACGCGGGCAATATCTTCACCGAAGAGGAGCGTAAGACCAATCAGTTCTCTGGGGGACTACGAGATGAGCTGTGGTATTTGCTCCCGAGTTCTGTGAATCAGGGATTCCAAACATTGGTCTATACAGCTCGGTCTTTGGAAAAGGATATGAAAAGAGGACAAGCAAGGGGGGACCTTGGCTGTTACAAAACCGGAGTGTAAGCGCCGTGTCCGGAGAAGTCTGGATACCGAAGGAGATGGAATAAGAAGTCCAAATCTACTGGACAAGCTCCTTCAGCTACTATGACAGAAGCATCATCTGGGTATGGATCTCGCGCTTGTTTTACATGTGAGAAGTTGGGACACTTTGCACGTGATTGCCGAGTTGGCCCTTCGAAGGGTGAAAAGAAGATGGGAGCGTCTTATGCGGAGAAAGGGAAGACTGTGGTGGAGTCTTTTACATCGCACGCGCAACTCCGGGTCTTCAACCTTGGGCAACAGGAGGCCATTAAGCAGGCCGATGTCATCACAGGTGCGCATAGTTTTTAATTTTATTGTATGTTGTCTGTTGTGCTTGTTTTAATCTTGGTGTTATAGGTTTTGTCCTTATACGGGACTCTCTGGCACGAGCACTATTCGATACAGGTGCTTCACATTCATTTTTGTTAGAAGATTTCATCTTGCGAATCGGGGTGCCTATACGGACCACGATAGATAGTCTGAAGGTGTTACTACCTAACAAATGTTTGATGCGTACGAATAAGTCTTGTTGTGTTGAGGTCAAGATTGGGAGTCGGGATTTCAAGGTGGAAACATTAGTATTGTCGATATCAGAGTTTGATATAATCTTTGGTATGGACTGGCTTTCAGAGTAGCATGCGTGTATAAATTGCACCTCAAAAGAGGTTACACTGGGGAAAAATACTGAGCAAGAGTCCAAGTTCAGTGGTATGCGAGGGACGAGTAGGGTATTGATATCTGCTCTCCAAGTCGTTAAGGCAGTTCAGAAGGGTGCAGAGTTATTCTTCACACTCATTGAGGCGGTGGGGCCGAAGGCAAGTGTAAGTGAGGTGCCTATTATATCAGAATACATTGATGTGTTTCCAAAAGATCTTCCCGGGTTACTACCCCAAAGGGAAATCGACTTCGCTATCGAGCTGGTTCCAGGTGCGAAACCGGTGGCCCGCTCACTTTATCGAGTAGCGCCAAAGGAGATGGCGGAACTAAAGGTTCAATTGCAAGAATTGCTAGAGCAAGGATATATACGCCCAAGTCAATCGCCTTAGTGCGTGCCGGTTCTCTTTGTGAAAAAGAAGGACGACATCTTGTGTCTATGCATTGACTATAGAGAACTGAACAAACTAATAGAAAAGAACAAGTATCCAATTCCACGGATCGATGACTTGTTTGATGAGTTAGTTGGCTCGACTGTATACTCCAAGTTGGATTTGAAGTCAGGCTACTATCACTTGAGAGTTCATGAAAGTGACATACCCAAAACAGCGTTTGGAACACGCTATGGTCACTATGAGTTCACAGTAATGCCATTTGGGCTGTCTAATGCGCCATCAGTATTCATGGACTTGATGCATCAAACGTTTAGGGAATACTTGGATATCTTTGCGATTGTCTTTATTGACGATATCCTCGTATATTCCAAATTTGAAGAAGATCATGCAAATCACTTGCGGATGGTGTTGCACACCCTGAGGAAGAATAAGCTCTATGCTAAGTTCTCTAAGTGTGAGTTTTGGCTGTCGTCAGTGGTTTTCCTTGGCCATATGGTTAGTGGAGAGGGCATTGCGGTGGATCCTTCCAAGATATTTGCTATACAAGAGTGGCCTGTTCTTTCTTCAGTAGCAGAAGTTAGGAATTTTCTTGGGCTTGCGGGCTACTACAGGCGCTTCATAGAGAATTTATCGAGAATAACTTTGCCTCTCACCACACTGATGAGAAAGGATCAGAAGTTCATTTGGATGCCGGAGTGCGCTCGAGCTTTTGAAGTGTTAAAGAGTCATTTGACTACAGCGCCAATCTTAACCTCGCCATGTGTTCAAGACGGCTTTGAGGTCTATAGTGATGCATCAGGGAGCGGCTTAGGCTACGTTCTTTTATAGTTTGGAAAAGTGGTAGCATATGGATCGCGCCAGTTTAAGGTGCATGAACGGAATTACCCCGTCCATGATTTAGAATTGACGGCGATGATATTTGCACTTAAACTGTGGCGTCATTATCTATATGGAGTGAAAGTTGATATATTCACGGACCATAAGAGCCTGAAATATCTGTTAGATCAGAAAGATCTTAATATGCGATAGAGAAGGTGGATAGAGTTTCTTGGTGACTACACCTTCCAGATTCATTATACTCCCGGTAAAGGGAATGTAGTCGCGGATGCCTTGAGTCGTCGAACTCCGGCAAGGGCAAGTTTGCTTTTAAGGCATGATGAAAGCCTAATTCAAGAACTGGAGGCATTAAATAATTCTTGTGTTGAAAGGAATGCCACTGCAGATGCGTGCTTAAACTGGACGGAGGTACAGTGTGACCTGGCGGACAGAGTTTGGCAAGCAACAGAACTTGATGAAAGTATACAATGCTATGCACCAGAAAGTGCGGACTCTAGAGTTTCATTTAATGATGGTCTTTTTCGGAAGGACGGTCGTCTGTGTGTCCCAAATAGGGGTAAGATTCATGAAGAGGTGATGTATGAAGGCCACTTAACCAAATATTCGGTTCACCCCGGGAGCACGAAAATGTATAAAGATATGAAGAAATTGTTCTGGTGGCCTGGAATGAAGAAGGACATAGCACACAATGTCGCTAAGTGTCAAATGTGTGCTTTGGTAAAGGCGTAATGCCAAAAACCGGGTGGTTTACTTAAACCGTTACCTATCCCTGTATAGAAATTTGATGATATTTCCATGGATTTCGGGCATGGATTGCTGAGATCACATCGTGGAAATGATGCGGTATGGGTCATTATGGACCGGTTAACCAAGGTGTCCCACTTCATCCCGAACCATAAGGATGATTCAGTTGAGAAGTTGGCAAATATGTATGTGTATACTATTGTACGATTACATGGTGTGCCTCGTAGCATCGTTAGCGATCGAGATGGGCGTTTCACTTCGGGTGATTGGAGATTAGTCCACAAACTATTGGGTACAAAATTACATTTCAGCACGGCCTTCCACCCTCAAACGGATGGTCAGACCGAGAGGACCAACAGGACGTTGGAGGATACGCTCCGAATGTGTGCGCTAGATTTCGGGAAGAATTTGGAAGATCATCTCGGTGTGGTTGAGTTCGCCTACAACAACAGCTACCAAGCTAGTATCCAAATGATGCCTTTTAGGCTTTATACGGTAGAAAATGTCGTACGCCTTTGGCTTGGGCGGAGACTGGCGAAACAAAGTTGTATCGGCGAAAAGAGTTAGATGATGCCAACATAATTATACGGTTGATACGTGAAAGATCGATGGTGGCTCAAGACAGGCAAGCTAAGTATTACAATGCCAAGTACCGAGACGTGTAGTTTGTGGTGGGCGATTGGGTGTACTTGAAAATCAAACCATTCAAAGGTGTGTCCAGGATACGGCGTCTGAAAAAGTTGAGCCCGAGGTATCTGGGACCGTTTGAAGTGGTCGAGCGTATTGGTGAAGCTGCTTATCGGTTAGCACTTTTGCACGAGCTGAGAGGGTTACATGAAGTGTTTCATGTCTCAGTGTTACGGAAAGTGGTAAGAGAGCCAATCCAAGTGGTTGTTACAGATCAAGTATCAATCGACTGTGGGCTAACGATGAAAGTTAGGCATATTCGAATCGAGGATCGAGCCGAAAAGCAGTTGCGGAACAAAATGATCGGGATGTTCAAAGTCCGGTGGGATAATTGTGGTCGTGAGGAGCTAACATGGGAGCGAGAGCAGACCATGCGAGCTGAGTTTCCCGAGCTTTTTGTGTAAATTGTTGACCGTGTACATTCTTTTGTAACAAAAATGTTAGTTGAATAGCATTGTGATGTTTGTTCCCTTGCTACGTACAAATTTTGGGACAAAATTTATTTTTAGGGGAGGAGGATTGTAACACCCCAAAAATCCCTAAGTTCCAAAATGGGTCAGGCTGGGTGACACGTCCTGGGACACGGGCGTGTCCCAGGGCTTGTCCCAGGGCGTGTCCCAGGGCGTGTCTAGTGCATACGGCCTGGGACACGGGCGTGTCCCAGGGCATGTCCTGCTCGGGTGAATACCCAGATGGCGTTGAGAGGAGGGGTGTTGAGTGTGGAGCATGGACTATGACACGGGCATATAATAGGGGCGTGTTTGGCACACGGCTAAGGACACGAGCGTGTGCCTTAGCCGTGTCCTTCTCGGGTGATATGGTCTTGTGTTGAAAGAGTGACACGGCTAGTCACACGGTCGTGTGCTTTCTGACACGGGCGTGTCAGGTGTTTTACACGGGCATGTCTAAGCCCGTGTTCTGGACTGGATGAGTAGGTTCTGTAGTCGCTTCAGGAACACGTCCTGTGACACGGGCGTGTCACAACCCGTGTTCAGTCCAGGAAATCAGTTTAAGGGCTGATCTGATCCGTTCATTTTCTTTGACCAAGATCCAATGGTCCAGGCTCTTCCCTGGAGTGATAATGTCGGTCTTGAGGAGGAGAAAGCTCATTTTGAGTTGTGTCATTCTCTTTCTTAAGTTAAGAGAGAGAGGATAGCTTGATGAGGAAGAAGAAGAGGAAGCCGGCTGCCGGTGGTACTACGGTGGGTCAAATCACGAGCCGAGTTCAGATTTGCGAAGGCAAGGCTGCTGCGAGAACGTTCATCCGTTTAATTTTCTACCCATGGCTCCGAAGCGTCTTCCAATGGTAATTATTTCCTTCTTGGACAAGTGAAGTCCTTCTTTCCTGCATTTGCATAGGAATCCTCCACCAAAAAGGTGGATGGCGAAGAGATTCCCTTGGGATTGGTGGTTCATCTCTTGTTGTATTGCATTAGAACCTAAAGTATGAGTACGGTTAGGCTTGTGTGAAGCCCATCTGGACATGTTAGTCTAGATTGGTTATGCTTGTTTGCACATCGGAGAAGACTCCATGTTTATTGCTAGTGTGCATAAAAACTGTGATGGATGCCTGTGTCTTGGAACCGCAGGAAGTACTGGAGTAAGTCTAGGAAATTGTGAGAGTTGGGTTCAACTCTTGTGGCCGTGAGCGCCATGTGGTATGAAGTTGAGCCATAGGGCTGCAACTGCGAAAAAGGACTTAGTGCCGAACAGGAATGGTGAAACCGACCCGCGCCTGTAAGTAAAACATGAGTACTTCGGTATTCCTTTGTGGCAAGGCAATTTAAGCAACGGGGGGTGGCTGATCTGTACCTGCGTTATGCCAGCTGTACAAGAGAGCTTCAAGGTATTGGGCTTTCGTTAGGGGCATAATGAGAGTCTTTGGTCTGGGCGCATTAAAGACTAGGAATGCTCAAGTTTGACCATCATGTCTGGGACCTCTGAACGGTGGTGGGATCCGGTGTTTCCGGTACACCAGAATGTGCCCTGAGTGTACGGAATGTAGGGCTGTCATGTCGGCATTTGTGATATGTATTGCCTTGGTGGCTGAATATATATGTGTGTGATGTAAATTGCTATGCAGGGAAGAAATTCCGCTGCCCCGTTCCAGGGGCATGGTCGTTATAATCGGTCAGCTGAATGCTGACCGTTGCCCTATTTTCCACCGGTTGGTGGAATGGTTCTTGCAGGTGCAGGTGGTGCTGGTCCAAACGGGACTTAGCGGGCTGAAGCCCAAGCTGCGTTGCTTCCCTCGAAGTCCTTGTTTTGCTTAATCTTGTTCATATGTGGCCGGCCTGCGTGCCGATGTTTGTAAACCACACCTTATGTTCAGAGAACTTGTAAAAGCCTTAAGGCTGTGTACCTACTGTGTATGGTTGTATACATTCCTATTTTGTTATAGAAGTGGACATTTCTGTTATTATTGAGTTCAAGTTTTTAACCCTGAAGCTTCCGCTAGAATGCTCTGTGTTAGGGTGCAATGGTTCTTTGTATTATTTCGTGACGTCTCCGCCTGTTTGTGAAATATGGTGTGGGGCCCCCACTGGACCCTCTATTATATCCTACTTAATGAGTATAGGTGTTACAGTTAGAACCAAAACAAAAGCTAAAAATAGAACATCTAAATTCCCATTACTGAGTCACAAATCTTAGTTCACCAAGTCGGCCCCTTTAGATTTCTGAAACAAAATTTCTTGTCGTATGAAGGATAAAACATGCAATTTAAGCTCTCACTAAACCCCACAGTTTCATGTAAGCTCAACTAAAACATAATTAAAAGAAGAAGTAAACTGTTGCAGTTGGCAAAAATCTGAAGATCAACTGATTTCTCGCACCCCCGTAGCTTGCTGCTCAATTTTAAAATCAAGCTCAATAATCAGTCACATTTGCATTAAGGTTTTGAAGGTAAGTCCCTACAAATGAGAAATGTGTGTGATTGCTATAGTATTAGCGGTGTCGTCCAAACAATGTGCATAAGGACCCCGCTCCACTAATATTGACATAGATGAGGAGCTCCTAAAATAGCAGTAAAGAGAATTATTGAGATTTTAAAACCTAACAGAAAGCAAATATAAAACTATCCTTTCAATTATTATCATGCTGTAAAACATAACTAGAAGAAAGGGGAAATAGCCTCAGGCACTCAATTGTTATTATTAATCCCTAATTGGCACAAATAGAAGAAGAAAGAAAGAGTCTCAATATAACTAGAAGAAGAAAGGGGAAAGATCCTCACCTTATCGCGAGTTGCTGTCAGCTGCCGTAAGTCAGTGAGTGCCTCCTCCGCCTGGGCGCCAAGAACTAGTTACTTGAAGTTGGAACCTAACTGCCTGGGCATCTATAATTGGAAGTTGGAACATTGGTTTTCAATCTTCGCGCGAGAGAGGGAGAGGAGGAGGCTCGATCTGTCGATCTCGATTCGCGCTGTTGTGCTGAGCTAGGAAACTTAAAATTAAGGGAGGGGGGCACAGTTCAAAAATAGAATCAGGAAATATAAAACCCCAAAAAAATTTGTGGGGGGTGGCACCTATTCCTGTGCCCCCTATAGATCCGCCCATTTCCTTTTGAACATAAAAGTTGATGATGTTCCTTAGGTGGGCGTTAACTAATAATAATTTAACCCTCGTGTTCATGACCACCACCATCATGCTAAACAAAGCCTTAGTCTTCCTCACTGAAAGACAAAACCTAGCAGTGCCTCTTACATCGCTTCTAATGGCGGCATGCCACTGATCTTATTAGCTACATCAAGTTGCATTGTTTCATTGCTTCAATTCTATTTTGTTCCATGTCACTCAAGGCACTCGTGAACTGGTTGAAAATGAAATGGTAGAAAACGAACAGTTCTAGCTCGCAAGCGAGTTGAGCATGCAAACACTCACACAACATTATTGACGGAGGACAAGCGAGTTTTTTCTTGGAAAAGCCCCGAAAAGGGAAAAAATCACAGGTCAGGTCTGTGTCAGCCAAATTTCACAAATGTTTGGTAGTTAAAATATATTTAATCATGATTATGATAGGCCCCCGCTTATAATTTTCTCTTCCGTAGTACTGGAGTCTGCAGGAAATACATCGGTAGAGGATGTGCTCGGAAGCCATCAGAAATGATGGAATCAGTAACTGGTGCTTGATGACTTGTTTTAGTCATCATTTTTGGGGTAATTTAGTAGCCTAAATGCCTAAGTTTAATTATATTTTATGCTTGCCATTTCATGTTTTAATGTCTTTTTATAAATTCCTAGTTTTATTATAGTTATTTTATGTTTTGATATAAAAATCTATATAATCTTATTATATGTATTATGCTACTATATGTGTTATATTATATTATGTTTAGTAATTATAATTAATGTTATGTTATATGTTAATGTTTTAATTTTAATGTTTTAATGTTTTTATATTATGTTGTTTTAATTTTGTTATTCATAACATAACTAATCCATGTTTATTTTGTCTTTTTTGTAGGTTCATGAGCCATTGGAGTAGCCCGGCCACCATGATGCAGCCCTCCAACATGTGCAACCCGACCTCCTCCATCATGAGCAGACCACCTATACCAAGCAAGCCTCAACCCGAGCCCTCTTCAAGTGCAGCCCCTACATCAACTATAAAGCCCACAAAATATAGCCCATTTATCCAATGTGGCCGAACACCTCTCTCTCCCTCCACATTAATTTCTCCATGCATGCACCTTTCCAATTCATGCATCTTCCACCTATTGCCGGCCCCATCCCTCTCTCCCATTTTATTGTTTTCTTCTTCTCTTTATTCCACATTCATCCCCCTTCTATTTTCCATATTTTCTATTTTTATTTCCCTAAATGAAGTACATTGAACCTCCCATTTTCTCTCTCCCACATTATGACATTCATGCATTTTCTCCACCACACATGGCCGGCCACCCCCTTGTCTCCCCTCATTCTAGAACCTTCTCCCTCTCCTATAAAAGGAGCCCCTTGCCTCTTGTTTTGTCAAGTAGTTTTAGTAAGAAGTAGTTTTTGGTAGAGAGTGCTAGTTCAAGTAGAGTTCTAGTTCTTTTCTTTTCTTCCCTTGTTGTAGTTCTCTTTTAATGTTGTAACTTTCTTCATAATATAGTCTTGTCTTTTTTAATATTGTATTTTCTTTTATTTTATCAAGCAATGCAAATGAATTTCTATTTCTTCTATTTTATTTTCCTCTTTCCTACTATGCGTAGCTAATTAGTTTTTGTGTTCGATCGCGATAAGCTTTGCGATAAAATAATATCTTTCATTTTATGTTGCATTTGTATTTTTATTTTTGATCCTTCCTTGATTTATTTCGTATCGACTCCGTATTGCTAGTATACGGTAGTAGATTCCGATCTCATATTTGAGTAGCCGAGAGGCTCATGAATATGAAAGATCACTCAAGGAAGGAAGGAGTTGAACGCAACCCTAGAGATAGGATGACGTAAATCCTCCGGATTGGAGTCAAATCCAATAGTACGGGTCACTTCAGTAATGCGACTTTAGGCAATTTTGACTTGAAAGAGATTTCGGTCAAAACGTCTATAAGTCAGGGGATTTAATTTGAAAGTGATGATAGATACAACTCTAGAGGGGGGGGGGGTGAATAGAGTATTCATAAATTTGAACACCCAACTCAACTCCCTTAGAGTTAATTTACGGAAATAGTTTATAGATATTGATAACCCTAGAGCCTAACACAAAGTGTAGTGCACAAGAGAGAGCTAACTGTAATTACAGTTAAGCTTGGGATCCTATCACAGCAACTAGCAATCCTAGTTATTTCTACTCACAGCCACAGTACAATGAATTAAATAAATAGCTCAGACGACACACAAGAAATTTTATAGTGGTTCCCTATAAATAGGTACGTCCACTCTTCTACCACCCTGGTAGGAATCCACTACAGGTTTTTGTTCAGGTGCCCTGCCACCAACTGATCTGCTTCAGGTAGATCAAGTAGACCCTTTGAGCTTTTGATTAGGAGCTCAAAATCCAACACAGGTTTTTGATCAGGTGCCCTGCCACCAAGAGTTCACTTTTGAAGGGAGTAATAACCCTTTGTACAGGAGGTTGAGAGAGTTAAGGCTTCTTCTCTATTGTTAAACAGATTAGAGAAGCTAGTGGATTGCACAGAGATAGAAGCTCTAAAGAATCAAGGCTCCCCCTGGCTTAGAGAATATCCAGGAAGGAGTCTTGCTTCAGGGTGCAGGAACTCTTCTGAACTAAGACAAAGAATTGTCTTGAGGTTCTGAAGGAGAAGCTTGAAGAAGATTCTTGATTATTGAATGATTGTTCTTCTTCAAACAACTTCTTTTCTTCTTCTTCTTCTTCTAAAGGCCTCTGAGTGAATGTCTTCCTGTAAGCAGGATGAACTCAGGATGAAGAAGAATGCAGAAGAACTTTGATCTTCTCAGTTGAATGTGAATTTCTGAGAGCTGTAGAACTTTCTTGCTTTCTCTCTTTTTCTATGCTGCTGAGTGTATATGATCTGGTTTTTTGTGTGTATTTTCTTCTTTCAAAAGAAGCTCTTTTTATATGAGCCTTTGCAACGACTTTAATTTGAGTTTGAATCTTTGTCTTCTTCTGGAATCAGCAATGGGCTGCAAAAAGCATAAAGCAAAAAACAAATCCTGCAGACAGACATACTATAAGAGGATAAAGCTTTCTAAGAAGCTGCATAACCAATCAGATAAGAAGGGGCTAGAAAAAGGTCACATCAGAAAGAACTCTTTACAGCCAGAAAAGACTTTCTGAGTCTAACGGCTATAAAGGACAGCCTGGCAGATAAAGCAGAAAATATATTTCAACTAATAAGACAAAACACTTTGTCAGATAAAGATTGGCTCATGCATAAGAAATGGAGCAGAGATTGCATGGAAATAATATTATAAATTATCTGAAATAATATGCCAAATAAATATGAAATAAATCATAAAATAGAAGAGGACAAAATTATTAAAGACATACAGCAAAACGTCGAACGACCCTCGGAGATCGTCGACCGAAGCACAGAGATCGTCGACCTATCAAATAGATAGTCGAACGATACAGATAGTCGAACGATACAGATAGTCGAACTACCAAAGAAGATAGTCGAACTACCACAGCAGATAGTCGACCTATCAGAACAGATAGTCGAGCTATCAGATAGTCGACCTATCAAGATAGATAGTCGAACTATCAAACAAAACAGATATTCGACCTATCAAATAGATAGTCGAACTATCAGATAGTTGAACTATCCAAGCAGATAGTCGAACTATCAAACACAATAAATAGTCGACCTATCAAGACAGATAGTCGAACTATCAAACAAAACAGATAGTCGACCTATCAAACAGATAGTCAAACTATCAAAGAAAATAGATAGTCGACCTATCAAACAGATAGTCAAACTATCAGAGAAAACAGATAGTCGACCTATCAAACAGATAGTCGAACTATCAAACAAAACAGATAGTCGACCTATCAAACAGATAGTCGAACTATCAAAGAAAACAGATAGTCGACCTATCAAACAGATAGTCGAACTATCAGAGAAAATAGATAGTCGACCTATCAAATAGATAGTCGAACTATCAGATAGTTGAACTATCCAAGCAGATAGTCGAACTATCAAACACAACAGATAGTCGACCTATCAAGATAGATAGTCGAACTATCAAGCAACACAGATAGTCGACCTATCAAACAGATAATCGAACTATCAGATAGTTGAACTATTCAAGAAGATAGTCGAACTATCAAAAATCTATCTGGTCAAAAGACGTCGAGCGGGGTTCGACGATCGGCGAGGCAGATTCCACAGAACGTTGAGCTAACAAGAGTTGAACTAACTCAGAGATAGACGATCTGCTGATAGACGAACGTCGAACAACTGATAGACGATCGTCGACCAGTCGATAGACGATAGTCGAGCGACATTCGACCATAGTTGAATAAAAAACAACTTAACCAAATTTTCATCTAGAAAAGTGACAACTCTAAATCTAGAGCAAACTAACTAAACAACTAACCTTTGACCATAGATAAATCTTGGGTCAAGAGACAGAAGGAGAGGACAGAACTCAAATCCAAACTAGGGTACCAACAATCTCCCCCTATTTGAGTTAAGTCTCTCAACAACAAAAAAACATAAAACAAACTACTGAAAATAAATAAAGTACATGAAGGGAAATATTTAAGCAGATAACATCAATCAATCAGATAAGTAAATAACTGTCAATCAATGAATTTTAAGAGGCATCAGAATTAGGTTTAGGAATAGAAGATCTAGGAATAAAAGTAATTTTCCTAGAGGGGTCTAGAGCTTCTTTCTTTGACAGCTTTAGATCTTGCTCTCCAATGATTTTAGATTCAGATGCCCTTGGAACAACTGCTTCAGGATGCTTTTCCATGTATTTTGTAGGATCAAATACCTCAGGTCTAACCTAGAATCTATCAAGCTCCTTCATTCTGAATTTGGACATAGTTGTTAATCCTGCAGTGTCTTTACCTTCAGATTTAGCTTTTCTAATTTGGGCTGATCCAACAAGCTCAAGAAATCGAGCCATCCTGAATTCAGGATCAAGCTCTTGGCTTTCATACACATTCTCACAGGTTGGATCTACAGGTTTCACAGCTTTAAATTTAATAGACATATCTAGCAGGCTTTCAGCTGGCTCTTTTTCCTGAATAACTAGAAAAGAAGGTGGAGCAAACTCAGCAAATTTCTTGCTAGATTTTTCAGAGAAATTAATTCTTTTACCTTTTGAAACAGCTTTCACTGCATGATCTGGCTTTGGAGAGGATGTGCTCTTGAATTCTTTAGAAGGAGGAGGAGAAAAGGTTGGTCTTTGATAAACCACCTCCTTCACTTGTTCCTTTACATCAGCATCATGTCTTTGATAACCAGATTGCGACCTGCCTTGATATCCTTGAGAACTTTTCCTTTGAGATGACTGAGATGGGTTAAACCTATCAGTCTGAGCAGATGGATTTGCAGATAAGTTTCTAGAGGCTCCTGCACTGGGAGATGGAGGAGGAGGACCTCTAGGAGTCCATCTTAGTGCAGGACTGTCATACCTCTTAGACTTCTTTCTTAGCTTCTGCTGATTCTTAGAAAATGCCATCCAGTGCTGAAATTCTTTAGATTTAGGATCAATGCCTTTCAAGATATAGTAGGGGATATCATTGTCAGGATTTGGAGGAGGAGGAGCCACAGCTTTCCTTTTCTTCTTTGCAGATTTCTTTCTCTTGGACTCATCAGATTCATCAGAATCATCCTCATCCTCAGAATTTGAAGGAGGAAGATCATACGGATCATACGCTTCAAGCACAATTTTTTCTTTCTATTTTAAGGCAGCTCTTTCTAACTCTTCTTCCAGGGCATCCTGTGCCAGAAGAGTGTCTAAATCTAATCCAGGAGAATCATCCCAGATTGTAGACTTTTCCGTTTGAATTTTCGAAACCTTTTCTTTTTCATCAGTAACTATCATGGAGACCAGTTCTTCTTGCACTGCTAACTGAGCTGGCAGAGCAGCCTCAGGATCTTGAACAATTGGTTCTGGTTCAGGTTGAACTTCTAGTGCTGGTTGATGATCAGGCTCTTGAACAGCTAATACTTCTTTCATTATATCTGTAGTATTATGAACACAGATTTGCTAAATGACATTTTATCATTCCTTCTAGATATTCCCATACTAACATATTAGTAATCAAGTCTAGAAAATAAGTAAAAGGGATACCTTCAGAATTTTCCTTTGAATGTCCTAACTCCCATAATTCATCTAGGAAGGAAGTAATGACTCCTTCTAGGTAGAGGGCAACCAGGGGAGTGGAGCATTCTTCTAGGCATACTTTGACAATAAACTCAGATTTCATTATAGCATCAGAAATATCTTTTTCAGACAAAGGAGGAACTGATTCTTATATCTCTTTTTCTGCATCTGCTTGAGGATCTGCTGGAAGGGAGGCTAAGGGCAGCTCAGAGGCATCTTCATAAAGCATCTCCCCCTGCCTGATTTCAGTAGAAACTGAAACCAGGCCTCTAGATGAAGAGGGCTCAGCAGATTTTGAGAGGGCTTGAATGACAGCAGTCAAAGAAGAGATGGAGGAAGCAAGGGGAGCAATTGCCTCTTCAATCATGATTTTGATTGAAGGAGTAATTAACTCCAGGATGTTAGAGATGAAGGCTGGGGTGATTTCAAATGAAGGTGGGGGAATCACAGAAGATGGATGATCAACAGGGATGGTGTGTTCTTGATGAGATGGAGAGTGAACTGGAGAATGATGGGTAGAAGTAAGAAGATCAACATGATCTGAATGAAGAATTGGAGACTGAGGAGGAGTGGATAGCCCAGAAACCAATAAATCAAAACTAGGATGAGATATCCTAGCAAGATGATGAGGGAAAGGGGATGCTGGTGGTGATGCATGGAGAATTGTGGAGGAATCAAGAAGAAGAGATGTAGAAGATGGAACTTCAACTGAAGTAGATGGAACTGAAGTAGATGGTGGCACTTCAGTGGAGGTTGAAGGTAATGCAGAATAAGTGGAAGGAACGGAGAGATTGGCTGAGCCTGCTTCTTGAAGGAGGGGAGTGACTGAAGCAGTCCTTGTGCTCTCAGATGCAACTGGAGCTACCCTTGCTGGAGCGGGCTTCAGGAAGCTCCTTTTCCACTTGACAAATATGGTCGGGTCCATCTTTTTGCTGGCATTTATTGAAGTAGAAACTGAGACCAATAGATGGGGATATTTCTCCTTTAGAAAAATCCCAAGCACCCTACCCAGGGTGACTTCCTTCTTGCTATTCTTTTTTCTTATCAAATCAAACAAAACTCTTGCCCAATTAATCTGCTTGTTGTTCACGATGGCACACATCAGGGCAAACTGTTGCCTGGTAATATTATCATGGGCAGAGTGCTTTCCCAATAGCACTTTTCCGACTAGTTCAGCAAGGAACTTAATCTTCAACGGAAAATTCACCTTTAACAGCTTAGAAGGAATGCCGTCGGCATGTCCTAGTTCAGTCAACATTCTCCCAAACTCAGGGGTATCTTGTTCATAATCTTCTTCCCCATTCAGTAATCCAAAGATTTCAGTTAAAATGGCGGGAGTCAAAATTACCTCTTCTCCGCCTATTGTTCCGGTCATAGAGTCGTCATTTGAGGACGAAGTGAATGCCCATTCTTTAATCTCGGGAATGTTTATCTTTATTCTTATTGACATGAGCTTTTCCAATCCTTGATCTTTGCATAGGTTGAGGATTTCCACTATTGCAGACTCGCAGCAGCTGAAGGAGTCAAAGTCCACACTAAAACCAGCATCGAACTTTACCACGGACAGGAGGGCTGGAGAAATCGCCATCGAAGGGGGTTGGAGAAGACGAGAGAGAGACGGCGAAGGTGAAACGACAGAAATCGCGAGACCGGGAGCAAGCAGAAAGACGGAATGCGAGAAGATGCTCTCCGTCGACGATAAAAAGAACGATCTCTTAACCTAGGTCGACCATCGGTTTTATATTAAAACAACAATAGTCGATCTATTAAAAGATACTGGAGACGATGGTCGAACGGTCGTTCGACGATCGTTCCTGAAGCAGAGTAGTCGATCAATCGTTCGACTATTTTTGTCTTCACAAACAACAAGCTGTCGTCAACCATAGATCGACGATAGGATCGACCTGTTCGACGATCTTCGAACGTCGGTCGACGATCTTCAAGAAGATAAGCTATCATCAACCATTAGTCGACGATAGGCTTGATCCGATCGACTATCTTCGAACGTCGTTCGACGATCTTCAAACAAGTTTCAACACAGGCAGACGTCACACTTAGTCTTTTCCATTAATCATGCCTAGTTGAACCAAAAAGAACAGATGCTTCTGTTCATCTAAGGGCTTGGTGAAAATATCACCTCTCTGAAGGTCAGTGGATATGAACTCAAGGCTGATCTTGTTCTTTTCCACACAATCTCTCAGGAAATGGTGTCTAATCTCAATGTGCTTGGTTCTTGAGTGGTGCACAGGATTTTATGCAATGTAGATAGCACTGGTACTATCACACATGATTTTTGTGTTCTTGTGTGTGTACCCATAATCCAAAAGCTGGTTTTGAATCCACAGGATCTGTGAACAACAACTAGCAGCTGCTATATATTCAGCCTCTGTAGTTGAAGTTGAGACAGAAGCCTGCTTCTTACAGAACCAAGAGACCAATCTCTCTCCCAGAAACTGACAAGTTCCTGAGGTACTTTTCCTGTCAACTCTATAACCAGCATAATCAGAATCAGAGTATCTAATTAACTCAAATTCTGACTCAGTTGGGTACCATAGTCCTAAATTTGGACATCCCTTCAGGTAGCTCAAGATTCTCTTGAGAAGAATCAGATGAGATTCCTTGGGGTTGACCTGGAACCTAGCACATAGGCATGTAGCAAACATTATATCTGGCCTACTTGCAGTTAAATACAATAGGGAACCAATAATGGCCCTATAATTCTTTTGATCAACAGGCTTTCCCTGATCATCAGAATCTATAACTACATTAGTAGCCATAGGTGTATGCATTGCTGAAGCATCAGCCATCCCAAACTTCTTTACCAATTCCTTGGCATATTTGGATTGGGAGATGAAGATGCCATCAGCATCTTGCTTTACTTGGAGACCAAGAAAGTAAGACAGCTCACCCATACTACTCATCTCAAACTTAGAATGCATCAAGTCAGAGAACTTTTTGCACAGTTTGGGATCAGTGGAACCAAAAATAATATCGTCTACATACACTTGAACTAACAGGATTGTGTCCTTGTGGTGCTTGACGAAAAGGGTTCTATCAACTACTCCCCTAACAAAGTTGTGCTCTAACAGGAAACTAGCTAGAGTCTCATACCAGGCTCTGGGTGCTTGTTTGAGTCCATAAAGAGCTTTTTACAACTTGAAAACATGTGAGGGCTGAGTTGAAGATACAAACCCAGGTGGTTGTTCAACAAATACCTCTTCCTTTAGCTCACCATTTAGAAAGGCACTTTTGACATCCATCTGAAAGACCTTAAACTTCATATAGGCTGCATAGGCTAGAAAGATCCTTATTGCCTCTAGCCTTGCAACAGGAGCAAAGGTTTGGTCATAATCTATACCTTCCTCCTGTCTGTAGCCCTGAGCTACAAGCCTAGCTTTGTTCCTTACAATGATTCCATTTGCATCCAACTTGTTTCTAAACACCCACTTGGTGCCTATGATCAGTTGGCCTTTAGGTCTTGGAACCAAAGTCCATACTTTACATCTTTCAAACTGATTGAGTTCCTCTTGCATAGCAATGATCCAGTGGGGATCTAGCTCAGCATCTTTAATGGTGAGGGGCTCAATCCGTGAAAGGAAACAAGCATGCATCACATCCTGTCTTAGCTGATGTCTTGTTTGAACACCAGCTGATATGTCTCCAATCACTTGAGATGTAGGGTGATCTCTAAGTGTGACAACATTAGCAGGTGGGATGTGATCTTCAGCAATAGTTGGGATTAATTCCTCAGGAGGAATTTGATCTACTATTGGTGGTACAGCAACAACTTCTGCAAAGTCTTCATCACTGTCTGATTCAGTGATATGAAGAGTTGAAAGATGGAGAATCTCTTGAGTGACATCTTTATTAGATTCTGGTACCTGCAATGAACTTGAGGAAGGGGAAGTTTCCTTCTCCTTGTAAAACATCTGAGATTCATCAAAAGACACATGCACAGATTCCTCAATTTTAGAAGATGATTTATTAAATACCCTATAAGCTTTGCTTACTTGGGAATATCCAAGAAAGATTCCCATTGAAGCTTTTGCTTCAAACTTTCTAAGGTATTCTTTATTATTGTTATGAATGTAAACTACACAGCCAAATACTCTAAAATAATTTATTTTAGGTTTCTTTCCTTTAAGCAACTCATAAGGAGTTTTACACTTAAGCTTGTGTATAAGACTTCTGTTTAGCACATAATTAGCTGTGCTAACAGCTTCTGCCCAATAGGAAAGAGGCATGTTAGCATCTGCCAATAATGTACCAGCAGCTTCAATCAGGGTTCGATTCTTCCTTTCAACTACCCCATTTTGTTGGGGAGTTCTAGGAGCTGAGAAGCTATGTTTGATACCTTCTCTCTCACAGAATTCTTGCATGAGAAGAGAGTCAAACTCAGTTCCATGATCACTTCTGATCAAGGCCACATGAGTAGAGTACTCAGTCTGCACACATAATAGAAAATCTGTAAGGGCTTTGAAGTTATCAGCCTTAGTTCTCAAAAAGAACACCCAAGTGAACCTAGAGAAGTCGTCTATAATTACTAAAGTGTAATACTTCCCTCCTAGACTCTGTACATTTATTGGGCCAAAAAGGTCCAAATGTAATAGATACAGGATTCTAGGTGAATAACTTTTATTTACTAACTTAAATGAATTCTTGGTTTGCTTGCCTAATTGACAAGCCTTGCATAGGCTCTCCTTCTTGTAGGGGCAAGAAGGTAAACCTCTAACAAGGTTGTATTTAGATAACCTAGATATGTTCTTGAGGTTAACATGGCTAAGCCTTTTATGCCATAAGGTGTTGTTATTAGTTACTTCATTAAATAAGCAGATTTCAGAATGGGTTGAATTAAAATCTACTAAATAAATATTACCTTGTCTAATACCTACTAACACAACATTACTATTTAAAGTAATATTACAAAGAGTGTTAGTGAACGATACCTGATATCCTGCATCACATAACTGACTTACTGAGATAAGATTATGCTTCAGTCCAGTTACATATGCAACCCTCTTGAAAGTTACTACTTCAATGGTAATCCTACCATATCCTTCAGTTTGACCACATCTAGAATCCCCAAAGATCACCTTTGGTCCAAGCTTGGCCTTGAACTTTGATAGATTTTCTCTATTCCCTGTCATATATTTGGAGCAACCACTATCCAAATACCACTTGTTCTGAGTGATAGGATAGGTCTTCACCTGTAGTGAGTTAAGTTAAACATTGTGGACCCAGGTAACGTTGGGTCCATTATTCTTCACATAATCAAAACTAGAAATAAAAGAACAAGCAGGTTGGGGTTTATAACCTAAAGGGTAAGATCTCCTAGGTGGGATGCTCTATACAGTTAATGGGTCCACAAACCTAGGGTTTCTATTTATATTCAGGTTTCTAGGGTTCTGATTATAATTTTGAAAATCAAATTGAAAACGTCGATCGGCGTTCGACGATGGATGCATAGATCGTCGAGCTTCATTCGACCACTGAGCATGCAATCGTCGAGCAGCGTTCGACGCTTTTTGTATTTCCTTAAACTTTTGTTTTCTTTTCTCTCTCTTAGCTTTATTTAAGGCTTGATTAACTTGTCTTACTTGCTCAGTGTTCTTTATCCCATCAGCTGAGATAAAGTTCACTGGAGTTGAAAGATGATTTTTAAGGATAATTGGGGGTTCACAGGATGAAGCTCCTAAGCCTAGCTTATTATTGCCTGACCTAGTGTTTGACATGCTGGTTATTTCAAGCAACTTAAGGCTTCTACCATTCAGAGATTCTTCTAGCCTTTTTGACTTAGCTAATTCATTCTTAAGGAATTTTATTTCTTCACTAGAATTAGTGAGTTCTGCTGTTAACCTAATGTTTTCATTAGAGATAAATTCAGATTCAGCAAGCTTATTTCTAAGGTCCTTAATTTCCTTTTCAGAACTAATTAAATCTAAACACAAAGATTTAAAATCTGATTTAAATTCAGCAGATGTAAAATCGTAAGAAGATAATACCTCATCTTCTGTTGGCATTTCTTCTTCAGAATCTGAACTCTCTGCAGCTGAGTGATTGCTGCAGGCATCAATTGCCATCAGGCAAACTTCCTTTGCCTTCTTTTCTTCCTCATCCTCACTAGAGCTTGAGGAGGAAGATTCCTCATCTGAATCGCTCCAGGTTTCAGCAATGAAACCTCTCTCCTTCTTTTTGTTTTTATAGGAGGAGGGCTTGGAATGCTTCCTGTGCTGTTCTTTTTCCTTTCTTTTCTCTTTATTCTTTTCCTCTGGACACTCTGGTAGAATATGTCTAGGCTTCCTGCAACCATAGCAAATTATTTCTTTAGTAGGAGAACGATCATACCTTGGTTTATCTTCATATCGTGAAGATTTCTTTCTGAAGTCTTTTCTTCCCATCTTGAGAAACCTCTTGGCAAATAATGTCATTAGTTCCTCATTGGATTGGCTTCCTTCTGAAACTTCAGCAGCTTTGAGAGCAAGAGATTGCTCTTTTCTTGTTGGAGTTGGAGTCTTTGCTTCAACCTCAGCTTCCCTGGTCTTCAGCACTTGCTCAAAAGACTTGAGCTTGCCAAGGAGAGCTTCTGTTGAGATTTCATTTGTACTTCTGGCCTCCTTGATAGGCCAGATCCTCAGATCCCATGTGCTAGGGAAGCACATAAGAATCTTATCATTGACCTCTGTCAATGATATATCCTTGTAAAGAGTCCTCAGCTCATTGATGATTGAGCTGAGTCGGGTGTACATTGCTTTAACTGATTCAGCATCAGTTTTCTTGAAGTTTTCATACTGGGAGATAAGGTTGGACCTTCTGTCCTTCCTTTTATCAGTTGAACCAGCTACAATCTGGTTTAGAGTATCCCACATTGCTTTTGCTGAGGAGCAGTCAGCAACTTTCTGGAATACTTCATCAGACATTGTCTGAGCCAGAATATTCATTGCTTTGACATCTGCTATCTTTGCCTTTTTGTATTCATCGTTGTAATCTGGAGGAGGCACTGCACTCATATCAGTTGATGATGAATTAGTAGCTGCAGCAGGTGCTCTTGGTGGTCCTGTAAAAATAGAAGCAAAAATACTCTCATCAATAGAGTTCATATATAACTTAATCCTTGCCTTCCAGATGCTAAACTTAGCTAAGTTGTATGCTGGAGGTCTGGTGCTAGAGTAATCCTTGGACTGGGCCATGAAGTGAATATCTATAAACTTGGTATCTAACAGGATCTTGTGACTTAGGTGTTAGCCTATACAGTCAGTCAACCTCCCTCTGATACCAATTGAAAGTGATGATAGATATAACTCTAGAGGGGGGGGGGGAAGTGAATAGAGTATTCAAAAATTTGAACACCCAACTCAACTCCCTTAGAGTTAATTTGCGAAAATAGTTTATAGATATTGATAACTCTAGAGCCTAACACAAAGTGTAGTGCACAAGAGAGAGCTAACTGTAATTATAGTTAAGCTTGGGATCCTATCACAGCAACTAGCAATCCTATTTATTTCTACTCACAGCCACAGTACAATGAATTAAATAAATAGCTCAGACGACACAAGAAATTTTATAGTGGTTCCCTCTAAATAGGTACGTCCACTCTTCTACCACCCTGGTAGGAATCCACTACAGGTTTTTGTTCAGGTGCCCTGCCACCAACTGATCTGCTTCAGGTAGATCAAGTAGACCCTTTGAGCTTTTGATCAGGAGCTCAAAATCCAATACAGGTTTTTGATCAGGTGCCCTGCTACCAAGAGTTCACTTTTGAAGGGAGTAATAACCCTTTGTACAGGAGGTTGAGAGAGTTAAGACTTCTTCTCTATTGTTAAACAGATTAGAGAAGCTAGTGGATTGCACAGAGCTAGAAGCTCTAAAGAATCAAGGCTCCCCCTAGCTTAGAGAATATCTAGGAAGGAGTCTTGCTTCAGGGTGCATGAACTCTTCTGAACTAAGACAATGAATTGTCTTGAGGTTCTGAAGGAGAAGCTTGAAGAAGATTCTTGATTGTTGAATGATTGTTCTTCTTCAAACAGCTTCTTTTCTTCTTCTTCTTCTAAAGGCCTCTGAGTGAATGTCTTCCTATAAGCAGGATGAACTCAGGATGAAGAAGAATGCAGAAGAACTTTGATCTTCTCAGTTGAATGTGAATTTCTGAGAGCTGTAGAACTTTCTTGCTTTCTCTCTTTTTCTATGCTGCTGAGTGTATATGATCTGGTTTTTTGTGTGTATTTTCTTCTTTCAAAAGAAGCTCTTTTTATATGAGCCTTTGCAACGGCTTTAATTTGAGTTTGAATCTTTGTCTTCTTCTGGAATCAGCAATTTGGGCTGCAAAAAGCATAAAGCAAAAACAAATCCTGCAGACAGACATACTATAAGAGGATAAAGCTTTCTAAGAAGCTGCATAACCAATCAGATAAGAAGGGGCTAGAAAAAGGTCATATCAGAAAGAACTCTTTACAGCCAGAAAAGACTTTCTGAGTCTAACGGCTATAAAGGACAGCCTGACAGATAAAGCAGAAAATATATTTCAACTAATAAGACAAAACACTTTGTCAGATAAAGATTGGCTCATGCATAAGGAATGGAGCAGAGATTGCATGGAAATAATATTATAAATTATCTGAAATAATATGCCAAATAAATATGAAATAAATCATAAAATATAAGAGGACAAAATTATTAAAGACATACAACAAAACGTCGAACGACCCTCGGAGATCGTCGACCGAAGCACAGAGATCGTCGACCTATCAAACAGATAGTCGAACGATACATATAGTCGAACTACCAAAGAAGATAGTCGAACTACCACAGCAGATAGTCGACCTATCAGAACAGATAGTCGAGCTATCAGATAGTCGACCTATCAAGATAGATAGTCGAACTATCAAACAAAACAGATAGTCGACCTATCAAACAGATAGTCGAACTATCAGATAGTTGAACTATCCAAGCAGATAGTCGAACTATCAAACAAAACAGATAGTCAACCTATCAAGACAGATAGTCGAACTATCAAACAAAACAGATAGTCGACCTATCAAACAGATAGTCAAACTATCAAAGAAAACAGATAGTCAACCTATCAAATAGATAGTCGAACTATCAGAGAAAACAGATAGTCGACCTATCAAACAGATAGTCGAACTATCAAACAAAACAGATAGTCGACCTATCAAACAGATAGTCGAACTATCAAAGAAAACAGATAGTCGACCTATCAAACAGATAGTCGAACTATCAGAGAAAACAGATAGTCGACCTATCAAACAGATAGTCGAACTATCAGATAGTTGAACTATCCAAGCAGATAGTCGAACTATCAAACACAACAGATAGTCGACCTATCAAGACAGGTAGTCGAACTATCAAGCAACACAGATAGTCAACCTATCAAACAGATAGTCGAACTATCAGATAGTTGAACTATCCAAGCAGATAGTCGAACTATCAAGAAATCTGTCTGGTCAAAAGACGTCGAGCGGGGTTCGACGATCGGCGAGGCAGATTCCACAGAACGTCCAGCTAACAAGAGTTGAACTAACTCAAAGATAGACGATCTGCTGACAGACGAACGTCGAATAACTGATAGACGATCGTCGACCAGTCAATAGACGATAGTCGAGCGACGTTCGACCATAGTCGAACAAAAAACAACTTAACCAAATTTTCATCTGGAAAAGTGACAACTCTAAATCTAGAGCAAACTAACTAAACAACTAACCTTTGACCATAAATAAATCTTGGGTCAAGAGACAGAAGGAGAGGACAGAACTCAAATCCAAACTAGGGTACCAACATAATTCTCTAGCGAGATTATTTCCTAATATCGGATCTGTCACGGTCTTAATAGAATTGAAAATACTAAACTAATTTATTTCATTATTTTATTTCAAAGTAAATCGTCGATCGAGCACTCTTTCGCAATATTTTATTTCTCTTTTAATTAAGCTTAGTTCATTTTAATTTTCAAACCCATCAATCGTTCGGTAGGATAATAGAATCGTTGTGAGTAATAGTACTTGCCTGCCCCGAGTTTAAATACGACCTTGATACTACGATTCGACAGGTACACTTGCCTGTTCGAGTTTTAGCCCATCAGTGCTCTGAACCCGAGCGGTAGAGTCGAGAGTGGTGCGCTCGGAAGCAAACTGGAATGACAAAAGTAGCAATTGGTTTTCTTGACCCAAGCAGCTGAGTCGGGATTAGTGTGCTCCTAAGCAATCTAGAATGGCAGAAAAAGAAAGAAACTCGTGTTCTACTCCTGAGAGGCAAAGTCGGGAGTTGTGTACCTGGAAGCAATCTAGAATGGTGGAAGTAGCAACTGGTGCTCAGGGTCCGAGCGGTGAGGTTAGGAGTAGAAGGGGATCTCCAAGTTCTCGTGGAAAATCTTCGAGCAATCTTTGAAGTCATCGAAGATCTTCTATAAAATATTCAAGTACGCAGAAGGGTCTTCGAAGGAATCATTTAGAGCACTCTTGGGCGTAGGAGACAAGGTTCGGTCAAATGAGGGTCTGGGTGCTCTTTTAAAGATTTTGAAGTTGATATTTTCGTAATTAAGTGGTTAGGGAGTTTGGCTATCCGCACACTGTAACCATATAATGTGTTATGCGCACCCTCATTATGGATGGTTTCATCGCTATTCACACACCCATGATGTGCTTCTTTTCTTTTCTCACACCTATGATGGATCATATAGCTATGCCCACACCATAAACATATAATTTATTATACATGCACCGTCATGCAAATTTTCACTTTACGCACACCCGTCCTCATATATTTTACTATGTACACAGCTGCATTGATAAAATTTGCTAAGCGTATACCCATTATGGAAAATTAGTTACACATAAACCCTATAATGGGTGATTTCCCAAATGATGGACCGTAGAAGTTGTGCAGTCGAAGGGCTAACTGGTGGAGACCGGCCGACCGTGTAAAGGTTGGCTGTGTAGAGGCTGGTTGGTAGCGGAGGCCACCTATCAGAGGTCATTCGTGTGGTATGTCAGTCATGCGACATCGATGCTCAACCGTGTAGCCTTGCGCATGGGCGCACACGATTGCATGGCCAAAGGGTCGCGCGACCGTAATGCAACAATGACAGGGCAAGGCCATGTGATAGTGCATGGCCATATTGCGACACTCATGGGTGCGTACAACCGTTCGACCAAGGCAACACAACAACAACACACAGAGGGGAAGTCACATGCACGGATGCACACAGCAAGGCGGTCGTATGCATGGGCGTGCGGAGGGGCCATCACACATATGGTCGCATGTAGCAAGGATGCCTCACGCATTATCAGCCAGGATGCCTCAAACATTGTAATGTTTAATGCACGTTCAACATAGAGCAATAGAAAGATCAAGGTCTGACTTGTCTTCGATAGGAGATCCATCCGTCGAAGAGATTACTGGCCTGGGAACTGTCAGCAACGACTCCTAAGACAAGATAGAATTAGAAGATAGAGGTGAATACAATGACATAAGTGGTGGAACAGACGCAGACATAGGTACGTAAGGATTAAGAATGAATGATGAAGAATTAGACGGGGAGAGAGTAGAAGCTTGATAGAAATAAGGCATATCTTTGAAGAACATAACATTAGCAAAATAAACTATTTCTATAGCCGGGGATCAAAGCATCGATAACCCTTTTGTGTTGTACAATATCCCAGAAAAACACACTTGACCGAGCGAGGGGAAAGTTTGTCACAGCTAGGAGACGGAGAATGCACAAACGTTGTGCAGCCAAAAACACGGATATGTAAAGAAAAAGGTGGAGCATCTTGATGTAAAATAGAGAATAAGGTGTGAACTTGAAGAACTAAGGAGGGAATATGGTTTATAATATAGCAAGAATGAAGCACAGCAAGCCCCTAGTATGAACGAGGAACATTCATCTGTATGAGAAGGGTGGGAGTAACATCTAGGAGATATCGATTTGTGCGCTCAGTAACCCCATTTTGTTGCGACGTGTAAGGACAACTCATTTGATGAACTATGCCACGATACAGACAAAAATAAGAAAACTGGTCACTAAGATATTCTTGAGCATTATAAGTGCGAAGAATTTTAAGAGAAACATCAAACTGGGTTTGTACCAAATCATAAAATTGCATGAATACAGAATATAGGTCTGAATATTCTCATAAAAAATACAACCAAGTACAATGAGAAAAATCATCAACAAATATAACAAAATATAAACTTCCTTTACCAATAGTTCGAACACGGGCAGGACCCCAAATATCAGAATGAATAAGTTGAAATGAAAGAGAAGAGCTACATCCTTGTCTTGCGGGAAAATATGAACGATGATGCTTACTAAGTTGGCAGGTCTCACAATCGACGGAGGAGTCCTCCCTTGGTAAATCTGGAAGGAGTTGGTAGATGAGACAAGAAGGAGGATGACCAAGGCGAAGATGCCATTGTACAAAAGAAGAAGGGTAGGCAGTTACATTGTCGAGGAAGAAGAGCCCATTGCTTTCAATCCTAGTAGCAATCTTCTCCTTGGAGTGCGGATCCTGAAAAGAACAAGTAGTGGAGGTATAGGTAACTGTGAAGTTCAACTGTTTACAAAGAGCAGGAATATAGATCAAATTGCATGGAAAAGACGATACATAAAGTGTGTCCTCAAGCTGCAAGTACAGAGTAACATAGATTGTACTGATCTCACAGACAGGATACAGAGTACCATTTGCAACAAAAATTGGACGAGATCGGTTATGTTTGTTTAAGAAAGAGAATAAACCAGAATCTCCAGTCATGTGATTAGCAGCACCAGAATCAATTAGCCACTTACTATGAGTAACAATATTAGCACAAGTAGAAGAGGTGGAGGCAAGATCTAGACGTGGACTTCTTAGTATTTTCATCCGCATATGGGTGAAGATGAGGATGTTTATTCCAACAACTATCAACAAGATGGCATGTCTTGCCACATTAAGAGCAGACATGACAAGACGTACCACTCCCACCAGTATGACCTCCATGACCACCAAATTTACCAGAGCGAGCTGAATGAGCGAACATGTCATTAGAGGATGGTGAGGTAAGCAGAGGGCACTGAAGAAGAGTAATAACTGCTGCAATACAGGCAGTAGTAGCATCAAGTGTGGGTGAATCAGCTTTGCCAAGAATCTGTTGTCATATCATGTCATAAGACTCCATAAGAGGAAAAGGTAATACACAACCAGAAGCTCTTGAAAGTGTTTGTGCTGCTCAGCTAGATCATCAAAGAATGGATGATGTTGAAGAATATCAATGCCAAGCACTTTCACTTCTTTATAAGAAGCATTCAGAGTGAGCAAACTAATCAGCATATAACCTATAGATGCGAGAGGTCTGAACACCTCTGAAATACAAAGCACCAAGATGATTCCAAGCATCCTTAACAGTCTCATTATGCCGAATAACAGGTAGGCACTCATTAGAGAGACTATTTGCAAGCCACATCTTAACCAAAGCATCACTAGCATCCCAGTCATCAAAAACAGCAGAATCACGAGCTGGAAGATCATCAGTAAGATGATTGCATTTGCATTAAGACCTGAGCAAGAACACAAATGATACACTCCAATCTAGATAATTTGAACCAACCAACTTAGAAGCAGTTACAAAATTCCTAGATAGATAAGAAACCACTGAGGTAACTTGAGTAGAGGAATTGATAAGGTGATAGAAGAATACTCGATATCTGTCATGAAGAAGGCGGTTAGAAAAAAGAAACTGCACGAACATGGGAAAGAAGGAAGCTCAGGCGGACATTAAAAAGCTCGAGCAGACAGAGGAGGTGGCAAGGTTAAAAAACTGGAGTCCACAAAGAAGACAAGCAAAGCAGGTAGTTAGAAAAATGGAAACCGCAAGGACCGAGGTTCCTCTAATACCAAGTAAAAAATCTAAATAACAAGCTTTGCATTCCATAAAAAGATAATTCACAAGAGTATGACCCCCTATTTGTAGGGGAAAAGAAAAGAAGAAGAAATATAATAGCCGATATGGGACTAAATTATAACCCGTAGATAGGTCAGATAAAAATTTAAACTACAAAAAAACTGAGCGGTTAAACCCTGACCGCTCTAACTAGAATCCACCGGACATAGAAGCAGTCTACTCCATACAGGTATCTGCCAGTCTCAAGTAGCAGTCTGCGGCCTCTGACCAGCTCGCTCCTACACCAAGTCATAATAACTGCCAGAACTCGCAGCTTCTGCTTCTCTCCAGACCGCATCTTCAACTGCCTCTATCTACTGCGACTACTACCTTGTCCGTCAAGAGCACAACAGCGAGATACAAACCAGACCACCACAGCTTGCTAGCCTCCTGATCAGACCACTAGAGTCTAACGGGCAGACTGCCTGAATGTTAGGACGGCCGACCAAACAGTCAGTTTGCCAAAGCTTCAAGAAATCTAAGTCTGTAATACTGCAGGAACCAGAACCCTAAGACTAACCGACAGACCACTTAAATGTCAGGCCGCCTAACCAAACTATTAGTCCACAAAAGCTCCATGAAAACTAACAGTATTCAACTATGGAAATTCTAGGTGTGCACTTCCTCCATCTCTATGATCAAGGGGTCGTACTATGAGGCAAGTTCCTGCAGTCCTAAAGTGGAGGCTACGTATGTTGACCTTGAGGTCAAGATTTTGGGTTCTCCATCTTCCTAGTTGCCCCCGAGAGAGTTTTTGTGTCTGCATTACTGAAAGCGAGCTGAGTCTCTTTTTGTTGGATTTGATGGATAACCATAGGGGGGATGAATAAGGTTTTCAAAGATAGTTCGAAATTAAAATGAATTTTTCCTAGAAAATAAGTTTTGGATATTTCGAGGCGGTAGACTACTACAGCGTGGCGGTAGGTCACATAAATTGATTCTCTTATAAAACTTTATTTTCTTATTTCTCACACAATATTCAAACCTCTAGTAACATACAAGCACGATTCTGAAATAAAATAAAAAAATATAATTTTATTCAAAATAAGAATAATTGTTTACAATAACAAAACTAGATCTCAGTGATGCTGAAGTTCGGAGGCGATAAATTCAAACTTTTTTTGGTTTCTATACTGACACTCCCAAAATCGGTTGGATCTCGCTCTTCTTCCTAAGAAGATCGACGAGCTTACTCTTCATCTTCCTCCCTGGAAGGGTATTAAAGCCCCACTAGATCTCTTAGATCTAGACGTCCTCCCAAGATGATTTCTTACAAACTCCTCCCAGGAATCCGATGACCTCCCAGGTTGATTTCGCTTACACAAATATTAGATAAAAACAAAGACAAAATACAAAAGAAAGATTAAAGTTTAAGAGTTATTTCTCCCTTAAACCTAAAACTCCTCCGAGGAACGGTGTGCGATCGATGCTCTTAAAAATCATTCTTATTGCAGTCAATCAGCCACGAATGGTCTTTGAAGATTTTATTCTCTGGAGTTCTTCAATCACAAGAAGGAGGACGAAATATTGCTTTTCCTTCAACGGGGATGAAAGTTCATCCTCCTACAAATGGCGGACAAACCCTAAAATGAAATATTCTCCTTTGTGTTATCTCTAGGAAAAGAAACGCTCGCTTTATACATCTTGAAAAAATACTCTACCGTCGGTGGTAGGTCTAGTGCCCGGCAGTAGGTTGATTTGTGCGATGGTGATAGTTCTCTAACTAATTTGGAAAAATATTAAAATAATATATTTTTCCGTATTTGTGATACCGCGGAGCGGTTCAATGTTAGTGTCTGGCGGTAACCTTTTTCTCAACATTTCGTCGAGTTTACTCATCGGTTTTGAGCAATTGAAGAGTGGTAAACCAAGCTCTATATAGTAGGTGCCAGAGAGCTTGTCCAGAAATAATTCCATGCTAGCATGGTGCATTAGTGCTAGCGTGCGATGGTAGGTGGCAGAAGTTAATGTTCTTGGTCTTTTTGTACTTGGAAACCTACACACTATACCTAACACAAGTATGATCAAATACAACTCAGGATTTTTATATTGTCAAACCAAAGAGATGCAGACTAGAGGTTCCAGTAAACTCTCCCTTTTGATAATATCAAATCTTGTTCATGAGATATAAATAGTAATAGCAAGGTATAGTGTAATCCTATCAGTAAGCATGAAATATAACCGGTTGAAATAATTAATACAGCTCCCCCTACAGGTGTGCTCTGCCTACAAGTGTGCTCCCCCTATAGGTGTTGAAATGATCAATATTGCTCCCCTTATAGGTGTGCTCCCCCTACACAAGATCTTCCGTAGGGTGACTTAATATAGGATAAACTCATGAACACTCAAATCTCCCCCTTTTGATATTATTAAAAGGGGAAGGGATTAACGAACATGTCTCGTAAAAACAAAGAGATGAGAAATGTGCACACTTATATAAAAAAATAAGCATAATGGGAAAAAATAGGAGCGAAACACCATGAATATAGACCTACCCAACATAAGAATAATAGTTGACATGAAAATGTTTTGCAGAGCATATGAAATTTGGATAATACATATGAATCTAAATACATATGATTTGGAGTATAATGTTAGGAGATTTATATAGTTAATACAATGCAACATTACAAGCGTTATGAATAGAAATCGTGTATTAGAACATATGGGCTATAGATAGATAATGTAGTTTAAGTTCAATTCTTATGCATGATTAGGCACAAGTAGTAGGCACATAAAAACATGATAAGTACTCTTAAAATAAACATCTTTTTGGAAAATATGATCATATTAAGGATACGAAACTTTAAGCCTAAGAAGAAGATGTTTTCAATTCAATTCAAATCCAAGAGATGTTATTTCATTGAAATTTTTGTAAGCATGCTTTCAAAATATTAAAGAGAGATAAGGACTATAATGTGACCTAATTTGCACTTCAAGTAAAAATAAACATTGCAACGGTCATGTTTTGCTATCTACTGCATTTACTTAAGAATTTAGATAATAGTATATGTATGCATTATGATTAAATTCTCATGAGTAGAAGTTTTATGATAAATAATGATGTGTACAAATAGTATTTTGATAAAGTATACAAGTGTATTAATCAAAAAAACATGACATATATAATGAATAATATAACATTAAAATACAAAAATAATATTACTTCCACTATTTTCAATACACATGAGCAAGAAGTACAGCTACCAAAGTGCTCTAGACACACAATGTCTATTAAGACTTATCAGGAAGTAGAGTAGTTCCTGGAGGATAACATTTATGCCTTTATTAGTATTATTTTTATTTTTATGATCCGGCGTACTAAGAGAAATGGTGAATATTTTGTTTGCTACAAGACACTATATAATTCTTTTCCTAGGTACTCAACCTCACAATGCTTATTAAGACTTATCAGGAGGGTGAGTAGTGCTTGGTGGAGTTTTCCTTGTCAATTTTTATTTGATTATCTCTGTTAGTGACAATGAACCCTGAATCCACTTGTTGTGCAAATAATAGCCTTTATAAAAAATCACTTTTCTCTAATGCACAAGTGCATGAAAAAACAAAGAATTGAAATAATCAATTCAGTATAGTGTAGGTATTCTATTTATGCATTTTAATTATTATATTATACTATACAATTAGGCAAGTATAAGATTAAAATTACATATAGGTTATCAAAATAAGTGAGTAATAAAACATTATCAAACATAAAATATTACGCATACTTAGAGGCACACTAAGCAATCCTACACATGTTTTTTATAATCAATTTCATTGTATATAACAAGATAATATTCAAGGTATGACATAACCAAAGCAATGTTTTAAGAAACTTGAAAATTAAATCAAATATTGTATTTAATCATTAATTGATATAATTTATCCATCCTTGACAATGACAATGAATAATAAGTAGTTTTTATACTTTTGATTTGATTTTTTATTAAAACATATCAAACAATAAACACATAGAGATATAGTAAAAATATATTTTTGTTATTTTAAATTTATAATTTTATATATGATTTTCAAATATTTTTTTTTTAAATACTTGTGTTTTCTAAAAAACATGAAAGCTCAAAGAGATATAAAATGCAAACAGAAGATAGCATGATAGAATATTATACTTGATTATAATTAATATGAGAAGTAAAATAATGTTCATGCAATGTATATATGAACCATGAGATGCCCTAGAATTCAATACTCAAGCTATATGTCTACACCCTAGCCCCACACTAAGTGATAGATCGGCATGAGGAGCTGCACAAATGTTGTAGGTTAGGGTGTTAATCTTATATGCATACAAAAGATGACACTCAACCTAGCACTCTTTCTCCCCAGTGCCTCGCAAGGCCCCACTAGAACCCTCCCCGATTAAGGACAAAACATGGCTCAGAGGTTAGGTCTCTAATGCACACAATCCTACGCCCCCGCTATGGCGATACACAAGATATGGGGAAGTGATCATGGACATACTAAGCATGAGACCCTAAATACCAATTTATAATCTATGGCTTTAATATAAAATGAGTTTTAGAATTATTATTTTTAATTTTAAAGATAGTTTGATCTTAAAGCCATACAATAAGGAAATTGGGGAATTAATTAAAAAGTTGCGCATTTAATATTTTTGCATAAGACCTCTAAAAACACCTTTTAAAATCCATTTTGAAAATGATTTATTAGTCTTTATAATACCATTTATGAAATTCATTGTTTAATTTATTTTTCATAATATTATAAGATATTTGCAGAAAATGGATTTTTAAGGGGATAAAAACTAGATAAATAGTCACTAGATGTGATATGACTTTCTGTTTAATTTTTATCAAGTAGTTTTATTATTCATTAAAATTAAAAGAGTGAATGACATATCTTAAGAAAAATATAAAGTGACCAAAGCATTTTGGCTGAAACAGAATTGCAAAACAAAAAAAAGGAGATGACAATTAAAAATATCGTAAAGTAGAATATTATGAATTTCGTTTTAAATTCTACTTTACGCAAAAGGAGAATACTAGTGAATAAAAGATTTAGGTATCCAAATGGGACTGAGTGTAACGGTTCCTTTGGGAACCCAAATACTATGTGTTGATTTTTGGGGAGAACATGATGAATGAGTCTTTTCAAGTGGAGTTAATATTTCATTTTTTAATTTTGGGCCTCCATTCATACTTTGGATATTTAATATTCTTATATTTCAAATTTCCATAATGATTTTCAAAATTATTATTTGCAGGAAATTTGTGAACATTTAAACTTATATTAAGAGCAGTTAAATAGTGATTGGGATTTATAATGTTTTTGAAATTAAATAATCTACTAACTGTATGTTTAATATGATTTAACATTCTAATATAAGTCTCATATAGTTTTTTAAGATAACTAGAGATAAAAGATTTTTTATTAGTTGAATTTTTTTTGAATAAACAATTATAATGATTCAAGTTTACGAGATAATTTTGAATAAACCAGCCTATATTGGTCCCAAGCCAGGATGAAAAATGGTGTGGGTTGTGTTAGGTAGATGGCCAACGTAAAACTTAGTCACCCTTATGAATATGGATAATTTGAGAAATTGTGAAAACGGTACGTTGTTCCCCTTAAGAACGCGTCGCATGGTCCAAATGCAATGTCTTGGCAAAGACCTGTACATCTCCAGGACTTAGGTATAGTGTTAAATTTGAAAGAGTCCTCGTCGTATTGTTTGAATACGGCGTCTTGGCAAGGACCGCTGCACCTCAAAGAGGACTTGGGTGTAGTGTTAAATAAATAAAAGTTCTCACATATTAAACGTCCTAAGGAAGTATGTCAAAGAAATTATGATCGAATTAGGTTTGGAAGTTGGAATATAGGTACTCTAATGGGGAAAATGATGGAAGTAGTGGATATAATTATTAGGAGAAGGATAAATATTTTATGTCTACAAGATACTAGATGAGTGGGTGGGAAAGCAAAAATTTATATAATTCTGGTTTTAAAATATGATGCACAGGAAAAAAATTACACACACTGTGGAGTAGGTATTGTTGTGGATACTACTTGGAAGGATGAAGTTGTTACGGGTAAATAAAAAGAGTGATAGAATCTTAGCTCTTAAATTGGTCATAGGAAAGGAAACTATTAAGGTGATCATTGCTTATGCACCACAAGTAGGATTAAGTGAAGCTATTAAAATGCAATTTGTGGAAGACTTTGATGATTTAGTAAGAGAAATCCTTCAAAGAGAGAATATTTTCATAGGAGGATACTTAAATGGACATAAAGGGAAGGAAAATATAGATTGCACGGTTGTTCATAGAGGATATAGATATGGAGAAAGAAATGAAGAAGGACAAACTATTTTAGACTTTGTCGTAGCACATGAGCTAATTATATCAAATATGTTTTTTATAAAGAGGGAAGAACATTTAATTATGTTTAAAAGCAGACCAAATAAATCACAAATTGATTAATTTATGACTCATAAAATGGATAAATTGATTTGCAAGGATTGCAAAGTCATACCAGGAGAATGTTTGACAACACAACATAGGTTGGGTGTGTTAGATGTATAAATTAAATATAATAAATTTAAGACAAGAATAAAAATGTTGTAAAAAATTCGGTGGTGGAACTTGAAGATGGAAAAGCAGGTTGCTTTCAAGAAGGGAGTTATGAAACAACTAGTTGATGGCCCTTATGTTGATCCTAATGTCTCATGGGAAGTTATGTATTCAAATTTAGGGATAAGTGGAAAAAAGCACTTTGAGTATCAAAAGGTCATGCACCCCCAAATAAAGTATGTTGGTGGTGTAATGAGGAAGTGCAAGACAAAGTGAGAGAAAAGAGGGCTAGCTATAAATAGCTCTATGCTTGTAGGTATGATGAAAACTTAGCTAGGTATAAAATTGCCAAAAAAGAAGCTAAACAGGCAGTAACTAAAGCAATAAGTCAAGCTTATGAAGAATTTTATAAGCGATTAGATACCAAAGATGGAGAATATGACATATATAAAATTGCTCGAGCTAGAGAAAGAAAGACAAGATATTTAAGTCAAGTAAAATACATAAAGCATGAGACAGATACAATCTTGACGGTTGATGTGGATATTAAAGAGTGATGGAAAAGATACTTTTATCAACTCTATAATGAAATAAAGGACAATGAATTGAACTTGGAAGAGTTAAGTAAATTAGAGAAGTATAAGAACATAACCTTTTATCATAAAATTCAAGTATTAGAGGTAAAAGATGCTCTAAATAAGATGAAAAATGGAAAGGTGGTTAGGTCAGACGATATACTCATCAAAGTATGGAAATGTCTAGGAAATGAAGAAATTTTATGGCTTACATGTTTTTTCAATAAGATATAGAAGTCAAAGAGGATGACAGACCAATGGAGAGAAAGTATCTTGGTAACTTTATATAAAAATAAAGGGGATATAAAAAATTGTGTTAATTATAGAGGAATTAAATTAATGAGTCATTCTATAAAATTATGGGAACGAGTAATAGAAAGAAGATTAATACGAGGGACTAACATCTCGGAGAATCAATTTTGATTCATGCTAGGTAGTTCGACCATGGAAGCTATACATTTCTTGAGGAGACTCATTTACAATTATCGAGAAAGAAAACAAGATTTGTATATGTTATATATTGATCTTGAGAAGGCTTATTATAGAGTTCCAAGGGAAATCTTATGGAGAGTCTTAGAAAAGAAAGGTGTAAATATATTATATATTGACACAATCAAAGATATGTATACAAATTCAGTGACATGGGTGAGGACGTCTAGAGGATTAGCACAGGAATTCCCTATCACTGTTGGCTTACATCAAGGTTCAGCTTTAAGCCCTTATCTCTTTACCCTTATCTTAGATGAGCTCACCAGACATATCCAACAAGCAATACCTTGGTGTTTATTATTTGAGAATGATATCGTTTTGGTTGATTAGATGCGCGAGTGTGTAAACGAAAAACTTGAATCTTTGTGAGAAACTTTAGAAAAGAAGGGTTTTAAGTTGAGCAGGGCAAATACATAGTATATGGAGCTTAAATTTAGTAGTATAAGAAGGACATATGACTTTGTTATTAAGTTGGGTGATTAAGATATTTCCCGTAGTGATTATTTTAAATATCTTGGATTAATAGTTCAAAAAGATGGATGTATTGATAAAGATATGATACATAGAATCCAAGCAGGTTGGTTAAAGTGGAGAAGCGCGTCAGGGATCTTATGTGATTGTAAAGTACCACTAAAACTTCAGGGCAAGTTTTACCGTACTACAATTAGACCTGTGATGATGTATGGTTCTGAGTGTTTGGCAGTGAATTGTGTATATGAGCAAAAAATTTGAGTTGTGGAGATGAGAATACTTAGGTGGATATGTGGACACACGAGATTGGATAAAATTAGGAATGAAAGTATCAGGGATAAGATTGGAGTAGCAACAATTTCGGAGAAGATGCTAGACACTCATCTAAGATAGTTTGGACACGTATAAAGGAGAACTATAAGTTGATCAGAAGGAGAACTATAAGTAGATTCAAAAAATTTCCATATATCATAAGCAGTAAGAAGCGTGTAGATTAGTTTGAAAATTTCTTGACCATGCCCGCAAAAATAGACTATTCGTAGCTTTGGCATTTAAATAACATTCGTTTGTATTTAAATTATTTGAGGACTTGACACAAGTCATGTTCCAAACTTCTTTATCTAATAATATAAGAAATTTTCTCATTAGAGTTCTCTATTCATTATAGATCACTCCTACAAATAGAGGTGGTGCTAGCAAATTTTTTGGGTACAAAGTTCCATCCCCACTAGTTGATTCGAGATCATGGTTATCCATTATTCCCGGCGATGAAGCTATTTTGGAATAATCTCCCTCTGATGCCAATTGTTGGATCTTATGACAAACCTAGAGGGGGCCGGGGGGGTGAATAAGGTTTTCAAAGATAGTTCGAAATTAAAACAAATTTTTCCAAGAAAACAAGTTATGGATATTACTGTTGGCCGGTAGACTACTACCACTCGGCGGTAGGTAACATAAATTGATTCTCTTATAAAACATCATTTTTTGGTTTCTCACACAACCTTCAAATCTCTAGTAACATATAAGCACGATTCTGAAATGAAATAAACAAAATATAATTTTATTCAAAATAAGAACAATTGTTTACAATAACAAAAATAGATCTCTATGACGCCAGAGATCCGAGGTGATGAATACAAACTTATTTTGGTTTCTATACTGACCCTCCCAGAACTGGTTGGCTCTCGCTCTTCTTTCCAAGAAGATCGACGAGCCAACTCTTCACCTTCCTCCACGGAAGGGTCTTAGAACCCACTAGATCTCCCAAATCTAGACGTCCTCCCAGGATGATTTCCTGCAGACTCCTCCCAGGAATCCGATGACCTCCCAGGTCTATTTCCCTTACACCAAGATCAGATAAAAAATAAAGACAAAATATAAAAGAAAGATTTAGAGTTTAAGATTTATTTTCCCTCAAACGTAGAACTCCTCTGAGGAATGATGCGTGATCGATGCTCTTGAAAATTTTTCTCGTTGCTGTCAGTCAGCCGTGAATGGTCGTTGAAGATTTCATTCACCTGAGTTCTTCGATCATGAGCAAGAGGAAGAAATAGAGCTTTTCCTTTAACAGAGATGAAAGCTCGTACTCCTACAGATGGCGGTCAAACCCTAGAATGAAATATTATCCTTCGTGTGATCTTTAGGAAATGAAACGCACGCTTTTATAAGTCTTGAAAAATACTCTTTCACTGGCTATAGGGCTAGAATTCGATGATAGGTCGATTCGTGCGATAGTGATAATTGTCCAGCAGATTTGGAAAACTATCAAAATAATATATTTTCACCCTTTTGCGATACCACGGTGCGGTACGATGCTTGCACCCGGCGGTAACCTTTTTCTTAGTGATTCATCGAGTTTACTTAGCAGTTTGGAGCTAACACAGAGCGATAGACCTAGCGCTACGTAGTAGGTTCTAGAGAGCTTGTACAAAAATAATTCCATGCTAGAGCGGTGCGATAGTGCTTGCATACGGCTGCAGGTGGCAGAAGTTGATGTTCTTGGTCTTTTGGTACCTAGAAACCTACACATTATACCCAACACAAGTATGATAAAATACCACTCGGGATTTTGATATTATCAAACCAAAGAGATGCAGACTAGAGGTTCCAACATCTTCTTCTCTCAAGGCGATTACTTTTGTGGTGAGTAAAGTGTTTTTGGTTTTTTATTTTGCTATTTGAAAGAAATCTAACCTTTTCATTCTCTCTACAGACTGGAGTGTTGAATATAATTTTCTACATATGGAGCAACTATTATATGGGCCTCAAGGACAAGTACTTTGTTCTTAAGCAAGAGCTTCGTTGGGCAAAGTGCGCTTTGCCCAATCTGAAGGTTAAGTGAGAGCATGATTCTTCTATCTTCCAGCAAATGGAGTATGATTTAGCGGTATCTCGAGCCAAACTGAGGAAGTTGCGGGTGGATCTTAGTACGAAGAAAGCTCTTGTCCAGAAGACTATTCATTTGTTGGATGAGGCATAGGGGGGAGATGTTCTGTCATGATAGTGTGCTGGGATTTCTTAGGATAGAAGTGGAAGGACCCTTCCCATTCAATAAAGTTATTAAGGAGTTAAAGGCTGCAAGAGTCTCCGAGTATAAGGACTCCTTGCCCTATATATAAGATTGGTACCAGCTTTTTAAGCAGATTCAGGCAGAGGACATGACCACAGAGGTGGATCCCTTGCTAGAGGGAGAGCATGAGATTTCCTTTAAGAGAGGGAAGGGGAAGAACTTTTGCATGATAGAGCAGAAGTTCTGCTGCAGTATTTCCGTTCTTTGTGTCGAAGACCTTTTTGCAGAAGAGTGCACTGATGTCGGTATGAAGGAGTGACTCATATATTGATGTACTTTTGTACCTTAATTTAGTTTGTATTTTCTATATTTGTAATTTTTCCTTCGTGTTGTATGGTATTGTGTATTCGATGCTTGTGTTTGTATGTTGTATAGTTGATTTATGGATTTTTTAGTGTATTGTGCCATTTGTGTGCTATATTTATTTTGTGGAGCTGACATTGCTCTTTTTATGCACAGATTCAATTAGGTATTTAAGTTATTTAGCGCTAACTGTGAGGGTGCAGGCCTTGAAGGTGTCTTAAACTACTACTATGGTGATGAGCAGATGCATTCGAGCTGATAGTATATGGTCAAGGTGATAGGGCTTGGAATGATGGTGAAGGGTCGATACATTAGAATTGTTGGTGACCGTGAGGGGGGTATTCCCTAGCAATGGTTTGAACTACTATGACTGATAAGAGCAGATGTAATCGAACCTGTATTGTACAATTATGGGGGACTAACCATAGAAAGACTGTAAAGGGCGGACACATTTGAACTATTGGCGACCGTGAGGGGGTCATACCCTTTTGGTGTCATGACCTACTATGACAATAAAGAGAGAATGCATTCAAGATTGTAGTGTGAGGTCAGGGGGACTTTCCCCGGAGAGACCATGAAGGGCGGACATGATCGAACCATTTTCGACCATGAGGGGGGTAAGCCTTCGTGTTTTCGTGACCTACTATAACAGTGAAGAGCGGATGCATTCAAGCTGATAGTGCGTAGTCTGGAGGGCTGTTCCCGGAGAGACGGTGAAGGGCAGACACATTCATACTGTTTGCGACCTTGAGGGTGCAGGCCATGGTGGTGCCATAACCTACTATGACGGCGAAGAGTGGATGCATTCAAGATGGTAGTGTGTGGTTATTGAGGTGAGTAATATTCTTTTAATAGGATGAGGTTAGAAGCAATTACAACATTAATAATTAAAATAAAAGCATACTCGCGCAAGTGCTGACTTGTAGTTTAATGTCTGACGATAGTTTTAAGCACACAAAATTAAAGTAAAGCATAAATAATATAGGGCCCTCCTGCCCGGTTCTTTGTTTTCCTTAGTTTTATTTTCCCGGATCTTCCTGATCATATAGTAAGATGCACGACAGTGGTGCCCTCAGTATTTGAGTATGCCTTCCACATCCCTTATTTTGAGAATAGAAAAACCCAAATGTATTTGATCATATTTTGTTTATAGTGTACATGACCTCCTCAACATGGGACAGGTGGCAACACGACAAGCTAACGCCTAAGTTATTTATATCACTGATGAAATTGGTCATAGTCTATTTAAAAGCCAAAAATTCATTATACAAGGTTGCACCTCCTGAAGCTTTATCTCCTACGTTCTTTCAGAGCATTCGTCTCTAAATTCAGAGTACTCCCTTCATCGGTCCTTGCAATTCGAGATTTTTGAGGACATCTTCATACCCTTCAACATTTAGGACAATCTTGGTGATCCTCCATCTCTTTCAGTGCACTACTTTATAGGGAGTTTTTATTTTCTATTTAAAATTATATTATTTCATTTTCATTTGTAACTATAGAGAAATTCGCCACCTTATGTGCAACGACTGGGTCTTTATGATCCTTAGGGTGAAATTTGCCGCCTTATGAGTAGCGACAAGTTCTAAGCTAGATCTAAGTGGAGGCTAGATTTCGTATCTTGGGAAGATAGGTTATAGCTGACCGGTCATTGGGAGGACCAGTTAGGAATCAAAGAAGAATTTTCTCATAGCCTCAATTTCAAGCTTTATTGAAATCAAAGTTATATTTATTCATTCTTAAGAAATAAAATCATTATTTTATCTTTTCTGTAAGTATAAGATTTTATTTCATTCTACAATTCTATTTCAGAGTAGTATCGTTGGGCAATTTTAAAATTGCCGACAATAGCATTTGAGTCCAAGATTTTTATTTGCTCTATCATAATCAATGAAAAATTTCGAAGTTTTACTTAAAACAAAAAGTACCCTTATTCCCCCACCCCACCTTTAAGGGCACCATAAGATCCAATACTTGCTATCAGAGCAAGGTTATTCTTAAATGGTTTTACCACCAAAAATAATGATGCACCATGGTCAAACTTTTTTTGAGGGGGAAGGGATTAATTGACCTCCCTTATTCACTGACACTGATTTTAATCTAGAAAACTAGAGTATAATGTTTTTAAATTGTGTTAAATATAGATGTCTGGAATATGGTAGAATAGTGCTACACTCCTCCTATAATTGTAGTTGGAAGTACTACCATAGAAAAACCTAGGGATAAGTAGGATGACATTAACAAATTAAGATGCAAAATAATGTGAAAGCTATGAATTCGTTATTTTACGCATTAGATAGGACTTGTGATTGTGAGACTGCTTTCGATATTTAGAATTTATTAAAAAATCACTTATGAAGGTACTTTGCAGATAAGCAATTCAAAGCTCTACCAACTAGAGTCATGTGAGAAGTAGAGAACAAAAGACTAAAGTAGCGAACAAACGACTAGAAAACAAGCCAGAACTTTGAATAATTGAAATTTTATTATCCAAAAAGATATGATTTACAAAGGTATGGCCTCCCTTTTATAGAATTGAGGAGAGAGGATAGAATACAAACTAACAATGTGGGACTAAAGCTATACATCAGATCCAGACGGCTAAAACAACAGACCAGAACAGGCCGCGCGGTTAGACAATGGTCTAACCGCTCGGCAATACCAGAAGCAAGAGAGAGATGCGGTAGGAGACCGTTAGACCGCCCGGTTTCCAAGCCGCCAGAGATAAACCGTCAGACCGCCGGACACCACACAGCAACATTCTGGATATCAACCCGCCGGACACAAACCGCCAGACCGCCCGGTCTACAACCCGCCAGGCTCAAACCGCCAGACCGCCCGGTCTCATACTTCGACACTCCCCCTCAAGCTGGAGCATAGATATCAATCATGCCCAGGTTGTCACAGATATGGAAGAAGGAAGTAGAAACCGGCTTGGTGAAGATATCTGCCAACTCTTTGTCGGAGGTAACGAATGGAGTGCAAATCCTTCTCTTCAAGACCTCTTCTCGGATGAAATGGCAGTCGACCTCTATATGTTTCGTTCTCTCATGGAAGACCGGATTTTTGGATATGTATATAGCGGTCTTGTTGTCACAGAACATAGGCAGAGGATAGTCTTAGACCTCTCCTAGGTCAAGCATGAGAGCCCGCAACCATTTTAACTCACACGTGGTTGATGCCATACTCCGGTATTCGGCTTCTACACTGGACCTTGAGACAACAGACTACTTCTTTCTCTTCCAGCTCACAAGATTACCTCCAACAAATGTGCAAAAACCCGTTGTAGATTTACGGTCACCTTTATCATCCGCATAGCTTGAGTCTGAGTAGGCTTCAACTCTTAGATGGCCATGCTTCTGAAAGAGTAGCCCTTTTCCTGGTGCTGCTTTGACATACTCTAGTATCTTCAAGGCAGACTGAAGATGACATTCCCAGGGAGCTTGCATGAACTGACTGACCTTGCCTACAGCATAGGCGATGTCGGGTATGGTCACCGTAAGATAAATGAGTTTGCCCACCAGACGTCTATACCTCGTGGCATCAGATATAAGAGGTGAGTCATCTGTCCATGTTTTGTCCTCTCAAGTGGCCATGGGATACCGGGCCGGTTTGGCACCGGTCAATCCTGCCTCTTGTAGAAGATCAAGAGCATACTTTCGTTGGGAGAGAACCAACGAGTCGGGCTTCCGAGAGATTTCTATCACCAAAAAATATTTCGGGGAGCCCATATCCTTCGTGACTAGGTGTTGACGGAGGTGTTTCTTTGTCAAGTACACCCCAGCCTGGTCATCGCCGGTAAGAATAATATCATCCACATACACCGCCAAAACCACAAGGCCCAATACGGTTTTGCGAATAAACAATGAGTGATCGGCTGAACTTCTTATAAAGCCAATGGCAGCCACAATGCCACTAAACTTGTCGAACCATGCCCGAGGGCTCTATTTTAGGCCGTAGATGGCCTTCTTCAACTGGCATACTCATGTCTCCCCCTCAGCAACATACCTAGGAGGTTGCTCCATATAGACGTCCTTCTGAAGATCCCCATACAGAAAAGCATTCTTGACATCAAGCTGGGAAATAGCCCACTCCCTGTTGACGGCCACAGAAAGAAGAACCCGGATGGTACTGAGGCGAGCAACCGGGGAGAAAGTATCAAAATAATCAACTCCATAAGTCTGAGTAAAGCCTTTGGCCACCAGTCGGGCTTTGTAATGATCCACAGTGCCGTCTGGGCGAAACTTCACAACGAACACCCAACGGCAGCCAACCACATCAGTACCTACCGGTGGAGGAATAAGGGTCCAGGTACCCCTTTCAGTAAGAGTGGCGATTTCCTCATCCATGGCAGATTTCCAATGAGGAATAATAAGAGCCTCCTGGTAAGTGCGGGGAGTGGTAGTAGCTGAGATAGCCAAAGCAAAGCACATGCGAGAGGGAGTAAGCCGATCATAGGAAACAACAGCCGCAAGCGGGTGTTGGGTACATGCCCGCACCCCTTTGCGAAGGGCAATGGGAAGATCCAGGTTGTCTTGTGCCTCAGGGACCGGAGCGTCCATGGCGGAGAAAGCTGGCCCGGGACTAGAGAGAGATGGCTGCGGAGAAGAAGGAGGGGAGATAATAGAGAGAGGAGGAGATGAAGGAGGAGATGATATAGGAGGGGAGACGTCGATATGCATGGAAGGATCACAGAGAGATGGTGGAGAGTCAGAGACAGCAGGAGGAAGCGGGGATGGAGAAGAAAAGTAGGATGCATTTTCAAAGAAGGTGACGTCCGCGGAAACAAACTATTTGCGCAGAACAGGGTCAAAGCAACAATAGCCTTTTTGAGTGGTCGAGTATCCCAAAAAGACACATTTTGTGGAACGGGGGGAAAGCTTGTTACGGGTAGCAGATGGAGCATGCACAAAAGCCGTACACCCAAAGATACGGAGAGGAAGAGGAAAGGGTTCCTTGCCCGGGTAGAGAATGGAGAAGGGGGTCTTGCCATGAAGAACCGAAGAGGGAATGTGATTGATGAGATAGCAGGCAAGAAGAACAGCATAGCCCCAGTAGGAGCGAGGTACCTGCATCTGCGTCATTAGAGTGCGAGCGATATCGAGGAGATGACGGTTTTTACGCTCTGCCACCCCATTTTGCTGGGAGGTGTAAACACAGCTGGTCTAATGAATAAGACCATGTTGCATACAAAAAGACGAAAACTCATGACTGAGCTTTCTTTAGCATTATCAGAGCGTAGTACTTTAATAGAAATATCAAACTGAGTTTTAATCATATTATAAAAAGATTGCCAGACAGATAAGAGTTCAGAGCGATCTTTTAAAAGATACACCCAGGTGCATCTAGAGAAATCATCATTAAAAGTTACGAAATAAGAACTACCCCGACCAACGGTGAGAGTAGGAGCAGGACCCCAGACATCGGAATGAATGAGATCAAAAGGGCGGGAGGAACCACGGCCTTGCTTCGGCAGGAAGGAGGAGCGGTGATGTTTGCCAAGCTGACACGCATCACAGTTGAGCGGAGGACTGGTCTGAGGTAAGTGGGGAAGAAGCTGACGAAGAATCCGAGGAGGAGGATGTCCAAGGCGAAGATGCCATTGAAGCAGATCAGTAGACGAGGAAGAGAAGGCGGACAGAGCAAAAACATTGTCGAGAAAGTAGAGACCGCCGCTCTCAGTCCCAGTAGCAATCGTTCGTTGGGTCCTCGAGTCCTGAAAACAACAAGAAGTAGGAGTAAATAAGACAGAACACTGAAGTTGCTTGCATAAAGTAGTAACTGAGAGCAAATTACAAGGGAACTTCGGGACATAGAGAGTGTCCGCTAAGCAAAGCGACGGGGTTACTTGAACCATGCCCGTTCCATGAACTGGGGAAGGCGAACCATCCGCAACAAGAACCGGGGGTAACCGATCATGCGTCTCTAGGAGAGAGAAGCAGTGAGGGTTTTCGGTCATGTGATTTATAGCACCAGAGTCAATCAGCCATTTACCTTGGGTAACGACGTGTACACTACCTGAGGTCGTGGCCACAGAAGTAGATGGCCGAGAGGAGGCAGAGGTTGAGGAAGAAGTATCACCGGAGGGATGAAGATGAGGACGTTTCTGCCAGCAGCGGTCAACAGAGTGGCCAGTATGACCATAGTGAGAGCAGAGGAATCTTGACGGACCACGCGTGCCAGAGTGGCTGCGACCACTATTACCACCACGCTGAACTTGGTGAGCATAGGAGTCCTATGGAGGAGGGGAGGACAACAGAGGAAGGTGGAGCAGTGAAGTAACAGCGGCGATGCGAGCCGCGGTGGCATCCAAGGTGGGAGACTCGGCTTCGCCCAAGATCTGCTGGCGGATCATATCAAAAGACTCAGGGAGCCGTAGAAGATAACAAACAACCAGGAGTTCCTGGAAGTGTTTGTACTGCTCGGCCAAGTCCGCGGAGAAAGGGCGATTTTGGAGGATTTCAGCGCCAAGAGCCTGAACTTGCTGATAAGCCGCAGCAGGAGACATGGAAGGGCGAGCGAAGAGATTCGCATAGAGTGTATAAATGCGGGATGTCTGGGCCCCCTTCGAGTAGAGAGAAGTAAGGTGAAGCCACGCGGTCTTGACCGTCTCATCATGGCGTATGACAGGAAGACATTCATCGGAGAGGCTGTTAGCCAACCACGTTCAGACAAGCGCATCACTGGCATCCCAGTCATCAAATTCAGCAGAGTCTAGAGGAGGAGGGTCATCGGTGAAGTGATGACGTTTGCGCTGAGAGCGAAGAAGAAAGGTGAAAGAAACGCTCCAATCCGGATAATTAGAGCCAACAAGTTTAGAAACCGTGCCAAGGTTGCCAGAGGGAGTAGGAAGCGGCGTCAGAGTGGCGATGGGAGTGGTGGTAGTGGAGGTTTCAGAAAAGGACATAGGAGAAATCTGTGAGAAGCCACACGGTTAGAATACAAGTCACGCGGATAGGAAGAAGAAGAGCTGCGGCGGTCACGATCACAGACACCAGCGGCCAGAGAAGCCACGACCAAGCCGCAGATCCAAGTAGGGAAAGAAGTCGAGCGGCTAGAAGATAGACCGCGCGAACAGAAGGGATGAACAAACAAGGCAAAAAAGGCAGCAGGTCGCGGCGAGCAAAGATACAGGTCACTGCGACTAAAAGGTAGGAAAAGACAGTCGCGTGGACAGGGCACAAGCAGGCGGAAGAGACAAACCACGAGAACAGGTCGCGAGAGGAAGGGGAAAGCCGCGCGGACAGGGCGCAAGCAAGCGGAAGAGAAACCACGAGAATAGGTCGCGAGAGAAAAAGAGGCAAGCCGCGCGGACAGGGCGCACAGAATCAGGAGGAGAAGATCGAGTGCTCTGATACCATGTGAGAAGTAGCGAATAAAAGACTAAAGTAGCAAACAAACGACTAGAAAACAAGCCGGAACTTTGAATAATTGAAATTTTATTATCCAAAAAGATATGATTTACAAAGGTATGACCTCCCTTTTATAGAATTGAGGAGAGAGGATAGAATACAAACTAACAATGTGGGACTAAAGCTATACATCAGATCCGGGCGGCTAGAACAACAGACCGGAACAGGCCGCACAGTTAGACAATGTTCTAACCGCTCGGCAATACCAGAAGCAAGAGAGAGATGTGGTAGGAGACCGCTAGACTGCCCGATTTCCAAGCCGCCGGAGATAAACCGTCAGACCGCCGGACACCACACAGCAACAGTCTGGATATCAACCCGCCGGACACAAACTGCCAGACTGCCCGGTCTACAACCCGCCAGGCTCAAACCGCCAGATCGCCCGGTCTCATACTTCGACAAGTCAGAGTATGAGAAATTCTGAATGAAGGCAGATGAAGATGTTGATTCTATAAATATACAAGATTCACTATAATCATCAATGATTCAAAAGTGTCAGGAATGTCTTTCTCCAACGACAATTTGGTGAGGAATATTCATAGATCTCTCCCCCCAAAATTCAATCCTAAGGTGACGACCATCTTGGTGTCACACAATCTAAAGAAACTTCAAATCGAGAGCCTTATTGCGAATCTCAAAACTCATGAGATAGACCTGAGAATTCAACAATAAGAGTACAATGCAAAGCCAAAGAAGAGGGCCTTGATGTTAAAATAAAAGAAGGAGAATGATAGTAATTCGGATGATAATGATGATGAGGACAAAGAGAGCATGTTCGTGAAGAAGTTTATAATGTTTATAAGGAATCCAAAAAGTAGAAATACCTTTCAAAAATTCTTCAACAAAAAGGAATTGTCATTAAGAAAGGGTAAAGGAAAAGATGGCGACGATAACGATGAAGAGCATTCAGTATATAAGTGTTATCATTGCAAAAAAAGTTGGATACATTTGGAGCAAGTGCCCAAAGTATCTAAAAGAGCAGAAAGAGAAGCGGCACAATAAAAAAGACAAGAAGAAGGTGCTAAAGGTAGAAACTTGGGATGATTCCTCCTCTAAATAATCTAATAAATCAAGCACAGGAAATGAAGAGGAGGCCAACATATGCTTGACAGGAGAGAGCAACATGCCATCTAACGATGACCGTAGTGTCTAAAGTGATACTAAAGTACCTCCTCCCTCATATGATGACGTATATACTAAATTTTTACAAACCTGTAAATTTTTTTTATAAAAGTTTAAAAGATATTGATTTGTTAAAATCTGAAAAATAAACTTTTATTAAAAGAAAATAAAACTGATATATGAAGTTAAGCTACTTGGGAAAGAGAAGATGACTTGCCAAGAGTCCAATCACTCCATGGCAAGAGTGAAAGAATTAGATAAAGCTCTTGCTAAGTCTCATTCCAATGTCGAAACTCTTAATAAAGAAATAAGGGGTTTAGAAAGAACTCTTGAATCTTCTCATTCTCAAATAGAAGAAGGGAATAAATCTTTCGCAAATCAGTGTGTAATGCCTGTAACTGAAAACACCGCTTTGAAAGTCCAAATACATGTCTTAAACATGATAATTAAAAAATTTAGAATTTTCCAAAAATCTCTTGATATGATATTGGCCAGCCAATACCATGGAATTACAAAATTCGGGCTGGGTTGTGTCCCTAAAAAATATCACCCGACGATATCTTCTATTGTTTGTGATAGAGATAATTCCAAAAAACATCGATTTAATAATAAAAATTCAAATCTTAATCAATATTCTACCGTTACCTCAACTTCATGAATAAGTCCACACAAAACTAAAAAAAGGGTCTCAACCCCCTTTATATCGTGGGCTAAATGTCATATATTTGGACACACCATGGACTCATGCAGGAAGAAAGGTCAATGCATAAACAAATTTGGTGTAACACCCCAAAAAGACCCAAAAGACTCAAAATAAGTTTTGAGGTACAGGAAATTTTACACGGCTTGGGACACGGGCGTGTCCCAGGGCGTGTCGGGAGTACACGGCCTGGGACACGGGCGTGTCCCAGGGCGTGTTCAGGTTGGTCGACGCTCGATAGTCGACGATGGTCGAGCCCGGGACACGGTCATGGACACGGGCGTGTCCCAGGGCGTGTCGCGCAATTAAATTCGAAATTGGCCTATTCGAGTCAGAAAAGTACACGGCCGTGAACACGGCAGTGAACACGGGCGTGTCAGGTCGGACACGGGCGTGTCCGATACCGTGTACCTACCCATGTACTGGTTGTAGCTCGTTGAGGCAGGTTTGACACGGGCGTGTCTCAGGATTGACACGGGCGTGTCGGGTTCGACACGGGCGTGTCGATGCCCGTGTTGTTCAGTCGGTTCAATACAGCGTGTGCCGCTTAAGGGTACACGACCTGTGACACGGGCGTGTCACAGGCCGTGTCAGGCAAAAATTTGGGTTTTTGACCAAATCGTGGCCGTTCAGATTCTCTCTTTGGATCCAAGGGCTCAGGTGATTCCTGGCTGGATTAACTTCGTGAAGGATTGATGAAGATTCATTCTTCATTTTTCTTAAGGAAGAGAGAAAGAGAGAGGAGGAAGAAGAAGGAGGAGGAGACCAAGCCACCGGCGGAGTTCCCGTGGTCCGATTCGTGATCCGAAGCCGGCGTTGTGAAGGCGAGGCTGCTACGGTTCTTTCTCACCGGCTAGTTTTCGATGGCTCCGAAGAGATCGACAAGGGTAACGATCTCCCTTCTTGGACATGTGAAGTCCTTATTTTCTGCATTACATAGGGAAAACCCTTCCCTGCGAGTGTGCGGTGGGTTGTGGTGTCCCTTGGGGTAGATATGTGAAGTCCCCCTTGTTAGAGGCTGGAATTGGAGTACGGCTCTAGGCATGCTGTGTGAAGCCCATCTGGACGTGGTCTGGATTGGTGATGCTTGTTTGCATATCGGAGAAGGCTCCGTGATTATGGCTTGTGATGCCTTGTTCCTACCTGTTGCTTGGTGCGGCAGGAAGTACTGGACGATGTCCAGGAAATGAAAAGGGTTGGATGCAACTCTTGTGGCCGTGCGTTGCCACTTTATGAGCGGTTGAGCCATTGGGCTGCAACTCGATGAAAAGGCAGATTGCCGAACAGGAAAGGTGAAACCGACCCGCGCCTATAAATAGCCATGGATACTTCCGTATTCGAGGTGGCACAGCGACTTGAGCAATGGGGGGTGGCTGATCCGTACCTGCGTTAGGTCCATCCGACTTGGAAGCCTGGTTATAGGTTTTGTTGGAGCGCCTAATGAGAGTCTTAGGCCCGCGCGCCGGAAAGACTAGAATGCTCAAATACCGTGTAGACGGTGGTGTTGACCCTGGTATTCCGGTACACCGAAAATGTGCCCTGAGTGCACGGACTGTCGGGCCGTGTGGCCGATAGTTGTGATGGCTTGAATGTGCCTGCGCGCACATAGTTGCTATATGATGCCATGCTTTGCAGGGAAAGAATGCTAATGCCCCGAGAAAGGGGTAAGATTGTTATAATTGGGTCAGCTGAATGCTGACCGTTGCATTGTTTGCCACCGGTTGGGTGGATTGTCCCCGTGCAGGTGCTGGCGAGCCAAGTGGTAAGTGAAGGGCTGAAGCCCTACTGCTGTTGCTGCTACTGCTGTGGCTAGCCCTTGAAGGCTGCGAGAATGTTTTTGTTTTTACTCATGTATGGCCGGCCTGCGCGCCGAGGTTTGTAAATCATGTTGTAAAAAGAGGAACTGTAAGGCCGTAAGGCCAAACTCTATGTATTTGGGTACATTCCGTTATATATATAAAGGTGGTTTATATATTGGACATTCCTGGTTAGAGTTCAAATTATTACTTAAAGTTTCCGCTAGAATGCTCTGAGTTAGGATTCGTGGTTGGTTTGGTATTATCCTGTGACCTCACCGTCTGTTTGTGGCATATAGTGTGGGGCCCCGGCCGGACCTTCTATTATACGTCATTTAACGGATGGGGTCGTTACATTTGGGTTCCTAAGTTTCCACTTATTTTATGGGAAAACCCTCTTGGGTAGCCAAATCTTTACTCTCATCTTCTTTCTAAGTATATTAGCAAGCTAAGGACATAGAAGACGTGTGGTTTTTGGACTTGGGTTATTCCAAACACATGGAGAGCAACAAATAAAAGTTCATTAACCTTATGTTAAAAAAAGAGGGATGGAGATGTTCAGAGATAACGAGAAAGGAAGGATCACGGGCATTGGTATTGTGGGTAATAAACCATTTTCTATTTCAAATGTTTTATATGTTGATGGTTTAAAACATAATTTAATTTCTATTAGTCAATTATGTGATAAAGGTTTAAATGCTCTATTTGAATCTTCAACAAATATTTGCAAAATTATAAACTCTAAAATAAATGATATCGTTCTCACTATGCCTAGAATTCAGAATGTTTATATGATAACATTTCATGATCTTTCTAATTCATCTTAAAAAATGGTTTATTTCAAAAAATGAAGAATTAGAGTAATGGCATTAGCATCTTACTCTAGTGCCAAGCTAATTTAGAAATTGTTAAAAGAGAATTAATTAAGGGATTACTTATGATTAATGAGAATTTATCTTCACTTTGTACACCATACCAAAAAATAAAATTTTCAAAAACTTCTTTTAAAAGCAAAATTGTTATTTTTATAACTAGACCACTTTAGTTAGGCTTTGTTTGGCACTGCATTTTGCCTACTGTACGCTGCAGCTTATTGATAAGAGGTGCCAAATAAAAAAACATCACTAATTTTGGAGTAGCCCCCGCGCTGAATTGCGCAAAAACCACTATTTGGGAGTTGTGATTTTTTCTCACGACTCCAAATCACGGAGACACACGATTCCATCACAAGCCCTAACCCATGACTCCCCTCTTCCAGTGGTGATCTTCATATCTCTCCTCTTCCAGCAAATCTCCTCTTCCAACAGCCCTCATCTTCCAATGGCGATCTTCCTAGCTCTCCTCTTCCAGTGATAATCTTCACGGCTCTCCTCTTCATTTTGTTGGAATAAAATTTCTTCCACGCGATTTTTGCAAGTAAAAAATCATCTTATAGTGGCCCTATCGCTAGTGATGAAGCTCCTACAGGTATCCCCATAATTTTCTTATTTAAGCAGAGCCTATTTCTAGTTTGCTCGTGTTCGATTTTGGCATTAATCATTTGTGTAGTTATTTCCATAATTATTGATTAGTGTTGTTATGAGCAAACTACACAAATCAAGCAAACACTATTGAATGAGCATTATATTTTCTGAGGTTGTATGTTTTTTAGCTTATTGTGTGTGTTTGGCCCCGTAGATAGGATTATCAAAAGATGGTGGAATATTAGCAAATTAGGAGTCATCCCATGTTCTTTTATTCAGCGATCTCTATTTCAAAGAGATTGATTTAGGTAATAGACCAAACAATCATTTAAATAAAGAAGGTTGGTCCAATTTGATGAAAAACTTTAAGGAGCAAACTAGTTTAGAGTGCAATCGTGCACAAATGAAAAACAAGTGGGATCAATTAAAGCAAAACTAGAAATTATGGCACAAACTTAAAAAAGGCGAGACAGAGCTTGGTTGGAATCATACTAAACGGATGATAAATGCTTCAGATGAATAGTGGAAGGAAATAATTCAGGTTAGTTACTATGTTCCTTTTTATAGTACAGTTTATGAAATTAATATTTTATATGTCATAAAACTTTTTCAAATTTTGCAAATGATACCGAATGCAAAGAAATTCTGATTTATTAGAGTACAACCAGAGCTTGAAGAGAAATTAGAGAAAATATTCAGCTTTGTTGTTGCTATGGGAGATAATTTATGGATGACTTCATCTAGAGAGTTTCCATCTCTTTTCTCCTTGCCCGGCACCTTATCAGGAGATGATGACAAAAAATTGGAACACAACAACACGCAAGCATTTACAAGTGATGATATTGGTTCAGCTACACCTGGACAAAGTTCCCAAAGTGGAGTTGCTTCAAAAAATAACCGCAAGGGGAAGAAGTTGAATATTAGGTTAAAATGGGTTATGTTATCACATGTTGAGAATTTGTGCTCCTCTACTAATGTTATTATGCAGCATATTGCAGCACCTATTGTTCCACCAAGCAAATACCTACTATGAGAGGCTATCCAGGAATTTGAGAAATATCAAAAGATCTTTGAGGATAGGTTGTTGTATCATTTTGCTACAGTATATTTCTAAACTCCGTTGAATCAAGTGACCTTCCTGAGTATACCAAAGGATAGGAGGGTGGAATGGCTGAAGACCCACTATATTAATTCACTTAACTAATAGTTTTAATCATTGTTACTTCTATTTTGGACCTTTATGCTTTTGTTTTTTTTTAACTTCTATGTTACTTTTGTTTTCGATTTTTAAACTTTTAAGCTAATTATATTGGTAATAATTAGTGTTTCATGTTTTTAAGTTTTTTGAATGGTCATAGATAATCATGATGATGATCTTAACATGAAAAAAGATGATGAAGTAGTGCTAAATTATTGCACAACTCATCAGCAGGAAATTCTCACTTTATTAACCTCGTGGCATCTGGTGTATGTGTGATCACTAAGTATGCCTCTTTATTTTGTTATAAAATTCCTTGTATGACCTCATCTCAAACTGGGCATAAATGGATACGTGAATTATTTGTCGGACATCTAGAGAGGTTTCACAACATGTTTTGAATGACGAAGGTTATTTTTTTTATTTGTTAGCACTGTTAGAACAAACTCATGGTTTAAAGGGAACACAAAGAACTCAAGATAGTGTTATATTGGGAATCACAATATATCTTTTGGAACACAATGAAACATTCAGGAAAGCAGGCGAATAATTCTAACATTTAACGGAGACTATCAGTCAGTTATTCATGATAGGACTTCATGCTTTGACTAATCTATCCATGAACATCATTCCTCCTACTGATCCTTAGTTTTGTGTTATTCCTTCACACATAAAAAATGATGAAAGATGTATGCGAATTTTTAAAGATTATATCAGAGTGATTGATGATGAACATATTGATGCATGGATACCTATTGAAAATCAAGTGTCGTACATAGGTCGTCATGGAAGCCCAACTCAAAATGTGATGGTGGTTTGCGACATTAATATGTGTTTTACTTACATTGTACCTGGTTGGGAGAGTTCTTTACATGAAAACCACATATACCATCGTGCAATAAGGGATTCGATGAGTAAATTTCAAGGGGTTTCTGAAACCATTTTCGGAAACTAGATTTCACTTGTTGGACTTTGCTTAGGGTAATCAATCAATAGAAGGATGCTGAGAGATATTTAATAAAGTACACTCCTCGCTTCATAGTGTGATTAAAAGGAGCTTTGGTGTGTGGAAGAAAAAGTGAGTCATACTTAGCAAAATGCCTCCGTTTAATTTCTTAAAGCAGTGTGTTATTATGGTCTCCACAATGCCACTACAAAACTTCATTAGAAGACATCCATCGCATTCAAACCCTGATTTTGATGTATATGATAGAAGCAAAAGCTTTGTTCATACATAGGTATACGTGATGTGATCAAATAATCATCCAAGAACAATCAATCCAAATCTGAAAAATTACACCTAGTACATTTGAAGGAACGAGAGCTACTAAAATGTCAAACATCGGGACTTCATAGCGGATAAACTGATGGAATATCATAGATAAAATACATTAAGACATTTAATATTATAATATATATTACTATAAAAAAATATAAAGTTGATTAACTACGTTACTCTAACAATGCAGTTGACATTCGATGATCAAAAGTGTAAGTGAATGTTCGAGGCAAATCACAGTTAAGAGTTTTGTTTGGGAAAAAACTATTAATTAGTGTATTTTATTTTACAATAGAATATCAGAGTTTGTTGTAATTAATATATGTTTATCTCTATTTTAAAAAAACAGACCTCACACTATACAACTATTTTGTAAATTAGTTTCATAGATTCTGTATTTGAAACAACATTACAAAAGTTTTTCTTCCAAACAATTTTACAGTTTCTGCCATCTCTCTACAAAATAGCTAATTATTCCACCATGTTTCTCCAGTCTGAAATGGTAGAACAGTTGCTAAATTTCTCAGAGTTTTCTCTAGAGGGGGGTGAATAGAGAATAAAATTTTATTCCAAACACTTAATTTAATTCACTGAATTTGTATATAAATTAACAATCAACTAGATTTTGATGCAGGTAAATAAAATCACAGCATAGTAATTAAAATAAATGCAAAAACACAAAAGACACAAGATTATAGTGGTTTCCCTCAAACTGTGTACATCCACTCTTCTACCCCCTTAGTAAAAATTAACTATCATAGTGTCTAAGTCTTCTAATCAAAAAACTCTTAGAATCAACACCAGATCTTTTGATAAGAAGATCTTAAACAAATTATAGTCCGAGTCTTTTCTTAAGAAGACTCTCAGAACCTCTCACTAAATCCTTTGAAGAGGGATTCTCAAAACTCTTTTCACAAAGTATAACAAGAAAATGAAAGAAGATTTATAATGAAATTAATCTTCTCTTAGTGTCATCTTAACAAATTTCTGAGGACTAACAATAATGATATCTGGAACTTTTGATGAATATCTAAATATCAAAATCATAAAGATTATATCTGTAATTTCCCTTGAGAATAAGAAGACCTAATTCTCTTTTATAAATTCAGCACTATCAAAACAATCGACTAATTGACGGAAGAAGTTCAAATACTGATGATGATCTTCCAAGCTTTTTCAGTCAAAATCAATATATCACAATTTGATATGAGTTTCTTGATCGTCTGAAATTGATGATTGATGTGTGGATTCAATAATACCTCATGATTGTTGTTTCTTTATTGTATTTTATTAAATATATATGGATCGACATCTTTTAATGTCTCTAAGATTCTGTTATGCAAATCCCTTCTTGAAATAATTCTAATTAAAAACCTCAAAATAAATTCTATTAAGAAATTCAATTGATGTAACGTCGAGTTCTAATCGAAGAAACATCAAATTCTAACTGTTTGTAAGAATATCTCGGCAGTCGACATTCTGTCGATATCATATTGAAGTATGTGTCGATATAATTCATTGAATGTCGTCGACTTAGCAATTTCAGTTGCTCTAACTTTTATTCAAAGTAGCGTCAAATTCAAGTAAAAGTTACGTCGACTTCTTTTTGACACATGTTGGCAAATCATGATTTTTCTCTTAAATTCAGTATGCCTTTCTTATGTCCTTTATATCAATAGCATCCTAGGAATTTTAAGATCAAATTACCCTCACTATATATTATAGGTAATAAACCTTGGATGTAAAATCACAAAAAATAATTTGTTAAGATAAATCATAAGGGTTTTCCCAAAAATCTCCCTCTATTTAACTTAACAAATTTTACAAAACTTCAAAAATGGTTTTACAAATATACAGTAGCATGAATACAAAATTTTGATTGAATATGTACTCATCATATATAAGAAAAATAAAGGACATATATAAGAGGCAACTGAATATATGAGGCTTCCATTAAAATCTCTTAAAATTCGAACATAGTTAACAAACATATACCTTCAGAATATACTTATTCTAACAAGAATTCTTCCTTTTTCTAGTGAATACATGCACATCCTTATTTATCTTTTTAACAAAGGAATCTTGACACTTCCCTTGAGCTATCACAACATCATCTACAGCTTCTCTGGCTATTAATAGTATATCAACTAAATTCTCTTGCATTATCTCCCCTGAACTATTGCATTAGAATCCTGAATAGCTTGATCATTATTCTATTCATTCTCCCTCTAAATAACTCGATTGTTAGCTATTTGTTCATCTGTCTCTCTACCTAATAGAATTGTTTGAGACTTTTCTAAGAAGAGCTTCATCTTTTTCTAATGGTTTCAAGTACTTGTCTTCCTCAAACATCTCCCCCTTCTGAACCTCATGAGCCAAGGAGGTTAATAAAGATCTTGTTACTTCTGTGAAAACTAGTTTATTCTGAATATTACTTATAGAATTTTGTACCCCAGAAATCTGATTGAACATACTTTCAACTGAAGATTTGTAACTTAAGGCACTCTCATCTATAAGGGAAGTTAGTGAAGAAGTTGTCTGTTATATAGCTTGAAGAATAACTTTGTTAATATCAAATATCTCAGATAAAAATGTTGCCCAGTAGAATAATGATCATTGTAGTGTTTTATGTCTATATCTAGAAGTTCAGTATTGATAGTTTGATTTAGAATGGACTCTTGAAGTAATTCTTGGGATGGAAACTCTATTGTATTTGCTAGAATGTCTATTTCATGAGAAGTATCAGGCAGTGATGTTTCTGTTGGTAAAACTAACTCATCTAGCATTGGTGAGGATGAGGGAGACATATCATTCTTTGAACCAGGCTTAAGTATCTGTCTGGTTTTCTCTGAAAACAGGGCTATGGTGAGTCTTTTTTCAGGAGATATGTGTACTCTTGATTTGTATAGAGTAGGGAGTGTTGTTTTTGTATCTGACTCATAAAGGTCATATATGCATTATCCTTATGACTATACTTATGACCTATAAGGTTCAAAATACACTTACTCCAATTATTATTTTTTACCAAAACAAAAACTCCCATTATATGCATTTGGGCTTTGGGAATAACATCATGTGCTGATATTTTGCACATCAGCACCTTTCCCTTTATATCAGAAAATAAACTCATATTCTTCTGAAAAGTCTTTATTTTTCAAATTAATTGGTTTATCTTTAGAGAAATTCATCTTCACCAGAGCTTCCTTAATTTCTTCATCAGTTATTTCTACCTCTCCTTCTCCTGAAGGCAAATCAAATATTGTCTGGATAAGTTCCGCAATTATATAGATCTCCGATTCATTTATTTGCTTGATCATTGTGTCATCTTCATTAATTATCATCGAACTAATGACCTCAATTAATTCTATATAATATAATAAACATCTTGTAGTAATCAGTTAGTTAAAATCAGCATTTATAAGTAATTGCAATACTCCTTTAAATGAATCTGCTATAGTAATAAATGAGTCAAGGTCAACACTATAATCATAGTTTGTCTTGGTTGTCTAAAAGTGTCTAGTGTCTACCTAAATCACCTAGAGGGGGGTGAATAGGTGGTGTGTGTGTATTTTTGCGGAATAAAAATAACTTAAAAACAAGCACACTAACACCGAGATTTATAGTGGTTCCCCGAGTTGGGTATGTCCACTTTCCTGCCTCGCCTATCTACCACGAAGGGCTAGATTCTGCTACTTCACCAAACTAAGATTTCCACAATCTTGCACTTCGGAGCTGCAACTCCTACAACCTGGAGACAAACCTCCTACCACTCGGAGAATAACCTCTCCCACAACTTGATCCACAAATGAATCTACGACTCGATCCACAAATTGGATCTACAACTCGATCCACAAACCGGATCTACAACTCAAAAAAATCTCCTACAAAAGTAAATGAATATTTTACAACAATATTACAATCAAACTTAGAGAAGATTTGCAATCTTCAATCCATCGTTCTTCGAGAATAGTAGATCTTGAAATTGCTTGGAGAGTAAGGAAGATGAAAACGTTGAAGATCTAGAATCTTGACTTGAATCTTCGATTGACTCGATCTGGAGAAGTACATATCTCTAGAGAAAGTAGCAATCCAGTCGTGTATGTCGAAGAAGATGAATCGTGCACAGTACGTCAGTGGTTTATTAGAGAAATCGCGAAATCACTGTACGTTAGCGGAGGATACGATCGATTTTCAGAATTGGAAGGTTTTTCTAGGATTGAATTGAGAGCAATAGCACGATTAGATAGAAAGGAAATATCCCCTAGGTATTTATAGAGATCTCTTTGCCAATGGTATAAAGAATTATTCCAAAAACAAAACCTTGAAATCACTGTGCATGGCCGACCGAAACCCGAACTAGAGTTTTGAAAAATTCAAAAAAATGACCTAAGTCAAATTCGTCGAGTATCATCGTGTATCACTAGTATACTCTCCGAATGAGTCTTGATATACGATGAATTAGACTTAGACAAATCAGAACAGGCCAGCCATTCACTCAACGCCAAAGCGGAGAATCATACTCGATGAATTCGTCGAGTATCAGCTGGTATACTTGATGAATTTGTCGAGTATAGGGTGAATGACTCAACACTCTCGATGTCATGATAAGTAATATTCGATGAATGAGACTTAGAAAAATCTAGAGAAGTAGCGCCGAATGGACTCGACGAATTCAGCATGTATCGTCTATTATATTCGATGAATTCAGCGAGTATCGTTAGATACATTCGATGAATTTGATGAGTATACACGATGATACTCGGCGAATTTTACTTGGAGGATTTTCCAATTCTCAGAGAATTTGTCCTAAGTACAAATGATGAATTTGACGAGTGTTGAAAGGTATATATGACGAATTTGACGAGTATCAACGAGTATACTCAACGAATTCGATGAGTATTCCTAACCATACTCGATAAATTTTACTTAGGCAAATTTTTGTCCTTCTAATTCCAAGCCTTGTTCCTTCCTTGATCCTTCTCCTGTACATGGGATAGAAGTACACCCCAATAGAGAGATTACATGTGAGTTAACACATTGGCCTACATAATGAGTGATTACATTGTATAGTCCTGTGTTTACTAACCAACTGTAACCTGACATTGGTGTGTACTTAGCAATGTAAACCTACAAATACGTAACTAAAATAACAGCATCAAATACAGTCACAATTAATCTTAGCTTAACTGGACCCTTCTTCAAATCCAGGTTATTATGCTTACAATACCCAACATTGTCATTTAAGAACCTGCAAGGATTACAAGGAAGAATGGAGAGAAAGGGTAGATGGAAAATAGAGTGGGAAAGATGAAGAGTTTGGAGAAAAATATGAAGTCTAAATAAACGATATGTCGAGAAATTAGGGCATAAATATTCTTGTAGTCGATGTAACATCGATTTATTTTTGATGTATATGAAAATATCATAATCGACGCATGCGTTGAATGGTATCAACGTTGTGTTGAATTGATACAAAACTCTTCATAAACATCGTCTCTAGACATTGCGTTGAATAAAATTTGACGTTCTTTTGAATTCTACTCAATGTTACGTTGAATATAGACTTTTTAAAGTCATTTGTAGGTTTTTCCCAGCAATATTTGTAATTAAAATTAAGAGATTTATAATGACTAAGCTTTATCAAGCATACCTAAAGCATTGATAAAGTAGCTGTGCTTGGTTTCATCAAGAGGTTTTGTGAAAATATTTGCCTTTTGATTTTCAGAAGTCACATATTCTAGGGAAATTTACCCTTTTTCAACATTATCTCTGAGAAAGTGGTGCCTAATCTAAATGTTCTTTGTCCTGCTATGCATGATAGGATTTGATACAATTAAAATAGAACTTGAACTATCACAAAATATTGTGGAATTAGTGAAATTCAAGTTATAATCAAGTAACTGATTTTGCATCCATAAATCTGTGAATAATAGCTTCCAGCTGTAATATATTCAACTTCTCTTATTGAAGTGGAGACTGATGTCTACTTCTTATTGAACTAAAAAATCAGTCTAGTGCCAAGGAATTGACAAGTTCCAGACGTACTTTTTCTATCCAATCTACATCCTGCATAATCTGCATCAGAATATCCATATAATTCAAATTCTAATTTTGCAGGATACCATAATCCCATCTCAGGTGTACCCTTAAGATATCTTAAAATTTTTTATACAAAACTAAGATGTAACTTTTTAGGATCAACCTGAAACCTTGCACACACACCTGTGTCAAACATTATAGCAAGTCTGTTAGCTGTGAGATAAAGAAGATAGCCAATAATTGCTCTATATGTTTTCTAATCTATATACTTACCAGAAACATCCTTATCTAGGATAACATTAGTAGCCAAGGGAGTTTTTATTGTGGAAGCATTTTCCATGCCAAATTTCTTAATTAATTACTTGGTATATTTAGTTTGAGAAATAAAGATACCTTCATTACTTTGCTTTACTTGTAAGAAGATAAAAAAGGATAACTCTCACATGCTACTCCTTTCAAATCTAGACTACATTAAGTCAGAAAACCATTTGCATAATCCAGAATTTGTTGAGCCAAATATAATGTCATCCACATAAATCTAAACAATAAGCAGCTTTTCTTTATGTATTTTAATGAAAAGTGTTTTATCCACCTTTCCCCTTGTAAAAAGAGTGATCTAAGAGAATTGTGGATAAGGTCTCATACTAGGCTCTTAGAGCTTGCTTTAGACCATAAAGTGCTTTGTTCAATTTATAAATTTGAGAAAGATAAGTTGGATTGACAAAACCTAGAGGTTGTTCTACATAAACCTCTTCTTGTAGAAGTCCATTAAGAAAGACACTTTTGGCATCCATCTGGTATACTTTAATTCTTTTATATGCTGCATAGGCTATGAATAATCTGATTGCTTCTATCCTTGCTACTGGTGCAAATGTTTGATTGTAGTTAATTCCTTCCTCTTGTATATATCCTTGAGCAACCAGTCTTGCTTTATTTCTCACTATCACTCCATCAGTATCCATTTTATTTCTGAATACCCATTTGGTTCTAATAACTGGGTAATTCTTTGGTCTCTCCACTAGTTCCCAGATTTTATTCTTTTCAAACTATATAAGCTCTTCTTGCATAACCACAATCCAGTGTGGATCAGTATCAGCTTCTTCAAACTTCTTAGGTTCGAACTGTGATAGGAAGCACTGCAACATCACTCTAGTAGATAGTTATTTTCTAGTTTTTACCCATTGATTTATATTTCCAATAATTTATGATGGAGGATAATCGCTCAGAATTAATCTATCTAGATAAATTCTTGTTTGAGCAATTGGAACATGATCAACTTGATCTTCTATTCTATCTTCATGAGGTAATTCAACTTCCTAATCATTAGCCTATTAAGTAATTATTGAATTAATAGGTCCTTCTATAGGTATTTTATCATCAGAACCCTCTATATCATTTTCTTTTTGATGATTATGGTTTTCTGATGAGTTTTTTATATTTTTCACTACTTTCAACTCTTTAAGACTTTCATCTTTATTAATTCGTTCTTGCAATAAATCTTTGGTGGAAGTTTCCTCCCCTTGGAACAAGCATGAGTTTCATAAAATACTACATTCATGGATTCTTCATTTTAAGAGTCCTTTTATTGTAGCACCTATAAGCTTTGCTTGATAAAGAATGTCTCAAAAATATTGCAACACCAGCTTTTTTATCAAATTTGGCTAGATAACTTTTCCCATTGTTAAGAATGTAACAAACACAGCCAAATATTCTAAAATAAGAAACTATTGGTGGCTTACCATTTAAAAGCTCATATGGAGTCTTTTGTTTAGTCTTACGAATAAGACATCTATTAAGAACATAATTAGCAGTGTTGACTTCTTCGAGCCAAAAGGACCTAGGCAAGTTGGACTCTAATAATAATGTTCTTTCAGATTCAATGAGTGTTTTATTTTTTCATTCAGCAACTCTATTTTGTTGAGGAGTTCTAGGAGCTGAAAAGCTTTGTCTTATCCCCTCATCCTCACAAAATCTATAGATCAACTGATTTTCAAACTCTATACCATGATCACTTCTATTCAAATACACTTTAATATCAAATTCAAATTGAATCTGTTTAATAAATCTTGTGAGAGTTGTGAAGGTTTCAGACTTTGCTTTTAAGAAAAAGACCAAACTAAACCTTGAGAAGTCATCCACAATAACAAAAGTGAAAGACTTACCTCCTAAACTTTGAGTGGTAAGAGGACCAAATAAATCCATATATAGTAAGTATAAAATTCTTGGAGAATCATTCTTACCAATTGGTTTCAATGAAGATTTTACCAGTTTGTCTTGCTGACAAGCTCTATATGGATTAACTTTCTATACTTACCTTTTGGTAAGCCTCTTACTAACCCATCCTTTGAAAGCATTGTTATGGCCTTGTGGTTTGAATGACCAAGCCTTCTATGTCATAGTTCATTCCTGTCTACTTTAGTATTGAATAAGCATAATTCATTGTTAGAAGAACCAAAATCAACAACATATATATTGTTTTTTTTCTAGAACTAGTTAGCACAATATTATCTATTCTAGAATTACTTATTTAGCAACGGTTATTAATGAACACAACCTTATATTCACCATCAGACAATTGACTAATGATAATTAGATTATGTTGAAGTCCTTCAACATAACATACTTTAACAAAGGTGATATCCCCAATTTTGATCATAGCATAACTTTTGGTCTGACCATAATTAGAATCACCAAATACTACCTTGGGACCATTTTGGCCTTGAAATTTATCAGCATTTCTCTTTGTCCAATCATATGTCTGGAACATCCACTGTCCAAATACCACTGCTGATTTGTGGAAGGATAGCCTTTTTCCTACACATGAGTTTAAACATTAGTTGGGATCCTGGTTACCTTAGACCCATTATTTATTTTTTCCATTATAAGGTGTAATGAAAGTATATGATGGCCTTTCAAAATACCACTTTGGATAAAAAAGTGATGGTCTATTAAACCAATAGCTTCTAGTTTTATGACCTTTAATAAAGCAATCTTGACAAAAATCCTTTATAAAGTTATTTAATAAGAAAAATTGCTTTCCAGGGATATGCGTCGAGTTGAAGTCAACGCAATATTTGGAATGCGTTGATTTGAAGTCGATGTTTCACAAGAGTTGCGTCGATATGAAGTCATCACATGTTCCTCACTAATTGAAACTATTGATTTTTGTTTCTTATTTAACATTGGCTGGCTATCTACAACACTATTTCCTTTGAACTTATTTTCATCATTATTAAAGCTTATTGTTCTTTCTAGATATTCATAATGAATTATTTTGAATGGTACTTGCTTTACTTTAACAAATGACCGAATTTTTTCAAGCAAGTTTATTATTTATTATTACTATCCTGTGAGGGTTTGCTCCTAATCCCAAATTATCAAACATTTTCTTAAGATTTTCAGTAATATTCTTAAGTTGATAACTCCTTCAATTCAAGGTGTCTTCAAAGACTTTTGCCTTTGATAATTCTTCTTTAAATAAAGAGTTTACTTCAGTTAACTTATTTAACTATTCCTTTATATTAGTTATCTCAATTTTTAAAATCTTATTTTGTTCTATTTATTCATTATCATCAGTACAAGCTTCATATAATTTCAATTTTTCCTTAATAATTTTATTTACTTTTCCAATTCTATCTCATCTATATAAAATTATCTAAAACATACTTTAAAATTATCTGAAGTAAAATCAATATCATAAAAATAATCAGGTACCTCATTTATATCATGATCTAATTCTATCTTTAGAGCCATGAGACATGCTTCTTCAATAACAGCTTCTTCTTTTGATGAAGAGCTGGACTCAAAACTTGTGACACTCCAGTTTTTAGCAATAAAACCTTTTCTCTTTTTCTTATCTTTTCTTTCAGGTATTTCTTCTTTTGATCCTTGCAACCTGATTTTTCCTTTTACTGATCTAGGCATTCTATTGATATAGGTCCAGGTTTTATACATGTGAACTAGATTATATCCTTGTTAGGAGTCTTATTAAACCTTAGTTTGCCTTAATATCTATCTCTTCTCCTAGAGCCTTCTAATTTTATCCATTTTCCAAATCTTCTTGCTAGAAGATTAGATATCTCATTCTTTGAAAATAGATGGCTCATCCTCAATAACTTTGAAAGCAACTGATTTTTCTCTAGAAGTTAAGTTATTCTCCTTAACTTTTGTTTCAGCTCTACTCTTTAGTTGTTGTTCATATGACTTCAACTTTCCTAGTAAAGCATTTATTGTAATTTCATTGTGACACCTTGCTTCTCTGATGGTACAAATTCTAGAATCTCATGTACTTTGGAAGTACAAGAGTAATTTATCACTTATTTCAGTGAGAGATATGTCTTTATTCAATCACTTCAGCTCATTGATTATCATGATGAATCTGTCAAACATTCCCTTTATAGATTCATCAGTTTTCTTTTGAAAATTCTCATAATGAGCAATTAATAGTGCTTCTATCTTTTCTCTCATCTGCACTTGCACCAACTATTCTTGAAAGTGATTCCCATATCTCTTTTATTGACTAACAATCAGCAACTTTTTGAAATATATCATCAGACATATTATAAACTAGTATGTTCATAGCTTTTGCATCACAATCTTTTATCCTCTTCTCGATGTCTGCCCATTCACTTCTTGGTACAAGTTTTATAGTTGTATTTCCTTATGCATCCTTTTTGTATGGCATTGGTGGTCCTGTCAAAATTGATTCAAATACACCCTCATCAATAGAGTTTATATATAATTCGATTCTAATTTTCTAGAGTGTAAACCTTTCAAGATTACAAACCGATGGCCTAGCAGAAGCAAATCCTTTGAATGTATTTGAAGATATTTTTAAGAATATAAATGTAAATATACTAAAGCAATTGAAATGATCTTTTGATTAAGGTGTTAACCTTTTATTGATTAATCTCCTCTAGATTAACCTAATAATGATCAACATCCCTCTGATACTAATTAAATGGGAGAGTAGTTGCTAAATTTTGCAGAGTTTTCTCTAGAGGGGGGGGGGAATTGAGAATAAAATTTTATTTTGAATACTTAATTTAATTCACAAAATTTGCATGTACATTAACAATCAACCAGATTTAGATGCATGTAAATAAAATCACAGTACAGTAATTAAAACAAATGCAAAAACATAGAAGATAAAAGATTATAGTGGTTCCCCTCAAACTAAGTACATCCACTCTTCTACCCCCTTGGTAGGAATTCACAATCACAGTATCTGAGTCTTTTGATCAAGAGACTCTTAGAACCAACACTAGATCTTTTGATAAGGAGATCTTAAACCAATTACAGTTTGAGACTTTTCATAAGGAAACTCTCAGAACCTCTCATTGAATCCTTTGAAGAGGGATTCTAAAAACTCTTTTCACAAAGTGTACAACAAAATAAAAGAATATTTGTGAAAGAATTAATCTTCTCGCAGTGTCTTCTCAGTAAATTTTTTAGGACTATCAGTGATGATATCTGGAATTTTTGATGAATCTCTAAATATCAAAATAACATAGATTATGAGCTTAATTTCCAAATGATCCTTGAGTAATCTCTGAATCTGATGCAGTTTCCTCTTGAGAAGAAGAACTAATTCTCTTTTGCAGATTCATCAACTATCAAAACAATCGACTGATTGATGAAAGAAGTTCAATTGTTGATGATGATCATCCAAGCTTTTTTTGTTGAAATCAATCTATCACGATCTGATATAAATTTCTTGATCGTCTAAAATTAATGATTGGTGTATGGATTCAATAATAGCTCATAATTGTCAATTCTCAGTTATATCTCATCATATATATATATGGATCAACATCTAACATCTCTAAGATTATGTTATGCAACCCCTTTATGAAAAAATTCTGATTAAAAACCTCAAAATAAATTCTGTTAAGAAATTTAGTCAACGTAACGTCGAGTTATAATCGAAGCAACATCAAATTCTGATTGTCTATAAGAATATCTCTGTAGTCAACATTCTATCGATATCATGTCGATGTATACATTGATATAATTCTTTTAATGTCGTTGAATTATCAATTTCAGTTGCTCTGACTTCTAGTCGAAGTTGCGTCGACTTCTAGTCAATGCATGTTGGCAAATCATGCCTTTTCTATAAAATTCAGTATGCCTTTCTTATGTCCTTTATATCAATAACATCATAGGACTTATAAGACCAAATTACCCTCACTATACATTATAGGTTATAAACCTAAGAAGTAAATTCACTAAAAATAATTTATTAAGATAAATCCTAAGGTTTTTCCCAACATAGTCATTGTAGCCGTGCCAAACAGAGCCTTAATACCTATGGATTTATTTGGACCAATTAGCACGCCAAATCTAGGAGGAGGAAAATATACTTTTGTTTTAATAAATGACTTTTTAAGATTTTGCAAGACTATATTTCTAACTTCCAAATTTGATGAATTCTTTGAATTTACTAAATTATGCATTTGTATACAAATTCAACTTTATTTAAAAATAAAATGAATACGCTCGGATTAAGGAGGTGAGTTTGAAAATGATAGATTTTTTTATTTTTACAATGATCTAGGAATCAAACATTAATTTTCTGCACCACACACTCATTACAAAAATTGTGTAGTGGAGGGAAAAAATAGAACCCTTCAAGAGCTAGTACATACTATGCTTTCTGAATATGGGTTACCTAAATCATTTTGGGCTGAAGCTGTAAATACCTGAAAGTCTTTGTTTTAAAGGTAGCTTGCAACCTAGGGGGGTGAATAGGTTGTTTAACTATTATTATTCTCTTTTTAGTTTTTCCTTTGGCTCTAAATGTGTTGACAGTAGTTTGCTTTCAAGAACCTGCACAAAAAAAATAATACAGAAAAGCACACAGAGATTTATTATGGTTCCCTAACTTATGGGTACATCCACTCTCTTCCCACCTTGCCAACTTCCTATTGGTCAAGGCACTTCTCCAAAACACTTCTCCAATGAGCTTACACCTCAGATCCCTCAGGATCTCTCAGTCTCCTCTAAGAACTACTGCTCAGCCACAAGGGCCTATAACTCAGTGATCAGCTAATCACCTTCCTCAAGTCAAAGGCCCTACAGTAAGGCTGGGAGGACAGACCTATCTCAGATCCAAAGGATCCTACCTCAGAGAGTTACACTCTCCTACAGCTCAGGCAAGTTGCCCTACCTCAAGCTAGTGGCCCTACAGATCAGATTCAATTGGATCCTACAACTCAGAGAGCTTCACTCTCATACTACTCAGGCAATATTGCCCTACCTCAGGCCAGTGGCCCTACAAACTCAAATCCTATTAGATCCTACAGAAAGATGAGTTTTGAATGTTTTGACACATGGAAATTTCTATGTGTAGAAACCTAGAGCTGAGTTATCTCAGCACTATCTTGCTTCACAACAGCAAGTAGAAATTTTGCGAGAAGAAACTTAGAATGAAGATTCTGATCTTGCTGAAGAATAAGGTGAACTTGTGTTCTTCAATCAGACAATTGATCCCTCTAGATAATGGTGTCTTTACTTTCTTCCTCTATCAAAAACCTTTCTGATTATGCTATAGCTGATGAAAAAGCAATAGCTCACTGAACTTTTCATTCCTACAGGAAGACTTCAAGCTCTTTCTCGGCGATAATGGCGAGAGATATGGATTCCGGCTGCTACCATTTGAAATGATAATGCCCTAAAAGTTATCTTACATCTTGGCTCATCTCCTCCTTTTATAGTTCGCCGATCAACGGTTCTTAGAGATCAGTGGGCCCCACTTGCAGTATCCAGTTGCCCCTTGCTTTAACAAAAGAAGACGTACAATAGCATTGAGTGAACAAGCCTCACTCAACGCCTTTTGCCTTATCTCATTCTTTAGCCTTTTCTGCATGTTTGGCGTTGAGAGCGTTGAGTGAGCATGCCTCACTCAATGCTTTTTGCCTTAGCCTATTTTCTATGTCTGCAATATATTAAGCATTGAGAGCATTGAGTGAGCATGCCTCACTCAACACTTTTTTCCTTGGCCAGATTTACTGCTACTTGGCGTTTAGTGAGTAAGCTCCACTCAACGCCAAAATACTTAACAAACACTTCTGTTATCTAGCGTTGAGTGAGTAAGCTACACTCAACGCATTTGGACTTAGCCAAATTTTTGTGCCTAAGAACACTGGCTTTGAGAGTTAGTCAATGAATTATCACATGGCGTTGAGTGAGCTTGCCTCACTCAATGCTTGTGGACTTTGTAAATATTCACAGTTTTCTTATGGCATTGACTAACTGAGCTATACTCAACGATTATGATGCTATGGTGTTGAGTGAGTGAGCTAAACTCAATGCATGTGGACTTAGCCATTTTTCTGCTCATTTCTACTTAGGCTATTACAGCATTAGCCTGTCTCACAGTCATTTTCTGTATGGCATTGAGTGAGTTGACTTCACTCAATGCTTGTGGACTTAGCCACTTTTTTAGCCTGCCATTACTTTGGCTTTGACTCAATAGGCTCCACTCAGTACTATAAGTCATCTGGCATTGAGTAAGTATCCTTCACTCAATGCTTGTGGACTTAGATAGATTTCTGTCAATCTACTCCTTAGGTAAGAGTTTACCTGACTTAGCCACTTAGGCTATCTGTCCCATCAATGTTATAGGACAACCCTGCATGTATGAACTTGAACATGTATTAAATATACCATTGTGTATGCTCATTGACATATCTGACTTCTTCAAATCTAGGATATTATGGGCAATGGACCCAACAATACCTCGTGTTATGTTATCAATTATGCCATGCTTTGCTCTTCTTTAAAATTAACTCCTTATGAATTATATTTTCAAAAGAAACCAAATGTATCTTATTTTTGTGTTTTGGTTATAAATATTTCATTTTAAACACTAAAGATACATTAGGTAAATTTGATGAAAAATGTGATGAGAAATTTTTTATTGGTTATTCTTCAACTAGTAAAGCTTTTAAAATTTATAATAAGAGGACTAAAATAATTGAATAATCTATTCATGTAAGATTTGTTGAGTTTGTTTCTTGTGTAGATTCTAATCTACAGGAAATGAAGAGGAACCACTTCCCCTTTTGGAGCATGAGGATGATGAAACACATGGAGAAAAAGAAGAATAAAAAAAGGAGAGAGAGGTAGAAATAGAAGTATTGAAATTAAAAGCAAGTTTTATATCTACTCCAACAATGCTCTTATTTTAGACTATTATGGGTGAAGATCTGGGGAAGTTATGCACTTCCTAGGGAAGAAAAAAACTTGATCTACTTTCATTTGCATTTGAGATTTCAGACCTCCAAGTGAGCTAATATTTATAAAAAGGTCATCCAAAGGAACTTATTTTTGACAATCCATCAAAATGGGTTAGTACTCATTCTTCTTTACATGAGTCTTTTTCAAACCTTTATTTTGTATCCGAAATAGAACAAAAAATATTTCAATCGCTTTAAGAGATTAATTTTGGTTTTTTAGCTAAGAATAATTTGAACGTAATAAGGTTTGAAAACTTTTAGAAAGGTCACCTATTCATCCTATTGTAGGTGTAAAATGGATTTTCAAAAATAAATTAGATGGTGATTCTAGAATTACAAGGAATAAAGCTAGATTAGTAGTGCAAGAGTATTCACAAATCGAGGGGATTGATTTTGATGAAACTTTTGCACCTATTACTCGCTTAGATTCTGTTAGAATTTTTCTTGTTTTTTCAAGTTTTAAGAGATTTAAATTGTTTCAAATAGATGTTACAAGTGCTTTTTAAACGGGTTTGTTAAAGAAAAAATTTTATGAAGAATAACCCCCCAGTTTTGTTAATGAAATTTTTTTTGATAATGTGTAAAAGTTAGAAAAAGTGCTTTATGGTTTAACAAAAGTGTCTCGTGCTTTTTATGAAAGACCAACTTTATATTTATTAAAGCACTATTATAAAATGGGAAGTGCGGATAGTAAACTCTTCATTAAGAACATTAATGATGATTTGATTATATTGCAAATTTATATAGATGATATCATTTTTGGAGCCACTAATGAAAAGTTATGTAATGAAGTTGATTTAGTGATGAAAAATGAATTTGAAATGGGAGTGTTAGGAGAACTTTCATATTTTATAGGATTTCAAATTACTCAAAGTCAAGATGGTATTTTGATTTGTCAATCTAAATATATTCATTATATTCTTAAATGATTTGGATTTGAAAATCTTAAGCTAGCTAATTCTCCTATGAGTGCTTCATTAAAGTTAGGAAAAGATGAAAGTGGTATTTTTATTGATCAAACATTATATAGAGGAATGAAAGGATCATTATTGTATTTGAATACATCTAGACTTGATATTATTTTTGATGTTTGTTTTTGTGTTTGATTTCATGCTAATCCCAAAGAATCACATTTAAAAGTGGTTAAATGAATTTTTGATACCTTATTGGTACATCTAGATTAAATTTATGGTATCCACATAATGATTCGATTATTTTATGTAGTTTTTATGATCAGACTATGCAGGATGTTTGTTAGATCTTAAGAACAATAGTGACACTTGTCATTTCTTAGGTCATTCACTTATATCATGGTAGAGTAAGAAATTGAATTTTACTACTCTCTCCACCACCGAGACTGAATACATTACACTAGGTAGTTGTTATGCACAAGCCATAAGAATGACTCAAACATTAGAAGACATCAGTGTACATCAACATAATATAGAATTAAAATATGATAACAAAAGTATTATCGACCAAATAAACAATCTTGTTCATCATTCTAGATCTAAGCATATAGATGTTCTACATCATTTTATTTGAGATCATACTAAAAAAGAACATATGAAAATTAGTTTTATAGGAACAAACTCTGAACTTGCAAGCAGTTTCACAAAACATTTTCCCGATTCACATTTTACAATGCTTCAATTATAATTAGGAGTATTATGTTGGAGATGAAGGTTCATATATTCTCAGTTTGATAATATTAATTCCCATGTTTTATTTGATCACATATTGTGTTTGATAGAGTGTGCAGGTTTACAGGTCCAAGCGAAGCAAGTAAGCTCTCCTCTGACACCTATCGTCGAGCGGTAGCAGTTACCGTCAGGCGGTATCCTGAATTAAATAGACATGGTGCTCGAGTTACTAACGCATCGCGCTAGTCCTACCGCCCGCACTAGCCTAAGGATTTATTTCAACCAGGCGCTCAGGATGCTACCGCACATACGTTAACTTATTACCGCGCCGCGCTAGCCTACTCAACGGTCATCGAGATTGATTCACTGAGATGACTGGACTACCACTAGGCGATACCTTCCTACCGCACCGTGCTAGCCCACTCAATGATCATCGAGATGGATTCGTCAAGAAAACTAGACTACCACCAGGCGATACCTTCCTACCGCGCCATGCTAGCATGAAAAAGAGGAAAATATTCGTTTTGAATATTTTTCCAAATTTGTAGGATAGCTGTCAGCATCAAGCACGTCGACCTATCGTCGGGCGGTAGTCTTACTGCCGATGGTAGCCTATTTTTATGAAGACGTATAAAATGTGCGTCATTTTTTGAATTCCTAAGGGAGAGATGAATAGAGACTCTGAACTTTCATTCCTAGGGTTCAGCAACTACCTCTGTGCTTCTGTTATGCTGTCTCCATTGAAGGAAGATGAAATCGCCTCCCTCCCATTCGTGCATGAAGAACTCCCATGAGTTAAAGACATCAACGACTATGAGGAGATGATCGGTTGCATCCACACGAAGATCTCAAGCACTGGTCAGAGATCGCTAAACGACAAAATTGTGTCGAGGGAGATTCAAACTTTAATATTTTATTCTTCTTGTACTTTTTCTCGTTTCTCTATTCTTGTGATGAGGGAAATCGACCGGTAGAGTTCGTCGGAATCTTGGGAAGATTCCATGAGAAATCATCGCAGGGAAGGGACGTCTACATCGGGTGATCTAGCAGGGCTCTAAGACACTTCCTTATGCGAAGGTGAAGAGCTAGCTTGAAGAACTTTCTTGGAGAGAAAGGGAGAGAGTCAACCGATCCAAGTAATGGGTCGGTATAGAAAACCAAAAGTGTTTCTTCCTTCACCGCCTCCGATCTCTGACATCATGGGGATCAAGTTTTTGTAATTGATCAAAACAGTTGTTTATTCAGTTTTAATAAAATTCATTTCCTGTTTCTATTTATTGGGAATAGCTTTGTGATTGTTAGTCGGTGATTCACTAAAGGGTGCGTAGATCTCCAAGGAGGAATTTGCCCAGGAAAATGAGGTTTGTGACCTACCGCCACGCGTTAGCAACCTTACACTCCGCAGTAGCTTCCAACACTTATTTTTTGGACCAAAATATTTCAAATTTCAAATTAACGCGTAAACTGTATTCACCACCCCCCCCCCCCTCTAAGGTTGACCACTAGATCCAACAAGTGGTATCAGAGGGAGATTACTTCAAAAAGAGCTTAAAATCCTAAAGTAAGATTGCCAACGCGGATCATGCTTTCCCTAAGGGACAAGGGGTGAGTAGACCTTCACTGTTTATGGGGAGTGACAACAATCACTAGAGAACGAGAATGAAAATCTTTTTAATGACCAAAAACATGGATGTGTGGGCCATGATCAAAACAAAATACACTACACCCACTATGATGGTAGGTGACACCATCTTAGTCAAACCACAGGAAAATGTGATGATGCTGATAAGTTGAGATGTACCAACAATGACAAAGCCATGAACTCACTATTCTGCGCATTAGATAAAACTAAATTTAATAGAATCTGTAATTATGAAACTGTGTATGATATATGACGATTACTTGAGCTTACTCGTGAAGGTACCTCGCAGGTGAAGGAGTTGAAGCTGTTCCGACTCAAATCTGAATACGAACAATTTTAGATGGAGATCGGCGAGGAGGTTGACAACATGTATACCCGCTTCACAAAGATTTTCAATGCCTCGAGATCCCTTGGGAAGAACTACTCAAATGTAGATCTGGTGAGGAAGATCCTGCAATCTTTGGCTCTACGTTTCAACCCGAAGGTGACTGTTATTGCTGAATCACACAATATCAGCACCCTGGAGATAGAGAGTCTCATTGGAAACCTGAAGATACATGAACTTGAATTAAAGATTCAAGCTGAGGAGTATCCCACGGAGATAAAGAAGAAGGGGCTGGCACTTAAGGCTGCAAGGGAGAGAAAGGTTGCTGAAAAATTTAAGGAGGATGACGAAGAAAGCCTTTATGTACGAGAGTTCAAAAGGTTCATGAATAATCCCAAGAGGTAGGGAAAGTTTAAGAAATTCTTGAAGAAAGGTGTTGAAGAAACCATAAGGTGGAACAAACCATCAAAGGAGATGGAGAGCGACGATGAGAAAACCCTACTCGAGTTTTACCACTGTCACAAGCCTGGACACATAAAAAGGGAATGTCCAAGGCTCTAGAAGGAGGAAAAGGAGAAACAGAGACGACATAAAGTAAAGAAGAAGGTGCTAAAGGCGCTAACATGGGATGAGGATGGATTTGATGAGTTAAGCACCTCAGACTCAAGTAGTGAAGATGAAGCAAATCTATGCCTCATGGTGAGGAATCAAGATGAGCCTAAAGATGAGTACAGTGTCCAGAGCGACACTGAGGTAACCCCACCCTCTAATAATGAACTTCTTGAAATTTATGAGCATCTATGTGATAAGTTAGATAGTGTTATACTTGAGAAAAAGTCCATTAGAAATGAAAACAAGAAAATTAAAAAGGACTTAGAAAATTTAAAGAGTGAATTGATAAAATGCGGTAAAGAGAAGATCGAGTGCCTATAGTGTCCTCACTCGATATCAAAGATCGAAGAGCTAAAGGCAAGTCGCTCCAAGGCATCGTTGGAAATGAACAATCTCACCAATGAAAGGAATGTCTTGGAGAAAAGACTTCAAATGTCTCTTGCTAAGATAGACGAAGGTAAACAACAATTCACCAATCAGTGCGTAATGCTACTCTATGAAAACACTACCCTAAAGGAAAGGATCCATGATCTTAACTGTGCATTCCAGAAATTCAGAATAGGACAAAAATCTCTGAATATGTTGTTAGGTGCACAGTGTTATGGATCTGGAAAATTTAGACTAGGATACATAAGTGCAATGCTACCATTGAGCGGTAATCACTCTCAAGTTAAGCCTAAAACGAATTATAAAAACTCACAAATTAAGGTCAATATTTCTGAAAGGCTATCCCCAACCTCAAGCACGAGTGCTAAGAACATGATTAAGACAACATCCACTGCTTATATCTTATGTGCAAACTATCAAAGATTTGGTCAAACATCTGGCTCGTGTCTGAGGAAAGGTGCCAAGAAAACTATGCAAGTCTGGCTACCAAAGTATTCTACCTATCTCATGGGTGGGACAACTTGGATAACTAGATCTTTACCTTCATCTTCTTTTTAGGTGTGTTTGCAGGCTAAGTATAAGGATAACGTGTAGTACTTGGACTCTGGGTGTTCCAAGCACATGATAGGAGATAAAGACAAGTTCCTTAGCCTAGAGAAGAAGGGGGCATGGTTCGTTCGGAGACAATAATAAAGGACACATTCTTGGAATCAACACCATATGTAACAAAGCATTTTCAATTTCAAATGTATTGTTTGTAGATAGACTTCGGCATAATTTAATCTCAATTAGTCAACAATGTGATAAAGGCCTGAATATTATATTTGAATCCTCTATGAACACTTGCAAGATTATAGATGCTAAAACTAATATTGTTTTACTTACTGCTCACAGAACTCATTATGTTTACACTATTAGCTTTGAAGATATATCTACCTCTGTTTTGAAATGCTTAGTTACCAAGAATGAGGAATTTGATTGAGCCGACTTCCCACGACATGTGGCCAAGGAGCGTCCTCCCTCTGACGATGATGGTGACCCGGTAGATTTTAATGGAGATGTCGGCCCGCAACACTTTGATGACGGCGACAGCATGCTTACGGACGACCCTTGGAAGCGTCGCCACAATAGCCGTCCGGAGCGCAAGCCCAATTATTATTTATTAATAATAAATATTAATAAATATTAATTGAGTAATAATATATTTTATTAGTTGTTTTATTTCGAAATTATCATTTTTATTTCATGTTTAATTTCATGTATTATTTGTAACATGGTTATGTTATAAAACCATGGTGTATGTGTTGTGTTTTATTTCATTTTCATGTTGGGCTGCATGTAGCCCTTATCCCTTGATTGTAAAGCCTATATAAAGGCATGTACTCCTTTATTTTTCCCTAGTTAATGAATGAAAAGAAAACCAATTTCAAGATTGAAATCCTCCTCCTTCTCCAAGGCAAGTTTCGGCCCCCCTCTATTCCTCTTCTTCTTCTTTGGCAGTCGGCCACCCTCCTCCCATCTCTCTCGGCCTCCCTTCTCCTCCCCTTCTCCCTTCATCACTTCTTTACATCCTTGCTACCCGAGCCCTACCTTCTTCTTCCTCCTTCATACAACCTGCCATCTCTCTCCCACAACCAACCCGAGCCACCTCCTAGCAATCCTAGCCGAGCCACCTCCATCACCAACCTCCACAGCCGCCACCTAACTCCTCCCTCACAAGACCCGGCCACCACCCAAAACTCCCTCACCCGAATAGCCCTCATCCTCTTCAAACCCGAGCCCCCCTCCACCACCACCAAAACTGAGCCCCACCTTCTCCTCTTTCCCTCCACACCAAATCTCTTTCCTAATCCAAAGTATTCTCTACAATATTCCCCCTTATTTACTATATTCAAAATATATCCCCATCCATAAATTCTCTACCTACCATATTTGAATTATATCATTCCTTAACTATTTCTGATATCCTACCACCTTTTCTCTTTCCTGCCTTATTGGGAAATATTATTTCCATATTCAGAAGATTTCGTCGGGACTTTCCAAATATAGCGTGATACGAAGAAGGCGACGAATTTCTCTCCCTCCGGCGTATCTCTGGCGGAGCCGTTGAAGAACGATTCTAGTAGAGTGAACCGGATTCATCAAATCTGGTTGGGTAACGAACATTTCCACCTTTATGTGTTTCTCTTCTTTAGATAGATCTTGTGGCATTTGGCAAATTGCATGGCTTGTATAACGTTTGATTTTTTTGTGGTTAATTTATTTTTGTTATTGTCCTGTTACTTTATTTTCGTTTAAGTTTGTGAGGCGTGGCGGCCCTCGTTTGTATTTTGTTGGGAGAGAACCACCCTTGCCCGAATCTTTTGTTTTCGGTGGTTTCTCTTTTGGTACAACACGCTCGACCGAACCGTGTGGATTCTTTTCGCTTGAGAGGACCTTGGCCTATCACCTTGGTATTATCTTAAGGGGCCTTGTGACCCCCCCCCATAATCTTTAATTAGTAACAATATTAATTGAATCGTTACTGCGTTAGATGCTTGAGCGTGATGTGCGGGATATTGGAGAGCGTCGTGTTAGTTACGTCGAACACCATAACGCCCAAAAAGTATAAGCCTACATCAACTTGGTATTAGAGGGAGGTTCACGTCAATTTCCTAATTGGCACCCTCCCCCTCTTATTTGGCACGTTAACAAGCACTCACTCATTGCATGGTATTTCATAAAAATCAATTTTTAATTTTTTGGTCTGCAAATAGCGACCTAAAATTTTCAATTTTTTTCAAATTTCAAAAAATTAAAATTCTGGAAATTCTCTATCATTTTATTAGTAAGAAATCAAAAAAATATTTTATTTTTATTTAGTCATTATTTTTATTAAATCTTTATAAATTTTTAATTTTGGTCTGCAAATAGCGGACTATCTTTTTATTTTTTTAGCAAAATCAAAAAAAATTTATTTAATAATCTTCATATTATTTACTGCAAGCAAACCAAAAATATATATTTTTACCCTAGCTATTAGGCGGGAACAATTCTATCTTTCCAAGAATTAGTTGTTCAGGTACTATTTTCTTTGCATTCGCACAAAATCCGGATCGAGTGACCTCTCCAAGTTCACCCTGAAATGGCTTTTGACGTTAACGCTTCCAATCGTCCCGTGACTTATCTACACACTAATATTTTTACCTATGATTGTTATGGGGATCCCAAGTATTTTAGATACTTGCTTGAGGGGGTAGAAACTTATTTCAAATATAACCAATTGGGTGAATACCAAAAGGTTAGTGTAGTCCTAGAGCGGTTAAGAGGTCGAGGCCGCGAGTTTTGGCTGAACGAAGAGAAAGAGCGCGGTGCTGGTAGCTATCCTTATGCTTGGCCGCACATGCGAAGAATTCTCTCAGCAAAATTTGATTCCCCCTACCGCCTTAGTACTAGCCCGATATTCGATAGCCAGTATTGTTATGGCACTAGAACCAAACCGGATCATAGGATTGACATATTATCCCAAGATAGGTCCTTTCCCCAGGTAGGTAGAGCTTCCCCTAGCGTAACTACACCCACCTATAGAGGAAGCGAAACAGTGAGGTCCCCTATCCCGAGTTATGTACATGTGACTGCTAGGACTGTGCCCGTCACTGAGGACGAGGCTGAATACACTGGTAATTTGAGTGACAATCAGGAGATTGGTTACCCTAGTGACCTGGACGAGGATTTCTCCTCTGAGGAACCGTCTCCTCTTCCTTTTGGCGAGGTTTCTGAGGCTTCTCCCTTGATAGTTATGGAGTCTTCTGATGACCCTGAGTTAAAAGACATTTCAGCTGAGTCACCCTATATTGAGAGCTTACCTATTACTGATTTAGGTGATGACCTGCTAGAACACGAGCTAGTTCCTTCTAGCCCGGAACATATTGAGGTGCCCATTTATTTAGCTTCCCCGTTAGATCAATCCAGTCGGATAAGTGCAAGTGAGGATCATAATATTATAATGATTGATCCAGGATTGGTAGATGTTTCAACGGTGTTGGAAGAGTTACCTTGGGATGGATGTTTATCTTGGGATAATCTTAGTGGTGCACATCCGGGAGATAGTTCATTGATATTATCATCGTTGCTTGAGGGTCATACTAATTTAGATTCTCCCCGGGATTCGATTTGCCCAACCCTCCATCCTGATTTAGACAATGTACCTACTTCGTGGGAAGATTTGTTTAGCGAAGGATGTGACGTTTTGGAAGATTTACCCAGTGTGGGAAGGCTATTTGTGGATTACGGTAGCACTGAGGACCCGATGACATTTCTTTGATGTTAGCTCTTTCACCAGAAGCCAAAAACTATTTAGAAATTTTGTCGGATACGATTTTGCCTACCTATGATATGATCACTAATTCTGAATTAAATAAAGTATCAAATGAGTTGGAAGACTTGTCGGCTGAGTTTTTAGTGAGGACGAATCCACTGTTTAATTTTTCCTATGATTTTAACGGCCTGCAACCGGAGGCTTGTTCTTGGACGAGTAATCCATGTCTTGACGTTGAGTGTGACTTAACTTCCCCTACGGAATCACCCATGTCGACTCTCCCTCCGGTTCATTTAACTCGAGTAGATGATTTATTAGGACACGAGCTAGTCGTTTCTAGCCCTTTATATTTGGAGAAGTTTATTATTACCGCCTCCCCATTAGGCTTACTTCGATGGATGTGGGTAAACGTAGTTGGTGACGAGCGTTTTCTACTAGCTATTCATTATGACATTTTTAAATCAAAATTTAATTCAAAATTTAAAATGAAAACGTTAGGCTCCACCAAAATAATTTTTGAATTTAAAGCACCCGTGCCACCTGACATTGTTTCGTTATTTTCTACTATTAATTCTAGTCATGTTGCACATGGGTTCACCCCACATGGTTTTAAGTTAATTAGGCGCATTCTTATCCTTTTAATACATCAAAATGTGTCCTTTAATTTACTTGCGAGTTTGTGTCAGAAAGTCTCGCACCGTTATGTGATTGATTTGGTTTTGGCTTGTCTCACCCCTGAACGGATGCTCCCGGGCACCTTAGAAATAATAACGAAACAGCTAGTCTATTCTTTACGAATTTTACGGAAGTTTGGTGACATGACATTTCTTTTAAAAGTTTCCACTGATTGGGGCATAGCTCCTATTTTCATCGTTACATACTTTACGCTTTATGCTTTTATACCACTTGAAATATCTATCTCTCCGTATATATTTTCCACTATGCTTTCTATTGGGTTGGGTGGTGACAGCTACTTAGGATCGCTCTCCTTCTCGGCCTCAATCGGAGGTTTGTTGGTGGATGTTGTTGAAATTCTTTTTCCTTCTTTGGCTAATGCGTATTTGAGGTCCCTCCAAGACCACCTTTTGTCATGCAGGTCCTTATTCCCCGCCGATGACCTTCCAGGCGAGTACACACAGGTATACTCATCAGTGATGAGTATTTTTAAGAGGGGGAGGATTGATGGAGCCGACTTCCCACAACATGTGGCCACGGAGTGTCCTCCCTCTGACGATGATGGTGACCCGGTAGATTTGAATGGAGACGTCGGCCCGCAACACTTTGATGACGACACTAGCATGCTTACGGACGACCCTTGGAAGCGTCGCCACAATAGCTGTCCGGAGCGCAAGCCCAATTATTAATTATTAATAATATATATTAAAAAAAATAATTCAGTAATAATATATTTTATTAGTTATTTTATTTCGAAATTATCATTTTTATTTCATGTATTATTTGTAACATGGTTATGTTATAAAACCATGGTGTATGTGTTGTGTTTTATTTCATTTTCATGTTGGGTTGCATGTAGCCCTTTTCCCTTGATTGTAAAGCCTATATAAAGGCATGTACTCCTTTTTTTCCCTAGTTAATGAATGAAAAGAAAACCAATTTCAAGATTGAAATCCTCCTCCTTCTCCAAGGCAAGTTTCGCCCCCCGGCCCCCTCTATTCCTCTTCTTCTTCTTTGGCCGCCGGCCACTCTCCTCCTCCCCTCTCTCTCGGCCTCCCTTCTCCTCCCCTTCTCCCTTCATCACTTCTTTACATCCTTACTACCCGAGCCCTACCTTCTTATTCCTCCTTCACACAACCGGCCACCTCTCTCCCCCAACCAACCCGAGCCACCTCCTAGCAATTTTAGCCGAGCCACCTCCATCACCAACCTCCACAGCCACCACCTAACTCCTCCCTCACAAGACCCGGCCACCACCCAAAACTCCCTCACCCGAACAGCCCTCATCCTCTTCAAACCCGAGCCCCCCTCCACCACCACCAAAACCGAGCCCCACCTTCTCCTCTTTCCCTCCACACCAAATCTCTTTCCTAATCCAAAGTATTCTCTACAATATTCCCTCTTATTTACCATATTCAAAATATATCCCCGTCCATAAATTCTCTACTTACCATATTTGAATTATATCATTCCTTAATTATTTCCGATATCCTGCCACCTTTTCTCTCTCATGCCTTATTGGGAAATATTATTTCCATATTCAGAAGATTTCCCCGGGACTTTCCAAATATAGCATGATACGAAGAAGGCGATGAATTTCTCTCCCTTTGGCGTATCTCTGGCGGAGCCGTTAAAGAACGATTCTAGTAGAGTGAACCGGATTCATCAAATCTGGTTGGGTAACGAACATTTCCACCTTTATGTGTTTCTCTTCTTTAGATAGATCTTGTGGTATTTGGCAAATTACGTGGCTTGTGTAACGCTTGATTTTTTTGTGGTTAATTTATTTTAGTTATTATCCTGTTACTTTATTTTCGTTTAAGTTCGTGTGGCATGGCGGCCCTCATTTGTATTTTGTTGGGAGAGAAACACCCTTGCCCGAACCTTTTTTTTCGGTGGTTTCTCTTTTGGTACAACATGCTCGACCGAACCGTGTGGGTTCTTTTCGCTTGAGAGGACCTTTGCCTATCGCCTTGGTATTATCTTAAGGGGCCTTGCGAACCCCCCCACCCCACCCCGTAATCTTTAATTAGTAACAATATTAATTGAGTCGTTGTTGCATTAGATGCTTGAGCGTGACGTGTGGGATATTGGAGAGCGTCGTGTTAGTTACGTCGAACACCATAACGCCCAAAAAGGATAAGCCTACATCAGAATTAGATCTGAGACATAGGAGACTAGGACTCTCAGGAAGTAAACTAATTGTCAAACTATCAAAAAACAAACTTGTTTGTGGACTTCCAAAATTAAGCAATAGTTTAAACTCCTTAGCGCTCCGTGTCAAAAAGGGAAATTTGTTAAAACCTCATTCAAAAGCAAAATTGACATTTTCATGACTAGACCACTTAAACTCACTCACATGGATCTATTTGGTTCTCTTAGTACATGTAGTCTAGGTGGAAAACGATACACATTTGTTATTATAGATGACTACTCATGTTATTGCTAGACGAACTTCCTTATGAATAAATCTGACATGTTCCTTAAATTCGCTAATCTATGCACTAGACTACAAAATTATAAGGAACTAAAAATAAAATGCATAAGGTCAGATCATGGGGGAGAATTTGAGAATGAAAATTTTATGAACTATCGTAATAATTTAGGAATTAAGCACGAATTCTTAGCCCCACACACTCATTAACAGAACGGGGTAGTAGAGAGAAAGAACCATACTCTTTAAGAGTTAGCACGCACAATGCTCGCCGAGTTCGGCTTGCCTCAATATTTTTGGGCAGAAGTGGTTAACACAATATGTTTTGTGATGAATCAAGTGATGCTTCTCCCCATTCTTAAGCTAACTCCATATGAGCTCTACCTCAATAAGAAGCCATCAGTATTATTTTTTAGAGTCTTTGGTTGCCCGTGCTTTATTCTAAACACTAAGGATCACTTAAGAAAACTTGATGAAAAATCAGACCATGGCATCCTGTTAGGATACTCTAGTACGAGTCATGCCTATAGGGTCTATAACAAATGAACTTTAGTTATTGAAGAATCGGCTCATGTACACTTTAACGAAAATATACCAACCGAAGAACATAGGCAAAACGAAGAGGAAATTGATGATGATACGCATTTAGAAGATAAGGGTAAGGAGAGATAAGTAGCGGTTGATGTTCCAACTCAAGTAGATGAATATAGCCCTCCAAGCACTCTAAAATTCTTAAAGAAACATCCACAAGAACTAGTAATAGGAGAGCCCTCACATGGAGTTAGAACTCGGTCAGCCTTGCATGAATCCTTCTCAAACCTATGCTTCTTATCTGAAATTGAACCTAAGAATATCACGGAAGCTTTAAAGGATGAATCGTGGTTCCTGGCTATGAATGAAGAGCTAAATCAATTCGAGAGAATGATGAGTGGTTATTTATACATGTTTTGCTTTATGTTTTAATATCATTTCTAATTCAATGTTGTAATAATTTATGTCAAACCGTAAATAAATGGTTTTTTTTATTTTTATTCTCCACTTAGTTTATCTTTCATGTTAAACCATCACTTGAATCTACTATATTATGTTTTGTGACTATGTTAACGGTCCGAACGGTTTGGACAACCTGAGCGAAGCTGAACTATCATGTTATTTTCAAAAATATATATAGGATCTAATAATCTATATATAATTACAATAATAATAATAATGTAAATAAAAAGAGGTAATATAATGTACATAAATTAATTACAATCTACTTATAAATTAATAGTATAATATGTTAAGTATTATTTTTAAAGTATTATTTTAATTATTCTACTAAGTAGTAGTATAATAAATTATTAATATTATGTATATTATAAATTATTAATATTCAAGTATTATTATAATAGTAATATTATGTATATTATCATTTAATAAAATAATTTTCTATTAAGAATATATAATATAAAGTAATATTTTAAGAATACTTTTTTTTTTTTATATATTATAAATACTATCATAATATTTTAGATGGTATAAAATAAGAATTTTAGTATGTTAAATCTGTTTGGTAGATATTATATATAATATATTCAGGATAAAAGTAATCAAGTCCAAGTGGCCAAGTGGAGTGGGAGATTTGTTGAGATTCATGAGGTTGTGAGTTCGAATCCGGCTGCTATGTTTTTGCGCCAATTTAATCCCAACCCGCCAGCTTCCTGCTCGACCCGCGACCCGCCAGCTGCCTGCCGACCCGCGACCCGCCAGCTGCCTGCCGACCCGCGACCCGCCAGCTGCCTGCCTGCCCGCGACCCGCCAGCTGCCTGCCTGCCCGACCCGCCAGCAGCCTGCCTGCCCGACCCGCCAGCTGCCTGCCCGACCCGCCAGCCTTATCCAGCCACCAAATCAGCAAACAGCTCATCAAAAAGCTGCCACATGTCAAGCTATCCAATAGCCAGCTGTCCCAAAGCTGATTTTCAGCTTTTTCAAAAGCTGTTTTGCAGCTTTTCCATAAGCTGTTTGACAACTTTTCCAAAAGTGCTTTTTCAAAAGCAATTTTTCTTCTTCTATAAATAGAGGGCCAGAGCTTTGTAAAATTATTCGAACTCCAGCAGCTTCCTTAAGAACTGTTAGGACTCCCCAGCTCTCTGACAAGGAACTGGTAGTAGCTTTCAAGTATTCTAAAGTTCTGTAAGTTGTAATTTTTCAGCTTTATTTTCAGCTTTTTAGAAAGTTGTAATATTTTCGGACTTTATAAAATAGACTCTTTCAATTTCAATTCTGAGTACTTTACTGCTTTCTTTTACTTTATTTTTTTATACTATCCCGAATGAAAGGCGAAGCTCTGCTTATGTCCTGGATTAAGATAGTGTAAAACTGCTTTCAAATCTATTTTCAAAACCCTATTCTTTCATACTATTCCGAATGAAAGGCGAGGCGAAAGCCTAAGTCCTGAATTCAGATAGTGCGGAAGCGCTGCAAAATTTTACTACCCTATCTCAACAACAAAGGTGAAGCGAAAGCTTAAATCCTGGATTGAGATAGATAGGTAGATATTATTTTCTGTACTTTATACCGCCCCCATCCCGAGAAGAGGCTAAGAACCCTTAGCACTTGGTCAAGATGAGCTCTGGGCTGGATACTATTTTCAACTATTTCAACTCTACTTTCTAGTTATTCTAACTAGGGTTTTCTGTTAATTGATCATATACCAGGTGACGAGACACTACGTTTACGTTAACCCGTTTAAACGCAAGCCTTCCCGGTCGTACTTTCGAGTCAGTGATGCTACCAAAGGGACCCTCTCGTGAAGTTAGATAATTAAGAAATAAAGTTGTTCTTTAATAGCTGAATTAATATTCTCTCAAAGTTATTCTGAAAGCGAGGACTACCTTCTAAGTCCCTATCTTAATAAAATCACGTATATATATTTTTCTACCTTTAGTTTTTTTTTAATTATAAACCCAACTCCGTTCTTTCGATAAAATAATAGTCTGTTCTAAAAAGTAGAATAATTAACACCGATCCCAGGAAAAATACGACCTTGATATTTTCTACAAAATACTATACTCCTATGCGATAGGTACTCTTGCCTTAATCCACAGGATATATGTAAGTAAACAAAGAAATAGACTTATATACGTAAAAGATTATATAAAACCAAATCTATCTTCTTTAAAACAAACTTTGCTTATCAAGCTTTTTGGCGCCGTTGCCGGGGATTAGTTTATTTGTGTTAATATTTGAAAATAAAAGAACGCTATTAATTTTATCTTTTCTTTTTCTTGTTATTTAAAAACCTTAGTTTTTATAAAAATAAAACAAAAATAAAATTCCCTGAATTTAAAACTTTGTTTTTATAAAACCTAATTTTTTATTAACAAGTTTATTAACCACTAACGAATTCTAACAGAAAAACCTAACCTACTATTTAACGTATTTTATATAAAACTTGAAAAAATAAAAATAAAAAGTAGTTTATAATAAAAAACCTGCTTTTATTATAAAACTTCTTTTATAAAAAACTTATTTTATATAAAATAAAAATAACTTGTTTTTAGTTATTTTCCGTTTTAAGTCTTTTTGTGTGTTTGTATTTGTGTTTTTTTTACTTAGTTTTTTTTTATTATTTTATTTTATACAAAAGTCTTTTTTAGTATATGACCCGTGAAACTCCATCTGATTTAACTCTTGGACTTGATCCTGAAATCGAACGCACCTTTCGCAGGCGCCTCCGATCTCTGAATCAAGAGCTCGTATTAAATCTGGAAGAGTCCGTAGGCACCGCACACGTTCAAGAAATGGCAGCAGAGCAACAACAAATGCCAGAGGTGGTCCCCCAAAGGACCATGTCTTATTATGCACGACCTAATTTAGATGACACCGGGTCTAGTATCGTTCGTCCACCAATTGCTAATAATAACTTTGAGATTAAATCGAGTATAATCCAAATGATTCAAAATTCCGTTCAATTCGATGGATTGCCCGATGAAGATCCAAACACGCACTTGTCAAACTTCTTAGAAATATGCGACACATTTAAGATAAATGGCGTCACTGATGATGCCATCCGTCTTCGCTTATTTCCTTTTTCGCTACGAACGAAAGCCAAACAGTGGCTAGGTTCTCTCCCCAGAGGATCTATCACCACTTGGGCCGAAATGACCGAAAAATTCCTTACAAAGTACTTTCCACCTACAAAAACCGCACGTCTGCGTGCGGATATTTCTTCCTTTGTGCAAGGCGAGTCCGAGTCTCTTTATGAGACTTGGGAACGTTTTAAGGAATATTTACGTCGGTGTCCACATCATGCACTGCCAACTTGGCTCCAGGTACAAATATTCTATAATGGTTTGAATATTCAAACCAGACAAGCCATTGATGCTGCCGCTGGGGGCACGCTCAATAACAAAACCCCCGATGCCGCTCAAACCCTCTTTGAGGAAATGGCCATGAACGCGTACCAGTGGAACGTGCCAAGGTCACACCCTAAACAAGCTGGGATATATGAGCTCGACACTTCTTCTACTTTAGCACTCCAAGTAGAAAATCTAACTAAACAATTGGCTGGAATATCTGCTTCCTCCGCCACTACTTGGAATCCGAATAATAATATAATTGAAGAAATCGATTATATGGGGAACTCTTATAGACCTTCCTATAATCCTAATATAAACTTAAATAATAATTCTTATAATCCAGGATATAGGAACCATCCTAATTTTTCGTGGAGCAACCCCAATAATGCTCAACGCCCACCGACTGCAAATCCAATTGGATTTGCACCGCAACCCCCACAACCACAAACAACACCACCACCACCGAACCAATTTAGGCCAACCCCGATAGAAGACATATTTACGAAATATGTCAGTATTAATGAGTCCAATATCCGGAACCTGACCGGATCAATTAAAAACTTAGAAACACAAATTGGACAAATATCAAAAATGCTATCGGAACGCCAACCTGGTAATTTGCCAGGAAATACGAAACCAAATCCGCGGGATACTGGCCATTCCAGTAACCCAAGTTGACAAGCCGTCCAACTACGAAGTGGCAGGGAGCTACCACCACCCGTTAGGGTAGAAAAAGAAGCTAAGGTTAGCCTTCCTACACCACTTCCCGTTACGACTCTGCCTCCTCAACCCCCGCGAATTTCTTCCCCACATGTTGTTGTACCTTATCCATCTAAATTAAAAGATGAGCGAGAAGATGAACAATATAAAAATTTTCTAAAAATGCTAAAACAAATTCAAATCAATATACCTTTCTGCGAGGCAATTGCACAAATGCCTAAATACGCAAAATATTTAAAAGCGTTATTTTCAAATAAAAAGAAACTCGAAGATATTTCGAGGGTTTTTCTTAACGCCGAATGTTTAGCCGTTTTATTACATAAATTACCCCCAAAATTAAACGATCCGGGACGATTTTCTATCCCGTGTCTTTTCGGTAATCTATTAATAAAAGATGCGTTAGCAGATTTAGGTGCTAGCATAAATTTAATGCCCTACTCGCTCTTTCTAAAACTAGGATTAGGTAACCCCAGCCCAACTAAAATGAGCATCCAATTAGCAGATCGTTCTATTAAATATCCAGTAGGGATAGTAGAGGATGTTCTGGTCAAAATAGACAAGTTTATCTTCCCGGTAGACTTTGTTATACTTGACATAGAGGAAGACGCCGATGTTCCCATAATTCTCGGTCGTCCTTTTCTCGCAACCTCTCGCGCGATAATAGACGTAAGTAACGGTAGTCTTCTCTTACGAGTAGGAGATGACGAAGTTACTATCGATATAGATCCCTCTATGAAAAACTCTTTAATAAATGACGATTCCTGCTACCTTGCGGAAGCCTCTTTTGAGGAAAATGGTTTTCCCTATTCTGATTTATTTTCAATAACGGTAGAAGAATCGGACTTGGCAGACTTACCCATTTCAAATGAAATGCCTACCGATGACCATTTAGAACCTTTTATATCCTTAACTTCTACAACTTTAAAAACTCCAACTTCATATGAAAAACCACCAACCCTCGAGCTGAAAACACTTCCTGCACATTTAAAATACGTTTTCCTTGAAGCTGAATCTAAACTCCCTGTTATCATTTCTGCCGAATTAAATGATAAGAAAACGTATGAATTAATAGAAGTGTTAAAACAACATCGTCATGCATTAGCATGGCAAATTTCTGAAATCCAAGGACTCAACCCATCTTTTTGTACGCATAAAATATTTTTGGAAGATAACCCTCGTAAATCTATCCAGCCCCAACGACATTTAAATCCTAATATAAAGGATGTCGTAAAAGCTGAAGTAATGAAATTATTAGACGCAGGAATTATTTATCCAATCTCAGATAGCACATGGGTTAGTCCCGTACAAGTCGTCCCTAAGAAGGGCGGTATAACGGTAGTGCCAAACGCTAATAATGAACTAATTCCAACACGTACTGTTACGGGTTGGAGGATGTGCATCGACTATCGAAAATTAAATGATGTCACCCGTAAAGATCACTTTCCACTACCGTTTATAGATCAAATATTAGAGCGACTCTCGGGTCACTCATATTATTGTTTTCTCGATGGTTATTCAGGGTATTTACAAATTCCTATAGCCCCTGAAGATCAAGAGAAAACTACGTTCACTTGCCCCTTTGGTACTTTCGCCTATAGGCGAATGCCGTTTGGACTTTGTAATGCGCCAGCTACATTTCAAAGATGTATGCTAGCTATTTTTGGCAAGTTAGTAGAGGACGTTATGGAAGTATTTATGGATGATTTCTCCGTATTTGGAGACTCATTCCATACGTGTTTAGACAACCTCGCTCGTGTTCTTCAACGCTGTGAAGACACGAATTTAGTGTTGAACTGGGAGAAATGCCATTTTATGGTCCGCGAAGGTTTAGTTCTCGGTCATAAAATTTCTTCCCAGGGAATCGAGGTAGATAAGGCCAAAATAGAAATAATTGAAAAACTTCCTCCTCCAACAAATGTAAAATCTATTCGAAGTTTCTTAGGCCATGCAGGTTTCTATAGACGGTTCATTCAAAATTTCTCTAAAATAACAAAACCGTTAACTCATTTATTAGAAAAAGAAGCCCCATTTATATTCGATAGTGAATGCTTAGTAGCATTCAATATTATTAAGGACAAACTTATCAACTCTCCTATTTTAGTAGCCCCAGACTGGTCCTTTCCTTTTGAGATTATGTGTGATGCGAGTGATTATGCGGTAGGAGCTGTCTTAGGACAACGCATAGACAAATATTTTCATCCTATCTATTATGCAAGTAAAACTCTCACATCTACACAAACAAATTACACGACCACGGAAAGGAACTACTGGCGATTGTATTTGCATTTGATAAGTTTAGATCTTATATTACACTATCGAAAGTTATAGTTTTTACGGATCATTCTGCTTTAAAATATTTACTAACAAAGGCAGATGCCAAACCCCGTTTATTACGTTGGATTCTCTTATTACAAGAATTTGATTTAGAGATCCGAGATAAGAAAGGCGCAGAGAATTTAGCAGCCGATCATCTTTCTCGACTAGAGAATGCTGCAACAGATACACTCGTGGAAGCCGACATCGAAGATAAATTCCCTGAAGAAAGCCTCCTCGCCCTCGAAAAGGTAACAAACTCTTCTACTCCTTGGTTCGCAGACTTGGCTAACTATTTAGTAGCCCGAGTCCTTCCAAAAGCTTTTTCATTTCAAGAAAAGAAGAAATTCTTTTCTGACTTGAAAAACTACTTTTGGGAAGACCCATATTTATTCCGAGTCTGTGCCGACCAAGTAATTCGAAGATGTATTTCGAACGAGGAAGGACTAGAAATACTACGGCACTGCCACGAAGGACCAACCGGCGGACATTATCAATCCAACCGGACTGCACGTAAAGCCCTTGAAGCAGGTTTCTTTTGGCCTACTTTATTCAAGGACGCTCAAAAATTGGTAAGCGTTTGCAACCGCTGCCAACGGTCAGGTAACATTTCCCGTCGGGACGAAATGCCCCAAAACTTTTACTTAGAATGTGAAATTTTTGATCTGTGGGGCATAGATTTTGTAGGCCCTTTACCTCCTTCTTTTAAAAATCGTTATATTTTAGTAGCGGTCGATTACGTTTCACGATGGGCTGAAGCGCAAGCTTTACCCACCGCTGACTCGAGAGTCGTCGTTAAATTTCTGAAAACCTTATTTTCACGTTTTGGCACGCCTAGGGCAATAGTTAGCGACTGAGGTACTCATTTTTGTAACACCCAGATGGCTAAAGTGTTAGCCAAATATGGAGTTACTCATAAACTCGCTACCGCTTATCACCCCCAAACAAGCGGCCAAGTGGAGGTAGTCAATAGAGAACTAAAGCGCATATTAGAAAAAACTGTAGATACCAATCGAAAAGATTGGTCCCTCAAATTAGATGATGCACTTTGGGCCTACCGTACAGCATTCAAAACTGCGATCGGTTGTACACCTTATCGTTTAGTATATGGAAAAGCATGTCACCTACCTGTAGAATTAGAACATCGCGCATACTGGGCGCTCAAATTTCTTAACTTAGATACAAACTTAGCCGCCGAACAACGTAAATTTCAACTCAATGAACTTGAGGAATGGCGTGCAAACGCCTATGAAAATAATAAATTTTATAAAGAGCGATCTAAGTTTTATCATGATAGGAAAATTAAATTTCCAAAATCTTTTTCACCAGGTGATCTTGTCCTACTATATAACTCACGCCTTAAATTATTTCCAGGAAAATTAAAATCCCGATGGACCGGACCCTATACTGTTAAACAAACCTGGCCATATGGGACCGTTCTTATTTCTCACCCTGAACTAGGAACTTTCAAAGTAAACGGACACCGTTTAAAACTATATTTTACTGGGGACCCTTTTCAAAAAGAACCTGAAACCCTAACACTACTCCATAACCTCGAAATATAAATTCCCTTGTATATTTCCATTTTTTATGCTTTTGTATATTCTGTACATATTTTTCACCTCATACCTATGCCTAACATAAGTATGGGGGTGCTTTTAGCTGCAATATGTTTTTATCACTTTTATGTTATATTTTTCCTTTAAAATAAAAGCATTGTTTATTTTAGTACTCATCCAAAACAAGTCAAAATTTTCAAAAACCATACTATGTAAATATATTCCAAAAAAATCTGAGTTGATCAAAAATGCAAATTATTCAATTTTCAAATTTACTACTCCTTCTCCTAACTAGATAGATATAAATATCCGGAATACACTTGTAAACACTACCTTGTAAAAATTTCATTACAATCAGAGTTAGTTTTTTAGCAAGCCTGCTTTCAATAAAAGAAATACATATATATACAATAGAAGCAAACATATTATGTTCACCAAACAATTGTAGACTATAATTATCATTACTGCAATCTTGTTACAATATAGAAAATATCAAGCTATTACCATTGCTCTCAAAATTTTTTATCAAAATTATTTTTACAACCCTACCTACTATTTTGCTTGGCATGTTTCTTTACGCACGCAAGCATCTAGGAGTATGTGCTCCTAGAAAAGAAAAGATCTTATGTCCATGGGAAAAAAAAATTCCGTAAACATAGGCATCCAATAAATGTTAAAAGACCATATGAAATGGAGTATGTGCTCCTAAACATATGCATTGGATTAATTCAAAGTTCAATTCTGCAAAGTTTTTTTTCTATTTTGGAAAATCTTTTCCTAAAATAGTTGTAATAATGCATGAATATGAAAAAAAGGTGAGAGGATAAAATTCATCACCTCGTACTTTCAAAGCCTCTGTGTGGGCAAAACCACCAAGTTGATATCCCCTAAAACCACTACAAAATTGAATTAATTTTGCTTAAAATTTTGAGAGAGCATAATTAATAGGTTGTAATTTTTCAACATATCTCATGCAAGATATAGTAGTCATAAAGCTAATCTATCCTTGTTATATCTGATTTTAATATGTGCTTACTATTTGTTTTCCAAAACTTTTTATGGCTATAAATTCTAACTCTGGTATCAATGATATATATCCGATAGCATTTAACTCTTTATTCACCGGATTTTTATACCTGTTTTATCTTGAAGAATTAAATTGATAGTAAATAGAAATTTTGATAAATTGTTCATTTACGCAACTCCTACTTTTGCTCTGGAATAGCAAAACATAAGTATGGGGGTATTTGATGAGTGGTTATTTATACATGTTTTGCTTTATGTTTTAATATCATTTCTAATTCAATGTTGTAATAATTTATGTCAAACCGTAAATAAATGGTTTTTTTTATTTTTATTCTCCACTTAGTTTATCTTTCATGTTAAACCATCACTTGAATCTACTATATTATGTTTTGTGACTATGTTAACGGTCCGAACGGTTTGGACAACCTGAGCGAAGCTGAACTATCATGTTATTTTCAAAAATATATATAGGATCTAATAATCTATATATAATTACAATAATAATAATAATGTAAATAAAAAGAGGTAATATAATGTACATAAATTAATTACAATCTACTTATAAATTAATAGTATAATATGTTAAGTATTATTTTTAAAGTATTATTTTAATTATTCTACTAAGTAGTAGTATAATAAATTATTAATATTATGTATATTATAAATTATTAATATTCAAGTATTATTATAATAGTAATATTATGTATATTATCGTTTAATAAAATAATTTTCTATTAAGAATATATAATATAAAGTAATATTTTAAGAATACTTTTTTTTTTTATATTATAAATACTATCATAATATTTTAGATGGTATAAAATAAGAATTTTAGTATGTTAAATCTGTTTGGTATATATTATATATAATATATTCAGGATAGAAGTAATCAAGTCCAAGTGGCCAAGTGGAGTGGGAGATTTGTTGAGATTCATGAGGTTGTGAGTTTGAATCCGGCTGCTATGTTTTTGCGCCAATTTAATCCCAACCCGCCAGCTTCCTGCTCGACCCACGACCCGCCAGCTGCCTGCCGACCCGCGACCCGCCAGCTGCCTGCCTGCCCGCGACCCGCCAGCTGCCTGCCTGCCCGACCCGCTAGCAGCCTGCCTGCCCGACCCGCCAGCTGCCTGCCCGACCCGCCAGCCTTATCCAGCCACCAAATCAGCAAACAGCTCATCAAAAAGCTGCCACATGTCAAGCTATCCAATAGCCAGCTGTCCCAAAAGCTGATTTTCAGCTTTTTCAAAAGCTGTTTTGCAGCTTTTCCATAAGCTGTTTGATAACTTTTCCAAAAGTGCTTTTTCAAAAGCAATTTTTCTTCTTCTATAAATAGAGGGCCAGAGCTTTGTAAAATTATTCGAACTCCAGCAGCTTCCTTAAGAACTGTTAGGACTCCCCAGCTCTCTGACAAGGAACTGGTAGTAGCTTTCAAGTATTCTAAAGTTCTGTAAGTTGTAATTTTTCAGCTTTATTTTCAGCTTTTTAGAAAGTTGTAATATTTTCGGACTTTATAAAATAGACTCTTTCAATTTCAATTCTGAGTACTTTACTGCTTTCTTTTACTTTATTTTTTTATACTATCCCGAATGAAAGGCGAAGCTCTGCTTATGTCCTGGATTAAGATAGTGTAAAACTGCTTTCAAATCTATTTTCAAAACCCTATTCTTTCATACTATTCTGAATGAAAGGCGAGGCGAAAGCCTAAGTCCTGAATTCAGATAGTGCGGAAGCGCTGCAAAATTTTACTACCCTATCTCAACAACAAAGGTGAAGCGAAAGCTTAAATCCTGGATTGAGATAGATAGGTAGATATTATTTTCTGTACTTTATACCGCCCCCATCCTGAGAAGAGGCTAAGAACCCTTAGCACTTGGTCAAGATGAGCTCTGGGCTGGATACTATTTTCAACTATTTCAACTCTACTTTCTAGTTATTCTAACTAGGGTTTTCTGTTAATTGATCATATACCAGGTGACGAGACACTACGTTTACGTTAACCCTTTTAAACGCAAGCCTTCCCGGTCGTACTTTCGAGTCAGTGATGCTACCAAAGGGACCCTCTCGTGAAGTTAGATAATTAAGAAATAAAGTTGTTCTTTAATAGCTGAATTAATATTCTCTCAAAGTTATTCTGAAAGCGAGGACTACCTTCTAAGTCCCTATCTTAATAAAATCACGTATATATATTTTTCTACCTTTAGTTTTTTTTTAATTATAAACCCAACTCCGTTCTTTCGATAAAATAATAGTCTGTTCTAAAAAATAGAATAATTAACACCGATCCCAGGAAAAATACGACCTTGATATTTTCTACAAAATACTATACTCCTATGCGATAGGTACTCTTGCCTTAATCCACAGGATATAAGTAAGTAAACAAAGAAATAGACTTATATACGTAAAAGATTATATAAAACCAAATTTATCTTCTTTAAAACAAACTTTGCTTATCAGAGAAGTAAGGTTTGGGTGTTAGTGGAGCGTCCTGATAGCCATCCAGTTATAGGTTTGAAATGGGTATAAAAAAATAAACTTGATGGTGACTCTAGGATAACTAGAAACAAAGCTAGGTTGGTGGCACAAGGTTACTCATAGATAGAGGGTGTGGATTTTGAGGAATCATTTGCACCGATTGCACGTCTTGAATCCATTCATATGTTTTTGGCATTTGCGAGTTACAAACAAATAAAATTATATCAAATGGATGTTAAGAGTGCATTCTTAAATGGATATATTAAGGAAGAGGTGTATGTCGAGAAACCACCCGGATTCAAGAACCCTGACTACCCAAATCATGTATACAAGCTAGTGAAAACCTTATACGGACTGAAGCAGGCACCTCGTGCTTGGTATGTTAGGCTCACAAATTTTCTCCTAGGACATGGCTTTAGGATGGGTAGGGCAGACACCACTCTATTTATGAAGCACGAGAATCTTGATATAATTCTTTTACAAATTTATGCGGATGATATTATTTTTGGGGCCACAAATGATAAATTATGCAAAGAAATTGTCACTTTAATGCAGTCTGAATTTGAAATGAGTCTAGTTATAGAGTTAACATATTTCTTTGGATTTTAAATTTCTCAACGTAATGATGGAATTTTTATAAGTCAATCGAAATACATAAAAGATATGCTTGTGCGATTCGGCTTTGAAAATTTGAAACAAGTCAAAACTCCAATGAGTGCTTCTCTAAAATTATGAAAGGATGAAAGTAGCATTTTGGTCGACCAAATTGTATTTAGAGGAATGATTGGGTCACTACTTTACTAGAGTGCCTCTAGGCCTTATATTACATTTGCAGGGTGTCTTTATGCTAGGTACCAAGCCAATCCTAAAGAATCTCACTTCAAAGCAGTTAAACATATCTTTAGGTACCTAATAGGCACCCAAAATCTTAGTCTTTTGTACCCCACACCACCGACTTCACACTCTATGAGTACTCTGACTCTGATTATGCTGGATCCTCACTAGATCGCAAGAGCACAAGTGGTATCTGTCACTTTCTAAGTTTGACAATAGTAACATTGACAAGTAGGAAACAAAACTATGTTTCCCTCTCTACTGGTTAAGCCGAGTATATTGCCTTAGGATGTTGTTGCCCAAAGCACTTTGGATGTCACAAATGTTAAAGTACTTTGGCTTAATCTGTAGGAATGCTAATCTTAGGTGCGACAACAAGAGTGCCATAAACTTGAAAAATAATCTAGTACATCACTCTCATTCTAAACATATTGACGTTCATCATCATTTCATTCAGGATCACATTAAGAAAGAGAACATGAGAGTAAGCTTCATTGGAACCGACGACCAACTAGTTGATATCTTCACAAAACCTCTTCCAAATACTCGTTTCTTGTTACTTCGACTCGAGCTGGGAGTTTTGGATCTCTCTACCTAGTCATGCTGCATCACCAATTTTCATAGGGGCATTTTTTTGTTTGTTTTCAAATTTGTGTTTGTTCCTTCCGCTTATATTTTTTTGTTTTGTTCTGTCACTAGTTGTCTTTCAAACAAAAAAAAGTAAAAATATGAAAAACCCTTAAAAACAAACATGTCTTTAGTCTTGTTTTTGGTGTTTACTGTGTTTATTTTTGTTAAATCAGAAAATACAAAAAAATATAGAACCCAAATTTAAAAAAAAAACTATGGATTGATAAATCTTAGGACATACATGGCTAGAACATAGAGCATAACGATTATGTACAATGTTTAATTTAAGATTGTTAATCTATGTGAACATTATCTACTTATGTTATGATATGTTGAATCTATAGATGCTTAGCTACTGAGTGTGACTATACATGTAAGTGTTCGTTGAATATGCCTCTAGGTATGTGTGATGATTTAGGTAGCAGAATGAATTTGCATTATTCACACATCCTTAGACGGAGCACTCTCGTAGAACTTATATGCATACATGCTATAACTCGTGATATTGTGTACACCGCGTTAGAAATAACTTGAATAATCAATGTCACGATACATATGCGTTTATATAAATGTTAGAACTTTAGGCCAAATTTATAGTGGTCAAGTCATATGTATACAAGTTAAAGTGTATCTATCTATGTGGATAAATTTTGACTGATTCGGGATCCTTTAAATCAAAACTATAAAATTGATAGTACAAAACATCTAAATGAAAAAAAAACTGTATGCTATCAAATCTTATGTCAAGGATACCCTCTTAAGCACTACTCACTCCTCCTGATAAGTCTTTATGAGCATTGTGAGGTTGAGCACCTTGGTCCAAAGAATCATTTCAATCTTGTGCTAAGATAAAATCTTAAGTCATTGTGCCCCTAGTTGTAGTCTTGGTATAACGTAGATCGAAACGTGACGTGATTTTTCACTCTATTTCTCTCGTGATAACATATTGAATTATTGAGATAAAACATGTAATAAATGTTAACTCTACTTGATGTTTGTCTTCTGATGTCACACGTACACATGTAAATGCTCTATCTAATGCTTCCAAGCATAAAAATTGGACTGAAAAGGCATTATATGTCTATAGCATGTAAGTACTAGTACACGATTTATATTCTTGGCATGTACAATGTTCCTCTATATTAATTCTATAACTCTCTTAGCATTGTTCTCTAAATAATTATGTGCTTAGTTTAACCTATGTTGTCCAATCCTTTTTTACTCTGAAAACTTATTTGAACTATTTCTGTGTACTCTGCTCATCATTTTGACCTCTATATTTTATATTCTTTGATTTCTATTTGGTCACCCCAATTGTTTTTCACCTCTCGATTCACTTTCTATAACGTACACTCTTTGCTTCCTTTATCACACTCATTATATACTGCATTTCCTTTCTCCCGTACATGCGTATGTTTACTTTTGGTCCAACTCACCCCCTTTCGATAATATCAAAAGGGGAGAATAGATTGTTCATGAGTCATGGGTAAGGGTAGATCAAATGTAGGGGGAGCTCATTTTGCTGTGTGCACGTAGATAGGGGTAGCGTATAGAACACATATATAGGGGGAGCGCATGTATAGGGGAAGTTATATGCAACCTGAAACTTGAGCTTTAAATATTATCTCTTATATATACGTTATATCATGCACTTCATTGTTATATCTCATGAACGGGATTTGATATTATCAAAAGGGGGAGTTTGTTAGAGCCGACAGTTCACATATCCTCAATTTGATAATATTAATTCCCATATTATATTTGATCACATCTTGTGTTTGGTAGAGTGTGCATGTTTATAGGCCCAAGCAAAGCAAGCAAGCTCTCCTCTGGCACCTACTGCTGAGCAGTAGCAGTTACTGTCGGGCGGTAGCCTGAATTAAATAAACATGACGCTCGGGTTGCTACCGCGCCACGCTAGTCCTACTGCCCATGCTATCTTGAGGATTTATTTCAGCTAGGCACTCGGGATGCTACCGCACAGGCGTTAACTTACTACCGCGCCACGCTAGCCCAATTAACGGTCGTCGAGATTGATTCGTGGAGACGACTGGACTAATACCAGGCAATACCTTCCTACCGTGCCACATAAGCCCACTCAAAGATCGTCGAGATGGATTTGTTGAGACGACTGGACTACCTCCAGGCGATACCTTCCTACTGCATTGCGCTAGCATGAAAAAGAGGAAAATATTCATTTTGAATATCCAAATTTGCAGGACAACTATCAGCATCAAGCGCGTTGACCTACCATCAAGCGCTAGTTATACCATCGGCGGTAGCCTATTTTTACGAAGACGTATAAAAGGTGTCCCATTTTTTGAATTCCTAAGGGAAGGATGAATAGAGACTCAGAACTTCTATTCCTAGGGTTCGGTATCCGCCTCTGTGCTTCTATTCTGCCATCTCTATCGAAGGAAGAGGAAACCGCCTCCCTCCTATTCGCGCACGAAGAACTCTGGCGAGCCAAATACATCAATGAATATGAGGAGTTTATCGGTTGCATCCACACGAATATCTCAAGCACTGGTCACAGATCTCTCAACGAAGAAATCGTCTTTAGGGAGATTCAAACTTTAATCTTTTATTCTTAATGTACTTTTTCTCATTTCTCTATTCTTATGGTGAGGGAAATCGACCGGTAGAGGTTGTCGGAATTCGAGGAGGATTTTGTGAGAAATCATCCTTGGGAAGGGATGTCTATAAAGGTAATCTAGTGGGGCTCTAAGACACTTCCTTGCGCGAAGATGAAGAGCCTGCTCGAAGACCTTTCATAGAGGGAAAGGGAGAGAGCCAACTGGTCCGAGTAGTGGGTTGGTATAGAAAACCAAAAGTGTTTCTTCCTTCACCGCCTTCGATCTCCAGCGTCATGGGGATCACGTTTTTGTAATTGACAAAAACATTTGTTGATTCAGTTTTAATAAAATTCATTTCCATTTTCCGTTTATTGTGTATATCATTGTGATTGTTAGTTGGTGATTCACTAAAGGGTGCGTAGATCTCTAAGGAGGAATTTTCCCAGAAAAACAAGGTCTGTGACCTACCGCCACACGTTAGCAACCTAATGCCCTGCGGTGCTTCCAACACTTGTTTTTCTGGACCAAAATATTTCGAATTTCAAATTAATGCGTAAACCTTATTCACCCCCCCTAAGGTTGACCACTAGATCAAACATATTAAACATTTCAAAGTAATATTTTGTTTTAAAATTTATATAAAACATCATTATCTAAATTTTTTTCCTAGAAATAAAGCAAAAACAAAACATTTATAAGAAAATTAATCATTAGAAATTAAATAAGGATCTAAGAAGGATAATTCACTAGAAGAACACATAATTTCATAACAAAAGTGAACACAAACTGTGTGATACACAAACCACAATAAGCCATACATAACTAAGAATATAACACACTACTATCACAACAAGGTATTAAATAGTGCACATAATAAGTCAAAAACAAAAACCTTAGCAAAATAATAGGAAACAGATATTGCCTGTAAAATGAATGCTGCCAGGCAATACTAAACTAAAGTACATATCTTGTCCAATAACCTGCATAATACATCATCAAAAATCCCTACTCTCTCCACTGGTCTGGTTGTTCCTTATCGGAACCTTATCCTCTATATCTTTATTGTACAACCCCGTATTCGCGGAGTTGGGTCCCTCCAGCAGCCGCGGGGCTAGCTATGCATTTTTAAGCTTTTTCAGGGGTTTGACACTCTTGGTGGCCAATTTAGGCTCAACCTGCATAATATACTAGTAGGGAGATAAAATATTTGTCTCCCACCGGCCCCTTTGAGGGGTCGTCCCGGCCAGTACCTGTCTTTCCGCAGCTCGCCCAGGTCACCAGCTCGCAGGCCGCCTAGCTGCAGCTCGCCCAGGTCACCGGCTCGCAGGCCGCCTAGCCACAGCTTGCACAAGCTGCAGCCCGCCTAGTCACCAGCTCGCAGGCTGCCTAGCCACAGCTCGCCCAAGTCGCCAGCTCGCAGGCCGCCTAACCACAGTTCGCCCAGACCGCAACCCGCCTAGTCGCAACTCGCCCAGGCAACCGGTCTCGCCCAGGCCGCCGGTCTCGCCCAGGCCGCCGGTCTCGCCCAGGCCGCTAGTCTCGCCCAGGCCACCGGTCTTGCCCGGGCCGCCGGTCTCGCCCAGGCCGCCTTCTCGCCCAGGTCGTCTTCTCGCCCAGGCTGCCGGTCTCGCCCAGGCCACCTTCTCGCCAAGGCTGCCGATCTCGCCCAGGCCTTCGGTCTCGCCTAGGCTGCCTTCTTGCCAAGGCCGCCAATCTCGCCCAGGCCGCTGGTCTCGCCCAAGCCGTCAGTCTCGCCCAGGTCGCCAGTCTCGCCCGGCCTGTGCTCGCTCAGCATCCAGCTCACCCGGACCTCTTTTGGCCATGATTTTACCGTTGTACCCCCGGGGGTGGAATTACCTCTTTACCCCCTGGTGTTGATATTTTCTATTGGCCTAGGACCTATTTATCTTAGGGGTATTTCTGACATTTTGGTTCCTAGTTTTGGGAAATTTGTAAATAGACCCTTGAGGGTGCCTTGGAGAGAATTGCTTCTTAGCCACTAAAATCCCTCTACTTTCTTCTTCCGAGGCACATAGCTCAAGCATTGGCTAGGGAGGGGGAGACCTCAAAGGTCTTCCGGGTGTGAGGTTGGACCTCTACGCTAGAGTCGAGGGTCTGTTCCTAGTTTCTTGAGCTTTTGGCCTTTGACGTTCTCCTAAGTGTAGTAGGTGTGAGGTCACCCCTTTCTTGGGACCCCGAACTCCATGAGAGACCAAGTTTTTGGTTTCAACATTTATCTTTAAGTTCATCGAATGGAGTGCCATAGTGGATCCACCATAGGATTCTCCTACTCTTGTTCTCTAGTTGGTGTCAACTTCTTCTTAAAACCTCCAAAGAGAAACTTTTGCATTTTCTGAATCTTAGTCAACTTCTATTGGACATCTACTTTATGCTCTTCGAAGGACTCTGATAATTCATGATATGACTCCCAAAGAGATCCTCATTATGGCACTGGAGGACTTATATTAGTGGATTGTACACTCAGAGTTGGCGGTAGTCGTATAGAGTCTATAGTGTAAATGGTAGGAATATTGTCATCCAGATAAAAATCCTGATCAATCCAAGGCTAATTCTGATATATGAGTCGTTGAATGATGACTCCTAGTGGGAGTGTATTAAGCTATCTTCTCAAAGGATTCTTTAACTTATAAGTATATCAAATAATGGATAAAATAAGATCTACTATGTCAAACTCCTCATGCTTTAATATGTGATATATAACTAGACTAAGTTGTGCAGTTATTTTCTCAGTATCTCTTGATTTTAACATGATCGATAGTATGTTGCAGTATTTCTTGAATCATGAACGCATCTGGAGTGAGTGTGGTGGTATTTTGAATTAAAATTTTGCTATTTCCTCTATGAAGGATCTGATTCAATAAAGTCCAATCTCGCTTTTTTTGATAGTTTTCAACCACATTCAAAATATTTTCACTCTTTATCAGACCAAATTCATTTCTTAAGTATTCATGTGAGATTTCTACAACTCTTCCTTACATTTTTGATCTCACACCTCCATTCATTTCAGTATATGATGGATCTTCTAAATGGTTGTAGAACTCCCTTACTAGCACGGATAAAAACCTATTAGGAATAATAACAAGCATATTATACCTAACACGACTAACATTTTGTAGATATGTGCATGATCAGTCTGATTGGACTCTGCCATCATCGCCACACCAATTGTTGTCTTTTCTATACACAGAAATGTCTGGTATGATGATTGAGGAGTATCAGATGTGCTTCTTCATGCTCCTGATCATGATGTCATTTTCCGCACAAAAAAGAGAAAAATTCAATATAGCTGGCAATATTTATATCGTCAGGCGATACCGGACGACTCCTATAATACATCTTCCTTTACAAATCCTTTTTTTATTTTTAAAAAACTTATTGAGACAATGTGAAAACTCAAAAAAAAAATATTCAAAATTTTAGATCAAAACATGAAATATTCACATAAAAACAATTAAAAATAATTACACTTGAACAAATTTCTCAAATTTATTTCCTTAAAAAATTTCATTGTTCATCTCCTTCCTCATAACCCATAAACAACATTTCAATAATTATCTCTCGATTTTGGCAAATGTTTTTAGATCTAGCATGAAACTTAAAAATCTAACCTTTTCAATATGAGATCTAAAGAAATCTCTCCTACAAATCGTATTTTTACAAACCTACAATAAAAATAATTTTTGAATCTCATCCTAACTCCACAATACACCATGAAAATTTCATAGCAACACAAAAGAACTCTCTAATCCTCATCGAAAAGTAAAAACTATAACAAATTTAAAAAATAAACTCACAATTACTTCGGATCTAGGGTTTTTGCTAGCAAAATGAGTGGTTTTTTGGGGACAGGAGAATAGGAAAGGAGAAAATGAGAAATGGAATCAGATCTCGGTTTTTATAAAACGAGATATCGCCTGCGATATTACTATCGCCAGTGATATCGAAATCTCTTTAAAAAAATAAATTATTTTTTTAAAATAATTATTTTAAATTGGCATATTTTCAGATATTTTAAATCACCAATCTCCTTTCATTTTCCTTCTAATCAATATTTATTTTTCTAAATATACTTTAAAATATTAAGAAAATCTTTTCTTTTCTTTATTTTTTGTCTTTTTACAATCAACCAAATTTAAAAAAAAACTATTATGCTTTATTGCCAAAGTCAAGGATGCCTAGATTTTTTCACTTAAAAAATTATTTACAATATTAAATTTTATTTTCAAGTTACCATAAAACATCATTTTAGTCTTAACATGCTTTGACACTTATGTTTTCATGTGCAATTAATTTGATTGAAGTGAACATGTATAGAATTGTTTTCGCATGCCTCTAAGTATGAGTAATGTTTTATATTTGATAATAATTTTTTCAATTGCTTTTTGATAATCTACATGTGTTTTAAATTTTATTATTGCATGAATGTGTAATGTGATAACATAACCTCTTCCATTACAAAAATAAATTACCTACACAACATTAAATTATAGTTTGCAATTCATGTTTTTCATGCACTTGTTTTAAGAGAACAGTGGTTTATAAAAAAAAAATATGCATGTTTGCAAAATAAGGGAATTCTGAGCCTTTGGTCAATAAAATAAAAAATTAAAATAAAGCGACAAGGGAAACTCCACCAAACACTACTCACCCTCCTGATAAGTCTTAATGAGCATTGTGAGGTTGAACACATTGGAAAGAATTGTAAAGTGTCTTGTACAAACAAATGTTGTACCACATTTCTTTATAAAAATGTGCAAAAAAAATTAAAGTTATTTGTGTATGTTTAATGTTGTGTTCTTACATTACATGTCTTCATGTTATTTGATTTGTACACATATATTCTTTATCAAAACACTATTTATACACCTTATTATCCTATATAGAATTTTTAATTGTGAGAATTGGACCCAAAAAGTATCACTATAATATTCTCTACAAATATTAGTCAATGCGCTAGAGTGCATTGCATGATCTTAATAATGTTTCTTCTACTTGAATATCAAATTATCCTACATTGTAAGTGTTATATTTATTTGAAACATACAATCATGCTTGCAAACTTCTGAAATTAGTATCTCTGGTATTCTAATTCCATACATCTTCTTTTTTTTAATTTACCCTTGTGATATTTGAAAAGATGTTCATCTTATGCGTGCTTATGCTATTTTCACTGTGTTTACTACCTTTATTATATACTGCCATTTTTACTTTTAATGTAGTAACTCAAAATATTACAATTTTGTTTATCTCAGCATAATATAATGAACTTTACCCCACCTTCTTTTGATAATACCAAAAGAGGGAGAATTAATTGAAGAAATCTATTGATTAGAGTATTTAGAGGGAGAAAATTACAAATTTAGAAAATTTATTTATGTAAGGGCATCCATATAGTGTAAGCATTTACACATTTTGTCATGTTTATCATATTCTATAAATAACACTCTAGTTATGGTTGAATTCTTTCTAGAGTATTTGTTAGTATCAAAAGTGGGAGATTATTGCAGCATGCGTTCTGCATCCCTTGGTATGAGAATAACAAATTCTTAATATATTTGATCATATTTTGTTAATTGTGTGTGTGACCTCCTCAACATGGGATATATGGAAGCACGACAATCTAATGCCTGTGGTATTTATTTTGCCAACGGTATCAGCCAAAGTTTATTTAAAAAACTGAAAATTCATTGTACAAGAATATTACACCTCCTAAATCTTGATCTCCCATATTCTTTTAGAGCATTTGTCTCCAAAATCAGAGTACTCCCTTCATCAATCCTTGCAATTCGAGAGTTTTGAGGAGATCTTTGCACTCTTCAATATTGATGAAAACTTGGCGATCCTCCATCTCCTTCAGAGCTCTACTTCATAGGGAGTTTTTATTTTCTGTTGAAAATTATATTCTTTCTTTTCATTTGTAATTATAGAAAAATTCATCGCCTTATGTGCAGCGAGTAAGTTCATATATGCCTTAGGGAGAAATTTGTCGCCTTGTGAGCAATGACTAGGTCTAGGCTAGATTTAAGGGTTGGCTAGTGGTCATATCTTGGGAAGATATGTTATAGTCAACTGGTCCTTGGGAGGACCGGTTAAGAATCAAAAGAAGAATTTTTCCCAAAGCCTTGATTTCAAGATTTATTGAAATCAAAGTTTTATGTATTCGTTCCTAAGAAATAAAATCATTATTTTGTCTTTTCTACAAGTATAAGATTTTATTTCATTCTATAATTTATTTTTGAGTTATATTGTCGGGAGAAATTAATATTACCAGTGATAGCATCCGAGTCTAGGATGTTTATTTGCTCTGTCATAATCTGTGAAAATTTTATAAGTTTTACTTTAAATTAAAAGAACCCTTATTCACACTTCCCCCTCTAAGGGCACTATAAGATCCAACACCCGGTACTAGTTTCGTTGAATCCTAGGGTCGCCCCTCTTCTCAGTTATGCTTGCTACAAATAGCAAGAGTAGACTACCTCATATTGTCATGGACAACTCTAACTCCTCCTAGGATGATGAACTTAAACGCATGGTCTGGGATTTAAGGAATGTCCTTAAACATTGCTTGGAGAGGGTGACCGGAGATGGCGTTTGTTGAAACCGAAAACTCGGTCTCTGTAGAGTTCACCCTTGGGTAAGGGGAGATCGCACACTTACTTCACTCTCACGAGCCAAAAGACTAAGGAAGAAGAACAGGTGGAAGACCAAATGGCTCGGCGTGGAGTTCCCACCTGTAACACCTCTCCTATAATGACCATATAATATGGGTCCGGTCGGGGCCCCACAACATACGGACGCCATAGCTTTAGAATTAAAAGATGATATTAACAACCCAACTCAAAACTCAGAATAAAGAAACAATGGAAACATACCCAACAACTAGAAGTTATCCACTACTAAACAGGAGTATCAATATGGCCTTAAGGCCTTACACCAAATAAGTCCAAAATGGAAAGACCACAAGGTCAAACATCAACGTGCAACAACACTCCAAGGCTACCTCGGTATGAGGGACGGAATATACAAAATCATGGAGCAATACAATCAAGCAGAAAATGAGCTAGTAAGCACAACAAACACTTCATGAGGCTTAGGGATTTTCGACCGACGCACTTGCTCCTGCTTGCGCTCCTTGCCCTGTAAAAATTTGTTGTAATGTACGTCAATAAAAGCTGACCTCTACTGTGTAACCAACACATCTCCTCCCGGACGCCCCTAACGGACCCCGGGGTACACCTCCAACCTGCAAGTCAGCACTTCGTATGCTATATACATAATCATGTAAAGCTTTTAAAAACAGGTTTGGATGTCTCAAAACGCAAACACGTTTTCTATGTTGAGCATAGAATAAAAAGGGCCTACTATGCAGCATGTATGCAGTACCAGGCTTCGCCCAAGGCACCCTAACGCATATGCAACTAGCACATCATCATCACAACTGGGTACTTACAATTCCCCAATGGCGTAAAGCCGCAAACAAAAGGGGACCACAATGCCCCTAACGGCCTAAAAGCCGCTACACAAAAATCTTGCCAAGGCCCCACCCGCTCATGGGTCTTAAACTCGGGCTTGCCTACAAACTCTTACTTCCCGCGTCAGAATTCCATCTCACACACAATCGATTCTAAGAACCCTTGATGGACCCCACCCGCTCATGGCTTCATTGTCTGGGCTTGCCCTACGCTTGGCGTTCTCATCAATCTCACAGAAGGGGACTAGTCTCGCCGGGACACTCTCCCCACAGGACTTGCATGTCATGGGATAGACAACCGACCATAGAGACAAAGCCACGCCTTAGCACATCACAATCCATAACCTTTCCCACCCTAATCCTCCATTTGTACTACAACGTTATCGCGCACCAAGAAAACCATCTACCGCCAGTGCAGAGCTAACCTTGCCTAGTTCCGGCTACAAGTAATCACTCGAGAAAAAGGGGAAAACACATACATCACAAACGGCATCTTGCGGCAACGGATTTCTACCGAATCCTTAAGGCTCTCTATGCAACATCACCGAGTCGGACTAACGGTCGCGACTACGGCTTCACCCACAATGCCTAATCCACTAACAGAGCGGATCTCTAATGCAATATGAAAGAATTCAATAATGAACAACTAATCACCTAGAGGGGGTGAATAGGTTCAATTCTTTATAATAGGGAGTTTTAGGATTTCTAACTAGCAAATCTAGTTAACCAACCATACAAGCATCGCAAACATTCAGAGTAAGCAAACAAAGCATAGAGACACACAAATTTATAGTGGTTCCCCAATATTTGGGTACATCCACTTTTCCCCTTCGCCTATCTAGCAATGAACTAGATTTGACCCAACTTCCATTTTTCACAGATCCACAGATCGTACCACTCAGAACCCTTCCAGGTTCCTACAACTCAGACTTATTCAAGTCCTACAGCTCAGATCCTTCCAGATCCTACAACTCAGATTCTTCCCAAGAACCCTACCTCAGGAAAACTGTCCTACCTCAGCCCTTATCACCAGGCCTATAGCTCAGATCACAAAGATCCTACCTCAGGAACTCAGCCCTACCTCAGCCTTTATAAATTTAGGCTTATAACTCAGAAAGATAGACTTTCCTACACTGAGATCTATACAGATCCTAAAGTTGTGATTATAATGTTTTAAGAATTTCTTTACCCAGAGAGAGAGAGAAAATGGGGTAAAGCGTTCTTGACTAAATCTTGAGAGATTGGTCTTCTTCTGAACCTTGCAGCTTTGGATCTGATTCAACCTTACTTAGCTTCTTCAAAGATTCTTGAAAATAGAGAACTAGGTTGAATCTCTCTTGAGCAGATGGAGGTGATGTTGAATCAGCTTCCTTCTTCTCCTTCTTCTTATTACAAAAATGACTATGTAATCCTTACTGATCTCCCAAGATTTTTCTTCGTCTCTGTGTTTTTTTGTTGTATATTTTCTATGTTTTAGTTTCTTCTTTGATAACGCATTGTTCTATTTATAGAAACACAATAGAGGTAACCGGCTGAACCAGTAGCTGACTGGCATCTAACAGTTTCTGACATCTGACAACTTTGACATTATGCCATCTGTCACTTCTTAGATCTGGAAATTTCCAACTTGGTCTTCAAAACAGCAGACAGCGTCGAGATAAATCTTCTTCACAATGTGTTGACACTGATTTCAAAATGTATCGACACAGATTATGAATGTGTCGACACAGCTATTAGGATGTCAACACATTTCCTTGATGTAGTCGACAGACTTCAATCTCTATCGATACAGCTTTTTTTCATATTCTCGACACAGATAATGTAGAATGTGTCGACACAACTTCCTTAGTGTCGACACAGCTTTTCTTCAAAACAGTTGTCAACCCAAGTCCTGGGTGTTGACATATCAGCTTTAGCTTACTGTCAGCACTACTAGTCATAGTGTGTCGACACTAGTCCTGAGTGTCGACACAGTTGATCTTCAACTCAGCATTCAGGATGTTGACTGAGATCATTTAAGTCGACACAACTTGTGTTGTTTGATATCTATGTGTCGACACAAGTCTTGTGTGTCGACACAGCTGGTGTAGACTGAACTTCTGTGTGTCGACACAAGTCCTGTGTGTCGATACAATTTTGCTCTTGTTCTCGACACAGCTTCTTCACAAGCATCGACACTGACCGAGTGTCTCGACGTTTTTATACTTAGACAAATTCCTGCATTACTTAGCCTACACAAATAAACTTAAACAGACATCAAATACAAGATGATGTATGTTATTGATTTAAGTGAGGCTTCTCCAAATCTGGTATAATTACCAATGAACCCAACAATCTCCCCCTATTTGGAGAATTCATAACCACAAGTCAATGATATACATCGTTATAATAACCAGCAAAATTAATGATGTACTAACAAACACAGACAGGGTTAATCATTAGGCAGAAAATATATATGTTATAAAGTTAAGCATATCCATCAAAGAAACATGTAACATATAAACAGATAGAATCAAACAGATTTACTCAACTAAGAAATTATCCCATCATTTCAAATTATATCTGACTTATAAAATTCAAGAATGTCTAGAAAGAATAACATTATTACATAGTTCTAAATTTTAAGACATAAAAGACTCTAAGTCAGTTTGGGTTCCTTAATCACAATTCCTTTGTCAGGTTGAATCCTAGCTTGTACATTAGCTTCTGTGTCATCATCCAGCTTCTTTCCTTTCTGATCCTTCTTCTTAAGCTCTGCAGCCTTGATCTTTTACCTTTCAAAGTAATGAAAAGGCTTTGGGGAATACTTGCTAGGCTCCACCGAGTTAGCAAGTATCTTCCCAGCTTTAAGATCTCTTCTGAACTGTAATATGACATCTTTCCGCTCCTGATATTTACTCCATTCTTGTTCAGAATACCATTTGCCTCTATCATGCATATTGTCTTTCACAGCTTTCCAAGCAGTTAGAATAATATTTCTAGAGGTTGGACTCTATTGTTCAAAATAAGGCTTTAATTCTGCCTGTTCTTTGAACCTTTTCTCAGACAACTGAGCTTCTTTTTCTCTTTGAACTACAGCTGCAGGCATATCAACTTTTTCAAGAATAACATTTTGTGCCTCCTGTGGAGGGTTATACATTTGGTGAACTGCCTGTTGGATCTCTTCAAAATTAGAAGGAGGATAAATAACTTTTGCTACTTCCTGCTGAACCCCTTCAAAATAAGCAGATTGAATTCCAGATTTAGCAGTGTTGTCATCATCACAAAGGGGTGGATACCCAAGAGTTACTCTGATGCTATTTAATATCCATTTAGCATGATCTGAGCTTGCTTTGACTAATACTCTCTCCCCCTTTATGACTTCTCTTTCTACATGATCTCTCAGATCATCCTTTTGAAACCTTACCTGATCAGCCAGATAATTTGTTCCTTCTTTGTAATAGGTCCTGAACTTCTTCAGTTGATCAGAAATAGCTGTTTGAGATGCTTGGATTGCTGTTTGGACAGCTGCTAAATCTTCCTTGATTTGCTTGGACACTTCAGTCTTTATAATAGTGACACTATTCTCAAGCTTTTTTATAATAGCATTATGAGATTCTACCAGATTTTCATTCATTCTTAGTTGATTTTCCAGGACATAACCTTATTTGACTGCAATGTCCTCTACTGCAGTCTTAATCTCCTGTTGTTACTGTGCCAAGTAAACTACAGCATTACCTCCTTTATGGAAGCGATCTCTCATCTCTTTTTTATTCTGATTGACTTCAAATCTGATGGATTTGATATCCTGTGTCAGCTGAAATTGCAGGTCCTTATGGGTCTCATCCACATATTTTTCAAGAGTAGTTCTTTGCTCATCCATCTTCACTTGCAGTTTCACCAAAAGTGAACTGTAGTCCACTACAGGAGCTGGTGTTGGTGGGGCAGTCTGCAAGGCCTTCTTATAGCCTATTCTTTTCTTCCTTTTTTCCATTAGTTTTCTCTTCTTTTGCTATGAGGTTTCTTGTTCAGCTTCTGATTCAGAGGAACTGGCTACATCCATAGCATGAGTCTGGTTATCAGGAAAATGTACTGAGTCAAGGTCTTGTACCTCCCTCTCAATCTGTGCATCTTCTTGAAGTATGTCCTGGTTGTCCTTCTAGACATCTGGAAAAGTATCAGATGGAGGAACATTGTCCTCAGTAGCCCTAGTCTTCTCCCCCTGGACTGAAACAAAAGTCTCTTTCTAAGCAACTTGAACTAGATCAGTTTGTGCTTCTGGCTCATCTACCATAGCAGCATCCTTGTTGATATCCTTGAGAACCTCCAGGACAGTGAGATGAGTTGCTTCACTCTCCATGATAGTATCCATGAAGTCTCCCCTAGAACTGAGGACACTTGAGGATGTGGTACTGAATCATCTTCCCTTTGAGATTGTACTTCATTTACATCCTCATCAGAACTGAAAACCACAACCTCTTATGAATCACTAGATGATTCCACAATCTTTGCTGTTGATTTCATTTTCTTTAGTTCTTTTTGATGTTGTACAAGAGCTAGAGTCTCCTTGGTCAGTACCCTGTCCCATCTTCACAAGATTCTTGTGTCCATTCTCCTCATATGATTTATTTTAGCTCATGCAGCTTGATTTAGTATCTCTAGCATTGTTGAGATCAGATACAAACTCAGGATCCTGCCTAGGTTAGGCTTCTTAACCCCTTCCTTGATCCTGTCAAAGACTACTATCGACCAGTCAGTCTTGAGATTGAATATTAATCTTATCATTAGGCTGAACATGAAGGAATATATCCTATCATGTCCCCCTATCTTGCATAGTATAACCTTTCCAACCACTTCAGAAAGAAATTTCCCTTGGGAATTCATCCCTTTTCTGTTTATAGAGGATCCAATCTTCGTGGTTGCATTCAGACCACACCATTGAAGTCCCTCTGCTATCTTGTCCGAATCAACCTCATCTTCTTCTTTGAGCGACGGTAGTTGGAGTACCTTGCTCAAACTTCTAGAAGTAAGCTTTATCTTCGTCCCAAGAACTGTTGACCTAATCTTATTTCTAGTTGAATCCAGCTTTGCGTTGGAGAAGAATTCAATTACTTCTTTCTTCCATATCTTGGTTGGTTCTGAGACCATAAATTCTAGTCCAGCGTCAGTGACTAGGGTGATGACTTTTTAAATTTCTTGAGAAGCATCGTTGAAGGCGTTACGAACCAGTTCGTAACCCTCGTTGATGTTTTCTTCCAACTTTGATGCCATTGAATGTTGAAGGAAGAGAGATTGAGGATGGTTGAGAGGAGATCTAGCTCTAGACACAGAAGTTCAATGTCTCGAGAAAGCTAAGTCACGTGGTCGACTAATTCTCGTTTTAACCTATTTATAAGGTTTTAAATTTGGAAGGTCAAATGACGTGCCCAAATATTATGTGTCGACACCTTGTGTCGACATAGAAGTTAACATCTCAACACGGATAATAGGGATCCAGCACTATTATTTGTCGACACCAAGCTCTGGCAGTGTTGACACTAACAACAATTAATGTCGACCAACATATTGTTGATGTCAACATGAATTCTTAACTTAGCCAATATCTGAGGATTTTTCCTTTAATGAGTTTATAAATTGACTTACTTAATATCTAGCATTCCTAACTCAATCTTAAAGTTATTTAACTTAGTTTCATCCAGAGGCTTAGTGAATATGTCAGCTATTTGTCAATCTGTAGTGACAAATTCTAAACAGATGTCATTTTTCTCTACATGTTCTCTTATAAAGTGATACATAATTTCAATATGCCTTGTTTTGCTATGTGAAACAGTAATTCTAGCAAAAGAAATAGCACTTGTAGAGTGACAATATAAAGGTGTTTTACTTAGCTTGATGTCATAATCTTCTAACTGATGTTGCATCCACAATAGTTGTGCACAACAACTTCATGTAGCAATGTACTCTAACTTAGCTGTAGAAATGGCAACACTTGTTTGCTTTTTGCTGCTCCATGACATTAATCTTCCACCTAGGAACTGACAAGTACCTGTGGTACTTTTCCTATCTTCTTTGCATCCTGCAAAGTCTGTATCTGAAAATCCAGTTAATAGGAAATCTCTATTCCTAGGGTACCAAAGACCTAGATCTGGTGTGCCCTTAAGATATCTCAGAATTCTTTTTACAGCAGAATAATGTGAATCTTTAGGGAATGCTTGATATCTAGCACAGACACATGTTACATGCATGATGTTAGGCCTACTAGCAGTCAAGTAGAGGAGGGAGCCAATTATCCCTCTATACAAAGTCTCATCAACAAGTTTTCCTGCTTTATCTTTGCATATAGGCATGCTTGACCCCATTGGAGTTTTCATGGTGGATGTTGTATCCATACCATATTTCTTTATCAACTCCTTGGTGAACTTAGACTACTATATGGACAAGCCATCATCAGTCTATTTTATTTGAAGTCCTAAAAAGAACTTTAGCTCACCCATACTGCTCATTTCAAATTTCCCTTGCATAAGTTTAGCAAACTTCCTGCAAAAGTTGTTTTCAGTAGATCCAAAGATTATGTAATCAACATAAATCTGAACTAGTATGATCTTTCCTTTGGATTCCCTAAGGAATAGAGTTTTGTCTATTTTCCCCCTTGAGAATTTATTCTCAATGAGGAAGGTAAACAATGTCTCATACAAAGCCCTAGGAGCCTTTTTCAACCCATAAAGGGCTTTCTTAAGTCTATAGACATAGTTTGGAAAATGAGAATCAACAAAACCTGATGGTTGTTCTACATATACTTATTCCTTCAAGTCTCCATTCAAAAATGCTGACTTGACATCCATCTGGTAGACATAAAATCCTTGATAGGCTTCATAGGAAAGGAATAGTCTTATGGCCTCCAACCTTGCTACAGGAGCAAAAGTATGGTCAAAGTCTATCCCTTCTTCCTGCATGTAACCTTTTGCTACCAGCCTTGCCTTATTTTTTGATTATGATTCCATTCTTATCCAACTTATTCTTATAGATCCATTTTGTTCCAATGACATTGTGTCCCTCTGGTCTAGGAACAAGTTTTCATACTTTGCATCTCTTGAACTGGTTCAGTTCTTCTTGCATGGCACCTATCCAGTGAGAATCCTTAATAGCTTCCTCAAACTTCTTAGGTTCCACCTGGGATAGAAAGCTTGAACATAGTGCAGTGTTCATGCTCTTGCTCCTTGTCATTACACCATGTCTAGCATCACCAATGATTTGGTGAGCTGGATGATCTTTTAGATGTCTCATTGCTTGAGGCATCCTTTCTACAGCAACCTGTTCTTCAGTGTCTTCAACTTCCATTTGTGGAATATTATCAGCTTGCTGTTCTAGAGCTCCCCCTTGACAGCATCCATCATCTTCTGTATTTTCTTTTGTTGTCTTGACTTCTTTAATGGAAAGCTTCTCCAATTTATCCTTTAGACCTGCAGAACTAGATGAAATGCTAGGTAGATGATTGTTAATAAGCATGGATTCATCAAAAACTACATGGACAGATTCTTCTACAACTTGTGTAGTTAAGTTATAAACCCTATATGTCCTACTATTATTGTTGTACCCAACAAAGATTCCCTCCTGGGACTTGGCAGCAAACTTCGTCAAGTGAGACTTACCATTGTTATGTATATAGCACTTGCTACCAAAGATCCTAAAATAGGATAGGTTTTATTTTCTACCCTTCAGAATCTAATATGGAGTCTTCTTATGACTTTTATTGATAGAGGCCCTATTGAGGACATGACATGAAGTATTTACTGCCTCTGCCCAGAAATATTCTGGAAGAGAAGTGTCACTAAGTAGGGTCCTACCAGCCTCTATTAGAGTTCTACTTTTCCTTTCAGCAATACCATTTTGCTGAGGTGTTCTAGGTGAGGAGAACTCCTAATGAATCCCAATACTTTCACAGAACTTTGTCATGCATTCAAACTGAAATTTAGTCCCATGGTCACTTCTAATTTTGACCACTGTACTGTTAAATTCATTCTATATCTGCTTAACAAAGGTCTGGAAAACATCAGGTGTTTCAAATTTCTTCCTTAGGAAGAACACCCATGCAAACCTGGAAAAGTCATCTACTACTACCAATGTATAGGTTTCCTACCTAGACTATGAACTGGTATAGGACCAAACTAATCCATATGCATTAGGTAAAGACACCTCACTGAATCTTTGGTATCAAAGCTTTTAAAAGAGGATCTGGTTTGTTTGCCCTTTTGACATGCTGAACAGATACTCTCCTTGACACACTTGACTTTAGGACCATTCCTGACTAGATCACCACTGAAGAGTTTTCCTATTGTCTTATAGTTTAGATGAGCTAGCCTCTTGTGCCATTATACACAGTGAGTGGTTTTATCATCTGCAACTAGACAAACAGGAGAATCTCTTCTCATACATTCAAAATCTAGACAATAAACATTTCCTCTCCTAGTGCCAGATAAGATGACCCCTTAGTCATTAGAATTTCGTATTTGACACTTATCTTTGAGGAAAGAAATGTCATAGCCAAGATCACATAATTGGCTTATGCTTATGAGATTATGTTTCAAACCTTTCACATAGGCCACTTGTTTGATAGTGACTAGACCATTTGTAATCTTACCAAAACCTTTTATAATCCCACTTTCTGAACCTCCAAAGATGACTTTGGGTCCATTGTTAGTTGGAGTATAGTCCTTTAGCATCCTCTTTGTTCAAGTCATGTGCCTGGAACAACCACTGTCCAAGTACCATATAAGGGTATGACTACTTGGACTCACCTGCATAGAACAAGACTATCTACCCTTAGGGCCCAAATTTTTATTGGGTCCTAGGCATTGGTTAGACTGAAAATGCATCTGCCTACCTGCAGCTTTACTGACAGGTAGACAATCCCTCTTGATACTATCATTGAACCAGCAGTCAATGGCAAAGTGACCCACCTTGCCACAACACCAACACTCATACTTATTATACCTCCTCTTAAGTACTGGTCTGACAGCATTGCTATCTTTAGTTCTTAAATCTGATGTTATAACAGTTCCTTTTCCTAGTCAATTAGTCAAAGCCTTCTTGGGAATTGGTCTAGCAGCAGATGTACTTGGGATATCCTGAGTCTTAACAACATAGCATTCTTCTTTTCAGAGAAAATGCTCCTGATTGCTTCAGTGATACCGATATTAGTCCTGCTATCAGACTTCCCCTTTGTCTGGTTCTAGTCTGTAAGACCTTGGAAGTGAATTGCTTGTTTTGTTTGAGTGATGGGGCTGGGACACCAAACACAAATTGTCTAGAATGGGCAAGTTGAGTTTTCTGGTGAGCTTCCATATAGTCACTTGCACCCTTGCCACTCTCAATCTCACAGTGACCATAAATGCATTCATGGTCATACCTGTTTGATGGCTGATCAATCTTCTTAAAAGATATAGGGGCATTGAGGCTAGTGGTTGTACTGAAGCTTTGCCTTTACTTTTAGATTTGGCAACTCTAGTTATACCTTTGTAACCTAGTCCCTTCTTACCCTTTTGGATGAAGAAGGAATCTATTAAAGGTAAAACTGTACTAGGTTTAGAAAATTTAGCCACTAATTCCCTCTCCTTTTGAAGTCTGCTTTCAAGATTCCTGATATGATTATTCTTGAAAATAATAGTACCCATCTGAATAACAGTTATGTTCTTCAGTTTACTAACTTCTTTTATCTTCAGAACCAGCACTTTTACTGATTCTGAACTCTGAAGCAGCCAATCTCAGAGAGGCATTCTCCTTTACCAGCTTTTTGGCTAGGATCCTGCTTTCCTTAAATGCCTTCAGGAGCTTACCATAATCATCAATCAGTTGATTGATGTATCCCTCAGATTCAGAACCATCATCACATTTTTGAGTTGATGCTTCTAATTCTAGACTAGTTATATATACAGATACAGATAATGAGGAATGTACCTTACTAGGACCAGGCTGATCCTGGCTGTCTCCTTCCTCATCAACTCCCAACAAACTAAATCAAAGACTGTCTTCTATCCTTGAATTGATGTCATCCAACATCTGCAGGAATTCAGTCTCCACAAAATCTACTTCTGCTGAATATAGCCCAATATAGTCCCCGACATCATCTTCTCTTTCTGATTCTGATGAAGATGAATCAATCCAACTTTTTTCTTTCTGGGCAACAAAGGACTTTTCCTTCTTGCCCTTCTGGTGCTTCTTCTTGTCTCCTGATTCCTTTATTTTCACAAGACAGTCAGCTATGACATGTCCTGGTTTGCTGCAGCAATAACAAACTATTTTAGAAGAAGTTTGTTTATTAGTTTTTGAGCCATACCTGTCCTCTTTAGAAGATTTTTTATTTCCTTTGTAGTAATCATCCTTGGGGTAAGAAGATGTGGATGGCCTGCTTCTTCAGCTCTTTTTCTTTACAAATCTCTGGAACTGTCTGGTGAAAGCAGAAAAGTCTTCATCAGAATTGTGACCATCTGATGTGTTGGTGTCTGAGCTTTTAGTTTCTGTCTCAGCAACCTTCCTGGGAAGAGAAGGAGACTTTCTCCTACCCTTTCTTGTGGCCTCAACTTTGAAAGCCACAGACTTATCCTTGATTGAATACTTGTTGCATTTCTCCTCCTTTTTCCTTGCTGTCAACTGCATTTCATAAAACAGCAGTGTACCAAACAGTGTTGGTGGAGGTGTATCAGCTAATCTAGCCACTTCTCTTATAGAACAAATCTTAGTATCCCAATCTTTGGTTAATGACTTGAGGAATTTGTCATTTAGCTCATATGTACTGAATACCCTTCCATAAGTCATTAGTTCATTCACTATCCTAAAGAATTTCTTATAGCATTCTGCAATCCTATCAGTCTTGGCCTGTCTAAAGCTCTCATACTCCTGATTGAGCATAAACTTTCTGTCATCTCTAACCTCTTTAGTTCCTTCCATGTAGACAACCAGTGTGTCCCACATTTCTTTTGATGTTTTACAATGGACCAGATTCTGAAAAGTTGTATCATTTATGGCACTAACTATTATGTTATGTGCCCTTTTGTCCATAGTAGCCAAGATGATCTCATCCTTAGTCATCTCATCATAGCTCTTAGGAGTGGATTTATTGGCATCAATAACTGATGTTTTCATAGGTATAAAGGGACCTTCTTGAACTGTAATATAAATTCTTGGATCAGATGCCTCCATGAACAATCTGACTCTTTCTTTCCAGATACCAAAATTTTCTTTCCTGCATATGGGAAGTTTCATTGAACCAAGCTCTTTCTGAGTCTTACTTGATCCCATTTTGAATATCTGTAACTGCCTTGGAGATAAGCTCTGACTGTTAAGTCAAATTTTGAGCAACCTCCCTCTGATACCAATTGAAAGAATTCAATAATGAACAACTAATCACCTAGAGGGGGGTGAATAGGTTCAATTCTTTATAATAGGCAGTTTTAGGATTTTTAACTAGCAAATCTAGTTAACCAACCATACAAGCATCGCAAACATTCAGAGTAAGCAAACATAGCACAGAGACACACAAATTTATAGTGGTTCCCCAATATTTGGGTACATCCACTTTTTCCCTTCGCCTATCTAGCAATGAACTAGATTCGACCCAACTTCCACTTTTGACAGATCCACAGATCATACCACTCAGAACCCTTCCAGGTTCCTACAACTCAGACTTCTTCAAGTCCTACAGCTCAGATCCTTCCAGATCCTACAACTCAGATTATTCCCAAAGAACCCTACCTCAGGCAAACTGCCCTACCTCAGCCCTTATCACCAGGCCTACAGCTCAGATCACAAAGATCCTACCTCAGGCACTCAGCCTAACCTCAGCCTTTATAAATTTAGGCTTATAACTCAGAAAGATAGGCTTTCCTACACTCAGATCAATAAAGATCCTATAGTTGTGATTACAATGTTTTAAGAATTTCTTTACCCAGAGAGAGAGAATGGGGTAAAGTGTTCTTGACTAAATCTCGAGAGATTTGTCTTCTCCTGATCCTTGCAGCTTTGGATCTGATTCAACCTTACTTAGCTTCTTCAAAGCTTCTTGAAAATAGAGAACTAGGTTGAATCTTTCTTGAGTAGATGGAGGTGATCTTGAATCAGCTTCCTTCTTCTCCTTCTTCTTATTACAAAAACTGATTATGTAATCCTTACTGATCTCCAAAAGATTTTTCTTCGTCTCTGTGTTTTTGTGTTGTATATTTTCTGTGTGTTATTGTCTTCTTTGATAAGCACTGTTCTATTTATAAAAACACAACAGAGGTAAACGGCTAGAACCGGTAGATGACTGGCATCTAACAGTTCTGACATCTGACAACTTTGACAGTTATGCCAGCTGCCACTTCTTAGATCTGGAAATCTACAACTTGGTCTTCAAAACAACAGACAGCGTTGAGACAGATCTTCTTCACAATGTGTTGACACTGATTTCAAAATGTGTTGACACAGATTATGAATGTGTCGACACAACTATCAGGATGTTGACACATTGCCTTGATATAGTTGACATACTTCAATCTATGTCGACACAGCTTTTCTTCATAGTCTCGACACAGATAATGTAGAATGTGTCGACACAACTTCTTTAGTGTCGACACAGCTTTTCTTCAAAACAGTTGTCAACCCAAGTCTTGGGTGTTGATATATCAGCTTCAGCTTACTATCAAGCACTACTAGTCATAGTGTGTCGACACTAGTCCTGAGTGTCGACACAGTTGATCTTCAACTCAGCATTAAGGATGTCGACTGAGATCATTTAAGTCGACACAGCTTGTGTTGTCTGATATCTGTGTGTCGACACAAGTCTTGTGTGTCGATACAGCTGGTGTAGACTGAACTTCTGTGTGTCGACACAAGTCCTGTGTATTCGACACAGTTTTGCTCTTGTTCTGGACACAACTTCTTCACAAGCGTCGACACTGACAAAGTGTCTCGACGCTTTTATACTTAGACAAATTCCTACATTACTTAGCCTGCACAAATAAACTTAAACAGACATCAAATACAAGATGATGTATGTTATTGATTTAAGTGAGACTTCTCCAAATTGGTACAATTACCAATATGTACCCAACACAATATCATGTCGGGGATGGACTCAATCGACCCGGTGGTTTCCTCTTGAACCATGGCGACCCAAACCCCTCTCACTTGAGAGATTATGTGACTAAAAGCTTGAAAGGAAAAGATGTTATGCACGCATCCTATAAACCAAGAGGAGAAGTGTCGTTACCTTACGACCCCTCTTCCTATCCATGGAGAAACTTAGTCGGATGAAAAGCACCACAACTGCCTCTCCTTCGCAGATCCGGACTCAGATCGAGAATCGGGGCTCCGAAACTTAACCGGCGGCAGGAGTTGACCTCCTCCTTCTTACTTGCTCTCCCCTCTCTCTAAACCTTGGAAAGAGAAAGCCCAAGTGCAAATGAGGGTTTGAAAACCCTATTCCCGGCCAAATACCACCAGGGACCAGCCTGGGCCCTTGGATCCCAAAAGAAGGAAACAAACAGCCACGATTCGCACTTAAAGTCAAATTACTGGGTTGAACACAGCTTACGACACGACTAGTGATACGGCTTGGGACATGCCCGTGTCAGCATTGACATGCCCGTTTCATGGACAGTGTGCCTCAATCGACGTTGAAACCGTCGAATCCCGAACAGGACACGGCCATATGATATGCCCGTGTCAAATACTGTGTGCTAGACACGCCCTGGGACATGCCCATGTCCCAGGCTGTGTAACCATCTCAAAATAACCCGGCAAACAGCCCGAGCAGGACACGGCCTGGGACACGCCTGTATGTCTGAACCCAGTCAAACGTCGATCGTAATTTCTTTCGACCTGCCAAAAAATCGTCTATCTCAAGCATGGACACGCCCTATGACACGCCCTGTGTCATAGGTCGTGTCAGCCTATTCAGAACCCAACTTGGCCTAAAAATGGCATCCGTTCTGTTGGGTACACTGGAAATTATGTACCAGATTTGGAGAAGCCTCACTGTACTCAATGATATAAATCAATTTGTATTTGATGGGATGTTGAGTTTCAGTGTGCAGGTTTAAGAAATGCAGGAAAATTTCTAAGTACAAGTGTCGACACTTGTAAGGAATTGTGTCGACACTTAAAGCAGGAGTTGTGTCGACACCCAGGAGTTATGTCGACACCAGAAGCAAGGCCTGTGTCGATACCCAGGAATTGTGTCAACACCTGAAGCAGGAGTTGTGTCGACATACAGGACTTGTGTCGACACACACTCAACACCATCTATCAACAACAGCTATACTGAGTCTGAAAGGCTTATGTCGACACACAGGACTTGTGTCGACACACACTCAACGACGTCTAGACACACACTCAATGACGTCTGGACATACACTCAACGCCATCTATCAGCATCAGCTATGTCGAGATCAGGAGCAGTTGTGTCGACACAAGGGACTTGTGTCGACACATACAACAGAAGCTGTGTCGAGAAGATAAAGAATGACTGTGTCGACACATTGGAAGCTGTGTCGACATCATCAAGAATTATGTCGGCACTTGGTCTATTTGTGCTGACAAATTTGAAGTAGTTTGCTGACAGTTTCCTGCTGAGAAAAAATTTCAATGAAGGGTCAGTTGTCACGACTAAAGACTTGACAGCTGTCATACGTAACAAGACTGACACATCTGTCAGTGCTGTCAGAAGGCCGTTATAAACCGGATCAGTCGGTAATCGTGGATTAACTCTATATAAAGGGTTGATCCATAACAACCAGTATATCGAACAAAATAAATATATAGAACTAACAACAAGTAAGGGAGAGCAAGAGGTTAACCTAGAAGAAGGCAGATCTTGAACAAGTCTGCAAAAAAGATTCAGATCTGATTCTAAATTTAAGAAGGAAGCTGATTAAAGATCAACTTCAACACCAAGTAAAGATTCAACCTTATTTTGTTCAAATTCAAGAAGTTTTGAAGAAGCTAAGTCAGGTTGGATCTGAAGTATTCAGTCATTCAAGAACTGATCAAGAAGCTCTCACCCATTTAGGTTTCAATCTGGGTGAAATTTCTATTTCATTAAATAAACTTTTTCTTGTAAGATCTTATATAGATCTGAGTTGTAAGCCTGTATTTATAAAGGCTGAGGTAGGGCTGAGTGCCTGAGGTGTATGACTTGTTAAAGTCTGAGTTGTAGGCCTAGAGATAAAGGCTGAGGTAGGGCTGTTTCCTGAGGTAGGGTTCTTGGGAAGAATCTGAGGTAGGACTTGAAGAAGTCTGAGCTATAGGAACCTATCAGGTTCTGAGTTGTAAGATCTGTGGATCTGAGATAGTGGAAGGAAGTTTGGCTGAATCCAGTTCTCTACTAGATAGGCGAAGGGGGAAGTGGATGTACCCATAAATTGGGGAACCACTATAAATCTTGTTGTGCTGTGTTTATTTTTCTGAGAACTGAGATTTTTTATGTTGTGTTAGATCTTTTAATTGCCTAAATAGTTAAAAAGATTAGAACCTATTCACCACCCCCCTTTAGGTGTCTAGGCTCTTGAAATCAAGTCTTTCAAGTGGTATCAGAGGGAGGTTGCTCAAGAATAGACCTAACAGTCTGAGTAAATCTCCAAGGCAATTAACAATTAGCCATAATGGGTTCAAATAAGAATCATAAGGAATTTGGATCCATGAAACTGCCCATCTGCAGGAAAGAAAACTTTGCGATATGTAATGAAAGGGTCAGATTGTTCATGGAAGCATCTGATCATAGAATCTACATCACAGTACAAGAAGTTCCTTTCATTCCAATGAATATATCAGCTCTTGATGCTAATCTCAAAACCCCTAAGAGCTATTCTGAAATGACTTAGAATGAGATCATTTTAACAACTTTAGACAAGAGAGCACAAAACATAATTGTGAGTGCTATAGATGATGCCATATTTCAGAATTTGGTACATTGCAAAACCTCCAAGGAGATGTGGGACACCTTGATTGTCTACATGGAGGGAACTGAAGAAGTTATAGAGGATAGGAAATCTATGTTGAATCAAGAATATGAAAGCTTCAGACAAGCTAAGTCAGACAACATAGCAAAATGTTACAAGAAGTTCTTTAGAATTGTAAATGAGTTGATGACCTATGGAAGAGTCTTTAGCACATATGAATTGAATGATAAGTTTCTCAGGTCACTGACCAAGGACTGGGATACAAAAATATGTGCCATCAGAGAGGTGGCCAGACTTGCTGATACACCTCCACCAATCTTGTTTGGAAAACTGTTATCTTATGAGATGCAGCTCACTATCAGAAAGGAGGAGGAGAAAAGCAGTAGGTCTGAGTATAAAGACAAGTCAGTAGCCTTCAAAGCTGAAGCCACAAGAAAGGGTAGGAGAAAGTCTCCTTCTCCACCGAGAAGAAGTGTTGAGGCTGAAGCATAAAATCCTGACATCAGTACATCAGACAGCCACAATTCTGGTGAAGAATTTGCTGCCTTTATAAGGCAGTTTTAGAGGTTCATGAAGAAGAAGAAATGGAGAACCAAGCCATCTTCATCCTCCTTCAAGGATGATTATTACAAGAAGAAGAAGACTTCTAAGGAGGATAGGTATGCCTCTAATCCTAGTAAACAAACTACCTCTAAAATTGTTTGTTATTGCTGCAACAGGCCTTGGACATGTCATAGCTGACTGTCCTGATAAGAGAAAGGAGACTAAGGATAAGAAGAAGCCTCAAAATAAGGGCAAGAAGGAGAAATCCTTAGTTGCCCAGAAGCAAAAGAGTTGGACTGACTCTTCATCCTTAGAATCTGAAGAAGATGATGATACAGAAGCTTACATTGGGTTATTCTCTACAGAAGAGGATTCTAGGGAATCAGAATTCTTAAAAATGTTGGATTCCATAAATGCTGGTGAAGACTATTGTTGTAGAGGGCTGATGGCTCTTTCAGAAGAAGATCAGTTCCTGGATCAGCCAGGTCCAAGTAAGGTATATAGTCCATCCTTAGCTTCTGATTATTTTACTGGATCAGAATCAGTAGCATCAACATCAAGAGAAGTGGATGGTTCTGAATTTGAGGGGGATGTACATCAATTAATTGATGAGTATGGTGGTTTGTTGCAAGATCTTAAGAGGAGCAAATTCCTTATCAAAAAGCAGGAAAAGGAAATTGAATCTCTCAAACATGCTACATCATATTTAGCCAAACTGATAGATTTGAAATTGAAGGAGGTTGCCAAACTGAAAAATATAACTGTTATTCAGATGGGCACAATCTCCTTCAAAGAAAATCACATCAAAAATCTGGAAGCAAGACTCTAGAAAGAAAAGGATCTAGTGGCTAAATTTTCAAAGCCAAAGTTTGTCTTGCCTTTAATAGATAACTTCATATCTTAGAAAGGAAAGACAGGACTAGGCTTCAAGGAAAGAACCAGGGCAGCCAATTCTCAAGGAAAAGGCAAAGGCCCAGTTCATCCACTAGCTATAAAACCCCCTATTTCTTTTAGAAAAGTGATGCAACCTACAAACAGGTATGATCATGACCTCACTCATGGTCACTGTGAGTATGGTGATCTCAATGGCAAGGGTGCACATGCTAATAGGTCACCCTATAAGCAAACCCGTCATGTTCTTAAGGAATCCTTGGGGTATGCTGCTCCAGCACCTACACTTAAAAGGAATGCTGGAAACAATGTTGAGAAGCCTGTACGTAAGAAAAAGTAACAATAGATTTGAGTGCTGGTGTTGTGGCAAGGTGGGCCACTTTGCCATTAATTGTTGGTTCAATTCTAGTATTCAGAATAAGGCCAGTTTACCTATCAGAAAGGCTGCAGGTAAGCATGTCAGATTTCAAGCTAACTTGAACTTAGGACCCAATAACAATTTTGGTTCTAAGGATAGGTAAATCTTTATTTGATGCAGGTGAGTCCAAGTGGCCATACCCCTATATGGTACATGGATAGTGGATTTTCCAGGCACATGGCTGGAACAAGAAAGATGTTGAAGGACTATTCTCCCATAAAGAATGGACTCAAAGTAATCTTTGGTGGATCTGAAAAAGGTGTCATCAAAGGGTTTGGTAACATTTCTAGTAACTCTATCTACATCACTCAAGTGGCTTATGTGAAAGGTCTAAAACATAAACTAATTAGTATAAGTCAACTAAGTGATCTTGGGTATAACATCTCTTTTTTCATGGGTGAGTGCCAAATAAAGAGGTCAAGTGATCAAGAGATCATTCTGACTGGCACTAAGAAAGGGAATGTATATTGTCTTAACCTTGATTGTGAGCATAACAACTCACCTATCTGTCTAGTTATAGATGAGAAAGCATCACAGTGTGTCCAATGGTACAAGAGGCTAGCTCATCTAACTTATAGGTCAATAGGACAATTATTTAGTATGGAGCTAGTGAGGAATGGTCCTCAGGTCAAGTGCATTAAAGAGGGTGTTTGTTCAACTTGCTAGAAGGGCAAATAGACCAAGACCTCTTTCCATGGACTTGTTACCAAAGATTCAATGAGATGTCTATATCTCCATCATATGGATTTATTTGGTCATATGTCAGTTCATAGTCTAGCTAGGAAAGCATACACATTAGTTATTGTGGATGACTATTCTAGATTTATATGGGTTTTCTTCTTGAGGCAGAAATCTGAAACCCCTACTGTCTTCCAGACTTTTGTTAGACAAATTCAGAATGAATTTAACAATTTAGTGGTCAAAATCAGAAGTGATCATGGAACTGAATTTTAGTCTGAGTGTATAACAAAGTTATGTGAAGAACTTGGGATTCATTAGGAGTTCTCCTCACCTAGAACTCCCCAGCAAAATGGAGTTGCTGAGAGAAAGAATAGGACTCTAATTGAGGCAAGTAAAACACTACTAAGTGACACTTCTCTCCCTGAATACTTCTGGGATGAGGCAGTAATTATTGCATGTCATGTACTCAATAGAGCTTCCATCAATACAAGATATATGAAGACTCCCTATGAGATTATGAAAGGTAGAAAACCAAACATTTCCTACCTTAGAATCTTTGGTAGCAAATGTTATGTCCTAGTTAATGGTAAGCACTACCAAATTAAGTTTGTTGCCAAATTCCTAGATGGGATATTTGTTGGGCATAACAATAATAGTAGGGCATACAGGATCTACAAATTGACTACACAAGTTGTAGAAGAATCAGTCCATGTAGTATTTGATGAGTCTAAGTTAATTAATAGTGAACTATCTAGCACTTCTGGTAGCTCTACAGGTTTAAAGGAAAGGATGGACAAGCTAACTATTAGTGAGGACTAACCTGCAAGACTGGATGAAGAAAAGGATGGATACTATCCATGGGGAGTACAAGACTCTCTGGATGAAGATAAAGACAATGAAGTGCATCAGAATGAGGAAAGTGAAGAAGACCAAGAGGTTGATAGACTTCCACCAGCTAGAAGACACTTGAAGGATCATCCTGCACACCAAATCATTGGTGATGCAAGCCAGGGAGTTCTAACCAGGAGCAAAAGCATGAACACAATTCTATGTATAAGTTTTCTATCACAGATAGAACCTAAGAAGTTTGAAGAAGCCATGCTAGACACAAACTGGATTGATGCTATGCAGGAAGAGTTGAATCAATTCAAAAGATGTAAAGTCTGGGAGTTGGCTCCTAAATAAAAGGATCACAATATTATAGGAACCAAGTGGATATACAGGAATAAACTAGATGAGAATGGCACCATAATCAAGAACAAAGCCAGATTGGTAGCAAAGGGCTACAGATAGGAAGAAGGGATAGACTTTGATCAGACTTTTGCCCCAGTGACAAGGTTGGAAGATATAAGATTGTTCCTGGCTTATGCAGCTTTTCAAGGGTTCAAGGTATTCCAAATGGATATCAAGTCAGCTTTTCTGAATGGAGACTTGAAGGAAGAAGTATATGTAGAACAGTCATCAGGTTTTGTTGATTCTCATTATCCCAACTATGTATATAGGCTTAAGAAAGCTCTATATGGATTGAAATAAGCCCCTAGGGCTTGTTATGAAACTTTGTCTGCCTTCCTTATTGAGAATAAATTCTCAAGAGGGAAAATAGACAAGACTCTATTCTTTAGGGAATCAAAAGGTAAGATCATCCTAGTCCAGATTTATGTTGATGACATTATCTTTGGTTTTACTGAAAATAACCTTTGTAGTAAGTTTGCCAAACTTATGCAAGGGAAGTTTGAAATGAGCAGCATGGGTGAGCTGAAATTCTTCTTGGAACTCTAAGTTAGACAGACTGATGAAGGATTGTCCATATCTCAATCTAAGTTAACAAAGGAGTTAATTAAGAAATATGGCATGGAGTCAGCCTCCACCATGAAAACTCCTATAGGAAGAAGTATGTATATAGGCAAAGATGAAGTAGGAAAACCTGTTGATGAATCTTTGTATAGAGGGATAATTGGCTTCCTACTTTACTTGACTGCTAGTAGACCTAACATCATGTATGCTACATGTGTCTATGCTAGGTACCAAGCTTGCCCAAAGAAATCTCATTATACTATTGTCAAGAGAATTTTGAGATATCTTAAGGGCACACCTAATCTAGGTCTTTGGTACCCTAAGAATAGAGATTTCTTACTAACAGGTTTTTTAGATGCAGACTTTACATGCTATAGAGAAGACAAAAAAAGTACCACTAGAACATGTCAATTCCTAGGTGGTAGGCTGGTGTCATGGAGCAGCAAGAAGCAAACAAGTGTGGCTTTTTCTACTGCTGAATCAGAATATGTAGCTGCATGCAGCTGCTGTGCTCAGTTGTTGTGGATAAAACATCAACTTGAAGACTATGACATCAAGGTAAGTAGAATTCCATTATTTTGTGATTCTACTAGTGCTATTTCTATTGGTAAAAATCATGTTTCACACAGTAGAACTAAGCATATAGAAATTAGATTTCATTTCATTAGAGAACATGTTGAAAAGGAAGACATAAGTCTAGAATTGTCAACACTAAAAATCAAATTGCTGATATATTTACAAAACCTCTGGATGAAAGTAAGTTCAATTATTTTAAAATTGAATTAGGTATGTTGAACCAAGATTTAGGTGATAGGTCAACATAAAATTTTTCAAGTGGTATCTGTAAGTCCAAAATTTCTCAAGAAATTTTTTTGAGTTAGAAAATTGTGTCGACACATGCTAACTGTGTCGACGCTATCATTTAGTTGTGTCGACAAAGAAAAGAATTTTGTCGACACAGAAATAGAATCTGTGTTGACAGAAAAGTTGGTGTCTACACAACTCTGTCGAGACATTGTATTAGTATATTTTTGTGTTGACACAAAAAAATTGGTGTCGACACACTCTGTCGAGACATTGATAGTTCGTGTCGACACTGGCACAAGTATGTCGATACATAAATGTGTCGACTAAAACTAAGTTTTGTCGTGACCTAAGTCATTTATGTCGACACATGTATATTTTTGTCGACTAGTATTATTACTAAGTAAGGCGTGTCTTTTGAACTACCCTTTACCAGTAGACTATAAATAGAAGAAGACAAAATCTGGTCGACTAGGCTTTTAGAATTCTCGACTCTAGACTTTGTGTCAACAAAGATATTCTCTTCTCTTCCCTTCTCTCTCTCTCTTCAATGGCGCCACACTAGGATGACAAGATCAATGAAGGATACGAGCTAGTTCGCAGGGGATTCAAGACAGCTTCACAAGAAATCATGGGTTTGATTACCTTAATCTCAGAGAATGGGTTGGAGTATTTAGTCTCCGAACCTACAAAATTTTTGAAGAAGGAAGTGCTTGAATTCTACTCGTCTGCAACTGTGGATTCTGAAGGAAAGAAGATGAAAGCCACTATTCATGGTACAAGAGTGAAACTCTCACAAAAGATGATCAGGAAGTCGCTTCAACTCCCCAGAGTTAAAGAAGATGATGATATTGTTCCATCAATGACAAAGGATGCACTATGTTGTGTGGACTGAATCCAAATACCAAGGTATGATCCTCAATTAACAGGAAGGGAATGAATTCCCAAGGTAAATTTCTCTCGGAGATCATAGGCAAGGTAATTCTCTGTAAGACAGGTGGACATGATAGAATTTCTGCTTACATGTTCAACCATATGACCAGAGTCATATTCAGTGTAAAAACAGACTGGTCATCAGTAGTTTTTGACAAGATTCAAGAAGGTATTAAAAAGCCAAATCTGGGTAAAATACTAAGCTTGTATCTAGCTTCCACTATCCCAGATGTTATGAATAAACTGCCAGGATCTAAGATCAATCACATGAGGAGGATGGATATGAGAATTCTATTCAAATGGGATAGAGTCTTGACAAAGGAAGTTTCTACTCCACAAAAACAGGTAAAGAAGGATAGGAAGAAGAAAACCATTGTCCAAGAAGCAGAATCCTCCAGTGATTCTGAAGAAGTGGTCTTCAGCTCAGATGAAGACCAACAGGAAAAAGAAGCTCAAGCTCAAGTGGAGAGCAGTAAGCAACTAGAGAGTCAGATAGTCTCCACTCCAGGGGGGAGAATACTGAAATAACTGTCCAAAAAACTGAACAATCACAGCTGCCTGCCCAAGGGGGAGATATTGCTGAAGCTGCTCTAAAAAGTGAGTATGTTGCTGATACTATGATGGATATTGTATCAGAAATAAACAAGGAAGCACAGGTCAATACTGAGAATGAAGCATAAGATGTGCAAATGACAGATCAAGCTCAAGATGAGCAAGTCCACTTCTCCAGTGTTGAGAAGATCCTGGACAAAGATCTTGATGTCCAGAGGGAACCGTTAGTTCAAAAAGACAACATTGTTCCTCCTGTTAAGATACAGCATGAGTTCACTTTGGAAGAACTGTTCCCTGACTTCAATAAAATAAGGACTGAGGGGGAGCAGCAAAGGATTAAGAAAGAGATATAAGGAACTGAGGGGGAGATGTCTCAGCATGCCCCTACTGATATGGACACTGTGAATATACAAAGCACAACACAATCTTCTGATGATGAAGAAGCCACCATGGCTAAGAAAAGTAAGCTGGTTGCTATCAAGAAAAGGAGCACAGGCTATAAGAAAGCCTTACAAACAGTCTCTCAACCATCAAACATGCATATGGACTTCAGTTCACTGATGGTGAAACTACAAGTAAATTTGGATGAGCAAAGACAATATTTGGAGAATTATGTGGATGTGACACATAAAGAACTGCAGTTCCAGCTAGCTCAAGAAATTAAATCCATTAGATTCGAAGTAAATGTGAATTAGAAAGAGATGATAGATTGCTTCCACAAGGGCGATAATGTTGTAGTATATCTGGCTACCCAACAACAAAAAATGAACACTATAATTGAAGACATTGCAGACAAGCAAGGATATATTCTAGAAAATCAATTCAGATTAAATGAAAATCTCAAGGACTCACATGTTGAAATTCTTAATAAAATTGGAGGTATAGCCACTGATGTGAACGCTGAACTTTCTAAACAAATTAAAAATGATCTAGCAGCTGTCCAAACAGCCATTGAAGCTTCTAAAAAGGCTATTTCTGATCACCTGACTAAATTCAAAGCCTACTACAAAGAAGGTACTTAATATCTGTCTGATCAAGTAAGGTTTCAAAAGAATGATCTAAGAGATCATATAGCTATAGAAGTCATAAAGGGGGAGAGGATATTAGTCAAAGCCAGCTCTGATCATGCAAAATGGGTATCTAATACCATCAGAGCTACCCTTGGATTTCCACCCCTGAGTGATGAAGATAACACTGCTGAATCTGGTGTTCAACAAGATCATATTGAAGGTGTTCAGCAGGAAGTTGTACAGGGTATCTATCCTTCAACAGATTTTGAAACAGTACAGCAGGAAGTTCAGAAAATGTATAACCCTCTATAGGAGGCACAAAATGTCATCATTGACAAAGTTGAAATGTCTGTAGCTGCTTTGGAAGCTCAGAAAGAGGCCCAGCTTTCTAAGAAAAGGTGTAGAGAACAGGAAGAATTGAAGCCTGACTTTGAGCAGTGGAGTCCTACTTCTAGAACATTATTCTTTCTGCCTGGAAAGCTGTGAAAGATAAGATGCATGATAGAGGCAAGTGGTACTCCGAACTAGAATGGAATAAGTATCAGGCAAGGCAAGAAGCCATACTTCAGTTCAGAAGGAATGCCAAAGCTGGGAATTTACCTGCTAATACTTTGGAGCCTAGCAAGTACTTTTCAAAGCCTTTTTATTACTTTGAAAGGCTGAAGATTAAGGCTGAAGAGCTCAAAAAGAAGGATCTGAAAGGGAAGAAGCCAGCTGAAGATATTGAAGCCAATGTGCAAGCTAAGATCAAGTCTGGAAAAGGAATAGTAATCAAGGAGCCTAGTCAATCTTAGGATAAATAGGCTAGTATGTAGAACAATGTAATCTTTCTATTCTATAAAGAAATCTGTAAAGCTAAACAATTTTTTATTTAATGAATGATATCATTTTCAGTGTTGATATTAACTGTTATTTGTGTTTATATGTTACCCTGCTGTGAAATGAATGTACACATATTTTTTCTTTGTTTTATCATGTGTGGTGTATATCATTGACTAAGGGTTTTGACTTTTCCAAATAGGGAGAGATTATTGGGAACACTAGAAATTATGTACCAGATTTGGAGAAGCCTCACTGTACTCAATGATATAAATTAATTTGTATTTGATGGGATGTTGAGTTTCAGTATGCAGGTTTAAGAAATGCAGTAAAATTTCTAAGTACAAGTGTCGACACTTGTAAGGAATTGTGTCGACACCTGAAGCAGGAGCTGTGTCGACACCCAGGAGTTATGTCGACACTAAAAGCAAGGCCTGTGTTGACACCCAGGAATTGTGTCGACACTCGAAGCAGGATCTGTATCGACACACGGGACTTATGAGGACAGACACTCAATGCCATCTATCAAAAACATCTATACTGAGTCTGAAAGGATTGTGTCGACATACAAGACTCGTGTCAACACACACTCAATGACGTCTGGACACACACTCAACGACGTCTGGACATACACTCAACGGCATCTATCAGCATCAGTTATGTCGAGATCAGGAGCAGTTGTGTCGATACACAGGACTTGTGTCGACACATACAACATAAGCTGTGTCGAGAAGATAAAGAATGACTGTGTCGATACATTGGAAGCTGTGTCGACATCATCAAGAATTGTTTCGACACTTGGTCTATTTGTGTCGACACATTTGAAGTAGTTTGCTGACAGTGTCCTGCTGAGAAAGAATTTCAAAAAAGGGTTAGTTTTCACGACTGAATATTTGACAGCTATTATACATAGCAAGACTGACACATCTGTCAGTGCTGTCAGAAGGCCATTATAAACTGGATCAACCGGTAATCGTGGATGAAAACTATATAAAGGGCTGATCCATAATAACTAGTATATCGAATAGAATAAATATATAGAACTAATAACAAGTAAGGGAGAGCAAGAGGCTAACCTAGAAGAAGGCAGATCCTGAATAAGTCTGCAAGTAAGATTCAGATTTGATTCTTAATTTAAGAAGGAAGCTGATTAAAGATCAACTTCAACACCAAGTAAAGATCAACCTTATTTTATTCAAATTCAAGAAGCTTTGAAGAAGCTAAGTCAGGTTGGATCTGAAGTATTTAGTCATTCAAGAACTGATCAAGAAGCTCTCACCCATTTAGGTTTCAATCTGGGTGAAATTTCTATTTCATTAAATAAAATTTTTCTTATAATATCTTATATAGATCTGAGTTGTTAGCCTGTATTTATAAAGGCTGAGGTAGGGCTGAGTGCCTGAGGTGTAGGACCTTTTAAAGTCTGAGTTGTAGGCCTGGAGATAAAGGCTGAGGTAGGGATGTTGCCTAAGGTAGGGTTCTTGGGAAGAATCTGAGGTAGGACTTGAAGAAGTCTAAGCTGTAGGAACCTAGTAGGTTCTGAGTTGTAAGATCTGTGGATCTGAGATAGTGGAAGGAAGCTTGGCTGAATCCATTTCTCTACTGGATAGGCGAAGAGGGAAAGTGGATGTACCCATAAATTGGGGAACCACTATAAATCTTGTTGTGATGTTCTGTTTTTATTTTTCTAAGAACTGAGATTTTTTATGCTATGTTAGATCTTGTTAATTTCCTAAATAGTTACAAAGATTAGAACCTATTTACCCCCCCCCCCCCCTCTAGGTATCTAGGCTCTTGAAATCAAGTCTTTCACGTTCCTCTTTTGAGTTTCGGGGCGTTACAACTCCCCCCCCCCCCTTAAAATAATTTTGTCCCGAAATTAAAATAGAACGTACACAAAACTTAAACGATACCTGAGAAGAAAAGCTCAGGATACTCCTCAAGCATGGCCTGCTCTCGCTCCCACGAAAGCTCCTCACAACCGCAGTTGTCCCATCGAACTTTTACAAGTTTGACCTCTTTGTTCCGCAACTGTCGAATTTCTGAATCTTCTATACTAACTAGATGCACTCGCATCCTCAAGTCCTCCTCTATCAGCACTGATGTCGATTCGATCACTACACTAGCCTCTACCAAGGCTTTCCTCAAGACGGAGACATGGAAGATATCATGTAATCCACTCAGCTCTGTGGACAATGCCAACCGGTACGCTGCTTCTCCCACCCGTTCTATAACCTCGAAAGGTCCCAAAAACCTCGGACTCAACTTCATGAGTCGGCGAATCCGCGAAACACCCTTGAACAGCTTGATCTTCAGATAGACCCAATCTCCAACCACAAATTCCACATTCCTATGGCGAGCATTAAAATATTTTGCTTGCCGATCTTGAGCTACCTTCATGCGCTCCTGAATAGTTCGCACCAACTCGCATGCATCAGTTACCACTTATTTTCCTAATAATTTGGTGTCTCCCACCTATGTCCAAGACATCGGTGTTTGACGCCGCCTCCCATACAAAGTGTTGGAATACCCTAGTTTGGATTTGGGTCAGGATCACTATGTCTTTAGGACTATTAGATTGACCCATCAATGTATAGCTAAGGGTCATTGTATGTGCTAAGTCAGAGGCTCTCAGATATTGAAGAAATCAGCCAAGAGAAATCAGTCAGAGAAGAATTCAGAATTCAACCTAGGCGTCGAGCTCAGATCGACGAGATGAGTTCAGGCGTCGAGCTAAGATCGACGATCTCTGAGCTCAGGTCCACGAGGCGCCGAACTCCGTTCGTCGATCTCCAAGCTAAGATCGATGTTTTTGTCCCAGACCATCTCCAATATCTCTGAGCTCAGATCGACGATAGTCAAGCTCAGATCGATGTTTTCTGTCCCAGACTAGCTCCAACATCTCTGAGCTCAGATCGACGATAATTGAGCTCATATCGATGATCATCCTGTTTAGATCGACAATTTCTGTCATAATACTGAACACAAGTTCCCAGGCAGATTTTCAGGATATTCTTGGTCCAATCAAAGTGAGTTGTTCATATTCCAACACAGCTTTATTACAGGACAGTTACAAGAATGCAGTTATGGAGATTATAGTCGTTGGAGTAACTAAGAGGTAGCAGTAATAAATACAAGAATTCAAATGACCATTGGCCTCCTATCAGAATATATACACAAAGTTACAGAGGAACAAAGATAAGAAGAAGAGAGAACAGTAGAGAGGAGAAAGTGGTACAGGAATCAGAGTTCCAGGAAGAACTAAACATCACCTATACAGCCAGTGCTCTTCTCAGATCTACTATTCCAGGAAGCCTGAAGAGATAACTACTCTACATCAGTCTGAAGGCTTACTGGAAGATCAACATCATCAAGGCTTCATCATTCACACTCCAAGACAACTCACATTTCAGCCTTTGCTAAAATCATCATTTGCTGGAGCAGTCATTCATTGAAGTCCTATCACCCTTTGCAAAGCTTCCATTCCTGAACAACTACCAATCTAAGAGGGAGCTTTGACAACATCATCAAAATCCACTTGTGCTTCTCTTTGATTGTTGAACAGAGAAGAAAACATCAACTCTCCCTTCCCCACTGTAAAAGGGTTCTTGAACTCCCTTCAAAAGTTCTGCTTGGTTTCTGAGACCTTGTCAAAACTCAGTGGTGGCAAGACACCTTATCAAAAAATCTAGGTTTGGTTTTTGAGCACCTTATCAAAAGCTCATTGGTGCCCAGGACACCTGATCAACTCTTCCTGCAGTGGATTCCTACCTAGGGTGGTAGAAGAGTGGACTACCCAAGTTTAGGGGAACCACTATAAAATTCTTGTGTCGTCTGGCTTGCCTTTATTTCTTTTCTTTATTATTTTTGCTGTGTGTTTGCTATAATCTCTTATATATATCTCACTTTCAATTGGTATCAGAGGCAGGTTGGTTATTCAATAACTCGATCTTCACTAGTTTGGTTGTTTATATAGGCTAACACCTGAACCAAAAGATCTCTCTTGATCCATCCTAGTTAGATTAATCATTTTTTTCACATAGCAAGAATATGGAATTTTCTAGCACCAGACCTCTTAAGTGCAACATAAACAAATTTGCACTTTGGAAGACAAGAATTAAGTCATTTATGGACAATATTGATGAAGAAATATTTTATGCCATTATGACAGCTCTCCCAACCTCAGCAACAATAACTAAAAGGGCCAGGCTAGCTGATGTCAGAGCCATGAATATCCTAGCACAGTCATTATCTGATGACTTGTTCCAGGAAGTTGTTGAATGCTCAACAGCTAAGGAGATATGGGATTCTCTTCATCAAATGGCTTCTGAACCAGTGGATGGAACAACAGAAAGAAGCCACAACATCTTATTTGAAGAAGGAGAATCAGTATCCCTAGATGTCATTTGGGATGTATCAGATGATGAATCATCATTTGAAGATGAAGAGGAGGAAGCAAGGGCCAAAAAATTCTGCTTAATGGTCATCAATACTTCCTGCAGCAGTTTAGAGGCTGAACAAATAGAAGGAAAATCAAAACCTGAAGAGGATCAGGTATTATCTAACTTTGTTTTCAGTTCAGTTAACTTAGAACTTCAATTTTGCTGCCAAGATTCAATAAAACCTGAGGAGGAAACAAAACTTCTCAGAGGAATGTTTTCAAAATATATTCAAAGGAAGAAGAAACATTTTAATCGACGAAATGAGTTTAGATCGTCGAACTCAGATCGACGATCCTATATAAAATCGTCGAACTCAGTCTGCTTTTTCATAAATTTGATTTATAATTATAAGGATAAACTATTTAAAATATTTTTAAATCCATTTCCTATTTGGAACAAATTTATTAGGAAACATCTTTTCTTAGGGCTGCTTCCATCCTTTTGATATCTTGTTCAAAATTATGTTAGGATTTGTGTATGAGAATTCTCTGTCAGATAACTTTATATTTCTTATAGATCATTTTTTAAATTCATCTAGATTGAGTCCTCTACTCTAGTTGCATTGGTCAGCAGTGAACATGGCACTGAATTTGAATCGCTTCTGATGAAAAGAAATTCTATAGGAAGGAAGATATCGGACTTTGTTTTTAAGATTCAGAACCCTAATAAAATTTGCTGGACAAATATCATTTTTTCTGCTAACATATCCTTTTCAAGGAGAGAGCAATCTCTACCATAGCCTTCTACAGGTTCCATCTACAAGAGTTAGCTGGATGACTCAATCAAAATCCTATTTTCAAAGTCATCCCAGCCTCCTCCAGTCACAGTTACTGCATCAACATAGGGGGAGTTTTGTAAAGCCAGCAGCAGTCAGTTTTTACAACAACAAAAGACAGCAATGCAAAGCTTTTCTTTTTATATCTTACGCTTTGTAATATTAATTGTAATATTTTTATTTTCATATAAATAGTAATCCTAACTCAAATAGGGGGAGATTGTTGGAACACCCTAGTTTCGATTTGGGTCATGATCACTATGTATTTAGGACTATTAGATTGACCCATCAATGTATAGCTAAGGGTCATAGGATGTGCTAAGTAAGAGGCTCTTAGAGATTGAAGAAATCATCCAAGAGAAATCAGTCAGAGAAGAATTCAGAATTCAACCTAGGCATCGAGCTCGGATCGACGAGATGAGTTCAGGCGTCGAGCTGAGATCGACGATCTCTGAGCTAAGGTCCACGAGGCGTCTAACTCCGTTCGACGATCTCCAAGCTCAGATCGATGTTTTCTGTCCCAGACCAGCTCCAATATCTCTGAGCTCAGATCGACGATAGTCGAGCTCAGATCGACGTTTTCTGTCCCAGACTAGCTCCAACATCTCTGAGCTCAGATCGACGATAGTTGAGCTCACGTCGACGATCATCCTATTGAGATCGACGATTTCTGCCATCACACTAAACACAAGTTCCCAGGCAGATTTTCAGGATATTCTTGGTCCAATCAAAGTGAGCTGTTCATATTCCAACACAGCTTTATTACAGGACAGTTACAAGAATGCAGTTATGGAGATTATAGTCATTGGAGTAACTAAGAGGCAGCAGTAATAAATGCAAGAATTCAAATGACCATTGGCCTCCTATCAGAATATATAAACAAAGTTATAGAGGAACAAAGATAAGAAGAAGAGAGAACAACAGAGAGGAGAAAGTGGTACAGGAATTAGAGTTCCAAGAAGAACTCAACATCACCTGTACAGCCAGTGCTCTTCTCAGATCTACTATTCAAGGAAGCCTGAAGAGACAACTACTCTACATCAGTCTGAAGGCTTACTGGAAGATCAACATCATCAAGGCTTCATCATTCACACTCCAAGACAACTCATATTTCAGTCTTTGCCTAAATCATCATTTGCTGGAGCAGTCATTCATTGAAGGCCTATAACCCTTTGCAAAGCTTCCATTCCTGAACAACTACCAATCTCAGGGGGAGCTTTAACAACATCATCAAAATCCACTTGTGCTTCTCTTTGATTGTTGAATGGAGAAGACAACATCAACTCTCCCTTCCCCACTGTAAAAGGGTTCTTGAACTCCCTTCAAAAGTTTTGCTTAGTTTCTGAGACCTTGTCAAAACTCAGTGGTGGCAAGACACCTTATCAAAAAATCTAGGTTTGGTTTTTGAGCACCTTATCAAAAGCTCATTGGTGCCCAGGACACCTGATCAACTCTTCCTGCAGTGGATTCCTACCTAGGGTGGTAGAAGAGTGGACTACCCAAGTTTAGGGGAACCACTATAAAATTCTTGTATTGTCTGGCTTGCCTTTATTTATTTTCTTCATTATTCTTGTTGTGTGTTTGCTCTAATCTCTAGGATAGATCTCACTTTCACAAAGCTTTGTATGGTGTTATATTTATACTTGCTTGGTAATTGTTGTTATAAGCGAACTCTACCATGAAGAGGTGACCTTCCCACTTCTTACCGAAGTCAAGAGTACACATCCTCAGCATATCCTCTATAGTACTGTTCGTTCTTTCGGTTTGTCCATCGGTATGTGGATGGAAAGCCGTACTGAACTTGAGCTTCGTGCCCAGACTCTTTTGAACTAGTGTTGGGTATTGTATCCATAATTACCTGGATTTGAAGAAGACTTTAGTCAAGCTAAGATGGATTCATAATGTATTTGACGATCTTCTATAAAGTTATGCTTGCAGTTATTCCATGCTAAGTACACACCAATGTCAGGGTGTAGTGGGTCAATATACACGGGTCTGCGCAACGTAATCCCTCGTTGAGCAAATCAGTGTGTTGACTCACGTGTGCTCTCTCTATTGGAGTGTACTTATTTTCAAGTACAGGGTCGAGGCAGATCAAGAGCAGAAGAAGGAGCAAAGATGGATCAGAGACCAAGTTCATAGGAAGGAAGAGAATAATCGTCTAAGTTAAAATCGACGGGAATCACTAAGTGATTATCGCCGATTCGATGGGAATCATTAGTGAATCTCGCCGAATCGTCGAGAATCAGTCAGTGATTCCCGCCGACTTCATCCGGCTGATTGTCCTCCTACAAGAATTCTGCTAAGGCAGAATCCACGGGAATCACCAAGTGATTCTCGCCGATTCATCGAGAATCACCTTGCATTCCCGCTGATTCTCTCCGGCTGACAAGGTTCCCTACTAGAATTTGGCTAAGGCAGAATCGACGGGAATCGTGAATGATTCCCACCGACTTCAACGGGAATCACCAACGATTCTCGCCGATTTTGTCTTAGGCAAAATTCCCGTTCGCTGGACCGAACCAAGTTTGTTGTGCGCCATTTTGACCGGGACTAGGGCTTCTCCTTGTGGGCCCCACAACGGTCATTTAGGGGTGGCTTCCAGTATATATACTTGCGTATTTGAACATACCGAAGAATCGAACAACGGAAAAAAAAAACTGAGGCCGAGCGTGCCCTAGCCGATCGCGGAACTTCACCGATCGCCGTCGACGCTCGCAAGTTAGTCGTCGCCGCTGATCTCAGAGATTCTTTGATCTTCCGACGACAGTACCGAGATAGGCCTAGCGTCTCACGCTTCTCTCTCGAGATCTCTTGTCTCTCGATTTGTTGAACGAGGATAGTTCTTCATTCTGAATCGATTGAGACGACTGATCCGATTGAGATCGTTGGTAGACCTTGCTTGCTTCGTCAAGAAGTTTGGATCTACAAAACATCGCCGCCGCATTCACTTGCCGCTGCCGATCTTGTCAAGATCCTCTCCAAGAGAGAACACCGGTCGTGGATTCTTCGTCTCTTTCAAGAAAGCTTCAACGAACGAAGAAGGACATCGGGATCTCCAAAAGTTTGTTTGTATTTTCTTTACATTCAAGTTTAGTTTATTATAAAGGAATTTTGATTCCTAGTTGTAAGGGTTGGGTGCAACCCGTGGTGGTGGAGTTATGACTCCTTTGGTTGGAAGGGTTCCTTCTGTAGTGTGAGGATTGGATTTCAATCCGGTTGGTAAAGTGACCGAGTCATCCCTTGGTGGGAGATAGGTCGAAGGGGGAGAGTGGACGTACCCAAATCGGGGAACCACTATAATTGCTTGTGTGCTTTTCTGTGCTGTGTTTGTTTATTTGTGCAGGTAATTTAAATTCCGCAAAAGACTGCACGATACCTATTCCCCCCCCATAGGTGGACTTAGTCGACACTAGAGACTTTCAAATGGTATCAGAGGGAGGTTACTCAACAATAAGGTTAACACCTTGAGTAAGATCCAATCTCTAGTGTCAGGAAGAAAACAAGACTCAAGCATGGAGCTGTACACTGATGTCTCTCCACTGAGACTGCCTGCATGCACAAAAGAATATTTTACCATCTGGAAAAAGAGAGTTCAGTTTCATCTGGAAGCCATTGACCCCCATGCTTTATTCATTGTGGAAGAGGTTCCTTTCATTCCCATGAAGGCTTCTGAATCTGGAGATCTCCAAATCCCTAAGAGTACCGCAGAGATGACTGAAATTGAGCTCTCACTATTCAACTTGGGCAAGTTGCTATGACAGATCATCTCTAATATTTGGTCAGGATCCTCACTTACAAGATTGGACAAGTGTAAGACTGCAAAATCCATGTAGGAAACAATCTCTGACCTCATGGAGGGAAAGAAGACTGCCGGGACTGAATGCCAGCAAGAGTATGAAGCATATGTAGGGGTCCTCGTCTCTGATGATGAAATTCCAGAACAACTTCTCAATATCAGGGCTCCAGTGTCTCTATCTGAGACTGAAGAAGAGATTGAGGAATGCAGTTGTGATGAAGCTGAAACCTCAGTCTCTGCAGACCATAACTCCAATCTTGATCAGCACAATCAGGATCAGGTATCTTCCTCTTCTTGCTCCCTTCCTCTTATATCTCCTGAAGATAGGAGAAGTTCAGAGGTCTGTCCATCCTTTGATGCTAGGGAAATAGACAGTTTCAATCAAAAGATTGAAACTCTTGATTCCCTTCGTAGTGCCCTTCAGAAGAGCAACTTGCTTGTGGAGAAACAAGCTATAGAAATTGCTCAGTTGAGGACCATGATGGATCTCCAATTGGAATCCATCAAGGTGAAGGACTCAAAGATCTCGGATCTAGAGTTTTCTCTAGAGACCGAGAAGAAAATAGTATCTAACTTTTCCAAGGTAGATGTTATTAAGAGAAAGGGAGAAAACGGGTGGATCTCACGTGAAAGTGAGATCTATCCTAGAGATTAGAGCAAACACACAGCAAGAATAATAAAAGAAAAGAAATAAAGGCAAGCCAGACGACACGAGAATTTTATAGTGGTTCCCCTAAACTTGGGTAGTAAACTCTTTTACCACCCGAGGTAGGAATCCACTACAAGAAGAGTTGATCAGGTGTCCTGGGCACCAATAAGCTTTTGATAAGGTGCTCAAAAACCAAACTGGATTTTTTGATCAGGTGTCTTGCCACGACTTAGTTTTGACAAGGTCTCAGAAACCAAGCAGAACTTTTGAAGGGAGTTCAAGAACCCTTTGTACAGTGGGGAAGGGAGAGTTGATTTTGTATTCTCTGTTCAACAATCAAAGAGAAGCACAAGTGGATTTTGATGATGTTATCAAAGCTCCCCCTGAGATTGGTAGTTGTTTAGGAATGGAAGCTTTGCAAATGGTGATAGGCCTTCAATGAATGACTGCTCCAGCAAATGATGATTTCAGCAAAGGCTGAAATGTGAGTTGTCTTGGAGTGTGAATGATGAAACCTTGATGATGTTGATCTTCCAGTAAGCCTTCAGACTGATGTAGGGTAGTTGTCTCTTAAGGCTTCCTGGAACGGTAGATCTGAGAAGAGCACTGGCTGTATAGGTGATGTTGAGTTCTTCCTGGAACTCTGATTCCTGTACCACTTTCTCCTCTCTGTTGTTCTATTTATTCCTCTGTATCTTTGTGTATATATTCTGATAGGAGGCCAATGGTCATTTGAATTCTTGCATTTATTACTACTGCCTCTTAGTTACTCAACCAGCTATAATCTCCATAACTGCATTCTTGTAACTGTCCTGTAATAAAGCTGTGTTAGAATATGAACAGCTCACTTTGATTGGACTAAGAATATCTTGAAAATCTGCCTGGGAACTTATGTTCTGTGTGATGGAAGAAATCGTCGATCTCAACAGGATGATCGTCGATCTAAGCTCAACTATCGTCGATCTGAGCTCAGAGATATTGGAGCTGGTCTGGGACAGAAAACGTCGATCTGAGTTCGGAGATCGTCGAACGTAGTTCGACTCCTCGCGGACCTGAGCTCAGAGATCGTCGATCTCAGCTCGACGCCTGAACTCATCTCGTCGATCTGAGCTCGACACCTAGGTTGAATTCTAAATTCTTCTCTAACTGATTTCTCTTGGCTGATTTCTTCAATGTCTGAGAGCCTCTGACTTAGCACATCTTATGACCCTTAGTTATACATTGATGGGTCAATCTAATAGTCCTAAAGACATAGTGATCCTGACCCAAATCCAAACTAGGGTGTTCCAACAATCTCCCCCTATTTGGGTTAGGATTATTATTTACATTAAAATAAAAATATTACAATTAATATTACAAAGCGTAAGATATTAAAAGAAAATCTTTGCATTGCTGTCTTCTGTTGTTGTTAAAACTTACTACTGCTGGCTTTACAAAACTCCCCCTGAAAGTGAGGAAAAGATCTACCTTAACTCTAGAGGGGGGGGGGTGAATAGAGTATTTTAAAATAATTTATAATTAAAAATATAAAGTAGTGGAAGACTTTATTTATGTATATGTGTAAGGTGCTTTTTAAGAAATAAAAACTAAAGCAAGAACTAAGAAAACACACAGCACACAGCAAAGTCAAACACACAGCAACCAGATGATACAAGGAACTATAGTGGTTCCCCAACAACCTGGGTACATCCACTCTTCTACCACCCTTGGTAGGAATCCACTACAGGAATAGTTGATCAGGTGTCCTGGGCACCAATGAGCTTTTGATAAGGTGCTCAAAAACCAAAACTAGATTTTTTTTATAAGGTGTCTTGCCACCACTGAGTTTTTACAAGGTCTCAGAAACCAGTCTCTGAACTTTTGAAGGGAATTTTGAAAAACCCTTTTACAGGAGGGAAAGGAAAAAGAAAGAAAGAGTTGAGTTGTTCTTCTCTGTCAACAGTCTGAGAGAAGACAAGTGGATGATGATGTCAAAGCTCCCCCTGAGATCTATAAGGGTTCAGGAAGGTGAGCTTTGCTAGGGTGATAGGTCTTCAATTGCTTCAGATCTCCAGCAATTGATGATTTCAGCAGATGCTGAAATGTTTGATGTTTGGAGTTCTTGATGTTGAAGCTTTTGAACACTTGATGATTTGGAGGAGTTGAGTAGCAGAAGATTTCCTCCACAGAAAACTTTCTTGTGTTCTTGAAGATTTGGGATTCAGTAAATTTGTAAATCTCAGAAGATGAACTCTTGATCAGAGAGTTTATATTGTTCACTCTTCTGTGTCTCTTTTAATCTAATTCTGCTGTATATCTCTTGTCTCTATAATTGTATATGATCTGTTCTCTTTTCAAAAACATATTCTGAAGGAGTATATCAGATTCTGACTTAGATGGCCGTTACTCAGTCATAAATGACTTCCATAAATGACAACTGTCTCTGGGGAAAGTCCTAAGTAACATTCCTTTTAGTCTTCCTTGGAACTTGCATTAGATTGCTTGAAACGGCTAGAAAATCCTTCGCAATAAATGCAGGAAATAACTCTGAATAAATCTGAAAGAATTCCATAACTGTTCTTGAATTTTAAATCTGAAAGCGTCGATCTCTCACAGAAATCGTCGACCTGAGCTCAGCTATCGTCGACCTGAGCTCAGAGATTGGATTTATATTAGAGACAGAAAACGTCGACCTGAGCTCTACGATCGTCGAACTGAGCTCAGCGACTTGGAAAATAGCTGAAGACAGAGCGTCGATCTGAGCTCGAAGATCATCGACCAGAGTTCGATGACTTGCAGAGTTGAGCTCAGAGAACGTCGAACTGAGTTCGACGTTTCGTCGACCTGAGCTCGACGAAAATTATCTTTGTCTCAGCAATGAATCCTGATCTTTGAATGGTCTTTGGGGCAGCTCCAAACCTAAGTTCTAAGCCTTAGACTCATTCTAAGTTGACCTTTTCAACTATACAACTTGGTCAAACCAATTTCCTAATAACATAGTGATCCTTTCCCAAATTAGTAATAGGGTGTTCCAACACCCCCTATGTTGATGCAGTAACTGTGACTGGAGGAGGCTGGGATGACTTTAAAAATAGGATTTTGATTGAGTCATCCAGCTAACTTTTGTAGATGGTACCTACATAAAGCTCTGGTAGAGATTGCTTTCTCCTTTAAAAGGATATGTTAGTAGTAAAATGATATTTGTCCAGCAAATTTTATTAGGATTCTGAATCTGAAAAACAAAGTCTGATATCATCCTTCCTATAGAATTTACTTTCATCAGAAGAGATTCAAACTCAGTGCCATGATCACTGTTGACCAATGCAACTAGAGTAGAGGACTCAATCTAGATGAATTTAGAAAATGATCTATAAGAAATATAAAGTTTATCTAACAGATAATTCTCATACAGAAATCCTAACATAATTTTGAACAAGATATCAAAAGGATGGAAGCAGCCCTAAGAAAAGATGTTTCCTAATAAATTTGTTCCAAATAGGAAAAGGATTTAAAAATATTTTAAATAGTTTATCCTTATAATTATAAATCAAATTTATGAAAAAGCAGACTGAGTTCGACGATTTTATATAGGATCGTCGATCTGAGTTCGACGATCTAAACTCATTTCATCGATTAAAATGTTTCTTCTTCCTTTGAATATATTCTGAAAACATTCCTCTGAGAAGTTTTATTTCCCCCTCAGATTTTATTGAATCTTGGCAGCAAAATTGAAGTTCTAAGTTAACTGAACTGAAAACAAAGTTAGATAATACCTGATCCTCTTCAGGTTTTGATTTTCCTTCTGTTTGTTCAGACTTTAAACTACTGCAGGAAGTATTGATGGCCATTAAGCAGAATTTTTTGGCCCTTGCTTCCTCCTCTTCATCTTCAAATGATGATTCATCATCTGATACATCCCAAATGACATCTAGGGATAATAATTCACCTTCTTCAAATAAGATGTTGTGGCTTCTTTCTGTTGTTCCATCCACTGGTTCAGAAGCCATTTGATGAAGAGAATCTCACATCTCTTTAGTTGTTGAGCATTCAACAACTTCCTGGAAAAAGTCATCAGATAATGACTGTGCAAGGATATTCATGGCTCTTGCATCAGCTAGTCTGGCCCTTTTAGTTGTTGTTGCTGAGGTTTGGAGACCTGTCATAATGGCATAAAATATTTCTTCATCAATATTGTCCATAAATGACTTAATTCTTGTCTTCCAAAGTGCAAATTTGTTTATGTTGCACTTAGGAGGTCTGGTGCTAGAAAATTCCATATTCTTGCTATCTGAAAAACAAAATGATTAATCTAACTAGGATGGATCAAGAGAGATCTTTTTGTTCAGGTGTTAGCCTGTATAAATAACCAAACTAGTGAAGATCTAGTTGTTGAATAACCAACCTGCCTCTGATACCAATTTAAAGTGAGATCTATCCTAGAGATTAGAGCAAACACACAACAAAAATAATAAAGAAAAGAAATAAAGGCAAGCCAGACAACACAAGAATTTTATAGTGGTTCCCATAAACTTGGTTAGTCCACACTTATACCACCCTAGGTAGGAATCCACTGCAGGAAGAGTTAATCAGGTGTCATGGGCACCAATGAGCTTTTGATAAGGTGCTCAAAAACCAAACTGGATTTTTTGATCAAGTGTCTTGCCACCACTAAGTTTTGACAAGGTCTCAGAAATCAAGCAGAACTTTTGAAGGGAGTTCAAGAACCCTTTGTATAGTGGGGAAGGGAGAGTTGATTTAGTCTTCTCTTTTCAACAATCAAAGAGAAGCACGGGTGGATTTTGATGATGTTGTCAAAGCTCCTCCTGAGATTGGTAGTTGTTTAGGAATGGAAGCTTTGCAAAGGGTGATAGGCCTTCAATGAATGACTGCTCCAGCAAATGATTATTTCAGCAAAGGCTGAAATGTGAGTTGTCTTGGAGTGTGAATGATGAAGCCTTGATGATGTTGATCTTCCAGTAAGCCTTCAGACTGATGTAGAGTAGTTGTCTCTTCAGGCTTCCTAGAATAGTAGATCGTAGAAGAGCACTGGCTGTATAGGTGATGTTGAGTTCCTCCTGGAACTCTGATTCCTATACCACTTTCTCCTCTCTGCTGTTCTATTTGTTCCTCTATATCTCTGTGTATATATTCTGATAGGAAGCCAATGGTCATTTGAATTCTTGCATTTATTACTGCTGCCTCTTAGTTACTTCAACGGCTATAATCTCCATAACTGCATTCTTGTAACTGTCCTGTAATAAAGCTTTGTTGGAATATGAACAGCTCACTTTGATTGGACCAAGAATATCCTGAAAATCTGCCTGGGAACTTGTGTTCAGTGTGATGGCAGAAATCGTCGATCTCAATAGGATGATCGTCGATCTGAGCTCAACTATCGTCGATCTGAGCTCAGAGATATTGGAGCTGGTCTGGGACAGAAAATGTCGATCTGAGTTCGGAGATCGTCGAACAGAGTTCGATGCCTCGTGGACCTGAGCTCAGAGATCGTCGATCTGAGCTCGACGCCTAGGTTGAATTCTTAATTCTTCTCTGACTGATTTCTCTTGGCTGATTTCTTTAATCTCTGAGAGCCTCTGACTTAGCACATCCTATGACCCTTAGCTATACATTAATGGGTCAATCTAATAGTCCTAAAGACATAGTGATCCTGACCCAAATCCAAACTACGGTGTTCCAACATCACAAATTATAAAATCGTGGAGAAATGGGGAAACTGTTTTCAGACCCCCCACACCGAGTAGGAAGGGCACACATCATGCCTTCATGTATGACCATAAGAACAACTATGGTCACTGCAAGAATGATCAACCCTCACGTGGAAATACCCATAGTGCAAGTGCTGTTATGGCTACCCATGAGAAAATACATTTGGCTCATCATGAACCTTTTGTATTCACTACCTCAGCCTCAAAACTTCATGAGAGTGCAGGAACCAGCTCTCACAATACCTCTCACCACCCTAGGACAAAGGAAAAGGGGGTTGGACAACATGTAGCAAGTATCTATGGGTTCCCCGGATGTGTGCTGACTGAAAAGAAGGCACCACCTCCCAGGACTCATGACACTCACCACATGTTCTCAGTCCACCCTCCCTCGTGTCCCGGTGGAAAGGGTAAATCTGAGAGCAGAACCTTCTTTGCCTCCTTCAGACCTAGGGTCATGACTAACTCCGTTAATAGACCTGGTCAGAAAAGGAGATACAATATTCATGAGTGTTGGTGTTGTGGCAGAGTGGGTCACTTTGCCATAGATTGTTGGCACAATCCTTCTGTGCCAAGGGCAAGGGTATGTCCACATCCCTTGGCTAGAGATAGCCTTCCTGACAGACATCCTATAGGAAGGCATCCGGTATTTTATGCTGACAAGAACCTAGGACCCAATACATATTGGGTTCCTAAGGTAAGGTAATTCATTTTTGCAGGATAGTCTAGGTACCCTTGAACATGATGGGACCTAGACAAGAGATGTTCCAGGGATTCTATGGAACAAGTATATGGGATAAGAGATAATGCTAACTACATTGTCCTACTTGAACTGGATACCTGTTGTACTTCAAATAGTGGATCCGAATGATCAACCTAATGATCCCAGGTACACGCATTCAGTTTCGAAAAATGAATCGCATTACATAGATGTATATATATATCCAAACACATGTGTAGATTCCATTTCAATTTAGAGGAAAAAGAAAATCTAGGTGAAATAAACAGGATTCCCGTCGGTTAGAATAATCGGGCGGAAGGAGAATCCATTGCAATCTTTGTTGTGGCGAGATTTTGTCCCATCATATTTAGACAATCTTATTTCTTTGTACATAAAGAGATAAAGAAGCCATTACAATTGTCGGAAAGACTAGGGCCACTAAAGGAACATAAATAGAGGGAAAGTTCAAATTCATCATAGAATGAGTACCTAGATTTCATATTTGTACCTAGCATAATTATAAAGATATCTTATAATAAGTCTATCTATTAGATAAAATATGAAGTACTTAATAAGAAATAAGTGCAAGGAATTAGGAATGCGGAAACCTGCCATTCCCAGCGGAAATATCGGATACAGCGGCAATCTTAGGAAATAAATAGCGCTAATTGTGAAAATCCCTACCCTTCGTATTCTGGAAATAGCGGAATTTCCTCCCGTCACTCCAGTCGCTTGGTGTTCTCATCGACTCCCGATCGCCTCTCATCGACTCCCGCTCCCGTCGATTGCAGTCCGCCGCTGTCCTCTCCCCGTCGGCTCGGTGTTCCCGTCTCCGGCATCTTCTCGATGCAAGTGTCTCGTCGATTCACAGCCAGCATTCCCGCTCTCGTCGACTCACTCTCCTGTCGATTGTAGTCCCGACGCAAGCCGCTTATTGTACTAGGGCTTCTTTCCGCTCTCTTCCTGCCTAGAGTTTTCTACCTTCCCCCCTCCAAGTAAAAGGTAACAAATCTTCCTCCTTGAATCACTAGCTTGTTTCTAACTTGTCTAGTTCCTACTAGTTTAGTTCCTAATCTATAGATTTAGATAGATTTAAGTCCCTTGGATGTTACTTGTTTAGGTTTATAATGGCTCCTCGAACCACGGTCGGGCTCCTCACTAGGAGTGAGTTGGTTTGGACTGGCTTCGCCCATGCTTCTAATGAATTCAGGAACATCATCTTGATGCTTGAGCAAGCCGGGCTCTCCTTTATTCTCGAGCACCCATGTAAGGTCCTAGATAAGGAAGTTCTTGAGTTCTACGCAATCTCCAAGCTACGTCACGAAGACACCTTAATAAAGAGTAAGATAGCTGGACTAAGGATCAAGGTGACTGCTGTAAAACTATCACATCATCTGCAGCTCTCCAGCTCTATACAAGAGGACTACCTGGATGAAAATGATCGTGCAAGGACACTACTATTTTGTGGACTAGTTCGAGGGACCAAGGCCATCAAACGCAAGGACATGAACGAGGAAGGAAAGCTCCTCTCAGATATCATAGGAAAAGTTCTGATCTGCAAACCCGGCTCCCATGATCATATTTCAGGGGATATGTTTAAGATCCTGATGGCTGTGGTGTGCAGAAAGAGATTCAACTGGGGGGCCATGTTGTTTGAGAAGATTAAAGATACCCTATGAACTCCTAACTTTGGGAGAATCATCAGCCTATACCTGAATTAGATGGACGGAGATAGGTTTGATATGAGCAAGGGAGTTCCTCTTCACTACTTAAAGAAGATGGACTCCAGCGTTTTTGATAGATGGGAGAGGAGAATTGGCAAAGGAGGTGCGGCTGAAGCACATGGTGATGAAGAAGACAGAGCTCCGGAGTTCAGAAATCCTTTGGATAAGCCCAGTGAAATTCCTGATCTGCTGCATGCAGGAACTGAGGGGGAGTCTCTACCCATTCTTTCTGATGCCCTCAGGATGGATGTCTCAGTTTCAGATCAAGCAGATGCCGTTACTAATATTACCCTGATCGCGAAGGATGCAGTGGATACCCTCGCTACCGATCAGGCTGATGAGGAGGAAGTGGAGGATGACATGGAGGATGATGCTGCTGATGAGGATGATGTGGAGAATGCGGCCGCTGATGATGTGAACAATGAACAAGCAGGAAATGAGATGGACATGAGGGAAATTGATGTTGACCTCCCCTCTGTAGAACAGGTTCAGGTAGCAGTTCCTGCTGTATCTGGTGCAACAATTGAGGGGGAGACCTCCCGGCAGGGGATGATGAGTATATATGAAAAAATGACAAAGGCTGCCCCAATCCCCCCTCAAGAGACTGTGAATCTATCTAGCTCCACCAGTGTATCTGTAGAAGAGAATCCTGGCTCCCAGAGTCCTATCCCCCCTGAGCACGACCAGGACATGCATCAGGATAATCCATTAAGACCTAGCCTGGCAAATCACACGGTCAATATCATTCAAGGTATAGTGGATGAACTGAAGGCCTCTTTTGAACAATCTCACAACAAGGTACTGAAACGGATAAAGCAATCTGAGGATCTGATGCTCAAGAATGTTGTGGAGATAAATCATAAGCTGGATATGATGGAACAAAGATTTGACGCTAAGTATGCTGAGACCGGCATTGCCGTCAATATTTTGATGCAAGGGCTACAGAAAAACACAGGTTATCTGGCAGTGGTGAATCAAAATGCACATGTTGTGGCCAACAACATCAAATTGTTCGATGCCAACATGGTCACACTCAATGCAAATCAAAAATACCTGCTGGACAATTTTGCTCGGAATGTCAAGCATATAGATGAGTCACTGCATTCTTATGCAAACTCAATTGCTCAAGAATCCAAAAAGGGGAAGGAGGAATATACAGCTAAGATGGCAGGATTACAACAAATTATAGTCGACAACTTCAAGCAGTCAAATGAGTATGTTTTTGAAAGCTTTCACTGGCTAGTTCAGCAAGCATCTGGTATATAAATTCTGGTTGCTCCTACTGATGAGGTTGCAACTGCTGCCGCTGATGAGGTTGCAAGTGCTGAGGAGGTTTCCTTGAGTGAAGCTGATGCCAGAAAGGCTGTTAGGGCCACTGCCAGAGCTGCTCACATGACTATGTTTGATCAAGAGGCCATTGCAAAAGGGAAAAGAAAACTTCAAGAAGGAACTTCCAAAGAAACTCTAGCTGAGAGGAAATCGAGATTAAAGGAAAGTGAAGTTAAGAATGAACGATGGAGTCCCACGTCTAGGAGCATCATACTGGACACATTCATGCTACATCAGCGGGGAGAGCTTGATAGAAATAAAGTATATAGTCAGTATGAGTGGGAGATGCACAAAGAGTATGAGGCTAAAAGAAATATATTCTTCAGAACTAACACTGTGGAACACAAAGCTCCTCCACCCCGGTATTACCCGAAGCCGAAGGAATTCTTTGAGAGGCAAAGCAAGAAGTACATGGCTGAACAACTAAGAGAATCACCTTGCATTCTCGCCGATTCTCTTCGGCTGACAAGGTTCCCTACTGGAATTTGGTAAGGCAGAATCGACGGGAATCGTGAATGATTCCCGCCGACTTCGACGGGAATCACCAATGTTTCTCGCCGATTTTGCCTTAGGAAAAATTCTCGTTTGCTTGACCGAACCAAGTTTGTTGTGCGCCGTTTTGATCGGGACTAGGGCTCATCCTCGTGGGCCCCACAACGGTCATTTAGGGTTGTCTTCCAGTATATATACTTGCGTATTTGAACATACCGAAGCATCGAACAACGAAAAAACTGAGGTCGTGCGTGCCCTAGCCGATCGCGGAACTTCACTGATTGTCGTCGCCGCTCGCAAGTTAGTCGCCGCCGCTGATCTCAGAGATTCTTTGATCTTCCGATGATAGTACCGAGGCAGGCCTAGCGTCTCACGCTTCTCTCTCGAGATCTCTTATCTCTCGATTTGTTGAACGAGGATAGTTCTTTATTCTGAATTGATTGAGACGACTGATCCGATTGAGATCGTTGGTAGACCTTACTTGCTTCGTCAAGAAGTTTGGATCTACAAAGCATCGCCGCCGCATTCACTTACCACCACCGATCTTGTCAAGATCCTCTCCAAGAGAGAACACCGGTCGTGGATTCTTCGTCTCTTTCAAGAAAGCTTCAACGAACGAAGAAGGACATCGGGATCTCCAAAAGTTTGTTTGTTTTTTCTTTACATTCAAGTTTAGTTTATTGTAAAGGAATTTTGATTCCTAGTTGTAAGGGTTGGGTGCAACCCGTGGTGGTGGAGTTGTTACCCTTTCGACCTATCTCCCGTGGTGGTGGGAGATAGGTCGAAGGGGGAGAGTGAACGTACCCAAATCGGGGAACCACTATAATTGCTTGTGTGCTTTTTTTTGTGTGTGTTTGTTTATTTGTGCAGGTAATTTAAATTCCGCAAAAGACTGCACGACACCTATTCCCCCCCCCCCATAGGTGGACTTAATTGACACTATAGACTTTCAACTAGCCCCCAGTCTTTGGACGTGAATCATCCATCGCGATCACTGACTATACTCTTAGGAATCCTATGTAGTCGCACAATGTTGCGAAAATACAATTCTACCTACTTCTCTATGTCGTCCTCCTTCCGATTAGGGATGAAGTGTGCCACTTTTGTCAAGCGATCCACGATCACCCAAATCGCGTCGTTATCCTGCTGCGATCTAGGTAACCCACGTACAAAGTCCATGGAGATGTCATCAAATTTCTACTCTTAAATAGGAAGAGGCTTCAGGAACTCGCCCGGCTTCTGACACTCGGCCTTCACCAAGGCACAAGTTTGGCACCGACTCACGTACAAAGCTACGTCTCGCTTCAGACCAGACCACCAAAAGGATTTCTTCATATCCAAGTACATCTTTGTACTGCCCGGGTGAATGGAGTACTTTGTAAAATGAGCCTCAAACATTAACTCCTCACGGAGCTTGCCGAACTGCGGTACACAAATCTTTCCATCCTTCCTCAGAATCCCATCCATCATCTCCCAGGCACTACTCTTGCCCTTTTGAGCTTCCACCACGAATGGATGGAACTCTACATCCAAATGGGTCGCTTCCCGAATACGATCGGACAAGTCATTCTGCATTTCAAACCAGTTCAACCGAGCCATGCTAGACTCGCCTCTAGCTATACACTCCATGCCAAGGGACTCCCAATCCCGCATGAACTGCTCATCATGAGCTTCGATCCAATTCCCTTGCCCAGAGTATTTTCTACTTAAGGCATCTTCCATCACATTGGCTTTGCCTGGCGTATACTGAATTGCCACCTCGTAGTATCTAAGGAACTCAACTCACCTGCGTTGCCGCATATTTAAATCCTTCTTATCTAGTAGGTACTTCAGGCTTTTGTGGTCCGTGAAGATATCAACCTTCGCACCATAAACATAGTGCCTCCACAATTTCAGGGCAAAAATTACCGCCGCGAATTCCAAGTCATGGATGGGGTAATTTCTCTCATGAGGCTTCAACTACCTAGACCTAAAGGCGATCACACTGCCATGTTGTACCAATACGCAACCCAAACAGCATCCTGATGCGTCACTGAAAATTTGAAATCCTTCAGTCCCTTTCGGCAGACTTAGGATTGGAGATGTAATCAACCTTTCCTTCAGGGTGTCAAATGCCTGATTACACTCCTGAGTCCACACAAACTTCTGGTCCTTATGAGTTAATGAAGTGAGGGGTAGAGCTATCCGCGAAAAGTTTTCCACAAACCTTCTATAGTAACCGGCTAGTCCAAGAAAACTTCGGACTTCCTCCATGATCCTCAATATTGGCCAATCTCTTATGGCTTCCACTTTAGTTTGATCTACCGCCACCCCATCCCCACTAATCACATGGCCCAAAAACTCCACCTTCTCTAACTAGAACTCACACTTCGAGAACTTTGCATAAAGTTGGTTCTCTCTCAACACTTACAAGACCACTCTCAAGTGAGTCTCATGCCCCACCTCCGATTTGGAGTAAACCAGGATGTCATCAATAAAGACAACTACAAAAGAGTCCAAGTATTTGCGAAATACTCGGTTCATCAAGTCCATGAATACGGATGGTGCGTTCGTCAACCCAAACGGCATCACTGAGAACTCAAAGTTACCATACCTCGTACCAAACGCTTCCTTAGGTATGTCCTCGTCTCGAATTCACAACTGATAATATCCTGACTTCAAGCCCAACTTTGAATACACCACTGACCCCACCAACTAGTCGAACAGGTCATCTATCTGAGGAATTAGATACTTATTCTTGATAGTCAGTTTATTCAACTCTCGGTAGTCTATGCACAACCGCATACTACCGTATTTCTTCTTCACGAACAACACCGGCGCGCTCCATGGAGAAGAATAGGGTCTGATATATCCCTGCTCTAACAGTTCCTGCAACTGTACTTTGAGTTCGGCCAACTCTTTTGGTGCCATCTTAAAAGGAGGACGCGACACCGGCCTAGTCTCTGGCACTAACTCAATTGAGAAATCAATCTCCCGTCGAGGAGGTTCTCTAGGAAGCTCCTTAAGAAACACATCCTCGAATTCTGCCACTAAGGGTACTTCTCCGAGTGATAACTTGGAAAGTCGAACCTCTAACAAAGCTACAAGATCTACTCCACCCTGGTTAACTACCTGCACCAACTGCATGGCCAAAATCAGGGAAAAAGTCGCTCCACAGAGGCCCTCAAACATAACTTTTGTCTGCCCTTCTCTTCTCAGGGTCACCACCTTGGATAGGCAGTCAATACTAGCGTGCTGCTCTGCTAGCTAGTCCATTCCCAATATTACATCGAACTCAACCAACAGTAGGACCGCTGCTATCAACATGATGTCAACTCCGCCTAAGTTCCAACAAATGCGCCCCTTCGCCCCGGTTGTCATGGATGACCCATTGGGCATGCACACCTTCAGCTCTGCGTCCGCCGAGAATGACACAACTCCAATCCTTCGGATAAAACTTTCCACGAGAAAGGAGTGTGACTCTCCCGTATCAAACAACACCCTAGCAGGATATCCGGAAACTAAAATAAAGCCTAAACACAGGCAACAAACATAAACGGGCTTGAAAGTATGAAGTATAATATTAACTTTAAACTTTCTCAAACCTGTCACCACATCGGGTTGACGGATCGCTTCCTGCTGCCCAAGGTTGTAGGCCCTTGGTTGCACCGGTTGGAACTGAAAAGCGCTCGACTCCGCCATCTTCCCTTTCTCTGCGGCACTGGGGCCGGAGCGCACAGTCTGCTCCTGCCTTGGCTCCTGCTCAGCGCCTCCTTGAGTACAAAAACGAGCTATGTGCCCCACCTTGCCATAATTAAAGCACGTCAAAGGTCCATTAGGGCGAGACCCTCTGGACGTCCAATTGCTTTTCTCACCGGACTTGTACGGGTGAGGCTTTTTCTACCATCTGCTCCCTTCAGACTTCCCTTGGTATTGAGAAGGCTTCCCTTCCCCTTGCTTGGGTGTGAAACCCTTACGACGTTGGGTTCGCTCCATATCGCTCTCCAAAATTCTGGCAGCCTCATCCAGTTAATTGAAACCTGTGCATTTCATAGATATGAAGGGTTGCCTCAGGTTCTCCCTCAGCCCGTGATAGAAGAGGTTGTCCCTCTCCTCATCGTCTGCCATGGTCGTTCCAGCATAACGACCCAACCGCGTGAATTCCTGAACAAACTCGTCCACAGTCTTGTCCCATTGTACCAAGTACAGGAATTGCCTCTGAAGGGCTAACCTCGTTGACGCAGGAATGTATATTTTCAGGAAAGCATTCCCAAACTCATCAATGGATGGGGTGCGTCCAGGAAACTGCCGACCTCTATAGCTCACCCACCACAGCTTTGCGTCTCCTTCCAACATGAAGGCTGCAAACTCGGATTTCTTCTCCTCTGGCGTCTTTGCTGCCCTCAAAAGTTCTTACATCCGGGTCCACAAATCCTCTGCATCAGTCGGCATACCAACTCCCTTAAACATTGGAGGATGGAAGCTCAGAAAATATTTCATCTGCCAGTCCCCATGCCCGAGAACCACCCTTTCGGCCAGCGGCTCTGCTCGCCTGGATTCTCCGCCCTGCACGGTCGGCGCCGTGTCCGAGGTAGCAGGAGTTACTACTTGAGCAACGGGGGCTGCTACTTATGCTACCACTACAGCTTGGGCTGCCACCATTGCTTCTGCAATCATGCGGCAGAAATCAGTCGGGGTTACCCCCCTGAGCAGTCGCGTTGCTCGCCGAAAGCTCTTCTCTTGGCCTCGACGTTCCCGCCTCGTTGCTTGCACTCTTAATAAAAGCAAGGTAACATGAAATCAGTCTCTAAACACAAGACTCAAGCATAAGGACACTAGGGTCCCGCAATACTTCTATGTGGATAACTTCTTTTACGCGATTCGATTATGACATTCGACCACGAATCCTCTCCTTGGAAACCTAACCTCAGCTCTGATACCAAATTATAACACCTCCCAAGTAATGACCATATAATATGGGTCTGGTCGGGGCCCCACAACATACGGACGCAATAGCTTTAGCATTTAAAGATGATATTAACTACCCAATTCAAAACTCAGAATAAAGAAACAGCGAAAACATACCCAACAACTAGAAGTTATCCACTACTAAACAGGAGTATCAATATGGCCTTAAGGTCTTACACCAAATAAGTCCAAAACGGAAAGACCACAAGGTCAAACATCAACGTGCAACAACACTCCTAGGCTACCTCGGCATGCAAGCCGGAATATACCAAATCATGGAGCAATAAAATCAAGCAGAAAACGAGCTAGTAAGCATAGCAAACACTTCATGAGGCTTAGGGCTTTTCGGCCGACGCACTTGCTCCTGCTTGCGCTCCTTGCCCTGAAAAATTTGTAGTAATGCGGGTCAGCAAAGGCTGACCTCTACTGTGTAACCAACACATCTCCTCCCTACCGCCCCTAACGGATCCCCGGGTACTCCTCCAACCTGCAAGTCAGCACTTTGTATGTCATATACATAAACATGTAAAGCTTTTAAAAATAGGTTTGGATGTCTCAAACAGCAAACACGTTTTCTATGTTGAGCACAGAATAAAAGGGGCCTACAATGCAGCATGTATGCAGTCTCGGGCTTCGCCCAAGGCACCCTAACGCGTATGTAACTTGCACATCATCATCACAACTGGGTACTTCCAATTCCCCATTGGCGTAAAGCTACAAATAAAAGGGGACCATAATGCCCCTAATTTCCTAAAAGGCGCTACCCGAAAATCTTGTCAAGGTCCCACCCGCTCATGGGTCTTAAACCTGGGCTTGCCTGCAAACTTTGAATTCCTGTATCAGGATTCCGTCTCACACAAAACCGATTCTAAGAACCCTTGCTGGACCCCACCCGCTCATGGCTTCATTTTCCGGGCTTGCCCTACGCTTCGCATTCTCGTCAGTCTCATAGAAGGGGACTAGTCTCGCCGGGACACTATCCCCACATGATTTGCACGTCATGGGATTGCCAGCCGACCACGGAGACAAAGCCACATCTTAGCACATCATAATCCATAACCTTTCCCACCCTAATCCTCCATTTGTACTGCAACATTCCCGCGCGCCAAGGAAATCATCTACCGCCAGTGCGGAGCTAACCTTGCCCGGTTCTGTCTATAATTACTCACTCGAGAAAAGGGGGAAAATGCATACATCACAAACGGCATCTTGCCGTAACGGATTTCTACCGAATCCTTAAGTCTTGCTACGCAACATCACCAAGTCGGACTAACGGTCGCGACTACGGCTTCACCCATAATGCCTAATCCACTAACGGAACGGATCTCTAATGCAATATCATGTCGGGGACTAACACAATCGACCCGGTGGTTCCTCTTGAACCATGGCAACCCAAACCCCTCTCACTTGAGAGATTTGGTGCCTAAAATTTTGAAAGGAAAAGATGTTATGCATGCATCCTATAAACCAAGAGAAGAAGTGTCATTACCTTACGACCCCTCTTCCTATCCATGGAGAAACTTAGTCGGATGAAAAGCACCGCAACGGCCTCGCCTTCGCAGATCCAGACTCGGATCGAGAATCGAGGCTCCGAAGCTCCACCCGCGTCCGGAGTTGACCTCCTCCTTCTTCCTTGCTCTCCCCTCTCCCTAAACCTTGGAAAGAGAAAGCCCAAGTGCAAATGAGGGTTTGAAAACCCTATTCCTGGCCAAATACCAGGAGGGACCATCCTTGGCCCTTGGATCCCAAAAGAAGGAAACGAACGACCACGATTCGCACTTAAAGTCAAATTACTGGGTTGAACATAGCTTGCGACATGTCTGTGTTCAAGGCCGTGTTCCACACTCGCTGTAAAAATTGGGATTACATAATAGGACACGGCCTGTCACACGGCCTTAGACATGCCCGGGTCAGCATTGACACGCCAATGTCATGGACCGTGTGCCTCAATCGACGTTGAAACCGTCGAATCCCGAATAGGACATGGCCATGTGACACGCTTGTGTCACATACCGTGTGCCAGACACGCCCTGGGAAACGCCCGTGCCCCAGGCCGTGTAACCATCTCAAAATAATCCGGCAAACAGCCCAAGCAGGAAACGGCCTGGGACACGCCCGTGTCTCAGGCCGTGTGTCCGACCCCAGTCAAACGTCGATCGTAATTTCGTCGACCTCCCAAAAAATCATCTATCTCAAGCACGACACTCCATACGACATGCCCGTGTCACAGGCCGTGTCAGCCTATTCAAAACCCAACTTGGCCTGAAAATGCCATCTGTTTCTCTTTTGAGTTTCGGGCCGTTACACCATCACACACCCAGAAGATCTTTGAGTGCTTCCCCTCCCTAGCTAGATTGCGAGCTAAGGATACCTCAGAAAGCGCAAGAAGACTGGGGATCAAGTAAGTGTGTCCTCTGAGGTATCCCCTTGGGTCTATTTATAGGTTTCTGAAAACAGTCTGCAAATAGCTAAACTCCGCTATTCTGAACGGCTATGTGCAGCCCAATTGGGTTTGCCAATAGTGTAACTCCGCTGTTCTAGAAGTATATTTGCACCCCCTGCAAGGGTATCTAGTTAATTTGCCTCTGGGCCCCACTAGGCGGGTACCGAGTATACGGGGGTCAGCTCGCCACTCTATTGGGCGGACGTGGCCTGGCTCCCTCCCGCAGCTCGCCTACTATCTCTAGGAGAACATGAGTCGGGCCGCCATGAATCGCCTACCCTATACGGAGGTGAGCCGGTGACGAGGTAGCCTAGGCAGATGCGGGCTAGGTCTGGCTCGCACGACTCGCTCGCCTTCTTTGCGGGAGCGAGCCAGCCTTCCGGGCTCGCCCGCCTACTACACTAGTGCGGGCCAATTCCACTGGCTCGCCCGCCTAACCTGGCCCACTTGGCGAACACGGGGTTGTACAAAATCCCCGCTCTTTTTGAGCTTGGCAAAGCTTAGAAAGAATCATCCAACCCCACGTGTTCGGTGAGTGCTTTGCTGAGCTGGAGGGAATCTTTTGGTGGGTCCTGCTAATATGCTATAAAAATGCCACCCGACCTTTGGGGAAATGCAGGAGACGCCCCGCGAAGATGGAGGCGATAGAGGGTGGCTGGGGCACTCCTCCCCATTGATGACTGAGCCGGCCGCCAGCCCCTCGGCCCCTGGGCATGTCCCTTCTGTGATTTCCCCGTTGTCGGCCCCTCTTAAGCTAGGAAAATCTTTGTAGTTCTTGAAGGCGAGCCCTTTAAGGGCCAGCTGGGTACCTCCCGGCCGCCTGTCAGCGCCGGGGACGTGCCGATCCCCGGTAAGTTTGTACGCTTGCTTGCTTATGATTACTACTTTTTCTGATCTCTCCTACTTCTGTAGGCTTCCAAGTGATCTCCACCTCTGATGTTGACATCAGCGAGTGTTGGGTACATTGATCCCAATGGCCCTGATTTGATGATATCAAACATGTCAATGAGATAGACATAGTTATATTTGATGTATGTTTAATTTCATGCATACATGTTAGTCTTTGTCATAATGATTGGATAGCTTGTTCAAGAGACTTTGACAGGTGTACTCAAGGTGATAGGCTGGAAATTCATAAAAATGCCTAAGTCCAAAAGCGTTGAGTGAAGCAAGATCACTCAACGCCATTCAGCTAATAACGCTGAGAGAAGGCAGGTAGTCAAAGCTGACAGAATTACAAAGGCAGAAATCTGGCAAGTACAAAAGCATTGAGTGAGCTCAACTCACTCAACGCCATATGGCCAGAACCATTGAGACAAGGTTATCCTGTCAAAGCATAAGCAGTGGAAAGCCAGAATTTTGACTAAGTCCAGAAGCGTTGAGTGAAGCTTCGTCACTCAACGCCATGCTAAGCCTGTCAACGCCAAAGCTTAAGGAGACAGAAAGTTCAACTAAGTGAAGTAGCGTTGAGTGAAGCTCACTCACTCAATGCCAAGTGAAATGGCTCTGAGTCTAGCCTTACTGTGAAGAATTTAGAAAATCGGCTAAGTCCAGAATCGTTGAGTGAGGTCAACATTCTCAATGCCATCAGGCAGAAAGCTGAAGAATATAGTCTAAGGGAAAATATAGTCTATGTCAAGTGAAATGGCTCTGAGTCTAGCCTTACTGTGAAGAATCCAGAAAGTAGAAGAATATAGTCTAAGGAAAAAAGCGTTGAGTGAGAGATATACACTCAACGCTCTCAACGCCTAGCAGAGCAAAAATAATTCTAAGTCTAGAATCGCTGAGTCTACCATTCGTCGAGCTGAGCTTAGCTTTCATCGAACGCAATTCAGATTTCATGGAACGGAGTTCAGAATCGTCAAACCCAGTTTTTTAGCTGTAAGAAGAAGATTTCGTCGAACACAACTTTTTAGTTGTAAGGAGAAGATTTCATCGAACTCAGCTTTCAAATTTCGTCGAACACAACTTTCTCCTGTAAGAAGAAATCAGCTATCAGAATTTCGTCGAGCAGAGTTCAGATTTCGTCAAACTCAGCTTTCACCTGAAGGAAGAACTCAGCTGAGAGAATTCGTAGATCTCAGCTTCACTGTTTCGTCGAGCTGAGCTCAGGTTTCGTCGAACTGAGTTCAGATTTCATCGAACGCAAAATTTTAGAAATGTTAGTTTATTTTATCTAATTCCTATGCTGACTCAGCAAAGTCAACAAGTCAACAAAGTTCAGATTCGATACAAATCGACATTAACGTCGCCATAAGTCTATAGTGGATCTCATTTTAATTAAGCTGAGGTTTTTACCACCGTTAAAAACTGTGATACATGTCGATCATCTCGTTATTCTAACGGGATTATAAATAGAAGAAGTGATCGATATCTGATTAAATTTTTCATATTAAGTTTTCTGATTAATTTTCTGAGAAAACAAGAAGCGGAGTTGTCGTCTTCATCCGTCATTGTTGCAGAAGCCAAGAACTTCAGAGTAAGCTGTTGCGATCATCATCTGCTACAGTAAGTTCAGAGTAATTTTCTGAGGAAGACGAATCAGCCTAGGCGTGCCCTAACTAAAGTTATTTTTTCAATCCAAGCCGAGTCAGAATCTGAAGATCAATTTGCAGGATCAAAGAATAAGAAGAAGGACGGGCTGATAACTGCTCAGTCCAGTTCGGGAGACATTCCTGAAGGAGAAGCAGATTGATCTGCTAGTCGATTCCAAAATAAGCTGGGCTACAAATTCAAGATCATTGTATCATCTTATTGTTGGGAAGACAAAGTTCGGGCTAAAATCTGCTAAGGCCTGAGGTGTAAGCCTACTATTATAATGGCTAAGGTAGGGCAGGGATTGCCTGAGTTGTAAGCCTGGTTATAAAGGCTGAGGTAGGGCAGGATTGCCTGAGCTATAGGAGTGTGGATTCACTCTAAGGTAGAGTTCTTGGGAAGAACTTGAGCTGTAGGATCTTGGAGATCTGAGTTGTAGGGCTTGCGCCTGACTTGTAGGAGCCAGTTGGGCTCTAAGCTATAAGATCTGAGGATCAGAGAAAGTGGAAGGAAGTTTGGCCGAATCTAGCTTATTGCTGGATAGGCGAAGGGGGAAAGTGGATGTACCCATCAATTGGGGAACCACTATTAATCACTGTGTACTGTGTTGTGTGTGTTGTGATTGTTGTGATTGTTGTGTGTGTTGTGATTGCTATGTTCAGATACTCTATAAGCTGACAAGAATTTTAAAATTGGACATATTCACCCCCCCCCCCTCTAGGTGTTTAGTTATTCTTGAAATCAAGACTTTCAAGTGGTATCATAGGGAGGTTACTCAAGATAAACTTAACAGTCTGAGTTGATCTCCAGGGGTAGCTATTAGAGGGCCAAAATGGGTTCAAGTAAAAATCATAAAGAACTTGGATCCATGAAACTTCCTCTTTGCAGGAAGGAGACCTTTGGTATCTGGAAGGAAAGGGTAAGACTTTTCATGAAAGCATCTGATCCTAGGATATACATCACAGTACATGAAAGATCCTTCATCCCAATGAAGACATCAGTCCTTGATGCAAATCTGATGACTCCAAAGCAGTATTCTGAGATGACTAAAGATGAAATCATCTTAGCTATATTGGATAAAAGGGCACAAAACATTATTGTTAGTGTCATAGATGACTCAAAATTCCAAAACCTAGTCCACTACAAGACATCTAAGGAGATGTGGGACACACTAGTTGTCTATATGGAGGGGACTGAAGAAATGAGGGAGGACAGGAAGTCCATGCTCAATCAGGAGTATGAAAGCTTCAGGCAGAATAAATCAGATGGCATAGCTGAGTGCTAGGAGAAGTTTTTCAGAATTTTTAATGAGCTGATGATATATGGCAGAGTCTTCAGCACTTATGAATAGAATGACAAGTTCCTCAGGTCTTTAACTAAAGACTGGGACACAAAAATCTATGCCATTAGAGAAGTGGCCAGACTTACAGACACTCCACCACCAACCATGTTTGGAAAATTGCTGTCTTATGAAATGCAGCTGACTGCCAGAAAGGAGGAGGAGAAAATCAGTAAGTCTACAGTCAAAGATAAGTCAGTGGCCTTCAAAGCTGAAGCCACAAGAAAGACCAGGAGAATGACTCCTTCTCCACCAAGGAGAGATGTTGAATCTGACTTAGAAAGCTCAGAAACCAGCATATTAGACTGCCACATTTCTGATGAAGACTTTGCTTCCTTCTCTAGGAAATTTCAGAAGTTTATGAAGAAGAAGCACTAGAGAAGCAGGCCATCCTCTTCTTCTTATCCCAAGGAAGATTACTATAATGGCAAGAATAAATCCTATAAAGAGGACAAGTATGACTCTAAACTAAGTAAACATACTTCTTTTAAAGTGGTATGTTATTATTGCAGCAATCTAGGGCATGTCATAGCTGACTGCCCTATCAAAATAAAAGGTGCTGGAGAAAAGAAGGATCATCAGCTGAAGGGAAAGAAGGAGAAATCCTTTATTTCTAAGAAGCTAAAGAGCTGGACTGACTCCTCATCATCAGAGTCAGAAAAAGAAGATGAAGCTGAAGCCTATATTGGGTTGTTTTCTGCTGAAGAAGAATCTGTAGAGGCAGACTTCTTAGAGATGCTGACAGCTATTACTGGAGAATTTGATGATGCTGTTAGGTCTGAATAAGGGGAAGAAGACAGCCAATGCCTTGGATTGATGTCTTTAACTAAGGAAGGACACAGGCAGGGGAAGCCTGGTCCTTGCAATGTACATTTTCTACCTTCTAAGTTTGATTATATTACTAGCCCATAATCAGAGGCATCTGCATCAAGAAATAAAGATGGATCTAAATCTGAAGGAGATCTCAATTAATTGATTGATGATTATGGTGAACTCTTGCAAGCACTGAAGAGAAGCAGGCTCCTAGCCAAAAACAGGCTGAGGAGATTGCCTCTCTGAAGCTGGCTATTTCAGATTCAGCAAACATGCTGAACCTGAAGATAAATAAAGTCAGCAAGCTGAAAAACATCACTGTTATTCAGAACAATCACCTTAAAAAATAACCATATTAGTAATCTTGAAGGTAAAATCCAAAAGGAGAAGGAGATAGTGGCTAAGTTCTCAAAACCATGTTCAATATTGCCCTTAATTGATTCCTTCTCCTCCCAAAAGGGTAAGAAGGGGTTAGGCTTCAAAGGGAGAACTATAGCTGCCTATTACAAAAGGAAGGGCAAAGCTCCAGTGCAGCCGCTAGCCTCTAAGCCTCCAATTCCTTTCAGGAAAGTAGTATTACCATCTAATAGGTATGACCATCAGAGCATCCATGGTCACTGGGAGTATGGTGTTAGGAATGGTAAGGGTGCTAGAGCCTACAAGGCAGCCCATGAAGAAATCCAAATGGCCCATCCTGGACCATTTTTGTTTGGTGTACCAGCCCCAACACTACAAAATAAGGCTGCATCCCATTCTCAAAGTCTTCTAGTCCATAATCAGACAAAAAGAAAGTCTGTCAGCACACCAGACTTGGGTATATCTAAAGATATCAGGAGCTTGCACTCTGAAAAGAAGGTAGTTGCTGATATGGTCCAAGATATCCCTAGTACCTCTGCTGCTAGACAAATCCCAAATCAGGTTGTGGCTGGAAGACTTAAGAAAAAGGCTATTGTACCTGCTGGAATGAAAGCTGCTGACTGCTATGTTATAAAGCCAGCCATTAAAAGAAGGTACAATATTTATGAGTGTTGGTGTTGTGGCAAAGTGAGCCACTATGCTATTGATTGCTGGCACAATAAGAGTGTCCAGAGAGATATTGTAAGCTTACCTGTCAAAAGAGTTGCAAGTAGGCATGTTCAATTTCAGTCTAACCTGCACATAGGACCCAATAAAAATTTGGGTCCTAAGGAAAGATGATTTATTTATTGCAGGTAAGTCCAAGTGGCAATACCCCTATTTGATACTTAGATAGTGGATGTTCCAGGTACATGACTGGAATAAGGAGCATGCTGAAGGAGTACACTCAAGTTGAAAATGGACCCAATGTCATCTTTGGTGGTTCAGAAAAAGGAGTAACCAAAGGGTTTGGTAAGATATCTAATGACATAATCACTATCACACAAGTAGCTTATGTGAAAGGTTTGAAAAATAACCTGATAAGCATAAGCCAACTATGTGATCTTGTCTATGACATTTCTTTCCTTAAGGATGAGTGCCAAATTAGGAGGTCAAGTGACCAAGGGATCATCTTGGCAGGAACTAGGAGAGGAAATGTCTGTTGTCTTAATTTTGTTTGTGAGAGTAAGGACTCTCCTATATGCTTAGTTACAGATGAGAAAGCTTCACATTGTGTTCAATGGTATAAGAGGCTAGCTCATCTGAATTACAAGACCATAGGCAAACTCTTTAGTGAAGAGTTAGTGAGAAATGGTCCTAAGGTAAAGTGCATCAAGGAGGGTATCTGCTCAGCATACCAAAAGGGCAAGCAGACCAGGACCTCCTTCCAGAGCCTTGATACCAACGACTCAGTGAGGTGTTTATACCTCTTGCATATGGATCTATTTGTTCCTATGTCAATTCATATTCTAGGTAGGAAAGTCTACACCCTTATAGTTATTGATGACTTTTCCAGATTTGCCTGGATGTTCTTTCTAAGGAAGAAATCTGAAACCCCTGATGTCTTCCAAACATTTGTTAGGCAAATTCAGAATGAACTTAATAGTATTGTGGTCAAAATCAGAAGTGACCATGAGACTGAGTTTCATTCTGAATGCATGACAAGATTCTGTGAAGATCTTGGGATTCATCAAGAGCTCTCCTCTCCTAGAAAACCCTAGCAAAATGGGATTGTTGAGAGGAAAAATAAAACTCTCATAGAGGCTGGTAAAACCTTATTAAGTGACACATTTCTTCTAGAATATTTCTGGGTTGAGGCAGTAAACATTGCATGTCATGTCCTTAATAGGGCTTCCATCACCAAAATCCACAAGAAGACTCCCTATGATATTCTGAAAGGCAGAAAACCAAACTTATCCTACTTCAGAATTTTTGGTAGCAAGTGATATGTTCTAAACAATGGTAAGTCCTATGTGACTAAGTTTGCTGCCAAGTCCCTAGAAGGGATATTTGTTGGGTATAACAATAATAGTAGGGCATATAGGATCTATAACTTGACTACTCAAGTTGTAGAAGAATCAGTACATGTTGTCTTTGATGAGTCAAATCTAATTAACTATGAGCTACCAAGCACCTCTTCTAGTTCTTCAGATTTAAAGGATGTGATGGACAAGCTTACCATCAGGGAAATGGATCCAGCAGGACAAGATAAGGAAGAATATGGGTACTGTATAGGGGGAGCTCAAGACTCACATGCTGAGGATGAAGAACAGTCAGCTGAAAATAATGCAGTACAGCCAGCTAAAGATAATGAAGTTCAGCCAACTGAGAAAAATGCAGAACAGCATGCTGAAGCAAGGATGTCTCTAGCTAAGAGACATCTGAGGGACCATCCAGCACACTAAATCATTGGTGATGCAATACATGGTGCCCAGAAAAGGAGCAAGAGCATCAACATAGCTCTATATTCATGCTTCCTATCACAAATAGAACCCAAGAAGCTTAAAGAGGCTATCAAAGACTCTTACTGGATTGGAGCTATGCAGGAAGAGCTGAACCATTTCAAAAGGTGTAAAGTCTAGAAGCTAGTTCCAATACCAAAGGGACATAATATCATAGGAACAAAGTGGATCTACAGGAACAAGCTAGATAAGAATGGTATTATTGTTAAAAATATGGCCAGATTGGTGGCAAAAGGATACAAGCAAGAAGAAGGAATAGATTTTGACCAGACCTTTTCCCCAGTAGCAAGGCTGGAAGCAATAAGGTTATTCCTTGCTTTTACTGCCTATTAAGGATTCAAAGTATTCCAGATGGATGTGAAGTCAGCATTCCTGAATGGAGACTTAAAAGAGGAAGTATATGTGGATCAGCCACCAGGTTTTGTAGATCCTCACTTTCCTAATTTTGTTTACAAGCTTAAGAAAGTTCTATATGGGTTGAAGCTAGCCCCTGGAGCATGGTATGAAACATTGTCTACTTTCCTCATTGAGAACAAATTCTCAAGGGGGAAAATAGATAAGACCCTATTCCTAAGGGAATATAAAGGCAAGTTCAGTCCAGATATATGTTGATGACATTATCTTTGGATGTACTAAAAATAACTTTTGCAGGAAGTTTGCCAAACTTATGCAAGGGAGTTTGAGATGAGCAGCATGGGTGAGCTAAAATTCTTCTTTGGACTCCAAGTAAGACAGACTAATGATGGCTTATCCATATCCCAGTCTAAGTTCACAAGGAAGTTAATTAAGAAATATGGTACGGAGAATGCCTCTACCATGAGAACTCCAATGGGGTCAAGTATGCCTGTAGGCAACGATGAGGCAGGGAAACCTGTTGATGAGTCTTTGTATAGAGGGATAATTGGCTCCCTTCTATACTTGACTGCTAGTAGGTCTGACATCATGTATGCTACATGTGTTTGTGCTAGGTATCAGGCATGCCCTAAAGAATCTCATTATTTTGCTGCAAAGAGAATTTTAAGGTATCTTAAGGGGACACCAGATCTTGGTTTATGGTACCCAAGGAATAGAGATTTTGAGCTAACTAGATTTTCAGATGTAGATTTTGCAGGCTGCAAGGAAGACAGGAAAAGTACCACTGGTACATGTCAATTCCTAGGTGGAAGACTGGTGTCATGGAGCAGCAAGAAGCAGACTAGTGTTGCTATCTCCACTGCTTAGTCAGAGTACATTGCAGTAGGTAGTTGTTGTGCTCAATTGTTATGGATACAGCATCAGCTTGAAGACTATGACATTAAGATAAGTAGAACTCCTTTATATTATGATTCTACTAGTGTAATTTCTATTGCTAGGAATCCTGTTTCACATAGCAGGACTAAGCACATAGAAATTAAGTATCATTTTATTAGGGAGCATGTTGAGAAAGAAGACATTTGCCTAGAGTTTGTCTCCACTTACAAGCAAGTGACTGATATCTTCACTAAGTCACTAGATGAAGCCAAGTTCAACACCTTCAAAATTGATTTGGGTATGTTGAACTTAGAATAGCTTCAGGTACTCCCTAAGGTATTATGTTTGGTACATGCTTGTTCTTTTTACAGGTACTGCAGACCTAATGGAAAGCAAGATGAGAGAAGATGCTTCTTCTCAAGTGGTATCAGTAGCTGCAGGACTAGAGACTTTCAAGTAGTCTTTTCAAGTGGTGTAGAGAATTTCCAATGATACTAAATTTCAAGTGTTGTCAAGTGGTATCAAGTAATATACAAGTCAGCTCTGGATAAGGGGCATATTGGCAGCTACAATCCTGGCTTCATCTACATCAGCTAGGGGGAGAACACAAGGGGAGAAAAAGACCTGATGCTCCTTCCTAACTATCTGAAGAGGTCAAAAAGGGGGAGAGATAGAGGTCATGTTTACCTTTGGTTGATCAAGCTCAAGGGGAGAGATAGAAGATGACTATCAGAAAGGATCAAGCATCTTCATGACAGAAATATAAGGGAAGAAAGTCATGGGGAGACAAGGTTGATCAAGCAAGAAAGGATCAAGCAATCCTCTAAGGTATAACTCACCCTATAGCAATCCAGAGGGAGTAGGTAAAATTCATTTCACTGAATTTAATATGAATATGTTTTTATTGCCTGTGTAATGTGTATCTCATTGACTAAGGTACTTGATCAGTGGTTTTAACATATTAAAATAAGGGGAGATTGTTGGGTCCATTGATCCCAATGGCCCTTATTTGATGATGTCAAACATGTCAATGAGATAGACATAGTTGTATTTGATGTATGTTTAAGTTCATGCATACAGGTTAGTCTTTGTCCTAATGATTGGACAGCTTGTTCAAGAGACAATGACAGGTGTACTCAAGGTGATAGGCTGGAAAGTCAAAAAAATGCATAAGACCAAAAGCGTTGAGTGAAGCAAGCTCACACAATGCCATTCAGTTAATAATGCTGAGAGAAGGCAGGCAGTCAAAGCTGATAGAATTGCAAAGGCAGAAATCTGGCTAAGTCCAAAAGCGTTGAGTGATCTCAACTCACTCAACGTCATATGGCTAGAACCATTGAGATAAGGTTATCCTGTCAAAGCATAAGTAGTGGAAGCCAGAATTTTGACTAAGTCCAGAAGCATTGTGTGAAGCTTCGTCACTCAACGCCATGCTAAGCCTGTCAACGCCAAAGCTTAAGGAGACAGAAAGATCAACTAAGTGAAGTAGCATTGAGTGAAGCTCACTCACTCAACTCCAAGTGAAATGGCTCTGAGTCTAGCCTTATTGTGAAGAATCCATAAAATCGGCTAAGTCCAGAATCGTTGAGTGAGGTCAACGCTCTCAATGCCATCAAGAAAAAAGCTGAAGAATATAGTCTAAGGGAAAATCATTGAGTGAGGGATATACACTCAACGCTCTCAATGCCTAGTAGAGCAAAAATAATTCTAAGTCCAGAATCGCTTAGTCTACCATTCGTCGAGCTGAGCTTAACTTTCTTCAAACGCAATTTAGATTTCGTGGAACGGAGTTCAGAATCATCGAACCAAGTTTTTTAGCTATAAGAAGAAGATTTCGTCGAACACAGCTTTTTAGCTATAAATAGAAGAATTCATTGAACTCAGCTTTCAAATTTCGTCGAACACAACTTTCTCCTGTAAGAAGAAATCAGCTATCAGAATTTCGTCGAGAAGAGTTTAGATTTCGTCAAACTCAGCTTTCACTTGAAGGAAGAACTCAGCTGAGAGAATTCATCGATCTCAGCTTCACTGTTTCATCGAGCTGAGCTTAGATTTCGTTGAACTGAGTTCAGATTTCGTCGAACATAGAATTTTAGAAACGTTAGTTGATGTTGGATAAGTCCAAAAGGATGCTGACTCAGCAAAGTCAACAAGTCATCAAAGTTCAGATTCGATACAAATCGACATTAACGTCGTCATCAGTCTATAGTGCATCTCAAGTTAATTAAGCTGAGGTTTTTACCACTGTTAAAAACTGGGACACGTGTCGATCATCCCGTTATTTTAATGGGATTATAAATAGAAGAAGTGATCGAGATCTTATTAAGTTTTTCGAATTAAGTTTTCTGATTAGTTTTCTAAGAAAACAAGAAGTGGAGTTGTCGTCTTCATATGCCATTATTGTAGAAGCCAAGAACTTCAAGTTCAAATCAGAAGGGCTTCTGAGTAAGCTGTTGCGATCATCATCTGCTACAACAAGTTCAGAGTAATTCTCTGAGGAAGACGAATCAGCCTAGGCATGCCCTAGCTGAAGTTATCTTTTGATCCAAACTGAGCTAGAATCTGAAGATCAATTCGCTGGATCAAAGAAGAAGAAGGAAGGGCTGATAACTGCTCAGTCCAGATCCGGAGACATTCCTGAAGTAGAAGCAGATAGATCTACTAGTTGATTCCAGAATAATTCGTTCTATAAATTCAAGATCCCTGTATCATCTTGTTACTGGGAAGACAAAGTTAGGGCTGAAATCTGCTCAGTCTAGGTAGACAGACACAGAGACTTTCCTCTCTTATCTGTAATTCAATTTTATTGATTAGTTTTGTGTAATATTTATTTTGAATCTGAGTGGTAAGGCTAAGGCTTGAGGTGTAAGCCTGATATTATAAAGGCTGAGGTAGGACAGGGATTGCCTAAGTTATAAGCCTGGTTAAAAAGGTTGAGGAAGGGCAGGATTGCCTGAGCTGTAGGAGTGTGGATTCACTCTGAGGTAGTGTTCTTTGGAAGAACTTGACCTGTAGGATCTTGGAGATCTGAGTGGTAGGGTTTGCGTCTGAGTTGTAGGAGCCAGTTGGGCTCTAAGCTGTAAGATCTGAGGATCTGAGAAAGTGGAAGGAAGTTTGGCCGAATCTAGCTTATTGTTGGATAGACGAAGGGGAAAGTGGATGTACCCATCAATTGGGGAACCACTATAAATCACTGTGTATTGTGTTGTGTGTGCTGTGATTGTTGTGATTACTATGATTGTTGTGTGTATTGTGATTGCTATGTTCAGATAATCTATAAGCTGTCAAGAATTTTTAAATAGGACTTATTCACCCCCCCCCCCCCCTCAAGATGTTTAATTGTTCTTGAAATCAAGACTTGTAGCGAGTGGTACTCACCTCCCCCTTCTACGGATCGCATCTCGTAGTACCTAGGCGACCCGTAGGATGCTGAGGCGATGAAGAGGCATGTGACGTGGTTATTTCATAAATAAGCTCTGCTGATACTGGAAGTTTGTGACAGGGTGGACGAGGACAAGGCTGAGGCGGAGGAGCGGTTCGCGGTATTGGAGGGCATGAGGAGCTCATCTGACTGGGATGGGACTACTTCTCTGGGGGTGCACATCACGTGAGTAGAGGAGAGGCTCAAGCATGCCATGGAGCAGGTCAACCTAGCCCAGCGTGTACCATTACCCTCTCATGCCGCCTTGGTCTGGGATGCGGGGGCGGGGCTGGTGGAAATGGATCAACTACTAACCCACCCCCTTCCTCTCTAACGATCGTCAATCACGGGTCTCGCCTGCACCTTGGGTCAGCTCGCGTGATAGAGCCACAGAATTTCATTCTTTGTTGAACTTTTCTTTATTCATAACTGTATGAGACTTCTCGCCCGTTGAAGGGCATATGCTGTGTTGTTATTTTCATAGCTTGTGACAGCTTAGTTTTCTTTTAGGCGAGTGCGAACGAGATTCCCTTATTCGCCTATCCGCTAGGTGAGCGCAAGGTGGTGACCTGCCGAGTGCAAGTCAGTGTGACTCGCCTATCTCCTTTTGGCGAACGCATGTAGCGGCTTGCCCGCTTCTTGGGTGGACGCGATTCGGCGCAGCTCGCTGCCGAACAACTTTTGTAGCGCAGTGGCGAGCTGGTAGGAATCTGTGGCGGGCCTGGAAGTCGAAATGTCAGGGTGCGTTTTTGCTATCCACACATTTCCCACCTGACGGGACATTTTCTCGCCTTTTCTCTTTCTATAAATAGGCCCTACTACCCTTTCTCACCTACCGTATTTAATACTTATGTTCCTTCTCCACTTCCTGCGACTCCCGACTCGCCTACTCTTCGCGAGAACTGCATCGTCCCACAAGGCTATTTTACTGCGAGATGGGTGGCAGCGGTGGTGATGCTGACGGGCGAAGCAAGTGAGCCTGGACCTTCTCCGAACACTCTCTCTCTTCTTTTTCCATTACAGAAGGTGAGTTTCTCGATGCAATCGGCGATTTCATTCTGCGGGGCTTTGTGGAGATGTGACCCGGGGAGGGGGAGATAATCAACGACCTATCAGGAGAGGAGCTCGCCATCCCGATAGCACACTTCGATGTGGGCCTCTGGCTTTCCCAATGGCCCGAGGTCCGCTAGATACTGAAGTACTTCGGGGTCATCCTCGGCCAGATGACCCCAAACTCAATTGATGTCATGGTTGGGTTCGCCTGCTTACTGCGGGAAGAGCGGATCGAGTTCAGTCTTGCGGCCTTCCGCAAGTTGTTATCCTTCCGATCGAACAAGGATGGAACTGCCTACTTCTCCAGCAATCACGTCAAGGTGCGGGAGAAAGTGAATAAGAGTCATAACTTGCTGAAGAAATTCGTCTTCGCTAAGGGCGACTTCGACAACGTCCCCTTCTCGCTGGTCCATCTTAGCGAGGTTAGTTATCACCCCCCTAGCTTGGGGGGCCATGAAGCCGAGCTATGCGGGGTCTTCCAAGGGAAGAACTTTGAAGTTGCGTTCCTCCGCCGGAACCTGGACAGCCTCGCCCCCATCGTGCCCAGAGGAGGTAAGCTACTCGTGCTTCTTTTTACTTAGCCCATTATTTTTTGTTATAACCCTCCCTTTGTAGGAGAGAGAGACATCCCCCTGCACCCTCCTTACGAGAGTGTGTGAGTCGCTCCTAGCAGGCTCGCTCCTATCGATATGGTGGCTGCCGTACATCGCGAGACTCCAGCCTCTACTTCCTAGAAGCGGACCGCCCTCGAACAACCTCTACCGCCGTCGCCGCCCAATAGTCCAAAGACCGCGGATGGCCTGCCCCCGTGACTCAGAGAAAAGGCAAGGCTCCGACGGACCAGCCAACCGAGGACCCTCCCTCCCCCCTCCCCCCCCCCCCCTCCTGAGTGCCTCGGCCAGAGGTTCCCTTGGCGAGGATGTCGGCACCTCCGGGTTGTGAGAAGAGGGGCCCGCTGCTAAGATGGTGCCGAGAGGAAACCACAACTTCAGCCTCTGTGAGCGGCCCTTAGATGAGCTCGGCATCCCCCTCCTCCAGTGGGTCGAGGAGACGAATTGGGCTTACATCTCCACCCTACTGCCGAGCTGGCTAGAGATGGAAACCATCAGCGGGGAGGATTATGCCTTCCCGTTCAGTCTGTATGCGTGGGAAGATGCCGTGATCTACGACGAGGAGGCCACGCAGGTTCTGGTGCATGAGAGTGCATGGGCCTAGCTCCACAGACTGGAAGTTTCTTACATGGTGGGTAGGCGATGCACCCAGCTGGATAAGAATACCCCCTCGCTTAAAAGCTGGCCGATGAAAAGGAAGAAGCTCGCTGTCTCGCCCAGGAAGAAGCGGACTACCAGAAGAAGCGGGCGGACGCAGCCGATGTCGTCCTCACCGGGTACCTGTGAGGGGTGGTAAGTACCATGACTCGCACTAATTGCATTAAGATCGCTCTCCCTTTCCTCAAGCTCATTTCACCCCTTTTCGCAGGATATGGCGACGGCCAAGCGCCTAGGTCTCCAGATCGCCACCCTCGAGAAGGAAAAGGAGGCTTTGCAAGCGCGAGTGCAGGAACTGGAAGCTGCAGCCCCGGCACCGCCCTCCAACAGTGGTTGCCAACTCTCCTATTACACCAAGCACGAGCTGGAGGAGATGATGCAGAAGAATGCTGCCAAGGCGGAAAAATAAACTCTCTATACTCTACAGCGGGCAAGCCTGATCATGAGTGAAGGCGCGGGCCTTTCAGCGAGCGAGGTGGTACCGGAACTATTCCTTCCGCTACAAAAATCGGACGACGAGTCCTACCAACCTCTCTAGGAGGGTTCGTCGCCCGAGGTCTCACCTCGCTGAATCCCCACATCGCGCCTCTTTTTTATATTTTTTGTTGTTGCAGTGTAAACGCGGGTTGGGTTCCCAACTTGTAACTATTTTGACCAACCAATGATATTTATAGGTCTCACACTGATATGATGTTATTTTATCTTTTCTTTTTCTGCTTCGTATTCATGGACTAACTCGACTCTCCCGCTCGCTGCCTCTGGGCCCGCGTCCCGTTAGCGAGATCGCGCGTCTCTTTAGGACTTAGCTTAGGAAATGCATGGATCTTAAGGGGCCGAACCGCGAGCGCCGACTCATCCCCCTATCCAGACCCCCCATGTTATTTGCGAGGTAGAGGGGGTGAGCTAGTTCGACTCGCACCCGAGCCGCTCGGCTTCACGCGTGTTGGACCCCATGAAGCTATGGCGCGGCCTGAGTTCTTGCGACCTTGATCGCTTTTTCAATGTTGGTCAGTACTGTTAGGAGACATCCGGATTTCATCACTCAATCAGCGTGTAGTAGCATGACGATGTGAGATGAGCATCAATCAATCTTTCGCTTCAGTCGGGCATTAAGTCCCGAGAGCTCGCCTCACTGAGCCACAGTCTCGGCTTGCCGATAGGCCAGAGTTTCGGCACGCCTTTTCAGGCCCACTTGCATATTGTCGGGCTTAACTCCTTGTTATCCTTGTGATCTGTCTCCGAAGTTCGAATGCCTGAGTCTTGGCTTTTTATATCGCCACGTCCACCGAGAATCCCAGCTGTCAGCTAGGTGGAAACCTGACGGAGATAACACCTCGGGACTCAGCCCCAGGGTCATAACGACGTCCGACGTAGATCCCAACCCTACTAGCTAGGTACAAGCCTGACAGTGGGAGCATCCCGGGACCTAACCCCAAAGCGAGATAACTTGCTTTTCCACCAACCTCCGGGCGCTAACACCGGCCCAATCAGCTAGGTGAGAGCTTGATGGTGGGTATTGAGCATCAAATAGGCTCAGCCCTAGGGTCATAACGACGTCCAATGGGGATCCCGACCCTGCCAGCTAGGTGGGAGCCTGACAGCTGGAGCATCCGGGGACCTAACCCTAGAGTGAGATAAATCACTTTTCCACCAACCTTCGGGCACTATCACCGGCCCAATCAGCTAGGTGAGAGCCTTACGGCAGGTTTTGAGCATCAACTAGGCTCAACCCCAGGGTCATAACGACATCCAACGGGTATCTCGACCCTGCTAGCTAGGTGGGAGCCTGACAGCGGGAACATCCCAGGACCTAACCCCAGAGCGAGATAACTCACTTTTCCACCAACCTTCGGGCGCTACCACCGGCCCAATTAACTAGGTGAGAGCCTGACGACGGGTATTGAGCATCAACCGGGCTCAACCCTAGGGTCATAACGATGTCAAATGGGGATCCCGACCCTGCCAGCTAGGTGGGAGCCTGACAACGGGAGCATCCCGGGACCTAAGCCCAAAGCAAAATAACTCACATTTCCACAACCTCCGGGCTCTACCACCGACCCAATCAGCTATATTAGAGCCTGACGGCGGGTGTTGAGCATCAATCGGGCTCAACCCCAGGGTCATAACGACGTCCAACGAGGATCCTAACCATTCCAGCTAGGTGGAAGCCTGACAGCGGGAGTATCCTGGGACCTAACCCCAGAGCGAGATAACTCACTTTTCAACCAACCCATCTCCAGCCCTACCAGCTAGATGGGAGCCTGGCTGAGAAGGCATTCCATGACCTAGCCTTATAAACATTTGCCGCAAACTTGACCTGCAAAAGAAGGGGTGGGGCATCAAAGGATTTTATTCACCAAAGGAGAGTACGTACATGCTTTTACGGATAGAAATGTTTCAATTCATCACCACTCTAGGTATGAACTAGGACCTCGCCCTCCACATCTCGGAGGCGGTACCCTCCTAACCTTAGAACCTCCCCGACAATGTACGAGCCTTCCTAGTTTGGGTTGAGCTTCCCCACTGTCGCTGATCTTCCTGCCGCATCTACCTTCTTCAGGACCAAGCCCCCTTCCGTGAACTGCTTGACCCTGACGTGCTTATCAAAGTACCTGGCCATTCTCCTTTTCACCTCTTCCTGTCGGATGGCGGAGAGATCATGCAGCTCTTCTACCATATCGAGGGAGAGCCGCAGCTCCTCCTCGTTTTCAGCTTGCCATTCTTCTCTGCCTACCTCCGCTTCGACCACCCGAGACGTTCGGACTTTGAACTCTATTGGAAGCACTACCTCGCATCTATGGGAGAGCTTGAAGGGGGTCTCTTCGGTAGCCATGTTGGGAGTGGTTCTCAGGGCCCAAAGAATCGAAGGAAGCTGCTCCACCCAGCTACCCTTAAAATTCTCCACTTTCTTCTTAAGGAGGTTGATGATGATTTTATTCGCCGCCTCCACCCGCCTATTGCTACTGGGATGGTGGACCAAGGAAAACCTGAGGTCAATCCCAAGTAACCCGCAAAAACTGATGAACTCGGCGCTGGCAAATTGAGGCCCATTGTCCGTGACGATGGCCTGCGGTAACCCGTGTTGGCAGATGATCTCCCCCCAAACAAAGTTCCTGATTACCTGGGAGGTCACCTTGGCCAGCGCCTTCACTTCCAACCACTTAAAAAAATAATCTATCATGACAAGCAAGAACCTCCTCTGCCCGCTAGCCTGGGGTAAAGGCCCTACCAAATCCATTCCCCAAATAGCGAAGGGCCAGGGAGCCCTGATACTCCTGAGCCGCTAAGCCGGTTGAAGTTGGAGGGGGCAAATAGCTAGCACTTGTGGCATCTCCTTGTGAATTCCGCGGCATCCCGGGCTAGGGTCAGCCAGAAGTACCCTTGTCGGACTATCCTTCCCTCCAAAGTTCTACTCCCTGAATGGCTTCCACATTCTCCTGAATGGACCTCTTCCAAGATCCTCTGAACCTCCCTCTCGGCCACACAAAGTGACAACATCCCTGAGAGAGTCTTTCTATACAACTGCCCGTCGCGCATAAGATAATACGCCGACTTATGCTTGAACTTCTTCTTGTCCATCCCTTCCGGGAACTCCCCTGTGGATAGGAATGTCGCGAAAGGATCCATCCACGAGAGGTGATGGTCCACCACTATCAGCTCCTCCTCCTCGATGGATGGACAAAACAGGTCAGTGATGGTACCTCCCACCTGGGGACCATGCTTGGTTAGCTAATCAACCTGCTCTTTCTCCTCCCGTGGCACATATCGGATGGAGAAGGTCTGGAACTTGCTGATGACCCCCTTCACCTTCGCCAAGTATAATTGGAGAGTAGGCTCTCTTATCTCAAACTCCCCACCGATTTGAGAAGCCACTACCATGGAGTCAGTGAGGACCACCACATCATGCACCCCTAGCTCCCCGGCCAGGCGCAGTTTGGTCCCTGACCATGCGCAGTCCTGCTATCACTGCCTCATACTCGGCCTAATTGTTAGTGATGGGAAAGTGTACCACCACAATTTGCTCGATCCTCATTCCCTGGGGGATCTCCAAGATCACCCCTATCCCCAAGGAATGCCTTCCTAAAGATTCATCCACCATCACCTTCCAGGGAATCGGGTGAGTGAGCTCTGCCTCCGTCACCTCGACCACATAGTCTGCGAGAAAGCCGGCCATCGCCTGGGCCTTGATCGAGAGACTAGGGACAAAGGATATGTCAAACTCACTCAGCTCCACCGACCACTTTGCCAACCTTCCTGAATGCTCCAACCCCTCGAAGATGTTGCGGAAGGGATGGTTAGTCACCACTCGGATTGAGTGTGCCTGGAAATAGGGTCGGAGCCTCCGAGCTAAGATGACCAGAGCAAAGGCCAGCTTCTCTAAGATGGGATAACGGAGCTCCGCCTTCCTCAGGACCCGGCACACGTAGTATATGGGTACCTGCTTCTTCCCTTTCTCCCAAACCAGGACGGAGCTCAAGGCCTCATCTCCAACCCCGAGATACAAAAATAGATCTTCCCCCTCCTTCGTCCCTTGGATAATGGGGGCCCGAGTTAACTGCCTCTTTAAGGCCTGGAATGCTTCCTCACATTCCTTAGTATATTCAAACTTTTTTCCCCCTCAATGCCTTGAAAAAGGGAGAGCACTTCTCCCCAGCCCGGGAGAGGAACCTGCTTAGCCCAGCAAACTTCCCCATCAGCTGCTGCACTTCTTTTTTATTCTGAGGCGACCCCAACTCATTGATCGCCTTGACCTTGTCAGGGTTCGGTTCCAAGGTGAGAAGATGGTCCAAGAACTTGCACCTGCTGGCCCCGAAAACACACTTCAAGGGGTTCAGCCTCATCTTATACTCGTGTAAGGTGGTGAAGGTCTCCTCCAGGTCCTGGAGGTGAGAGTCCACATCTCGGCTCTTGATCATAAGATGAAAGTTAGGGTTAGATCTGATATACTCTAGAGGGGGTGAATAAAGTGTATCTATGTGTTTTATAAAAAATTTCTTTAACAATATACTATCTTTACCTTTAATAACTATATCTAACTATCACAGATTAAAGTAAATCAAAGATTACAGAATATCTAACTAACACGGCCACAGCAAGAACAGAAAAGAAAGAGCAACCAGACAACACAAGAAATTTATAGTGGTTCCCCAAACTTGGTACATCCACTCTTCTACCACCCTTGGTAGGAAACCACTACAGGTTTTGATCAGGTGACTGTCACCAGAGAGCTTTTGATCAGGTGCTCAAAAACCAACCAAAGTCTTTTGAAAGGAGACTTGCAACCAGAATAATTTTGAAGGGAATTAAAACCCTGTACAGAGGTGGGAAAGAGAGAGTGATGTAAGTCTTCTTTTCTCAAGTCAAAATGAGAAGACTGTGTGGATTCTTATTTGTTGTCAAAGCTCCCCCTGAGATCTTGAATGGTTCAGGAGTGGAAGCTTTGTTCAAGGGTGTAGGCCTTCAGCTTTGATGATTGCTCAACAGCAGGCTTTTAGACTGATAAGAATGTTTGTCTCTGGGAAAGCCTTGGAGCAGACTAAGAACATATGAAGAAGAAGAAGATTTTCTGTCTCTGTATATTGTTGATGTCATGTGTATACCTTCAGCAGAATTCTTGTACTCATTGGTTTGTCGACGACCATTTGAATTTTCAAATTACTCCTGTAATCAATGCTGATGACGTTGAGAATTACACAACATTGATTACTTTCCCCAACTATTTCATTGGAAAAATGGCAGGCAATAATCCTGATGAAGACTGTAATTAATGCTCTGTCTAACGGTAATATTCAGAGAATGTTAGAGCATTAATTACACAGGAATTACTGCAATATAATAGGAACAGAAGGAAGGAAATAACTTAGTCTTGAATCGTCGACCATAAGACAGAATTCGTCGAGCTGAGTTACACGATCGTCGAACTCTGAATAGCTGACTGCTGCTTGACGAAATCTTCTTGTTTTGTTCTCTACGTTCATTGACCTGAGAATAGCTTTGACTTTGAGCAAATTATGTCGTGGAGTCAATTTTGGCGCTGAGTGATCTTTGGCATTGAGAGATGAAGTATTAGTCGACCTGAGAATAGAGATCGTCGAACTCTGTTCAGAGAAGACTATCTCTGAGTTAGTCGAGCTGAGTACGACTATCGTCGACCTGAGATCGACGAATGTAGATCTCTTTCTCTAAATCTTGATTTCTCTAAGTCTTGAATCTCTAGCAGTGATGGAGGCTGGTCCATTGTACTATTGACTCTAAGGACATGACCTAGACTTAAGAAACACAGAAAATTTGACCCTTCTATACAACATGGGTCACAGCCTAAGAAGAAAACCTAGCCCAAATCACCTAGGGGTTCCAACAATCTCCCCCTATTTGGGTGAGGTTACTTCAAATAAACAAAACAACAAGAAAAAGATCACAAAACAAAATAAAGTAAACATAGCATGAAAGCTGAGATAACTGATAGAATAAATAAGCTATCTGTACCTTTATAAAGCTATGTACCCAGATTGTTCACAGAAAACACAGAAAATAAACAGTTTAAATGTTCTTGTGAAGGTCAGAAGATTTAGCAAATATGATTTTCCTGTTTGGGTCTTGAGCTTGTCTCATTGTCATGGTCATGTCAGCATCTCCAAGAGTCTTTTGAGAGGTGGTTCTTAGAACCACAGCTTCAGGATGTAGACTCATATATTCCTCAGCATTGAACAGTTTCCCTACATGGTATCTTTCAAACTCTTTCTTTCTGTAGTTTGACATGGTAGAGAATTGAGATGGATCTTGGCCTTTTTCTCTGGCTTGCCTAATTTGAGAAAGAGCCACAGATTCCTTGAATCTAGTCATTCTTGTAGTTGGACTAGCTTCAGGATCATAAGCTGGAGTTAGAAGTTCTTAAGGGCTATTAGCTTTGCCAGGAGATGGAGGAGGGGAAAATATTGGCTCAGAAATAAACTATTGAGCTGACTGATGTCTCTGTTTGTGCTGACAGTCTCCATAAGAATGAGAGGGTCTTCCCTGTCTCTGATAAGTTTTAGTGAGTATAGGTTTTGTTAATCCTTTTGAGCTCTGAGACAAGATTCCTGAGGCACCTGCAGCTGGAGGAGGAGGAGGAGGAGGAGGATCTCTTCTGAACCTTTGTGGGGAAGGAGAATACCTCCTACTTTTCTTCCTTGCTTTCTGTTCATTTTTAGATAGCCACATTCATGCTGGCATACCCTTGTATGGAGTTATGTTTTGTACGATATAGTATGGTGTATCATTTGTATTTCCAGGTTTGGGAGCAGGTGGAGGTGGAGCTTTCCTTTTCTTTGAGGCTTGCTTTTTCTTTCCCTTTGGATCTTCATCAGGGTCAGCATCATCATCATCATCATCATCAGATTGTTGTTGAGGATTGTCATGTAATGCATCTATCTCTTTTAAAAGCTCTGCAGAATTGGAAGATTCTTTATGCTGTAAAGGAGATGGAGGACTTCTTAAGACAGAGCTCACAGCAGCTTCCTTGTTCTCTTCTTAAATATCAGCTATGATCAGATCATCTAAATCAGGCATTGGAGTATTATCCATGACAAAAGTTGGCCCAGGAGGGCTAGATCTTTGTTCATATAATGCCACTGGAGGAGCTATCAGACTTTTCTTTATAATTTCTAATACTTCTGAACTTGCAGGGGAGGTGTAGCATACTATTTCTCTAGATGATTGAGTGGGAAAGGAGAGGCAGAACTGAATATAAGATCCAAAGATCTTCAGTAGAGTATGTAGATTTACTTTAGATTTAATGAAGTAAATCCTTCCAGGCAGAACTTCTGGCAAGCTGGTCTATTGAGCATTGGATACTATAATATCTGTACATTGATTATCTACATCTGCTACTGAATCAGTTATCTCTATATCATCTGATTCCATATTAGTATCAAGAAAATTCAGAAAATCTGTTTCCATGCAAACATTTGTTCCTGCTGCTACTGCTAGTTCTACTACTGCTGCTTCTTCATTAAATATCTCCCCCTGCCTGGTTTCAGTAGGCACTGAAGCCAGGCCCCCAGTAGAAGAGAGGGTAGAGGTGAGGGTAAAAATTTGAGCAGAGAGACATGATATGGAGATAGACAGAGGGGAAATAGCCTCTGCAATGATGGTTTGGAGGATAGGCTTGAGGAGCTCAAGAAGTGGTTGGATGATAGAGGGATTCAGAGAGGTGGAGTCAGATGTTTGGGCAGGAGTTGGTTGAGAGGGCATAGAGGTAGTGATGATAGTTTCTGTAGGAGATGGTTGATTTGAGGTGTCTGAAAGGGGGTCCTATTGAGGAGATTGTTGAGGAGAAGGAGTGTTCAGAGGAGTTGAGAATAAATTGAAGGATGGGATAGAAGAGAGAGTGGAGAAGGGGATATCAGCAAGATGAGATGGAAGAGGAGATTGGGGAGGAGTAGGGATGGATGTATCAGCCCTAGGAGAGGGAGAATTGGATGGAATATGGGTAGGGGAAGAAGGAATTTGAGAAGCTGGTGGTGTAGGGGTATGAATTAGAATAGAAGTGGAGGCTGGGGTTTGTTGAGCTTGAGGCTGAGATGGAGTTTGAATGTGAGTGGCTGGTGAAGGTGATGGAAGAGATGGATGGTCCACTTCAGTAGGCTTGGAAGTGGCTGGTACAGCCCTTGTATTTTCAGAAGCTCTGGTGGAAGAGGAAGGAGCCTTGGTTGGCTTTGTAATGGTCCTCTCCCACTTACCAAAAAGAGCACAGGTAAGTCTCTTTGAGGCATTAATGGATATGGTCAGGTGGACCAGGAATCCGGCAGTCTTTTCTTTGAGGAAGATCCCTAGGATCCTTCCAAAACATACCTCTTTTTTATTGTTCTTCTTTTTGATGAGATCAAACAAAACTTGAGCCCAATTAATGGCTTTCTTGTTTGTTATTGCACAGATAACCAGGAATTGATGCCTGGTAATGTAATCATGTGTAGAGTGCTTTCCTAGCTATACTTTCCCTACAATATCTGCAAGGAACTTATATTCAGCAGATAAATGCTTTTTAAGCAGTTTTTGTGGGGTTTCTCCTGAATAACCCATGATGCTCAGCATCATATCAAACTCTTCAGTTTCAATTTCTAATTCCTCCTCACCATTATGCAATCAAAATATTTCAGTTAAAACTGCGGGAGTGAGGGAGATGGCATTACTAGTGATAGTCCCTGTCATCACGTTCTCCTCCGTAGTAGATGTATAGACCCATTACCTGATCTCTGTTCCGCAGATTTTGATGCGTGTTGATAGTAGAGTCTTGAGATGTTGGTCTTCTAGAGTTTGCAGAATGTTCACGAATACAGGATCAGAGTATTGGAAGGACTCGAAATCCAGATCGAATCTTGTATCAAACTTCATTGCTGCAAGAGAGCCTGCGGGGATCGCCATGAGAATACCTGCAAGAAAAGTCGAAGATCAAGTGTAAGAGAACTGAAGACGCGGGACGGAGGTCAAAGAAAACCTAAATATAGTGTTTTCCTGAATATGAACAGACAGACTCCGTTCCACAAAAAATGAATAGATCTTCGATCTGAGGTCGACGAAATAATTTGGACTTAAATGATTCGTCGATCTCAGTCTGAAGGGTTGAAGACATTTCATCGATCTTCGTTCGAAGAAAGTTTTCTGAAGTAGGTTCGTCGATCTCAGTTCGACGAAACTAACTTCACACAGAGAGTTCGTCGATCTCCGTTCGACGAATATCTCACAAACTTCCCCCAATTCGTCGATCTCCGTTCGACGAACTTTGAAAAATTTGTCAAGTGCAGACAGAGGTTAAACTAATTCTTCTCCATTTATCATTCCAAGCTGATTTATGAAGAACAAATGATTTCTTTCATCCAAAGGTTTGGTGAAGATATCAGCTCTTTGTAAATCAGTGTAGATATAGACAAGATTAATTTTATTTTTGTCTACACACTCTCTAATGAAATGATGTCTAATGTCTATATGCTTAGTTCTGCTGTGATGAACTGGATTTTGTGCTATGGCTATAGCACTTGTGTTATCACATAATAATGTTGAATTATTTAAGTTGAAACCATAGTCCAGTAGTTGGTTTTGAATCCACAGCATTTGGGAACAGCAATTGCCAGCTTCAATATATTCTGCTTCAGCAGTTGATGTAGACACAGATGACTGCTTCTTGCAAAACCAAGACACTAATCTCATACCTAGGAACTGACAAGTTCCTGAGGTACTTTTTCTGTCCACTCTGCATCCAGCAAAGTCAGTATCTGAGTATCCAGTTAACTCAAACTCTGACTTAGTAGGATACCAGAGACCTAGACTAGGACAACCCTTTATATATCTCAAAATTCTTTTTAGAAAAACTAGATGGGATTCTTTAGGGTTCACCTGGAACCTAGCACAAAGGCATGTAGCAAACATAATATCAGGTCTGCTTGCTATAAGGTATAGTAGGGATCCAATAATTCCCCTATATAGTTTCTGATCAACAAGTTTCCCATGTGCATCAGAGTCTAGTACAGCATTAGTAGGCATGGGTGTTTTCTTTGCTGAGGCATCAGCCATCCCAAACTTCTTTATAAGCTCTTTGGCATATTTAGCCTGGGAAATGAAGATGTCATCAGGGAGCTGCTTCACTTGGAGACCAAGGAAGTAGGAAAGCTCATCCATGCTACTCATCTCAAATTTTGAATGCATTAGATCAGAAAATCTCTTGCATAATTTGGGATCAGTAGAGCCAAATATTATATCATCTACATATATTTGTACTAATAGTATTTTATCATGATGCAATTTGGTAAACAAAGTCCTATCAACTATGCCTCTTGAAAAACCATGCTCTAATAGAAAGCTGGCTAAGGTCTCATACCAAGCTCTTGGAGCTTGCTTTAAACCATAGAGAGCCTTGTGCAACTTAAACACAAAAGAAGGATGAGTTGGAGAAATAAAACCTGGAGGCTGTTCAACATAAACCTCTTCTTTAAGTTCTCCATTCAAGAAGGCACTCTTCACATCCATTTGATAGACTTTGAACTTTTTGAATGAAGCATAGGCCAAAAATATCCTTATTGCTTCTAGCCTGGCAACTGGAGCAAAGGTTTGATCATAGTCAATCCCTTCCTCTTGTCTATACCCTTGAGCAACAAGCCTAGCCTTGTTCCTCACAATCACACCTTGGGCATCAAGCTTATTTCTTAGTACCCATTTGGTTCCAATGACTTGGTAGTCTTTTGGTCTTAGAACCAAATCCCAAACCCTGCATCTGTCAAACTGACTGAGCTCTTGTTGCATTGCAATGATCCAGTGGGGATCTTGTTCTGCTTCAGATATGGATTGAGGCTCAATTTGAGAGAGGAAATAGGCATGCATCAAGTCTTGGTTAAGTTGATGCCTCTTCTGTACACCTACTGTTATGTCTCCAATCACTTGGGATCTGGGATGATCCCTCAGTGTGACAAGATCAGTAGGTGGATTTGGTTCAGCAACAACATTTGGGAAGGATTCCTCTTGTAGAAAAACTTCTGTTGTTGTGGGGGGTTCAACTGCATCCAGATTTTCTTCATCACTTTCTTCATTAGCTTGTTGAGAAGACTTTGATGTAAATTTCAATTCATCCAATTTCTCATACAAGTTGTTTACCTGCAAGGGGTTTTTGGTAGAAATCTCTTTCTCCTTGTAAAACATGTTAGTCTCATCAAATATAACATGCATGGATTCTTTTATTTTCATTGTGGATTTATTAAAAACCCTATAAGCTTTGCAGACTTGGGAATATCCTAGAAAGATTCCCACTGCAGCCTTTGCTTCAAACTTTCTAATGTACTTTTTGTCATTGTTATGAATATAGCATACACAACCAAAAACTTTAAAATAGTTAATTATTAGTTTCTTCCCTTTGAGCAATTCATAGGGGGTCTTATGTTTTAGTTTGTGTATAAAGCTTCTGTTCAAGACATAGTTTGTTGTGCTCACTGCCTCTCCCCAATAGGATAGGTGCATGTAAGCATCTACAAGTAATGTGCCTGCAGCTTCAATGAGTGTTCTATTTTTCCATTCAGCAACCCCATTTTGTTGAGGAGTTCTAGGAGCTGAGAAGCAGTGTCTTATACCTTCTTTCCTACAGAACTCTAGCATAATAAGAGACTCAAACTCAGTGTCATGATCACTTCTGATCAATGTAACTTGAGTAGAATACTCAATCTGTATGTTCTTGAGAAAATCTGTAAGAACTTGAAAAGTATCTGACTTTGCTCTCAAAAAGAAAACCCAAGAGAATCTGGAGAAGTCATCTACAACCACTAAGGTATAAGACTTCCCTCCTAGGCTTTGTACAGCAACAGGGCCAAAAAGGTCCATATGTAGTAAGTACAAAATCATAGGTGAATCACTCTTATTAATGGATTTAAAACTAGATTTAGTTTGCTTGCCTAGTTGACAAGCCCTGCAGAGGCCTTCCTTCTTATAGGGTCCAGAAGGTAAACCTCTCACAAGGTTGTCCTTAGATAGCCTAGCAATGTTTTTCAACTTTACATGTCCTAATCTCTTATGCCATAAGTTATTTTGACTACTAACTAAGTTAAGCAGACATATATCTGAAGTAATAGATTGGAAATTAACTAAATATATGTTTCCTTGTCTACTGCAAATTAAAACCGGTTTGTTTTCTCTTAAGGTAATAGTACAGGATTCAGAGTTGAATGATACCTGATAACCTTCATCACAGAGTTGACTTATGGAGATGAGATTGTTCGTCAGTCCACTCACATATGCAACTTTCTTGAAAGTTACAGCTCCAATCCTGATTTTGCCATAGCCCTCTGTTTGGCCACAATTTGAATCACCAAAGATGACCTTTGGTCCTAGCTTGGACTTATAGTCAATTAAGTTGTCCTTGCTGCCTGTCATGTGCTTGGAGAAGCCACTATCACGATACCAGTGTTGATTATATAATGGATAGGTCTTCATCTGCAAGTATAACACTTAGTTGTTCTTGACCCAGGTGACCTTGGGTCCTTGTTGATTTACATAGGAATAACTGGAAATATATGAGCATTCAGGTTGATCTTTATAGCCTAAAGGATGATACCTTCTAGGAGGTTTGACCTACTGACTAAAGGAATTAAAGGATTTTTATTAGTTTTTAGATTACTCTGGTTATGAACTAGATCTGACAAATTTGGGTATGTTCGTCGACCTGAGCTTGACGATCGGGATTGAGTTCTTCGATCTCTGCTCGAAGAATGGAAGTATCCATTCTCAGAGCCCCAAAAACGTCGATCTCTGGTCGACGAACCATACTGGTTTCGTCGATCCCAGTTCAAAGAATAGATTACATTATTATTTGCATTCAGAGTTTGTCGTTCTAAGTTCGACGAACTATACCCATTTCGTCATTTTGAGTTCGACGAAATTTGCTGAACATTGTTATATTATTTGTTTTTCTTTTTTTAACTTGTTTTCTTAAGGTCTAGTTGTTTAAGCACTTCATTGACTTTCTCTACTTGTTCAGTATTCTTCTTGCCATTTTCAGAAATAAAACTTATGGGTTTTGATAGTTGATTTTTCTGAATAAGGATTGGTTTACTAGATGAGGCTCCTAATCCTAGTTTGTTATTACTGGATCTTGTATTGACTGTGCTAGTTATGTCTATCAGTTGTAAATTTCTACCATTTAAGGTTTCTTCTAGTTCCTTAGTCTTACTTAATTCAGATTTTAGGAACATTATTTGTTGATTAGCTAGGTCTAATTCTTCAGTTAATTTTTCATTATCAGCAATGACTCTTTCTTGTTCTAATAGTTTTTCCCTGATAAGTTTGATTTCCTTCTCAGATCCTATTAGGTCTAAACATAATAGTTTAAATTCAGATTTGAATTCCTCTGATTCAAAACAATAAGAGGTTATTACCTGATCCTCAGCTAATAAGAGCTCTTCATCTTCAGACTCATCAGCATCTGATCTGCTACTGTCTGCCTTAATAGCCATGAGGCAAACTTCTTTGGCCTTCTGCTCTTCTTCATCCTCACTGGAGCTGGAGGAGGTTGACTCTTCTTCAGTGTCACTCCATGACTCAGCAGCAAACCCCTTGTCCTTCCTCTTGTGCTTGCTTGAGGAAGGCTTGCTGTAGTGACCCTTCCTTGAGTCGCCCTCCTTTCTTCTATCCTTCTTCTAAACTTTTGGGCACTCAGAGATAAAATGCCCAGGTTTCCTACAGCCAAAATACACTACTTCTTTAGATGGTGTTTTGTCATACCTTGGCTTGTCTTCATACTTGGATGGTCTCCTTCTGAAATCTTTTCTAGCAATCTTAAAGAATCTCTTGGCAAAGAGACTCATCAATTCTTCATTCACAGGAATGACTTCAGAGTCTCCTACAGCTTTGAAAGCTATATTGTGCTCTTTCCTAGTTGGTGTAGGAGTCTTGACTTCAGCTACTACTTCCCTTGATTTTATCAGCTGCTCATAGGACTTTAGCTTTCCTAGTAGAGCTTCAGTTGAGATCTCTGTTGTGCTTCTGGCTTCTCTGATGGGCCAGATTCTTGAGTCCCATGTGTTGGGGAAGCACATGAGGATCTTGTCATTCACTTCAGTCAAAGTGATTTCCTTATCTAGAGTCCTCAGCTCACTGATAATGGAGCTGAGTCTGTTGTACATAAGTTCCTCTATTTCAGCTTCATCATTTTTGAAGTTTTCATATTAAGTGATGAGGTTGGATCTTCTATCCTTCCTCTCATCTGCTGATCCAGCCACCATCTGGTTCAGGGAGTCCCAAATGGCTTTGGCTGATGGGCACTCAGCAACTTTTTTAAATATCTCATCTGACATTGTTTGAGCCAATATATTCATGGCTCTGGCATCAGCTATCTTTGTCTTTCTCTGTGCATCTGTCCATCCAGGGAGTGGAACTGCCTTCTAGAGTGTGAACTTGGACACGTTACACACTGGAGGTCTGGTGCTTGCATATTCTTTGTTCTGTGCCATGCTGTATAGATCTAGAAGATGTAAGAGAACAGATCTAACTTAGGATCTTTGGTTCAATGGTTAGCTTGTACAACCAAAAGAACCTCCTTTGATACCAATTGAAAGTTAGGGTTAGATCTGATATACTCTAGAGGGGGGTGAATAAAGTGTATCTATGTGAAAGAGAAGGGATAGATACCGCTTGCGGAATTAAAGATTATAGATATGGAGATAACCCTAAGAGCCTAACACAAGTGTTGTGCACAAACTCAAGCTAACTGTAATTACAGTTAAGGCTTGGATATCCTAATCAGCAACTAGCAAACCTAGTTAAAACTAATCACAGCCACAATGCAAATAATTAAACAAGGCAACCAGACGACAGAAGATATTATAGTGGTTCCCCAAACACTGGGTACGTCCACTCTTCTACCCACACGGTAGGAATCCACTACAGGTTTTTGATCAGGTGCCCTGCCACCAACAAGATCTGCTGCAGGTAGATCTAGAGACCCTTTAGACTTTTGATCAGGTGTCTAAAAACCAAGCTTTACTTTTGAAGGGAGTAAACAACCCTTTACAGGAGGGGGAAGAGGGTTAGAATGTCTTCTCTATTATAAATATAGATTAGAGAAGCACAAGGCCTCTTCAGAACTCAAGACAGAATACTGTCTTGAAGTTCTGAAGGAAAAGCTTGAAGAAGACTAGAGATCTGGATGGATGTTCTTCTTCAGCTTCCTTCTTCTTCTTCTTCAATATCTCTGAGTGTATCTTCCTGGAACAGGAGCACTCAGGTTGAAGAAGAGTGAAGAGATATCTTCTCAGATGAATGGATAATGCTGAGAGCAGCTGTATCATCCCAGTTGAATCCTGAGAGCAGCTATTTGCTTTCTTCCTTCTACTGATGTATATTGCTGGTAGCAGCCTTTGCTGTATTGTATTTCTTCCTGCTGCTAGCAAGCCTTGTTCTTCTTCTTCAAAAGAACTCCTTAATATAATGGCAACAGCAACGGCTCTAATATTTGAATTGAGCTTTGTCTTCTTCTCAGATCTTGAATCTGGGCTGCAATTAACATAAAGACAAAACATATCTTGCAGATATATATATCCTATAAAAGGAAAAGCTACTGCAGCTGCAATAAATAATCTGATAAAGGATTTAGATAAAGTTACATCAGATAACTCTTTACAGCCAACGGCTATAAAGGACAGCTGCATTAATAAGCAGTCAGAAAGTCAACTAATAAGACAAAAACACTTTATCTGATAGGAAAGACTTAAGCAAGAGAATAGCAAGGATTGCTTTGAAGTATATGAAGTAAATCTATCAGATAATAAATACTAAATATATCAGATAAAATAAGAAATAAAACACAGAAAAGAACGCATATAATATTATAAATAAAAGCAGGAAACAGATAGTCGAACGATCCTCGGAGATCGTCGACCGACCCACTGAGATCATCGACCTATCAGATAGATAGTCGAACTATCCAGGCAGATAGTCGACCGACTCAAAGCTAGACAGAAAACGTCGAGCTATCAATAGATAGTCGACCTAACAAAGAACGGCAGATAGTCGACCTATCAATAGATAGTCGACCAGCCAACAAACAACAGAAAGCGTCGAGCAAAGCTGACAGAAGACGTCGAGCTTAGCTGACAGAAAACGTCGAGCTTTAGCTCAAAGCTAAAGCGTCGACCGGAGCTCAAAGCAAGAGCGGATAGTGAAACTATCAATAGATAGTCGACCTATCACACAGCAGATGGTCGAACTATCTAGACAGATAGTCGACCAGAGCTCGACGATCTAGCAGAACGTCGAGCTGACAGGAGACAGACGATCGTCGATCGGCTGATCGACGATAGTCGATCGGCTGATCGACGATAGTCGATCGGCGTTCTACTATAGTCGAACCAGAAATTCCTTAGCCAGAATTTCACTAGAAGAGAAAATACTCTACAGCTAGACTTTGACCATAGATAAATCTTGGGTCAAGAGACTAAAAGGAAAGACTTAACTCAAATCCAAACTAGGGTACCAACAATCTCCCCCTATTTGGGTTAAGTCTTTCAAAAAAAACTAAAACTACAAGAAATAAATAAACTAAACTAAACAAATTAATAGAGATCCTAGCCCAAATCAGAACAAGGGTTCCAACACTATGTGTTTTATAAAAATTTTCTTTAACAATATATTATCTTTACCTTTAACAAATATATCTAACTATCACAGATTAAAGTAAATCAAAGATCACAGAATATCTAACTAACACGGCCACAGCAAGAACAGAAAAGAAAGAGCAACCAGACAACACAAGAAATTTATAGTGGTTCCCCAAACTGGGTACATCCACTCTTCTACAACCCTTGGTAGGAATCCACTACAGGTTTTGATCAGGTGACTGTCACCAGAGAGCTTTTGATCAGGTGCTCAAAAACCAACCCAAGTCTTTTGGAAGGAGACTTGCAACCAGAATAATTTTGAAGGGAATTAAAATCCTGTACAAAGGTGGGAAAGAGAGAGTGATGTAAGTCTTCTTTTCTCAAGTCAAAATGAGAAGACTGTGTGGATTCTTATTTGTTGTCAAAGCTCCCCTTGGGATCTTGAATGGTTCAGGAGTGGAAGCTTTGTTCAAGGGTATAGGCCTTCAGCTTTGATGATCGCTCAACAGCAGGCTTTTAGACTGATAAGAATGTTTGTCTCTAGGAAAGCCTTGGAGCAGACTGAGAACAGATGAAGAAGAAGAAGATTTTTTGTCTCTGTATATTGTTGATGTCGTGTGTATACCTTCAGCAGAATTCTTGTACTCATTGGTTTGTCGACGACCATTTGAATTTTCAAATTACTCCTGTAATCAATGTTGATGATGTTGAGAATTACACGGTATTGATTACTTTCCCCAACTGTTTCATTGGAAAAATGGCAGGCAATAATCCTGATGAAGACCGTAATGAATGCTCTGTCTAACGGTAATATTCAGAGAATGTTTGAGCATTAATTACACAGGAATTACTGCAATATAATAGGAACAGAAGGAAGGAAAAACTTAGTCTGGAATCGTCGACCAGAAGACAGAATTCGTCGAGCTGAGTTACACGATCGTCGAACTCTAAATAGCTGACTGTTGCTTGATGAAATCTTCTTATTCTGTGCTCTACATTCGTTGACCTGAGAACAGCTTTGGCTTTGAGCAAATTATGTCGCTGAGTCCATTTTGGCGCATAGTGATCTTTGGCATTGAGAGATGAGGTATTAGTCGACCTGAGAGTAGAGATCGTCGAACTCTGTTCAGAGAAGTCTATCTCTGAGTTAGTCGAGCTGAGTACGACTATCGTCGACCTGAGATCGACGAACGTAGATCTCTTTCTCGAAATCTTTATTTCTCTAAGTCTTGAATCTTTGGTAGTGATGGAGGCTGGTCCATTGTACTATTGACTCTAAGGACATGGCCTAGACTTAAGAAACACAAAAAATTTGACCCTTCTATACAACATGGGTCACAACCTAAGAAGGCAACCTAGCCCAAATCACCTAGGGGTTCCAACATAAGATCACCTACATACACCTCCAGGTTCCTTCGCTTTTGTTCCTGGAAAACCCAGTCCATCATCTTTTGATAGGTTGCCACTGCATTCTTCAGCCCGAAGGGCATCATTTTGTAGCAGTAGCATCCATCCCCTGTGATGAATAAGATATCTTTTATGTTGGGAGGGTGCATCCTGATTTGGTGGTAACCCGAAAAACGCATCCAAAAAACTCATTACAGGAAAACTGATGGCTGAGTCAACCAGCGCGTCAATTTGAGGCAAGGGATAACAATCTTTAGGGTATGATTTATTAAGCAAAGAGAATTCAACACACATATGCCACCGGCCGTCTCCTTTTTAACCATCACTACATTCGAGACCCAGCTAGGGTATTGAATTTTGGATACAAAGTCGGCCTTGAAGAGTTTGGCCACCTCCTCCTTGATGGGATCGGCCAGCTTGTCCGTAATGGACCTCTTCCTCTACTGGATGGGGCGGTCTTCTGAATCCAGTTGAGATGGTGGCAGGCAATGTTTGCATTGATCCCCGACATCTTTGCGGTGCTCCAAGCGAAGATGTCCACGTTCTTATGGATGCATGCCAGCATCCTCTCCTGGTCCAACGAGGTCAGTCCCCCGCTGATGCGAACCTTCTGCACCTTGCCTCCTTGGGTGAGAACATTCATCTCCACCACCTGTTCCGTAGAATCCAGCCTGGACTGCTCTCCCCATTCACCAACATCCCCCTCTCCTGGGACAAGGGCCTCCGCTTCTTCCACGGCCATTTCCTTGGCCGGCTCCTCCAGAACAGCTTCCTTCACCACTACTTGGGCGCAAACTTCTTCCTCCACTTCCATCTCCTCCACCTCTTCTTCAGCCCCCAGCCCAGACAGCTCCTCCATCCTCCTCTCCATCTCCTCGGCCCCCTCCTGCCAAGAGATGGAGTTCACCACCGTGATGTATCACTCCCTCGCCACCTTGGGGTCACCCCGGACCCAGACCTGGATCCCCTCAGCGTTGAACTTAAAGCATTGATAGAAGGATGAGGGGACAAGGCGAAAGGCACTGATGAGGGGCCACCCAAAGATGGCATTGTAGTTGTTGATGGAGTCCACGATGACGAACCTATAAGTACGGGACTGACCCCCCAAAGTAGCATGGAGTCCCACTCCTCCTTACACTTCCTTCCTCTCCCCGAAAAAGCCGAATAGAGGCCCATCTGAGGCTAGCACCCTCTTGTCCTCTACCTTCATCGCGTCGAACGCCTTCTTGAAGATGACGTTGACATAACTCCCATTATCGATGAGGATCCGAGAGATAGTGAAGTTTTCGATGGCTGTCTGGATGACCAGTGCATCGCAAAAGGGATCCTCATGATCCGTCATGTCTTTCCTCGAGAAAATAATCTTCTCATCTAGGGGTGGGGTGTGGGATATAGAGCCAATGCTCCGGAGGTACATGGTGTAGAGACTTGCCTTCTGGGAAACCTCGTGTAAGACCCCCCTCCCGGAACACAACACACGGCACGAGGGGAGTCTTATGCCCGAAATAGCCGCCTTGCGGTAGCACTAACACACGGGTTAGCCTTTACCACAAGACGCCTATTCCGCCGGCTACAATCCATATCACAACAAACATGCCAACCCAACCATAACAGAAAAGTAAAAGCAAAAGCAGTTCAGTTCACAGCTAAGTTAAAGTCCAAAAGTAGCGGAAGATAACAAGCACAACAGGCTTGTACAAAAAGAACAAGAGTCTAGAAATGCTTTGCCAAACGGCTACATGAAAACACTCACGACTGTCACTGACGGTGCCGATGGCACCACCACCTCAGGTCCTATCATCCGGGCCTGGCTGTCCTGCTGCATAGTCCGTCGCTGCTCTACCTGCGGGGTTTCCTCCTAAAAAGGAAGACGTAGCAACCGTTAGTCATAAGACTAAGTGGCTTCACATCCGCTCCCCCGGCGACTCCTCGGCACCGGGCGGAGAAAGGAACAAGGTACAATATGATTATATATAAGCAAGTAAACAAGCAGGTGACTGTAAAAATAGTGGAGTATAAACTACGCTACACAACTAGCAGTTCTACAAATATCAATAGTTTATGACAGCAGGTATAATTAATCAGAATAGTAACTTAACTTATAAGAGTGCCCATACAAACTTATAAGTTAAGGGTCGGCTTAACAATAAAGTAACTCATCGTATAGGAGTGCCCATACAAACTTATACGGTGAGGATCTTGTGTATGCAATGAATGACATGATATGAATGTTATGGTATGACCGACTCATGCGCACGCACATACAAGTTGCTATGTCGACACAGACTTGAAGTTCCCACTTTTCGAGCAGGTAGCTAACCTCTCAGGCGTCGTCCGTCGTGGCCAGACGGCGACAGTGGAGCGGGCGTCTCCACTACTAGGTGGTATCACACTACCTATCCTAGGCCCCCATACGCCTCAACGCTAAGAACACAGCAGCGGAGCTCACCTGCGTACTACGGCTCAGAAGGGGTCTTGGGTAAATGTGCACCAAGAACACAGCCCAACCTGGCCTTTGATTTCGAACCGGATGGAACCTCGGAAGCACACGAGGTGCAAGCCCAACCGTTCTCATGGCGCGGAGGAGATCTCGGTTTATGGACACCAAGTATCTAACCCTACCGCCCAAGGTCTACCCATTGGCTCCCATCGGTGTGACGACTGGCGAACCCGTAGACCTGCCACAGTCATTATCTCAATATCGCGACACGATGAATCGTCGCACATTACATGCCCCAAAACAACTCACTCGATGCTACCCGTAGGGAGACTTCAACTCTAAGCATCGGTTATTAATAACCCCTTGGGCTCGGATTACGGTTACAAAATACTCCTCACATAGTGTTCATCATTTTCACGCCCACCTATTCAATAACTTCACCTCAACACTACGCACAATAGATATATTCAACACCAAATTGTATACGTATATCCTATACCGATCTCAACTCCTAATATCTAGCCTCCCCATCCAACCCATTTCTCTACCAATACATGGTTATACTTTATTACCCAACCAAATGAATAACCATGCTAAATTATAGTAACAACAACATTATAGATATATGGGAGCAAGATATCAAATGAGCAAATCACAATCATTGCAAGAGAGCTAACATTATAAATTAACAAGTGCATTAACATAGGATAGCCCAATACTAAAACTGGGATTCCCGGAGCTACAGGAATCCGATCACAACGCACAACCCCTCGTTGGAAAGGTACTCGCGAGGGCTACGACTTTTGTGTTGAGTCGATCGCCCAGATCTGGTCGCAACCTACCAGAAATTCAACTCGAACACGTACAGGAAACAGTTTCCTGTACAGGAATTTTCCCGAACGCAGCGGACTCGAACCAGCTTTCCCGTGGCTACAGGTATCGCATGGAAACGAGCAACCACTCGTTGGAAAGGTAATTTCAAGGGCTACAACTTTTGTGTTGAGTCGTTCACCCAGATCTGGCCAGAACACCTCCGAAATTGGCCACGAAGGTCGCTGCGTGCAGAAATCAGATTTCTGCACGCATCTTAAGGCGAGATGAACGGCATCCGTTCATCTTCTTCCTTGCAACGACCTCGCATAAACTTCTCCAGAAATCACACCCAACCTTATTCCTCCTTTCAAAGCCAAACCCTCAACGAAAATCCCTCTCATCTCCACTTTGAACGATGAGAAGGTTGAGGAATACTAAGCCTAGAAAACCTAGGCATGGCTTAACCTAAGAACTCTTCTCCTCACCATCAAGACTCTATGGAGTCGATGTCTCTCCTAAGATAGCTATAGATCTAGCACCAAGGGAGAGGGGAGGAAGCTCACCTCAAGTCCAGCGGTACCACCATGGCCGGCCATGAGCCTCGCACTCCTTCGCGGCGGCATTGTTTTTCCCTTGACGGCGGCGGCGTTTTGATTCCTCCAAGGATGGCTCCGGCAAGCTCTTCCTCCTCCTCCAGCCAAGAACCCTCTCAGGAATTTCGGGGCAGAAGAAAGGAGATGAAATGCTAGGGTTTCCCAACTTTTCCTTTTTATACATCGCAGACACGGGTAGGCACACGGCCGTGTTCCTACCCGTGTTCAGGTGACACGGCCGTGTGGCATGCCGTGTCTAGGGCCGTGTTCCTCCCAGAACCACTTTCTGCCGGGTCAGGGTTGCGGCACACGGGTAGAGACACGGCCGTGTCCCGACCCGTGTCCTTGGCACACGGCTAGGGACACGCCCGTGTCCCAATGCCCGTGTACCTCTCTGACTGGTAAACCTATTTTTATAAGGCACACGGGTATGGACACGGCCGTGTCCATACCCGTGTCAGCCAAAAATGCTGTTTTGCCTTGTTTTCCTCATTTCCCGCACGTCCGCACCTGTTCACCCACATCCCCCATTGGGCTCACCACAGCCCCCTTGACTCAAATACGCAATCAAGGGGCCTAGCGCGAATTGGGACGTTACAAATCCTATAAACAAAATAAAAGATTTCGTCCCCGAAATCAGGGTAAGGCTATGGGAGTGAAACACATAAAAAGGGAACTCTGCTTTCAAATAAAAATTTTTTTTTTACCTGGAGTGAATAATTCCGGGTAGCGCTCTTGCATCAAATCCCTTGGCTCCCATGTGCACTCTTCCTTCCCGTGATTATACCATAGCACCTTCACCAAGGGAACACTTTTGCGGCGCAAGGTCCTTGTCTCGTTATCAACGATCCGCACCGGCTCCAGTCGCACAGACCTATCAGATGCCACGGCACCATCCGCCGTGGGGATATACTGTTCAGGTCGCAACAAAGCCTTCCGAAGCGACGATACATGGAACACGTCGTGAAGGTTCTCCAGCTCCGGTGGTAACTCCAATCGATAGGCCAGAGGGCCAATCCTTTCCACTACAACATAGGGCCCGAGATACCTTGGGCTGAGCTTCTTGACTCCACGTACTCGTGACACTCCGTGCATCGGTCGAATCTTCAGGAACACCTTATCACCCACTTGAAACTCTACCATACGGTGCCTTGCGTCGTAATATTTCGCCTGTCGGCTTTGAGCCTCTAGCATTCGATTCCGGATCAACCTTACCACCGCGTCCGTGTCATCAATATACTCATTTCCCAATGTCTTCGGATCTTCGTCTTGCACCCAGGACAAGGGTGTTCTACACCTCCTTCCATACAAAGCTTCATGAGGTGCCATTCCAATACTAGCTTGATGACTGTTATTATAAGAGAACTCCACGAGAGGTAAGAGCCTCTCCCATGGTTCTCCTTTATCTAGCACACACAACCTCAATAGGTCCTCCAATGTTCGGATGGTTCGTTCAGATTGCCCGTCCGTTTGTGGGTGAAAGGCTGTGCTAAAGGCGAGGCGCGAGCCCAAATAAGCCTGTACAGCCCTCCATTCTCTTGAAGTAAACCGACCATCCCGGTCGGAGACGATCGTCTTTGGCACACCATGGTACCGCACAAATTGTTCCACAAAGAGACGCACTAAGACGCCCACTTGCGCCTCCTTCTTCATTGGGATAAATCGGGCTACCTTGGTCAACCGGTCAACTATCACCCACACGGAATCATTCCCCGAGTGCGAGCGAGGTAACCCGTGGACGAAGTCCATGGAGATGTCCTCAAATTTCCATTCGGGGATGGGCAACGACTGTAGCATTCCACCGGGGCTTCTGCACTCTGCCTTCACCATTTGGCAGGCCACACAATGAGTAACAAAGTACTTGACATCCCTCTTCATGCCCGGCCAACACATCGTCTTTCTCAAATCGGTGTACATCTTCGCGATCCCGGGTGCACCGAGTACTTGGAGCAATGGGCCTCCTTTAGAATATCCTCCCGAATGTTGTCACCTTCGGGGATGTAAAGCCGGCCACGAAAATGGACGAGGCCGTCTTTTAGGGAGTATTCTTCCGCAGTCCCATCCTCCATTGACTTGAAAGCCGGGGTTAAAGCCGCATCCTTCTTTTGTTCCGTACGGATCCGGTCTCGTATGTTGCAAACTATACTCATCGCGGCCAAATATTCGGTATACTCTTCCGGTTGATTCTTAAAGACCAAAGTGATTTCCATCTCTTGCAGCGTCCGGATTAACTCCATCCTCATCAAGCGGGATTCCGTGCTCGCTTCCGGCGCTTTCCGGCTCAAGGCATCAGCTACGGAATTAACCTTCCCGGGGTGGTAGTTCAAGGTGAAATCATAGTCGCACAAGAACTCCAACCACCGCCGCTGTCTCAAGTTTAACTCCTTTTGGGTGTGAACGTACTTCAGATTTTTGTGATCCGAGTAGATCTCGCAGTGGACGCCGTATAAATAATGCCTCCACATCTTCAAGGCGAATACCACCGCCCCCAACTCTAGATCATGCACCGGGTAGCTGGCTTCATGCTTCTTCAACTGTCTTGAAGCATAAGCGATCACATGCCCATTCTGCATCAACACAGCTCCCATCCCTTGATACGACGCATCCGTGTAAACTTGAAAGCCCTCCTTCCCAGATGGAAGAGCTAGGATGGGTGCAGTCGTCAATCTGTCCTTCAACTCTTGGAATGCAGCTTCACACTGGGGTGTCCATTCAAACGGCACACCCTTCTTGGTCAGCGTAGTAAGGGGAAGGGCGATCTTCGAGAAGCCTTTCACGAACTTGCGATAGTACCCGGCAAGTCCAAGAAAGCTCCGTATGTCGGCCGCTGACTTCAATGGCGACCACTCCTTCACGGCCCGCACCTTGGCCGGATCTACTGCTAGCCCCGCCCCACTAATCACATGGCCCAAGAACGCGACCTCTCGAAGCCAAAACTCGCATTTGCTGAACTTGGCAAACAAAGCGTGCTCCTTTAGTTTCCTCAGCACCAAAGTTAGATGTTCGGCGTGCTCTGCTTCAGTCTTGGAGTAGACTAGGATATCATCGATGAACACGATGACAAAGATGTCCAAATAAGGGCTGAACACCTTGTTCATCAAGCTCATAAAGGCGGAAGGGGCGTTTGTGAGCCCAAACGGCATCACGGTGAATTCATACAAACCATATCTCGAACTGAACGCCGTCTTCTGAATGTCATCTTCTTGTATCCTTAGTTGATAATATCCCGAACGCAGATCTAACTTGGAGAACCAATACGATCCCACCAATTGATCAAATAACTCATCAATGCGCGGTAGAGGATAGGTGTTCCGCACCGTTAACCGGTTCAACTCTCGATAATCAATGCACAACCGCAGGGTGCCATCCTTCTTTTTTGACGAACAGAACGGGCGCTCCCCAAGGCGACGAGCTTGGGCGAACGAACCCTGCTTCCACCAATTCCCGAAGCTGGACTCTAAACTCTGCAAGTTCCTTCGGAGCCATTCGGTATGGAGCTCGCGAGACGGGCTTGGCACCCGGAATTAGCTTGATTTGGAAGTCCACTTCCCTATGCGGGGGTAGTCCTGGCAATTTCTCGGGAAATACCTCGGGAAATTCTCGCACCACCCGCACATCCTTGACCTCTAATGTCAATTTCTTCAACTCGAAGCAAATCACATAGACCTCGTCCCCTTCCATATGAGATTTCATAGCTTGGATTGAAGATAATAATTTACGGGGTGCGAATTTAATACCTTGGAAGATGACTTCCGAGTCTCCATGCCTCAACATAACTTGCTTCTCCGCACAATTGATCCTGGTGTGGTGCCAGTCCAACCACTTCATGCCCAAGATGAGATCGAACTCCGGGATTCTTAACACTGTAGCCGGAGTTTCAAAGAACTTTCCTCCAATAAGGGTGTCGAAATCGCAACTTGCTGACGACGTCATCTCAGAGCCGTCCGGAAGGCGCACCCTTTGAGTAATGCCCGTGAAGTGTTGCACTCCCTCCAAGTCCTTCACGAAGTCCTCCGAAATGAACGAGTGAGACGCACCCGTGTCAAATAACGTATAGGCGGGTCTCCCGCTAACCACGACAGTGCCTAGGTTCCAAAAGGGTAATCACTATTCAGAATAGCGCGTATCATTTGTATCATAAATCTAACAAGTCATATAATATTAAAACAATTTTGCACGTACCGGTGATGACCTCCTGCGGATTTCTCTCCTGAGTCATATCCAATGCGAATACATGCTCCCGTGCATGTCCTTGATTTCTCCCTGGTGGTCCTCTTCCTCGGCCACGCATGTGCCCTCGCCCCCGTGGAGCTACTGGAGGGGGAGCAATAGGAGCATCCCCGATCAATCGCGGGCAAACTCGTCGGACATGCCCCGGTTGGTTGCACTCAAAAACATATCACCTCACGTCGGCCCCCAGGTTGTTGATAATATTGCTGCTGCGGTGGTGGAGGTAAAGCTAGTGGTTGCGGAATTTGGTACTCCACCCGATAGTTCCGGTTGACCCACCGACCGCCTCTGTGGTTTCCCCTTCCTCTGCCATGATCATTCCGCCTTCTATTACTAGGGCCGACTTCAATTACTCCTTCCGCGGGTCTCTTGCCACATCCCATGTGGTCCGCCTCCAGTCTCTTTGCCATGTCAATGATTTCTGCCAGGCTTCCATCGGCTATAAACAAAAGGGCCTGCCTCAGGGGGTCCCTCAACCCTTTGTAGAAGCGCTTCGCGTAGCCTCTATCGTCCAACTCATAGGAATCGGCAAACCTAGCGAGGTGTTGGAACTCCCTCTGGTACTCCGTTACCGAATTCGATCCCTGCTTCAGCTGCAGAAATTTTTCTTCAAGTCCATCCCGAGCAGAAGAAGGGATGAAGTGATCCAGAAAAGCCTCGGTGAACTCGTTCCAACCGATGTCCGTGTACAACCGCCCTTGGAAGATGGAGCCCATGAGGGACTTCCACCACCTTTTGGCGTGCAGCTCTAGCAGCGTCACTACCAACGTCACCGCCATGCTGTTCGGACATCTTATGCCAGCCATCAATTCCTGCACGGTATCAAGCCATTCCTCGGTGCGCACCGGCGATTCTGTCCCAAGATAGGCAGGAGGGGACAGGGCACGGAAGGTGCTCAACCAGTTGGAGCTTGGCGCTTGTTGTTGCACCGGAGCTTGTTGGGCTTTAAATGCATCCAATATGGCTGACAGCGTTTGTCCCAGCTCCGACTGCTGGAATTGTGAAGGAACGGAAGGGGTAGGAGTGCCCCCAACCGGCTCCACCTGCGCTGGGACCTATACGCAAGGTACAAATTAGGGTCAGGTTGGCTAAAACTAATGTCAAAGTTGGACAACTTAGTGTGAATTACATATGGGCACACCACTGCTTCCGCTAAGTCGGTTTGTCCCCAAACCGACCAATCGAACGGGAGTGGCCCATTGTTACCTGACTGCTGTAGGTGAAGATCGGCTAAGTCTGATACCATTTGTAAGACCCCCCTCCCGGAACACAACACACGGCACGAGGGGAGTCTTATGCCCGAAATAGCCGCCTTGCGGTAGCACTAACACACGGGTTAGCCTTTACCACAAGACGCCTATTCCGCCGGCTACAATCCATATCACAACAAACATGCCAACCCAACCATAACAGAAAAGTAAAAGCAAAAGCAGTTCAGTTCACAGCTAAGTTAAAGTCCAAAAGTAGCGGAAGATAACAAGCACAACAGGCTTGTACAAAAAGAACAAGAGTCTAGAAATGTTTTGCCAAACGGCTACATGAAAACACTCACGACTGTCACTGACGGTGCCGATGGCACCACCACCTCAGGTCCTATCATCCGGGCCTGGCTGTCCTGCTGCATAGTCCGTCGCTGCTCTACCTGCGGGGTTTCCTCCTAAAAAGGAAGACGTAGCAACCGTTAGTCATAAGACTAAGTGGCTTCACATCCGCTCCCCCGGCGACTCCTCGGCACCGGGCGGAGAAAGGAACAAGGTACAATATGATTATATATAAGCAAGTAAACAAGCAGGTGACTGTAAAAATAGTGGAGTATAAACTACGCTACACAACTAGCAGTTCTACAAATATCAATAGTATATGACAGCAGGTATAATTAATCAGAATAGTAACTTAACTTATAAGAGTGCCCATACAAACTTATAAGTTAAGGGTCGGCTTAACAATAAAGTAACTCATCGTATAGGAGTGCCCATACAAACTTATACGGTGAGGATCTTGTGTATGCAATGAATGACATGATATGAATGTTATGGTATGACCGACTCATGCGCACGCACATACAAGTTGCTATGTCGACACAGACTTGAAGTTCCCACTTTTCGAGCAGGTAGCTAACCTCTCAGGCGTCGTCCGTCGTGGCCAGACGGCGACAGTGGAGCGGGCGTCTCCACTACTAGGTGGTATCACACTACCTATCCTAGGCCCCCATACGCCTCAACGCTAAGAACACAGCAGCGGAGCTCACCTGCGTACTACGGCTCAGAAGGGGTCTTGGGTAAATGTGCACCAAGAACACAGCCCAACCTGGCCTTTGATTTCGAACCGGATGGAACCTCGGAAGCACACGAGGTGCAAGCCCAACCGTTCTCATGGCGCGGAGGAGATCTCGGTTTATGGACACCAAGTATCTAACCCTACCGCCCAAGGTCTACCCATTGGCTCCCATCGGTGTGACGACTGGCGAACCCGTAGACCTGCCACAGTCATTATCTCAATATCGCAACACGATGAATCGTCGCACATTACATGCCCCAAAACAACTCACTCGATGCTACCCGTAGGGAGACTTCAACTCTAAGCATCGGTTATTAATAACCCCTTGGGCTCGGATTACGGTTACAAAATACTCCTCACATAGTGTTCATCATTTTCACGCCCACCTATTCAATAACTTCACCTCAACACTACGCACAATAGATATATTCAACACCAAATTGTATACGTATATCCTATACCGATCTCAACTCCTAATATCTAGCCTCCCCATCCAACCCATTTCTCTACCAATACATGGTTATACTTTATTACCCAACCAAATGAATAACCATGCTAAATTATAGTAACAACAACATTATAGATATATGGGAGCAAGATATCAAATGAGCAAATCACAATCATTGCAAGAGAGCTAACATTATAAATTAACAAGTGCATTAACATAGGATAGCCCAATACTAAAACTGGGATTCCCGGAGCTACAGGAATCCGATCACAACGCACAACCCCTCGTTGGAAAGGTACTCGCGAGGGCTACGACTTTCGTGTTGAGTCGATCGCCCAGATCTGGTCGCAACCTACCAGAAATTCAACTCGAACACGTACAGGAAACAGTTTCCTGTACAGGAATTTTCCCGAACGCAGCGGACTCGAACCAGCTTTCCCGTGGCTACAGGTATCGCATGGAAACGAGCAACCACTCGTTGGAAAGGTAATTTCAAGGGCTACAACTTTTGTGTTGAGTCGTTCACCCAGATCTGGCCAGAACACCTCCGAAATTGGCCACAAAGGTCGCTGCGTGCAGAAATCAGATTTCTGCACGCATCTTAAGGCGAGATGAACGGCATCCGTTCATCTTCTTCCTTGCAACGACCTCGCATAAACTTCTCCAGAAATCACACCCAACCTTATTCCTCCTTTCAAAGCCAAACCCTCAACGAAAATCCCTCTCATCTCCACTTTGAACGATGAGAAGGTTGAGGAATACTAAGCCTAGAAAACCTAGGCATGGCTTAACCTAAGAACTCTTCTCCTCACCATCAAGACTCTATGGAGTCGATGTCTCTCCTAAGATAGCTATAGATCTAGCACCAAGGGAGAGGGGAGGAAGCTCACCTCAAGTCCAGCGGTACCACCATGGCCGGCCATGAGCCTCGCACTCCTTCGCGGCGGCATTGTTTTTCCCTTGACGGCGGCGGCGTTTTGATTCCTCCAAGGATGGCTCCGGCAAGCTCTTCCTCCTCCTCCAGCCAAGAACCCTCTCAGGAATTTCGGGGCAGAAGAAAGGAGATGAAATGCTAGGGTTTCCCAACTTTTCCTTTTTATACATCGCAGACACGGGTAGGCACACGGCCGTGTTCCTACCCGTGTTTAGGTGACACGGCCGTGTGGCATGCCGTGTCTAGGGCCGTGTTCCTCCCAGAACCACTTTCTGCCGGGTCAGGGTTGCGGCACACGGGTAGAGACACGGCCGTGTCCCGACCCGTGTCCTTGGCACACGGCTAGGGACACGCCCGTGTCCCAATGCCCGTGTACCTCTCTGACTGGTAAACCTATTTTTATAAGGCACACGGGTATGGACACGGCCGTGTCCATACCCGTGTCAGCCAAAAATGCTGTTTTGCCTTGTTTTCCTCATTTCCCGCACGTCCGCACCTGTTCACCCACATCCCCCATTGGGCTCACCACAGCCCCCTTGACTCAAATACGCAATCAAGGGGCCTAGCGCGAATTGGGACGTTACACCTCGACCCCCCCTAGATCACTCTGATCCCTCCTCGGTCCCCAACATCGGCCCGGTCCTTACACCTGTCCTCCTCTGCCCGAGGTAGGACTTCTTCAATTCGCACTTCCCGACAGTCTTGTTGTTGCTGCTGCTCCCTATTTCCTCTCATCTCGAGGAACTCCGGGCACGTGGTTGTAGCATTCCCCTCCTCTTGATGGAAGTCATAATAGGGTAACTCCACCCTGACTTCCTGTAACAACCCATGTTACTCCTAAACCCCTTAACTTAGATTGGGTTAGGCATGGTGTGGAGGATAAGGAATTTATCTAGGTTTGACCCAAGGGAGTGGGTTGTAGCCATATGGGGCCCACTAAGGGGCCAAGGTCAAACTAGGTCAACCTAGCCTAAATAGGAACCCTAGCCATACCATAACCCCACCACATTTCCCTAACCCCTAAAGTAATCTAAGTGGACCCTAGGGCATGTCACTAGGTCAATCCTTTGACCCTAGTTGACTAAAATCAACCTTAGCCCTAAGTTGGTCAAACCTATACCTATAGGTCCAATTAGCCTAAGTAGGGCACCACATTGACCCAACCCAAGTTGGGTGGTGCCATTAGACTCATGACCATCAAGTGAGGTCAGCCCACTCACCATGTTGACCAAGTCAACTCCCAAAGTCAACAAGTCAACTATTTGACCTAAAGGAGGAAAATGAAGACCAAGCCATTTCCCTTGGGTTAGGCTCACCCAACCTGACCCAAGACCAGCCCAAGTGGTCAAAGTCCACCCCTACCCCTCTAGTTGTAGAGACAGAACACATGCATGGGGGTATTTTGAGAATTCACCCAAAGTAGGAGAGAGAAAGGGGAAGGATGGAAATGGTGGCCACATGGCTCCTTCCCTCAGCCCCAAAGCTTGTTGGTCGGCCTCCTATGGCTTATTAGATGGGGCTGGCTATAAATGGCCACATGGCAAAAAAGGGGTGAAGCATCCTATGCTCCAAACCGAGCTTACCGGGGTCGTATCTCCCCTTATAGCCCATATCAGCCAGATATGAGCCAACCATCAGCTTCAAAACGTCGAGAGGAGTTGAGAACGTGTGTTGGAGCAGAGGAATTGGTGGAGAATCGAGGATTTGGGAAGTAGCCGTCGGAGACATGTCGGAAATGGCCACCCTCGCCACAAAGCCGCTCTCCAGGTTCGTTTCACCTCACCTCTACCCGTACTAGCTTTCTAGATCAACTAGGGGAGATATCAGGCTCAATTGAGCCCGATGCCATGGGAGAAAAGTGTGAATTTTCCGAGCTTTTCTTCTTGCTCGGGTTCGCCGGAGGAGCCAACTCTGGCGGCTTCACCGCTGGGAAATGCTAGCCGCCACCTCAGTGGAGGTGGTGGCGACAATCGCCGGCGGTGGTGGTGGCTCAGGTGGCCGGAAAATCGAGACCAAAAGCTCCAGGACGGGTTCATCCCGGCCGTTGGCTAGAGGTAGGGGATGAACTGATGCCGTCGGTTTATGCTTCAGGATTCGTGTTGAGTATATCATTATATACTTATAGTTTTTAATAATTAATGAAATGAATTTGATTTTTCTGTCACACTGTAATAGTCCACTTGCATGTAAGAAATAGGGCTCTTAAAGACATTTACAGAGGATAAAATGAACATGAAATATGTAGCCCTTTAAGTTAAATTTAAAATGCCACCTTAAACTTGTAATTTGACCCAGTAGATTTTCATGTAGGGCTATTTTTCTAGGACTGGTCCTAAGCTATGGCAGAAATTAGAATGGATGCCCAAGCCAAACCAGAGGTCCAAATGACCCAAAATTTTGGGAATGAGCTTAACATGGGAATATCTAGCCCCTGCCAAAAAATGGTAATTTTGGGGAAAAATTTTCCTAAAGTTTTTATCAAAATACACAAAACTATTAAATGAAATTTTTGGAGTATTATGGCTCCAAATGGCCCCAAATTTTTGTGGCATGTCCTTGGGGACTACATATGTGCATGGTAAAAATTTCAGCACATTTGGACCACTTCATGTTGAGTCAACTCACTTGCATGTGTTGGGTATATATGTAGATGGGGTGCATTTAACAAAATCTCCAAAATAGGGATTTAGCAACTTTCACCTCATGCATGCAAATGAAACTCTGGATATGGGTTTGGTATGATTAATTACACCCCTCATAGTAATAATGGGATTTTTGGGAGCAAAAATCCCATTATTTGGAATTTTTGAAATATTAGGCCTTTTTGATAAATAAATTGGAAAATGGATTTAGCATGAAGATAAATCCCCAAATTTTTTCATGACCACAAAGAGGACATAGTTAACTCCTAGAAATTTTACTTCTCTATTTCATGAATTTTGTAACTGGAGTTATGTGGATTTACCTTTTTACCATTATTACATTTAATTGGAAATTGATAGAAATATGCAGTAGAAAAATTGTGGAAATTTATAGAGATGTATTACTATATAAAGAACCTTGTATAATTATCTCAATATTTTTGGGTGTCTCAGTAATGTTCAAAACCCCATAATGGCATTTTGGTAAATTACTTGAAAATGGAATTGATATGTCATTATACCTTCAAAGTTTATGAAACTCTGTATTTAGCCTTAGCTTATCAATACATGTACTCTGTAATTTTTCTAAAATTTTGGTTAATGAATTTCTTATACTTCATTTGGAAAATGACAATTATGTGAATTTTGTATTAATTAAGGAATAAATAGAAAACCTTAAAAGAAATTTATGATTCTTGGAAGATAGTGATATTTCATTATATTATAATTCAGGAAAATTTCTTACATCAGTAGGATCATAATTTGTTATACTTCATGTGTTAAATGACCTGAAGAATTAATTGAAGGAATTAATTTAATGGTATAATTAATTTGAAAAATTATGGAAATCATCATGGTCATCATATAGGTCCATACCATCCTAGGATAAATAATTTGAGGCATATGTCCCAAGGAATTGGAAGTTCTATTTTGGGGTGGTATTAGGGCATGGGCTGTGCATAGTGAAAGTAGGTTATACTATAAGGACCACTGGGGGATGGATCGACGGTTGAGCTAGAGATCACAAGTGGAGTACAACCCTGGTTGGTAGGGTTATCTTAGTGACGAGAGTAAAAGTGCAAGCCTTGGATAGCAACTAGGTGGAGGCCGGCGGAAGACCGTCGCCCCTTCAATAACATCTTAAATCATTAGGATCGCCCAAGAGTAATAATGAGAGGAAAAGGGGAATCATGGATAGACATCCATTAAAATAAGTATCCTTGAGAAAGGGATCTTTGGGCTTCAACCCATCGTAGTTCCTAGTGCCCCTGAGAGCCCTTCACCGGGTATACCCTGGGCAGTCCTGGGATTAATCTTAAGTCACTGAGTATAATAACTCGTAAACAAGAGTAGCCTAATAGGTTAGGCATCGTATCATCATTCTCACTCGTACTTGGTTGGAGGGATTCATAATAATATTCTCGCTCGTGTAGGGTTTGAGGGATTTGTATTATATGCTCACTCGTGTAGGGTTGGAGGGACTCAGGACAGGTTGGTCCTGCGAGCTGAAGGCTCGAGATGAAATACTTGCATGTGCATAAAATTAGTGGCGGGTCATGCGATACTGGGACAATCATCACACCGATGGCAATACGGTGAACCAGGCGGGTGTGAGGGTTTGAGGGGCCAGTAGGTTGTTTGTACTGTGGTCTGGAGGATAATCCCCGAAAGCACACACCCGACCCAACAAGACTGACGGGTAGTCAGCAATTAGTACGCAAGACTCTAGAGTGCACCTAGGATGTGTACAAAGGCATATGGGAGGTCTAGGTTTGGTAGTGTGCATACCTACCTAGGAATGGAGACACCCGCCCCACTGCTACCGTAGACACAATGGTGGTATCAGAGAGTGTTGCTAGCTCCGAAAAGCGGGAACTAAAGGTCTATGATCACAGAGTTGTTGTGTGTGAGTTGCACCTGTCTGTTGCATAATTTACATCATAACATTCATTCATATTAGGGCATACGCTTCATAGATCCTTATCATATAAATTAGTATGGGCTCTTTTATATGATAAGTTAAAATTCCTGGAAACCTTAACTTATAAATTTGTATGGGCATTTTTATAAGTTAAGGTACGATTTGTGATGATAGAATACTGGTAGTTTAGCTTTACTTTTTTGCTCTTATTTCAGTTCTTTATTCACTTGTACTATACTTTTACTTCACTTATACCATGTGATTAGAACTGCTAGAGTAGAATTACATACATACTTGATAGCTAGCTTCTTGTCACCTGCTTTTCCTTTGCTACCCCTTGTTGTCCTCCGCTTCGTCCTCCCGCTCGGTGACTAGGAGTTGCGGGGTGAGGTGCGGAGGAAACGACTTAGTCTTTTTGACTAATGGTCGGTGATCATATCATTTTAGGAGCTCGAGGAGATGGACCAGCACATTGAGGAGGCAGGACATGAGGAGCAGGTACCGGTGCCACCTACTACTACTGGAGCACGACCTCAGGTGGGATGAGATTAGTTGATTAGCTTCCGTATTTGTTTTGTGAGAGAGAGATTTGATATGATGTACCGGGCATAAGCCCTTATTACTCTTCTTTATTATATTCATGATGGACTTGTACTTTTCATTCATACACTTATGTTTTGTACTGTGACTGTGGACTGGATATTGTTATACTCTGATTAGTTTTACTTATGTTTCTCATGTTGGCCAAACAGGTTATGATCGTTCTAGCCGGCAGAATCGGCTTCTTACGGTATCGACTAATCCGTGCGTTAGTGTCACCGTAAGATGACGGTTTTGGGCATAAGATCCGGGTTAACTCCCGGAAGGGGGAGTCAGATCTTATACTTCCCTCCTCCTCCTCTACTGACCACTCCTCCTTTGTATGGCTATCGTCATAGCCTGATGCTGATCGAGGAGGGGGGTCTCTGCCCCTGCCTCCATCCTGAATGGTAGAAGTGGCCCTGGCCTCCCTAGCGGTTGTCTCCTCCATGGAAACCTCTCCGCTGACCCTAATCCCGCCACTCTGGCTGCCTCCAGCCAAGCCGATTATTCGGCTCCTAATGCCCCCACCTCGTCTGCTGCTACTACACTTGTTGTTGTTGTTCCGGCTGCAAGGGTTCAACTCTCCTCACCTCCTGACCTCAGCCACCTCCTGGCCCCTTATCCTCCTCTATGACCCACCTGGTTAGCTTCTTCGTGAACTCGGGGTTTTACATCTCCCCCTCGACTTCCCTTATCATCCTCTCCATTAAGTCCTCATAGGAGAGGGGAGGCACCCTCTTCAAATCCATCCTGAAGAAGCCCTACTGTACAGCCCCAGAGTGAAGGCCATCATCAAAGTGTGCCCTAGCATCTCCTGGACCTGGGTGACCTCTTCTTGGAACCGGTCAACATAACTTCCCAAGGTCTCGTTCACCCCCTGCTTGATGTGGAATAGGGACTCAGATTCCTTCTTCCTCTTCTTGGAGGTGGTAAACCTCAACATGAACCCCCGACGCAAGTCCTCGAAGCAGTAGATGGAGTTGGCGGGTAGCTGGTGGAACCACTCTCTCGCCTCCTCCTTGAGGGTGATGGCAAAGAGTTTTCACTTGAAGGCGTCAGACATCTGCCTTATCGAAACCACATCCTTGAATCACTGGATGTGTTGGACCGGGTCATCCTTCCCATTGTATTAGGACATCTCTGGCTCCCTGAACCCCTCTGGAACTGGGACGAGAGAAACTAACTCGCTGAAGGGGCTGCCTCCCCCTGCTGGGCGAGTCGGAGGATCTCGCCCCCCATCTCTCCAAACCAGCCTCCACTTGCCGACTCAGGGAAAATCACTCGCCCGGGGAGATCGCTCTCGCTCCCCTCATCTGCAACCTCCTTCCCAGCTCGCCGTACCGGGGAATCCTTGCCTAAAGTCGGGTCGGCGGCGACTGGGACAACTGGTGTCGAGCACTCGACACATGCGTCGAGTGTGACCCTAACAAGGCCAATCACCTCCCTCCTAAACTCCTCGAACATCCCCACCGTGGCAAGATGGGTAGGGGGTGGCAAGTCGGCCCTGCCTGAACCTTGCCATTCTCCTCTAGTCATCGAGCCTACTGAAGATTTTCTATGCTGACCATGCTCCACGCTACCGCACCAAAATGTTGAAACCAAAAACTCAGTCTCTGTGGAGTTCACCCTTGGGGAAGGGGTGATCGCACACTTACTTCTCTCTCGCGAGCCAAAAGACTAAGGAAGAAGAACAGGGGGCAGACCCAAGGGCTCGGCGTGGAGGTCCCACCACACACCCGGATGATCTTAGAGCGCTTCCCCTCCCAAGCCAGATGCCGAGCTAAGGATACCTCAGAAAGCGCAAGAAGACCGGGGATCAAGTAAGCGTGTCCTCTGAGGTATCCCCTTGGGTCTATTTATAGGTTTCTGAAAACGATCTGCAAATAGCTAAACTCTGTTGTTCTGAATGGCTATGTGCAACCCAATTGGGTCTGCCAATAGCGTAACTCTGCTATTCTAGAAGGATATTTGCACCCCTGCAAGGGTATCCAGGTAATTTGCCTCTTGTCCCCACTAGGCGTGTATTGAGGATCAGGGGTTCAGCTCGCCACTCTGCTGGGCGGACTCGGCCTGGCTCCTGCAGCTCGCCTGCTATCTCTAGGCAAATGCGAGCCGGGCCGCCATGACTCGCCTACCCTATACGGAGGCGAGCCGGCGACGAGGTCGCCTAGGAAGACGCGGGTTGGGTCTGGCTCGCAAGACTCGCTCGCCTTCTTGGCGGGAGCGAGCCAGCCTTCCGGGCTCGCCCGCCTACTACATTGGTGTGGGCCGATTCCACTTGACTCGCCCGCCTAACCTGGCTCACTCGGCGAACACGGGGTTGTACATCGTTGTATAGGGATTTTTATTCCACAAGCACGAGTTGGACTTCATGTGTGACTTGCTTCAGAAATTTGCTCATAGTCACAAGCATGATGATTGTTCCTTCCACGAGGAAGGGTTCATTTTTGAAGATGTATATTGGCTCTATTGCTAGTTGGAGTCATTCTTTCGGGACCTTCATGTTGTAGAGGGAGGACATAAATATGACGTTAACAGAGCTTCCATTATCTACCAGTATCCTCTTGTCATAGAACTTTGGGTTGCCAATTCCCACATTAATGACAAGCAGTTCCTAGTATGGCAGGAGCATTCCATTCAGATCTTCTTCTAAGAAACTAATAGTCATGGTGTGTTGCATGATGTAGTCTTCTCATTCTTCTCTATGATGAGTGATTGAGTTCATAGAGTTGGAGGTGAAGGGGGCTAGCTATGGTATCCAACACTCCCAAAATTTGTCTACCCACTACACACCTTATGCGTAGGTGACTGCTCTCTTCTAGGTCTAGCCAGCTGGTTATAGCTCTGATCTTACAGGAACTTGTAAAGGATGCCTTGACAAATAAGGCACTCAATCTCGTCTTTGATCTTAATTCACTCCTCTGTATTGTGTCCCGTTTCTCGATGTAACTAGCAATACTTTGATTAGTCTCCCTAATAGATTATGGGTAGTGTAAATTACCTAAGGGGGTGAATATGTGTTTTGTTGTATTTAGACTTTTTAGATTATTTAAGTAAACTACGACAAACAATAAATTATAAGCCACAACAAATAGATAACACACAAAATTTTATAGTGATTCCCTAGAGTATCGGTACATCATTTATCCCTCACCACCTATCTAACAGTGTGCTAGACTCGACAAACTCCTCTAACTTATCAGATCAAAGATCTTATAACTCAGATCCACTCTTGGATCCTACCTCAGGTCTACATCAAGATCCTACCTCAGACTTCAACAAGTCGTACCACAGGTTATCCATAGCCCTACCTTAGAGTTCAAGCACTCCTACAGCTCAGAGACCCAGATGGTCTCCTACCTCGGATTCACTCCTTGAATCCTACCTCAGACTCACAGCAGAGTTCAACATTCAGTCCTTCTATACAGCCCTATACTCAGGCTGACAACACATCCTTACACCTCAGATCTCAAAGAGATCTTACACAGTAAATGTTTTAAAAATGATTACAGAAAATGGACTCAAATATGAATGTTACTTTGAAGCTTTGTGTCTTCTTGAGCTTTCTAGAGAGAAAGCTTTCTTCTCAGCACCTGAATAGTATTAATTTGATCTGGGTAGCAGGTTTAGAGCTGATTGGCTTGAATGAAGAGATGGATTGATCTTCTTCTTCTATAGTAGGAAGATGAGCTTCCTATTATTTTATTGTGTGAACAAACTTGCAAGCACAAAGATCATAGAGTTCTGCTGTGTTGGCTTGTTGCGGCTATCTTTTTGCTTGTTTGTGGATGTAAGATGTTTGGTTTTCTTACTTTGAGTTCTCTTCACCTCTCTTAACTTTTATAAGTTTGACTTCTCAAACGATCGAAAACACTTATGATAATAAGTCAAAACATCTTTCACAAAGCACTGATGTGACATTTGTTTTTGGTGCCTCTGCAGATTTCAAATCCCGCCTTTTTGGATAACAAGACGGTAATCTTTCGTTGTGCATACTCTTCTTACAAAATGGTATCTTTGTGTTCTCTATACCCATCAAAATAGTCTTAACCAGAACTTCACAATTCAACACTTAGACCAATTCTGAGTTATACTTCAGTTCAATTTTGTTCTAAACTTATCTCTTGTCTTACTGTGTTTAATTAACAACAATAATTATTAAGTTTACAAACATATAACCAGATAGACATCAAATGCATGATGTAATTATCATTGCATGATGTACTTCAAATCTAGGAATGTTTAGGAAAAATTCCCAATAATCTCCCTCTATTTGAAGAAGTCAGAACTATGCTCAATGATAAGGTACATATAGACATTTAAAAAAAATCACAAAGATTAACAATTGGAATAGAGCTGGAGAAACTTGACTTCATAAATGTGAAACACTTATATATATGAGTACATATAAATATAGGTCAATGGATTTAATTTTTAAACAAAACAAAAACAAAAGATTCAAATTTCAGTATAGGCCAAGTCTCATTTAATCAGCAATTTTCTTCCCAGCTCTCCTGCCCTTCAACCTTTCCCTTTCATAATACTTGTGTGGCTTTAGGATATAACTGGATGGACTTTGATGGGGTTCTTCCTATCCATGTTATCTTTAATGTTCTTCTCCCTGTGAAACTTCCTCTCAAGGTACTTAATATATTCTTCAAAAGGATAGACCTTGTCAATATCCTTTCTAATCTATCCATTACTGACCCAGGCATTTATAATAATTGAAATTGATTCATCACTCCATTGCTCATAATCAGGATCCTTGGCCTGATCTTTCCTTTTCTTAGACATGAATTCCTCAGGGTGCATTATGCCATCCCTTTCTCTTCTCTTGGAGCATTGAACATCCTGAGCTTCCCTTTCTTTAGCAGCAAATTAAAAAACTAATGGCTCATTTACATTCAGTAGGGGAAGGTTGAGTGCAAGCCTTGTGCCTTGAAAGACCCAAGGGCTTGATCAGCATTAATATTCTCCCCCTTCTGGCTTCTTCAAATATCTTGTTCTCAAGATCAATGGTGCATGCCACAACTTTGCTTGAAAGAGTTTGAAAATTATTTTCATTTTCATTAAGAATGATATTTTTTACCTCACCAACCTGCTTCATGACTTTAGCTTGAGTGGCATATAGATAATTTTCTATTTGATTCACACCTTATTCAATAGTTTGATCTATTTGGCTGACAAATTGCTTGATTCTAGTTATGTCCTAAGTGCATAGCCAGAGATTTTCATCCATTGTCTTCATGACTTTGACATTGTTGTGCATAACCCCAACAGCCTTGAAAAATCATTTGGAGATCTCACGGTTTACATAGGTTATATCTTCCTTGATGATCTTTATGTCCCCAATAACTTTTACTCTAACCTCTTGAACTACTGCATTTATGTGAACTTTGAGAGAAGTGCTCTACTCATCCAATATTATCTTTAGAGAAGCTAAGATTGAATTTGTGGAATCTGTAGGGGTGGATGTGGAGGTCCCTGAGGTGTGCGCGCGCAACTTCTTCAAAAAATAGATGTGACTTGTTCCTCAGCTCACCTAGGTCCTCTTGGACTTCCAACTTAGTGTGAGTTGTATCCTCAGCCTCTTTAGATATAATCAATTGATAATATGGAGTAGGGAGCTCAGTGTGAGTCTCCCCCTCAACATCAGCATCTACTTCCAGCATTTCATCTGCATCATCATCCAAGAAACTGTCAAGGATATCTTATAGTACTTTTTCTTTTATCTTCACTTCAACTATTGTGATTTGATTTGGAAGAACTTTTTCTACCTCCTCCTTAGTTGAGGCACCATTCTCCAATTAGGTGAATATGTCATCAACTTGAGTGCTGACATCTTCGTAAAAAATATCCATGTCATTAGTGGTTGAAAGGTTTGGGACATGGATAGGTTCACTCATTTCTCCTTCTCCACTTCAGATTTGATCCACCTTCTGAATCTTCTTGCCATGAGATTAAACAACTCCACTTCAAAATTAGAAGGCTCTCTATCAGATGTCTTCAAAGCAATGGACTTTTCTTTATGAGTATTGGGTTTATCCTTCACCTCGGACTTAGCCCTACTCTTCAGGAGAAGTTCATAGGACTTGAGTTTTCTTAACAGGACATTAGTAATGATTTCTTCGTGGCATCTAGACTCTATGATGGCCCAGATCGTTGAGTCCTATGTGCTTGAGAAATAGATGAGAAGCTTGTCATTTATATATGTGAGTGAAATTTTCTTATCCAATCCTTTGATTTCACTGACAATAATGTTGAATCTCTCATACATTTCAGCAATTGTCTCTTCAGCTTTCTTCTAAAAATTCTCATATTGTGAAATAAGAAGAGACCATTTGCTCTTTCTTTCATCAAAAATTCCATCGATAATCCTGGATAGAGACTCCCAAATTTCTTTGACTGACTAACAATCAGCTACCTTCTGGAATATCTCATCAGACACAGTGGAGACTAGGATGTTCATTACCTTTGCATCTCAATCTTTTACTCTCTTTTCTTCTTCAGTCCATTCAAATCTTAGAACAGGTTCTTTTGTTGTATTCTTACTGACATCTTTCTTGAAGGGCATATGTGGTCATGTAAGAATATAACCAAAGATACCTTCATCAATAAAATTTATGTATAATTCGATTCTGACCTTCCAGAGAGTAAACTTTTCTAAGTTATACACTGGGGTCTTGTGGATACAAATCCTGTAAAGTTATTAGAATTCATTTTGAAAATAGATGTCTATAATAATATGTGTAAGTGTTCAACTTTTCATATCTTTTAATCAAGGTGTTAACCTTTATTTGATCAGCTTGCTTTTGATACCACTTGTAGGATCAAACGCTTACCTAACTGTTCCAAAAGACTGGACTGATGGAAAGGGTGCTACTTTTTTCTCTTAAGGAAGTAGTAAAGTATCACAGGTCTAGTGAATGAATGATGAACCCAACAGAGATAAATGTGCTTCTTTTTTTAAGACCCTGTGAGGAGCTTCTCAGTTTAATTAGATGAATGAGTACGAGTTTGATTTAGAGTAGCTCAAGCAACAATTAACACTAACTCCTTTGCTCCAAAGTCTTTGGGAATGATATGTCCTTTATATTTTTGGGAGCCAGTTTGAATGCAGTTAGTTCTGTTCTTGTGAGAGAAGAAAGGAAGATGTTTCTAGTGTATTATGTCAACAGAATCCTGAAAGATGTTGAGTCAAGGAATCTAATTCTAAAGAAGCTAGCTCTAGCTCGTATTGTCTCAGCCCAATGACTCAAGCCTTATTTCAAAGCTCATTCGATCAAGTGATAATTGATCTACCCTTGAAGAATGTTTTGGAGAAGCCCGAGAATTCAGGTAGGATGGCTAAGTGGATAGTAGAGCTCAGCGAGTTTGACATCTCCTATGTGCGAAGTATTGGTATCAATGCTCAGGTTCTGATAGATGTTTTGGTTGATATAGTGGAACCTTGTACAGTAAAAGATGTTAGATCTCCTTTGGCTTCGAACATCTATGTCAATGGTGCCTCAGGGAAAAATTATTCAGGTGTAGGAGTTATCTTAATTAAATCAAATGGTGTCAGATTGGATCAGGCGTTGAAGCCCTACTTCCCGACTACCAACAACCAGGTGAAGTATAAGTCACTCAAAGAAGATTTGTTGTTTGCAAAAGAGTTAGGAATAAAAGATGTTAAAGTCAAGACAGATTCCTTAGTAATGGCGTCTCAAGTTAATAACACTTTCGAGACTAGAGATCCTATCCTCTAACAGTATCTGGTCCTAGTGTAAGATCGAAAGATTCAAAAGTTTCACTATCCAGCAACATATACAAAGATCAGAAAATGCAGTGGCATATGAACTAGTAATTTTGTCTTCTTTCCAGTGGAACTACTTCAGAGCTCTTTAATCCAGTTGTAGGAGAGTTGATGCAGATTTATCACCGTACATCCTGAATGGATCCTTTTATTATTTATCTTTCTATAGGAACATTCCAACCCTCTCTGAAAGATGAGAAGCATTTCAGGTTGAATTCGTCCATCACTATCTTTTGTCATAAGTTTTCTATAGGAATACCTTTGTATCACCATTAGCAAGATGTGTTTCAAAAGAGGAGATTATTGTAATGCTTCGAGAGATTCACTCTGGAGAGTGCGGCAGTCACTCAAGAGCTAGAACTCTAAAGAACAGAATTCTAAGATAGGGTTATTTCCGACCTCAGATAAGGAAGGATTCAGAAGCCTTCACAAAGAAGTGTGTTAAATGTCAGAAATTTTCTCCACTTTAGTTTCAGCCAGCTCATCAGCTAAGGACCACAGTAAAGCCATGGCCGTTTGCAGTTTGAGGAATGGATCTCCTTTGTCTTTTCCCAGATGCTAGTGGACATTGTTGTTTTATCTTAGTTATGATCGACTATTTCAGCAAGTGGACTATGACATTAGAGAAGACAACCACTCAGATCGCCAGAAACTTTATTTGGGGTGAGATCGTTTGTCGGCATGGTATTCCCATGACTATCATCATAGACAACAGACATCAGTTTAACAATTAGAGATGAGCAACAATGTTGTCAGGATCGCGATCCGGATCGTAGGATCGGACGATCCTATGATCCAGATCCTACATTTCGATCCGGATCTTAACCTGGATCGAAATCAGGGTAAGATCAAGCGGGATCACGATCCGGATCGTGGAATTGGTAGGATCGCGATTTATAAGCACGATTCCATGATCCGGGCCGAATAGTTAAAAGGAGCGGAGAAGGGGAAAAGGTGCGGAATACCTAAACCCTATTTCCCCTCTCCCGAGTCCCGACCCCTTCCCCGCTCCAGCGCAGGCATCCTCACCCATCCCGTTCCCTGGTGCTCCAGCGCAGGCGTCTTCACCCCGTCGACCCCGTCTTAATCAGGTCTTCTTCTTCTTCTTCTTCTTCTCCTTCTCTTCATTTCTGGAACCTTTTCTTCTTCTTCTTCTCTGCATTTCTTCTTCTTCTTCTATGCATTTCTGGAACTTCTTCTTCTCTGCATTTCTGGAACTTCTTCTTCTTCTTCTTCTCTGCATTTCTGGAACTTCTTCTTCTTTTTTTCTGCATTTCTAGAATTTCTGGAATTTCTATATGATAATTTCTGTAATTTCTTGATGAGAGTGTTGATGATAATTTCTGTTAATTTCTTGATGAGAGTGTTGTTGATAATTTCTGTAATTTCTGTGATTTATGGATAAGAGTGTTGATGATATTTCTGGTCAGCTAGGGCAGAAATCAGTCCAGATTTCTGGACTGATTTCTGCCCAGAAATCACCCAGAAATCTGGATGATTTCTGCCCAGAAATCATCCAGATTTTCTGGATGATTTCTACCCAGAAATCACCCAGAAAAATCATCCAGAAAACTGGATGATTTCTGGGCAGAAATCATCCAGTTTTCTGGATGATTTCTGCCCAGAAATCATCCCGATTTTCTGGATGATTTCTGGGCAGAAATCATCCCGGTTTTCTGGATGATTTCTGGGCAGAAATCATCCAGTTTTCTGGATGATTTCTTGGCAGAAATCATCCAGTTTTCTGGATGATTTCTGGGCAGAAATCATCCAGTTTTCTGGATGATTTCTGGGCAGAAATCATCCAGTTTTCTGGATGATTTCTGGGCAGAAATCATCCAGATTTCTTGACTGATTTCTGGGCAGAAATCATCCAGATTTCTGGACTGATTTCTGCCCAGAAATCATCCAGTTTTCTGGATGTTTTCTTGGCAGAAATCATCAGTTTTTTGGACTGATTTCTGCCCAGAAATCATCCAATTTTCTGGGTGATTTTTGGGCAGAAATCAGTCCAGATCTCTGGACTGATTTCTGCCCAGAAATTAGTCCAAGATCTGGACTGATTTCTGCCCAGAAATCAGTCCAGAAATCTTATTTCTGGACTTATTTCTCGGGAGAAATCAGTCCAGATTTCTGGACTGATTTTTGCCCAGAAATCAGTCCAAATTCCTGGATAATTATTGATGAGAGTGTTGATGCTTATTTGGTTGCTGTTAGTGTATGCTTCTATTTTTTAAAATGCTTAATTGGCTTTGTAGATGTCTGCCTCTGGGTCCGGTTCAAAGCCGGTTGGAAAAAAGTTCCGAAGGAATGCATCAGGTTCGAGAGGTGATCCGGGTTGGGAGCATGGGATTGAAATTTATAGTACAAACAAAAAAGTATAATGTAAGTACTGTTTAGTTATTAGATCTGGTGGGATATATAGATTGAAACATCACCTAGCCGGAACTAAATTTAACGTAGAACCTTGCACTAAAGTACCTGAAAATGTTAGAATATAATTTTTGAATATTCTACAAGCTCATGGGGAGGAGATTGTTAAAAAGAAAAGAAATATTGAGGAGGTTATTCATTATGATGAAGAAGTAGAAGTGGGTATAGGAACAAAGCAAAAAGGAAAAGAAACAATGGATGTTTTTGTTAGAAAATCAAGTCAAGCAACAATTAGTCATATTTTCAAGAAAGATGCACGTGAAAAAGCCTGTCAACAAATTGCTCGTTTTTTTATATACAAGTGCAATTCCATTCAATTGTGTTAAGAACCTAGAATTTGTAAGCATGATTGAAGCAATCGGACAACACGGTCCCGAAATGAAACCACCATCTTACAATGATATTAGGGTAAAATACCTAAAGCAAGAGGTGAGCAGAACTCTTGAGTTGCTAGAGGATTACAAGTTGGAATTGAAGAAAGTTACTTGTACTATTATGTCAGACGGATGGTCAGACAGAAAAAAGAGATCAATATGTAACTTCTTGGTAAATAGCCCGAAAGGTACCGTGTTTTTATCATCAATAGATACATCTGATTTCCCCAAAACAGCAGATAAGGTTTTTCAAATGCTAGATGAAGTTGTGGAGAAAATTGGAGAAGAGAATGTAGTGCAAGTGGTAACCGATAATGCCTCAAACTACAAGGCGGCCGGACAAATGTTAATGGAGAAGAGAAAACATCTATATTGGACACCCTGTGCTGTGTATTGCATTGACTTAATTTTAGAAGATTTTGAAAAAAAAAAATTGAATTGCATAAATTAACAATAGCAAAAGGTAGAAAGATAACATCTTATATCTACTCCAGAACTTTGCTACATACTTGGCTACTTGATTTTACAAAGGGTAGAGAGTTGATCCGCCCTGCAGTTACCCGATTTGCCACAGCTTACTTGACATTGGGATGTCTTTCTGAGAATAAGGGTGGTTTGATGACGATGTTTACGTCTGCCAAATGGAAGTCTAGTAGGTTTGCCGGTTCAAAGGAGGGGAGATCAATTCAAAAAATTATTTTAAATACAACTAGATTTTGGTCTCATGTCACTTCATGTTTAAAAGCAGCATTTCCACTCATCAAGGTGCTTAGAATGGTTGATTCGGAGGCTCCTGTGATGGGATTTATATATGAGCAGATGGATCGAGCTAAGGAGAAAATTCAAAGTAATTTTGAAAACATCAAGAGAAAGTAAGTAACTACAACTTACTTGTTATTTTAAGTTTCATGTGTTTGGATGTATATCATAACATGCAATTGTTATTTTATGTGTTATGTTGTAGATATGAACCAATATGGGCCATCATTGATGAGAGATTGGCAAGCCAACTTCATAGACCCTTACATGTTGCAGCTTATTATTTGAATCCCCATTATCACTTCAGCCCATCATTTAGGGCAGATGCTGAAGTAAAATTGGGATTCTATAGTTGTCTCCAACGGATGATTCCAAATGAAGAGGAGAGAACGAAAATAGATATTCAAATAGATGATTTTAAACATGCAAAAGGGTTATTTGGGTTAGAGTCTGCAAAAACCACTAGGAACAAAAGATCTCCAGGTGCGTGTGAGACAAATTATGTTTATAATATTTTAAATTATTAATCAAAAAGCATGTAATGTAATTTTTTGTTAAGTATTTGCAAAATTTTCAAATTTAAAGCTGATTGGTGGGATTCATACAGTGACAATTGTCCCGAATTGCAAAGATTTGCTATTCGGGTTCTAAGTCTAACATACAGCTCATCCGGATGTGAACGTAACTGGAGTGCATTTGAGATGGTGAGCTCGATGCCTCAAATATTGGTGTATGTTTAAAAGTATAATCTCAGGTGATTTTTTATTGTCATTAACTCATTATAATTCATATTTCAAAGGTTCATGCAAAAAAATGGAATCGTCTACATCAAAAGAAGATGAATGATCTAGTGTTTGTTATGTATAACAAAAAGTTGATGGAAAGACAAGATAAAAGAGATATGCAGTTAAAGGAAAAGTTTTTAAATTTTGAGGATATCCCTTCTGATGATGAATGGATCACAGAGATGGAAGATCCAGTTCTTCCCCGTAAGGGCAACTGGTTGAGGATTATTCAACAAAAAGATGCTCAGGAAACATATAGTGACGATAGCAATGAAAGGAATGTTGAACAAACCACTACTGAAATGAATGAAGAAGGTAAGTTTCATATTAAATTTAAAATAGATCTGATAGACTCTCTTTTCTTAATAGATCTCACATCGTGCTTTCTTTTCTTAATTAAATTACTTTTTTTTGTAGGTGGAGTTGAAGATCTCACCATAAGGGGCAGTGATCATGATGCTATCGAATATATTAGTGAGGGTGAATGGGATGATGACGAGAATGTCAGTGGTGATGATGAGGAAAATGTGACACTTGATGATGAGGACATGGTCGACATACCGATTAAGGATTTGTTCTGATTTTTGATGGTTTTTATTGACCATTAGATGAATCATTAATCTACTATTCGATTTGTCATTTTGTTTTATACATTATTTTTGTATTTCGTATTTGATATGATGGAAGACTTATAATTGAAGTGTTTGTTAATGATTTGTTTTAGACTTATATTTGAAGTGTTTGTTTGTGATTTGTTTTCATTGACTAATATGTTTTAACTATCTGAAACATCTGATAGGCTGATAGCATTGTTAATTACTTAATTTGTCATTGTTATAACTTACGAAAGGGTTATTTGAGTTAATTGTCTATGTGATTTATGTTTTCTCATTTATAGGTTCATCTTCATAATTTGGTTATTGATGATAGTCTGACGAAGGTGGGACAAGCGGACAGCTAAGACAAAAATGCTTACTCATCTTGGCTTTGGAGTTGCTAACGTAGAGTCCGAAGTAACACTACTCAGGTACATTTAGAATCATAAATGTTTCTTTATGCATGTTCTTATTTTGTCTTACACTTAGGATCTATTCTACATTTCTCGTAATAATAGTCTTATTACTTTTAAGTAAACAAATGAAAATGATTAATTACATGATTTTTGGTATAAATTATGTGTAATTGTATGATATGATTGATATCAAATTCAATTTCATCATTTAAGTCTAGTTTTAAGAATGTAGTGGGATCTTACGATCCACGATCCGATCCGATCCGATCCTACGATCCGATCCGATCTACTCCGATCCGATCCTACGATCCGATCCGATCCAACCCTTAAACGATCCCACCTAGGATCTCGATCCTGACAACCTTGATGACCAACTTTTGCAATGAGATTGAGGTAGAACTGCTGATCTCTTGAGTTCATCATCCAAGAAGAAGCAAAGGTTCTCCTCACGAATCATGGGAGCTGGTTGAGCCTAAGGCCGTACCGTCGATGGCCTTACCTCCCAGGATGAATCCAGCCACCAAAACAAATAGAACAGATGGGAATAAACCTGAGTAAAACCCGCAATATTAGTTACGGCTGATTTCTTCCTCCTGCTCATGGCATCGCGAAGACTCTTCCGATCTACATCCAAGAACTTGCCGTCGCCCCTACCAAATTTCTCGGTACCAAAATGTCATCCCTAACCAAACTATGATCGAACTCGGGCCGCCCAGCCCTGATCCACTCCCTACTGTATCCATCTCAGCGCCGGCACCTCCCTCTCTCCTCGCCCGATTCCTCCAATCCCATTTACCCCACTCTTTCAACGCCGCCGACCTCGTCCAATTTCTCGGCCGCCGGCTCCGCCATCACCCATCCTTCGCCCCCTACGATCTCAACGTATTCCTATGGGCGGCCGCATCCTCCGACTCCTTCCGTCACGACCACTCTACCTATGAGTACATGGCTCGCTCTCTCGCTGCTTCCTCCCGCCTTGAGTCCCTCCAACATCTCCTCAAATTCATACTTACTCATCCCTGTCCCTGCTCTGCCTCCGCCTCCGTCGGCGGCAGCATCTTCTCCTGCTTTCGCCTCCCTAGCATCTACCAGGCCGCCATCGCCGCCTTTGCCCGTGCTGGCCGCCTTGATTATGCTTCGCAGGCTCTCGCGGATGCTCGCCGATCCATCGACGGCCGCCCCGACGCCGCCCTTTACAACCTACTCATAAACGCCTTCGTCCGCCGTGGTGATCACCCCAGTGCCATTGAGTGGTACCAGGCCATGCTTAAGGACCGCGTAAAACCCAACACCCACACCTTCAACATACTAATCAACGGCGCCTGCCGGAATTCAGACTTCCATTCTGCAGTAAATTGGTTCCGAGAGATGAAGGGGAGGAAGTTGGAACCCAATGTCGTTAGTTTCAATACTCTGGTGAGAGGGTTCTTCAGGGAGAAGAGGTTCAAGGAGGGAATTGGTGCCGCACGCGAGATGCTCGACCTCGGTTTCCAACCGTCAGCAGCAACCTGCGAAATTCTGATTCACGGTCTTTGCAGGGATGGAAGAAATCATGAAGCATGCGAGATTTTGACCGATTTCATGGCTAAGGGAGTGGTGCCAGAGGATTTTGATTGCTTGGTATTGATTGAGATGCTTTGCAAGGAGGGGAAAGAAGTTAAGGCATTGGATATTCTGAGATTATTCTGGGAAAGGGGAAAAGCTGTGGGGGTGGTGACTTGCACTACATTAGTTGAAGGATTGAAGAATTCAGGTAAACTGGATGAAGCTTTTGGAGTGATGCAGGTGATGGTTCAAAAGGGAATAATTCCAGATAGCATTGCCTTTAATTGTCTTCTAGAGGATCTTTGCAGCTGTGGGAGAACCGCGCAGGCCGATAAACTCAGGGTTTCAGCTACGGGGCAGGGGTTTCATCCTAATGGTGTAACATTTTCGATACTGGTTCAGGGGTTCGCAAGGGAAGGGAGGATGAAGGAAGGAGAAAGGGTGGTGGATGAAATGTTGGATGCTGGATTCATATCAAATATCGGCACTTATAACAGATTGATGAAGGATTTACAATGTGGTAAAATGAATTGAGTTGGGATACTTTTCATGTGAATTTTGTCACAAAGTCAAATCGCAGGAATATATGTATCTCTTTTAGATTCACTCTCTAATACAGAGTCCTAGGCGCCAAACTTCGTTTGATCAAAAACGATGAGTTTGATCAAAAACGTCATTATCATAGAGACATAGAATGTATGTTTGACAAGGCAAAGGTTACGACCACTACCATGAAAATAAAATAGTTTTGAGCATAAAATGCATGACTTTTTTAGGTGAGGTCGGACGTTCACCAACCACGGTTCATGACCACCACGTTCATGCCAGCCACCACCGCCCCAGGCGGTCGTGAATGTAGTGGTCATGAACCATCGTTCGTGAACGCCCGACCTCACCTAGAAATATTCTTGCATCTTATGCTCAAAACTTGTTTATTTTCTTGGTAGCGTCCATAGCCTTTCTCTTGCCAAACAACATTATATGATTATGGCGTTTTGACCTAACTCACTGGAGCAAATAAGCTGCGCCAAACAAAGCCCTAATGTGTTGATATGAAGAAGAGGAATTTTAATGTACAGCACTTAATCCCAAAGAAATATGAAGTTTTCTAGCATGAAGATCCCATTCATTGAGGTAAGGTAAGTGTTTAACCTCTTTCCTTTATTATTTTATTTTCCCCTATATGCTATCTAAAATAGAGCAATGTTATAAGCAGTCTTAAAATTATTATTTGCAATCTATTGATATCCGCAATCCAAAAAAACTATTCCCAGTTCAATATTTTTTTTCTTCTGCAACTAGCTGAGCCAAACTCTGAACAACGGCTAAAAGTGGGTTGCACCTCTCTGTTCCTTCGAGGACCCGAAGCCCGTCAATCCCCATCGAATCTCCCACCTGTCAGGCCCTATTCCATCCTCACGCCATTGTCAAGCTCACGCGCCTATGGAGACCGTGGAACCTCTACTTCCTTGCTCCCAACAACCAACAATCCGCCACATCGAGCATGATATTCAGCTAATTTTTAAATTTGCCACTGCTAAATATCCCCATGTATAGGATTTCAACCCTGGCAAATGAGGAAGTCAAACTGTAGGTTTACTAAATTTGCTCAAGAATTGAGAATGTGGTAAATTTATAATATGAAAAATACAGGCATTAATCCCCATAATCATGTCATACTGAAAACCGTTGTTAGTAATGAAGCATCCTTATGAAAATCATGATTGCTTGAGATTATTGTTCTATTGGCATTGAAGGCTTTTACTTTTTGAAAATGAGATCCCTTAACATCCTTAATTAGGAATTTTCAGTACTATTTGAAGGCTACATGTATTTGGCAGAACCTTTTTGGGAATTGAAGCTCAAAATTGTGAATGATGTTGCGATTTTGTGCTTCTCCAGTATATTTTTTTCTGTAAATCTGGGACTGAGTGATTGATGGTGCTTTTGTTGTTTTATCTTTTGTTCCAATTTCTATATATAATTGATGATGCAGGAATTGATTTGAATGCTTCTAATGATTTGTAGCTTTATATATGTATTGATTTGATGCTTCTATATAGAATTTTTAAACCAGCCTATGCCGGTCCCAAGCCCAGTTGAAAAATGGTGAGGGTTGTGTTAGGTAGACGGCCAGTGTAAAATTTAGTCACACTTATGAATATGAATTATTTGAGAAATTGTGCAAAATAGGGCACAATGGTGACAAAGGATCCAAATAGCCCACCCCACTATAGTGGGATAAAGGCTTGAGTGTTGAGTGTTGTATATAGAATTTTTAGTTACCACAGCTTCTAATGATTTGTAGCTTTATATATGTATTGATTTGAATGCTTCTATATAGAATTTTGAGTTACCACAGCTTCTAATGATTTGTAGCTTTATACATGCATTTGTTTTTCTTCCAGTTTTCTCTCAGTTTAAGATCATTTGGAATCATGAGTGAAATAATTAGTTTATTAATTTGTGAAACAGTTAGTTTATTAATTTGTTAATAAGCATACAAATTTTTGATATTTTTGTTCTCATTTCTATTTTTAATTTGGGTAGGATTTGTCACTATTAGATCAATAGAAAAATTTTTTTTCTAAAATTGGATTATGTCAGAGTTCTATAGATTCACGGGAGTTGGTTTCACCGGTAAAAGAAATTGAGTAGAAGAGTTCAAACTAAAATATTTACCTACAAATCTGGGTTTAAGATATCCTATAAACTCCTATGATGCAAATATTTAAGACTCAGTAAGAAGATATTATTTGCAAATGGGTACTTGTCAATCTCATTTAGAAAATTTCCTCAAATCAAAATTGAACACAAAATTCGTCGTTTCAGTAAGAATTGGTTTAACGAATCTAAAGGTTGGTTAGAGTACAATAAAGAGAGATGCAACTTTTTGTCTATATTGTTATATTTTTTTCTTAAAAAGGTTGTGAGCCTACTTTTGTCACTAGATGATTTTAATATTGGAAAAATAAGACAATATTGGACAAACATATTGGGAATCACACAACTCCATACAATGCTTCTAGAAAGATTTGTGATGCATTGATGAATCAAAAACAAGCTATTGAAATTGCATTTGCTAGACAAGAACTACAATAAACTTTACAATATTGTGATCTTTTATGTTCATCGATTGTTGTGTTATACTTCTTTTATGACAAAGATTGTCCTTTCGTGGTCATGATGAGAGCAAAGTGTCTATCAATCAAGGAAATTTTCTTGAGTTTTTGAACTTTCTTGCATCACATAATTTGACATCAAGTCAGTTGTGTTACAAAATGTTCTTCAAAATTGTCAACGTAGGTCGACAAAGATTCAAAAATAAATAGTATCAGCAATTGCAATAGAGACAACAAAAATAATTGTTCATAATATCAGTGAAGACTTTTATAATTTTAGTGGATGAATCACGTTATATATCTATAATATAGCGATATTTGTTGTTTTACGATATGTGAATTCCAATGACACGATCACAAAGTATCTTCTTTGGTTTTTTTCATGTATATGATACTATTGTGTTATCTCTTAAATTAGTTATTGATAATTTATTTATGAAATATGATCTTAGTATTTCTAGATTGCATGGACAAGAATATGATGAAGCTAATAATATGAAAGGTAAGTTTATGGGGTTATACTTTTGAATGAAAATAGTTACACTTTCTTTGTTCATTGTTTTGTACATCAACTACAATTGATACTAGTAACTGTTGCAAAAGGGAATTTTGATATAACTGTAACAACCCTTAAAAAAGAAAATAAAAGGTTTGAATTACATTCTAAAATATAATGGCATTTTTGTAATTAGAGTGAGGTTTACGTCTTTTACTTACCAAGCAGCCCCCTTATTTGTTTTCTACTTCCTTCAGCCTAGGGCTTTTGCAAAATCACAGTGCTCTCATCTCCCGCTCGACTCCCCGATTGTCGCTCCCGAGTTCATCGCTCCCTCACCCCGACTTTCATCTTCCGCGTGCAGCCTCTATTGCTGGTTTACGCTCGTGGCCGACACCTCCTCCTGCTCTAGCCAATAACCCCTTCCCTCCAGCATCCTTCTTCTTCTCCCCAAGACGATAGATTCCTTCCTTCTTCCTCCAAGGGGCCTGCAACAACAACCTCCTCTTCCCCAGGCTGGTAACCACCCTCCTCTTCCTCAAGGCCAGCATCCACCCTCTCCTCCAAGGGCTAGCAGCCCTATTTTCCCCACTTCCTCTTCATTTTGGTCGGTGATTACAAGAGGGGCAGCTAGGGTTTCCTCTTTATTTAGATTTTCTTGCATCCTTTACAATTATTTTGTGCTTCGAGTTGCACATTTATTGTGATCCATGTTTCTGCCCATCCTATAATTGTCTAACCACGAATTATTTTTAATCCTCAACGTCGTTCATCGAACCAATTGGAAGAATCGCTCAAAACCCTTTCCGATTTATTTTTACCAAGCCTAAGCGCCGCCAAATTCTGATTTCTACGTGGTAATCTCCTCTCCTTGCGCCTTTGAGAAAGGTAATTTTGTTAAATCCTCTTTTGTTTAAGTTCCGCTATATAAAATGCATGTACTAGTATAGTGAATTTTGTTATATCAAATATCACTTTGTTGTTCTTAAACAAGTTTAAATAGGATTTCTAAATTTGCTTGCGCCACTTAGACGCCACCGTCAGATTTCCTTATTTAAGGCAAGTAGAGAAATCTCTCTTGCTTACAAAATTTTAACTTAGTTTGATGCATCTTTTTTTATATTTATAAATTTTACTCTTGAATACCTGAATCATTAAATTATTAGCATGTCTTAATATGCTAGCCACTTTTTCTCATGCTTGTATCTTGCACATGTTTAATTAGAAGATAATTGTGTCTAAGAATGGTTTATTTCTAGATGAGTACATGTTACCTCAAAAATGATGTATAGTAATCTTATCTCCTTAAAGTAAATTTGTCCCAATTAGAATTGCTAAATTATGAAACACTTCATTCATTGTATATCATAAGCAAACATTGAGAGAATGTGTTTAATTGATGCAACCTCTTGACTTGGGTTCCCTCTTGAATCCCTAACAGGAATAAAAGACTGGTCATAACATGCATGAAATTCTTGGCTCTAGGGTGAGTGATCGCAAGAGCCGCCCCTCAGAGATCACAGACATAAGTTCTAAATCTCTGATAAGTCATAAATTTGATCTTAAATCTTTCTGGATCATAATTTTGTGCATCAATTAAAAACGCATAAATCTGTTGTTTGTTATAACTTATGTCATTACATGAATGAATATATGTCAGACTCTAGATTAGACCGATAATCTTTATTGTTTCTTTTTGTTGCACTTACTTGCCTATTTTGCTAATTTCTCTTCCTTGATATCAATATAAGTATTTTTTTATATCTTACTAGTTATGTATTTTACTCATTTTTATTATTGTTCTAAGGATTTTTCCTTATTTGTTTTTTTAATTTGTCTTAGCATTCATGACTGAGCTGTGTGCTACCTGAGGCCGATCCGCGTCAAGTTCCTGTTCTTGCAGATTTATCTTATTTCTTGTTGTGTCAGGTTCTATGTTTGTATTTCCTTTACTGTCTGGCATTGCTCATTATGTAATAATTATGATCATACAGTTTCTCTTGAATCATGGACAACTGCTAAGCTAAAATTTATATACTGGAATTTGATATTTTTGCATGTTCATTTCTTTGAGATTTTTATTGCATGAAATTTGTATCTGAACTTTGTACCATGAGTTTTGTTAAAATGCATGTGTATTTAACTCATCAATGCTATACTTTAAAACTTATGCATAAAGATAATGTTTTTTCTCTAGATTATTTATTTTAAACATAAACTCTCGCCTAACAAACTTGGAGTCACCCCCTCCCCCCGATGTTTGCGGCATTATGACCAGCCCAAAGCGCACTTTAATTTTTGTTATTGGATTGGCCATGATAGTTGGTTACAGAGCTTGGTTGGCTTCTCAAGATAAACAAATCTTATAGTTTCATATATTTTGAATTGCATTGTGTGTTTGTGTGTGTGTGTGCATACATCATTTATTCATTTATCTTGTCATTATCTGTTGTTCTCGGCTGAAACACTCAAACTACAGTCATAGTCATGAGTGGTATGCACATGTATAAGGGTTATGGGCAAACTTAACATTTTATATGCATATGAATTTCTACTAGGATGTATACCGCTTGCGAATATTAAATGGTTATGGACAAATTTAATATTTTCATATGTGATGACATTATTAACTTAATATGTATGACATGTTAAGCGATATGAACACTTAATATGCTATGTGTATCCATTCATGAACATCCTTATGAATGCATTTTATGCACAATGGAATTGCATGCATAACATAAATCATTGCAGAAGTGTTAAACTAAGAACAATAGTTAATGATTGTATACACATAGATTTACTATTTATTTACTATTGCACATGATTCCATTATTGCATTTGCATAATCATTACCTAGAGTTGTTCAATGAAATTGTTGTAATTATTACATAACTTACATATCTGATAGTATAAAAGATGTTAGAACCACTAGTTTCAAGTCACTAATATCTGTGTTCAGTCCTTTTTATTCTGCTTAACTATTACTCTTACATAATTCTCTAGTATCTCTTTTTAGATGGCTTCTAAGTGGTCGTGTCACAAGTATGCTACTTCTTCTGCAGAGGAAGATTCTGGAAATGACACTACCCAACTTCTGAGACAGATTCTAGATTATCTCACTTGCTTGGAAGAGGATCGCCAAACTCCTGATCCAACCTCTTGTTCCAGCTTCATAGGGGCAACTAGAGTAGCTATCACTACTGCCCCTCTTGGAGCCACCCCTCCTACATATAATCCCAGAACCAGCTCACCTTCCATCAACCTATTGATTTTGCTTGTGTTAAATCTGGCTGCTCGTCCTGTAGCAATGGCTGACTCTATGGCATTCAAATGGTTAAAGCCACCATCTTACCATGGTGATCGTGACTACTTGTCATATCTGAGTGGCTCTTTTAGATGGAGAAGCACTTTGAGTATGTTGAAGTTTCGGAGGCTTAGAAGTTTCTTCTTGCGGCCTACTAGCTGATCGAGGATGCTTACACCTAGTGTCTTTAGCGTCGTAACCTCCCTAATTCTGACACCATGACCTATGGTAAATTCAAGGAAGCTATCATGGAGAAGTTTCTCTCTTTTATGGAGCAGGATAGGCTAGCTGAGAAGTTCTTGTACCTCCAGCAGCTCGGCCGGACAATGACCGATTATGATAAAGAGTTCTCTCGCCCATCTCTCCTTGTTATGGAGTTGGTACCAGATGAGGCTAAGAAGATCAGTCATTTTGTGTAGGGACACCGTAATGATTTTCGTTAGTACGTGGTAGCTCATGGTGCCAATACCTACGCTGAGACTGTGAAGGTTGTCTTGCAAGTGGAGTCTATTGAGTTGGATCATACTACAAAGACGATCCAGAATGGTACAAGCAATTCCACCACATCTGACCTCAAATGTAAGGATTCTCCATCCTAGGAGCAATACCTCAAGTCTAAAGAGGTGTGTGCCTTTTTTCATAAGGTGGGTCATGTCGCGCAAGTCCGCAACACCCTCTTGAAGATGCAAAAGATGGTTGTCCCTGCAAAGCAACCTCAAATGATGCGGGAATCTACCTCCAATGTTTGTGCTTACTGCAAGAAGGCGGGTCACCAGTTGAAAGACTGTCTCTGTAAGCAGAATGCTTGATACAGATGTGGACACGTTGGGCATCATATCCAAGATTGCCTTATGAAGGAAAGCCCAATTCCCGCTCAACCTCTACAATCTGTTTCGGGAGCTTGGGAGAAGGATCAAACTGTATTGAATGTCATCTCCTAGGATGAGGCACTCGCATCTACCGTCATCATCTTTGGTATATAATGCATTGTTATTAGTTTTTTGCATCTTATTTTTGTTGCCTTAGTATCGAACAATCATGATTTGTGCTTATGATTTTTATTTTTAGGGAGATTTAGGGTCAAAAATAAGTGGATGCAAATTCTTTTTGATTTTGGTGCATTTCTTTCATTCATTGCACGCCATATTGTGCACCTTCATTGCTGTCCTACTTTGTCACTTGAGGTCCCTTATATGGTCTTCATGTATGGTCATCTACGCCTTTTGAATAGGGGCATTCTCAATTTTCCGATCATGCTTGGTGAATTGCGAGTCTCAGCCGATCTCGTAGTTTTGGATATGACAGAGTTCGATGTGATCTTTGACATGAATTGGTTGGTTGCGTATAGAGCAAAACTGGAATGTGTGGCAAAGAGATTCAATCTTTGCATCGATGGTAAGGACTACAACGTTCATGTTCCGACCTGTAGTCGCATGAAGGTAATTTTTGTTGTGCGTGCCACTTGCCTTCTTGGACAAGGATGGTCTAATTATTTTGTGTATGCTTCGCTTTCAAATTCTGCCTCTTCTTTACTCGAATCCATTCCAATTGTTTTTGAATTTCCAGATGTCTTTCTTGCTGAATTGCCTGTGATGCCTCCTAATCGAATTATGGAGTTTGGAGCCTAGGACACGCCCATATATAAAGTTATGTACCATATGGCCCCGCGCAAATTAGAGGAGCTTAGATCCCAATTGAATGAGCAGCTTGAGCGTGGATACATTCATCCTAGCTCTTCACCTTGGGGAGCCCCTATTCTCTTCGTGAAAAAGGATAGTTTTGAGGCTTTACATTGACTATCGGTACCTAAAGAAGGTGACAGTTAAAAATAAGTATCTCTTATGCGTGGATGACCTCTTTGATCAGCTTAAGGATAGTAAAGTATTTTCTGAGATAGATCTCATATCAGGATACCATCAGCTGAAGATCAAGGAATCTAACATTCCTAGGACTGCCTTCCAGACTCAGTATAGACATTTTGAATTCCTAGTAATGTCCTTTTATTTCATTAACAATGCTTCTACCTTTATGGATATGATGAACCGTGAATATTTGGATAAGTTCATCATCGTATTCATTGATGATATTCTGGTCTATTCCAAGAATCATGAGGATCAGGCCGCACATCTTAGGCCCACTCTCTTCACTCTTCGTCAACATTAGCTATATGCCAAGCTTGAAAAATGTGAGTTCTGGCTGGATCGTGTTGCTTTCTTGAGGCATGTTATTTCAGGAGATGGACTCTTCATTGATCAGACCAAGATTTCTGCAGTTATGGACTTGAAGCGGCCTACTACCCATACTAAAATTCGTAGCTTCCTTAGATTGGTTGGCTACTACCGACGCTTCGTCAAAGGTTTTTCCTCTCTTGCTTTTTCTCTGACAAAGCTAACTCAAAAGCTTGCTAAATTTGAGTGGTCAGATCATTGTGAGCAGGACTCCTTGGAATTGAAACAACGTCTGTGTTTGGCACCGGTCTTAGCTCTTCCTTCTTAGAATTGAAACAATATCTGTCCCACTTTGCTCTATATTCAAATACAACAATAACACGCATGCCTTTATCCCACTATAATGGGGTCGGCTATATGGATCCTTTGTCACCATTATGCCATATCTTTTATCATAATCTCACTAATTCCTAAGTACATCATTTCTTTCCTTATAGTTTCATTCCAAGTCTTTATTGGTCTACCCCTCCCTCATTTAACATGCCTAGTGACTAGACTCTCACAACGCCTAACAAGTGTCTCTAATGGACTCTTTTGTACGTGTCCAAGCCATCTTAGACGAGCTTCTTGCATCTTCTCTGCAATTGGTGAAACTCTTGTCTTATCCCTGATACTTTCATTCCTAATTTTATCTAATCTTGTGTGTCCACACATCCACCTAAGCATTCTCATCTCAGCAACTCCCATTTTGCTCATGTACACAATTCACTGCCCAACACTCAGAACCATAGAGCATCGCGGGTATAATTACAGTACGGTAAAACTTGCCTTTAAGTTTTAGTGGTACTTTATGATCACATAAGATCCCTGACACGCCTCTCCACTTCAACCAACCCGCTTGGACTTTATGTGTCACATCTTTATCAATACCTCCGTATTTTTGAACTATCAATCCAAGATATTTAAAACACTCACTACGGGAAATATCTTGATCACCCAACTTAATAATGAAGTCATCTGTCCTTCTTGTACTGCTAAATTTAAGCTCTATATACTCTGTCTTTTCCCTGCTCAACCTAAAACCCTTCTTTTCTAAAGTATCTCGCCAAGATTCAAGTTTTGTGTTTACACCATCGCGCATATCATCAACCAAAATGATATCATCCGCAAACAATAAACACCAAGGTATTGCTTGTTGGATATGTTTGGTGAACCCATCTAAGATAAGGGTAAAGAGATAAGGGATTAAAGCTGAACCTTGATGTAAGCCAACAGTGATAGGGAATTCCTGTGTTAATCCTCCAGATGTCCTCACCCTTGTCACTGAATTTGTATACTTATCTTTGATTATGTCAATATATGATATATTTGCTCTATACTCAAATATAAAAATAAAATTAGATATTTTCTTTCTTATATTTTTGGTATGTTGTGTAATTTTATTTTTTATTTTTAAGCTTTCTCGTATATTCTTCTATGCCTGCATCTGCATGTGTTGACACATATTTTTATGTATTTTAATTCGCATATTTCCTCTACATGTTGGTGTATTTACAGTTTTATTTCTCACTTATACCGATGGAGATTGTACTTATCGATTATTAATAGCCCTCCAAAATACCTATGCTAATTTTTGTGTCTTATTATTGTACTTCCTAGTATTGAGAAAATATTATTATCCTTTCCTCTCATGCATGTTGTTTTAAGTCACACTCACCATGCAAAATCTTGCATCATAACAAATTGAATAGGATAAATAAGATTGACCATACATTACGTCACATATATCATTTTAAGTTATTAATTACACTCTATGTATCATTGCATGGTGTCATCTTGCATTGCCTTTAGGATTACCTTGTAATATTTATGTATTTCATTATCTTTGCTCATTTGTATTCCTGATTACAAGTTATGTTTCATCATTGTTTGAATGCCTATCTTTTCTTAAAATATTCATGTCTATGTGGTAAAAGTGTGTATGAGCAACTTGTTAAATGACATAAAATTACCATCTCTATTATGATATTATTCTATCTATCATGCATCATGTCATATTATCATTGTAATTATTGAGTAATGATGTAATACCCCACCTACAAGTATTTTATGACATGGGTTCAATTGGGCCCCACTACATAGAATCACCGTCGGTTGGACATTCCAAAATGATATAAATGATAAGGACTAAAGAATTTGAGACTAAAACCTGGCGGATAAGTAAAAAATGATGAGGACTATGAAAGAGAATGCCTACTACTAAATAATAAGATAAGTCGCGGCCTTAGGGCCTACAAGCTCTCCAAAAGAGTTTTACATATTAAAAAATAACGCAATGGTACAAGAACCAAAAAAAGACCCACATGCATTCAAGGACTAAACAAAAACAAAAGCACTCAAACAACTTGCTAGAGACCCTAGCGCTCTACGACCTCCATCCCGCTCCTTGCAACCATCATAACAAAATGGTGTGCAAAGAAGGTCAGCTATAAGCAAACCACAAACTAGTTAACAAGATACTCCCCTAGCAGATGTAGCAGTCCCGGGGAAGTTAGAAAACCCTGCAGGTTAGTATCTCACATAATATTATAATATAGTTAGTAGGTAGGCAAGTGATGGTATGACAAGAGAGCAATCTAAAATTAAAAAGCCTACATGAAATTTAGTTATCATTAGTATAATACAATACAAAAGGGGAGGACCATCCCAAGTCATCCATAGGCGGGACTCCCTAGTCATCCACTATAAGGGTTATCCACACTTGAGTCAGGGGCGAGTAACCTCCAACCCCGACCAAAAGCTACGGGAGGGGAGGACCATGCCAACTCTCTATCCCTCAACTTCAAGTTAGAAGTACCTCACTTGAGTCTATAGTTATTGCACATGATATAGATTATGCTACTTAGGAGCTATCGTCGGTGGAAAGTACTAACGTCAAGCGGTAGCTTTAGGAGCTAGCCATTTTCCATGATTTAGTATCCCCACAAATGACCTTTGAGGTCATAAATGCATTTTGGTATATCCCAGTGCATTCAACACTACTAGAAGCCCTTATCTTGAGATTCCTAAAGTTACCTCCTGGCATTAACAGCTACTGTAGGAGGTAGTTCTCGGAATCCATGAATCAATTTCATTTTAAGCCCTATATAGACTTCCCCACCCTCAAAACAATAACTCCTAATGACACTAGGAACCCCGAGGTTTTCTACAAAAAAAACCCTAACTTGATTTAACAAAACATCACCCAATCGGGTCACACACAAGATCTATTAAATAAAAATCCAATACAATATAGGAACATGTCTAAATCTTAGGAGAAAGGTGTTGGATCTTACGGCGCCCTTAGAGGGGGGGGGTGAATAAGGGCTTTGTGAAATTTTAATTCTTAATAAAAATATCTGAGTTACTTATATAAGTTTCAGAATATTTTACAGTGGAAGAATATATTTTATATCTCAGAAAATATTATATTGAAGATTAATATTAGAAAATGACAGAATTCAATATTTTTTCACTACCGCCGACATTAAGTGTTGTCGTCGGGCGCTAGTTCACATATATTAAATTCAAGCGTTTATATCTAAGAAAAATAAACCTTGCAATATATTTTCCTTTAAAGCTTTTGAAGAGTATATTTCAAAATATTTTATAACATAAAAATAAAATCAAGATAATGAGATAAAAAGAAACATGAATTTATTCCATTAGAAATTGAATGCAAAATGTTTGATTTTAATGACGCTTGAAATCAAGGTGAATATAAAAATCCATTTTGATGCTTCACTGGTTCTTCTCCTAAGGAGCGGTTGGATATAGCCTATCTTACCCCAAATATGGCCTATAATGTCCCCCTAGATCTAACCACAACCTAGTCGCTACACACAAGGCAGCGAATTTCCCCCTAAGCCCACAAGCACCTAGTCGCCACTAACAAGACGAATTTCCTATAGAATCCTTCCTCGGAATCTGACGTACTCCCCGAACGATTTCTCCACTCCCGTTACAAAAAGATAAAACAAAATGATTACAAGATAATGAAAAATGTAAGAGAAAACTTCCCTAGGATTTTTAAAGGTGAAGACAAAGGTTATGTGGAGGTTGGCATTCTTGATGCGTTCGACCTTCATGTAGAATATGCGTTGTAGTCTTTCTTCAAATTTCTCTTTTAATCTTCGTGTTTGCACAAGGGAGTTGTCTCAATTTTGGAGATGAAGACTCTGAGAAGATGTAGAAATGAAGGCTCCAGAAGGTGTGTTGAATGCACAAAGTTTCAGCCTTTTATAAAAAACATCGCTATCGTTGGGCGATAGATAGCTATCACAGGTGATATCTCCTCAAGTTGCCACATGTCCCATAGTGTGATGGTCGTTTCAGTTGAAAAATGATCGTGTTTGGGTCATGGAACTATCACGGGGCGATAACGACTATCGCCTAGCGATATCAAAATCATACGTATCGTGGCTGGATCTTGCGGGATGTGGTTGTCGTATGCCGGATGTCATTTTTGTTATCACCTAGCAATAGTGGCTATCACCAGTGATATCTTCTCTTCACTTTGATGTTCAAACCTTTTGCAGATTGTAGATGACTTCGTCCTCATTCTAGAATGGTGTGGACCATTCCGTAACTCTTCTTGGATTGAAAGTTATGGTCGTTTGAAGTTCAGCTATCAATTATAGTCTTTTGTTGTTTCTAAAATATACATAGCCTTGGATCACGCCCATGACCGAGGGCTTGTCTCCTCATTCAATCTATGCTTGTACCTATAGTACCTGCACACTATAAATACACAAAATACAAGATCAAATACATCATGGTATTTGTTATTCTCATACCAAGAGATGCGGAACACATGCTCCAACAATCTCTCCTTTTGATAATAACAAATACTTTTATGAGAAATAAGTGAGATTAAGAACATTTGTGTTTATAGGTAAGTGTGGTAAAAGAAATGCTTGAAAAATAGATTTATAGCGTGATAGATTTAAATACATGAATGCATGCTCTTCATATATGAAGGCTCCCCCTACATAAGTGTTCTCTATATATTTTACTCCCCCTAAATATCTATTCCACCATTTTTTTCAATTTATTCTCCCCTTTTTGTTATAAACAAAAGTGGGTAGGGATGAGTGTATAAATTTTAAGATTGTTTAGGGACAACTTATTTGAAGAATAGTCGTGATCGAGCAATAAATAAAGTATACACCTCTTATATGATTACTCTCCTTACATAGATACTTCTATGAAAAAATTTAATGTACCCCCCCCCCTAAATTATTAGATTTATACAAGAAATTCTCCCCTTTTAAATGTTTTAAGAGAGGGTAGAGGAGAATGTATGCAATAAGCATTAATTTATTCTATATAGAGAAGAAAAATAGGATGTTATGAAAAGCTTGTCAAAATACCACGTGTTGAAACAAATATAAGCATGATGAAGCATAAAGTAGTAAGCAATAAAGTTAAAATGATAAAGTAAGCATTCTTATTTTAAGATACCACTTGTTGCAAAAGTGGTCATGAAAGAGCACACATAGTAATTACATCAAAAACCTTAAAGTAAACATTCTTCTTTTAAGATATAACATGTTGAGAAAATAATTAGCACTCTTAAAAATAAACATCATTTTAGAAATAAGTTCATATAAATGATAAAGAGTTTTAGCTTGATATGAAGATGATTTTAATAAAAATCCAAGAGATGCGATTACATTTAAACTTTGCAGGCGTGATTTTAATATATCAAAAAGAGATATGGACAATAATATAAACTAATTTGCATTTAAAGTAAAAAATAAATATTATAGTGGTCATGCTTAATCATCTAGTGCATTTACTTAAGTTTGTAAAGAATTGTATAGATATGCATTAGGATCTAATTTTCTTGAGTTGAAGTTTATGAAGGATAATGATGTGTACAAAATAGTGTTATAACAAAGTATACAAGTGAATTAATAAAAATACATGATAATATATAATGTAATAACACAATATTAAAATACATAAATAAAATTACTTTTATAATATTTCAATGCACATAAAGAAAGAATACAACTACCAAGGTGCTTTGCACACACAATGTTCATTGAGACTTATCAGGGTGCAAAGTAGTGCTTAGGGGATCACTTAAGTTTTTATTTTGCTTGTATTTTTGCGATCGGGTGTACAACGAGAAGTGGTGAATATTTTGTTTGCTAAGAGACACTTTACAATTCTTTCCAAGACGCTCAACCTCACAATGCTCATTAAGACTTATTAGGAGGGTGAGTAGTGCTTGGTGGGGTTTTTCTTGTCATTTATTATATGCTTTTTAGGCTTGTGACCAAGGACTCTAAATTAATTTGTTTTGCAAATAATATCATTTAATTTTTTAAAACTACTTTTCTCTTATCAATAAGTGCATTAAGAATATAAAATTAAAATAATCAATTCAATGTAGTGTAAGTGATCCATTTATGCATTTTTATTATTATATTATTATGCTACACAATCATGCAAGTATAAGATTAAAAACACGCGTAGATTATCAAAATGAGTAAATGAATCATTACCAAACATAAAACATTACCCATATTTAGAGGTTTGCTAAACAATCATACACATTTTTTCTACATTCAATTCCATTGCACATAACAAAATAATTTTTAAGGCATGACATAAACAAAATAATATTTTGAGAAACTTGAAAATTAAATTAAACATTATATTTAAATTTTAATTGATATAATTAATCATCCTTGATAATGACAATGAATAATACGCATTTTTTTATAAATTTTTAATTTTTATAAAGATACAAAATAATAAACACACATAAGGAAATAATAAGAAAACATATTTTTGTTCTTCGAAAAATGATTTGTAATTTTGTATTTGATTTTTGATTTTTTTATATATAAAAAAAATTTCTCGAAAAACATAAAAACCTTTAACGAGCCTATCAATAATATGATTTTCTATGCCAAAAAAGGAAAAAATTTATTTTTGCTACCGCAAGCGATAGTACTAACACTCGGCACTAGCAATAGCAATTCAATATTTTTCTTAGAAAACATGGCTTTTGATATTTTTTGTTCTGAGTTATCTTGATTCAAGTTTTTTAAGATAAGTGACACTAAGTACCACAACGAGTTTTGAATAATAATAAAAAAGTTGTTGATAAAAGATTTTTGGCCTAAAGTGTCAAACCAGTCTTTCAAAATAATTATGTTTTTCAAAATCATGAAAGCCCAAATAGTATATAGTATGAAAAAAACACAAGATGACATGTTCAAATAAAAGATATAGTATGCATGACATAAATAATAATATATCTTATAATAATGTTCATACAGTGATAGTGATGTAGTATGTCCTAAATTAAAAAAACTCAAGCTATATGTCTACACCCTAGCTTCATACTAAGTGACAAATGGACATAAGGAGTTGTACAAATTCCATTGGTTGGGGTGTTAATCCTATATGCATACAAAAGTCGACGCTCAACCTAGCACTCTTTCCCCCAGTTCCTCACAAGATGTCACCGGAACCCTCCTCGATTAAGGACAAGATATGACTTAGAGCTTAGGTCTCTAATGCACACAATCCTCCACCCTCGCTAATGTGAGACACATAATGTGGGTGAATGATCATGAGCATACTGAGTGTTTAAGTCTAAGGAAAAAATTCATAAACTATGTGTTAATTGGATGTTTAGAATTATATTAGATTTAAACGTCATATAGTTATCATGAATTTCAAATCTCAAATTTTTTTTACTCTTAATATAATTCATCATGGCAATACAAGATAACTAACATGGATAATAATATTAATTCGATGATAATGCTAGAATGATGAGTTTGAATTCAATGTTATTCCATAGAATTAAAATGACATAATGTTGCATGTATTCAATGATAGAGTTTCAATATAAAGACCTAGAATGAAATGATAATTCTATTTAATTTGTTCTTATTGGTATCAAGTTGATTCTAAGGTTTGAATACAATGAGATACATGCAAACACAATACATAATTCATTCATATAATGATCATGAACACAAAATATATATTTTGAAATCAATAAGATTTTTTTAAAATTATGTTTAACGTTTGAATTAATATATCTTTTGATTTTTTGCATAATAATCAAAAATGATCTTTTAATTCATCATATAGATTTTAAGTATTCATGATTTCAATTTTTTCACTTTTACTTTAACATGACATTCTAAATATTATTCCTAGTATATACACTAAATTAAGCATATATTAAGAGGTGATCTTATGATGATGAGTTTTAAATGTAATGTAATGCTAACTATGATAAAATTCAATTTATAAATTTGATTTGAAAAACATATTGAATTTATTCAAAAATTGAGTTTCAAACTAATAGACCTAGAATTAAGTGACTAAGCTTCTTATTTTATTCTAGGGTCTACAAAAGAATGAGATACATGCAATCATATTAACACAATGCATTCACAAAAATAATTTTTGAAATCAATAATATTTATTTCAATTAAATTTATGGATCATTGATTTTTTAATATAATACTATATGATCTTTTGGAAAATCTAATTATAATTGAAATAAATAATCTTTTGCATCATCACAAATATATAGATACCATAATATGATAAGATTCAATATATATAATTTGTTTTGCATTTATTCAACATAGAGATTTGATTTTTCATAAACCTAGAATTAAATCATTAAAAAATTTGAATTTTTTTAATATGATTGATTTTAAGGTCTAAATAAAAGTGAGATGCATGCAAACAATTGTGAAACATATCCATACAGCAAACATAATACTAATATTCAAACTTATGATTCATAATTACTAAGTGTGGTAGAAATAGTCAATTTAAGATTAATTATTGATAAATCATGAATTATGATATATGATTAAAGTGAATTTAAGTATAGGATTTCAGTTGAATCGTAATAGATCATTATGGTGTTTGTGAAGATCATAAACATTTTAATATGAACATGTTTTGGTGGCATTTAAATTGTTTGGCAAAAAAAAAATTTTAATGTAATTTATAAATTAACCAAAACATATATAAAATATCTGATAGTAGAAGATAATGATACTTAACATAGTAAAATAATTTTTCTAGAAATTATCACATTTAGAAAATTGGAGTTTTCAAGAAATACACCTACCACCGGTAGTAGGGTTATCGCCCGACGGTATCAAACACAAACTTGAAATTTCATGCAAAACCATGATTTTCATGATTTTTCTTGATTATGATTTTACATTTTAGGGGTTATCATATGCAGTAAAGAATTTAGTAAAATAATAAAAAAAAGTTATGCATTTAATATTTTAAATTAAGACCCTTTAATAGCCCATTTAAATCCATTTTATTTATAATAATTTCATTAATCTTGATAATATCACATAAGAAATTAAGTATTCAATCCATAAAGAAATTATGAGACAATTATAGGCAATAGATTTAATATGTATGGAAGCTAGAAAATAAGATAGAAATATCACTTGAAAATAATATGACTTGTTGTTCATTCAATTTGATTTATTAGAACATTTTGACTTAATGTGTGCAAGTCATATCGTAAAATATATAAAGTTACCATAATACTTGTTGGCTTAAAAGAAAATTCCAAAATAAACAAAAACAAATTAGATATTAAGTGCATCGTAAAGAAGAGTTTTCTATATTTCATTTTGATTCATTTTTTACTTCATGCATTTGATTGGATACTAATAAATAAGTGATTTAGGTATCCAAAGGAGGCCAAGTGTGACAGTTCCTTTGGGTACTCAAATATAATGTGTTGGCTTATGGGGAGAAAGTGATGAATGGACCATTTCAAGTGGAGTTAATGTTTCATTTTTAATTTTGGGCCACCATTCATACTTTGGTTTAATATTATTGTTATGTATCAAATTTTATGGTCATTAATTTTAGGTTTAGAATAATAGTGACTTTTGAAGAATTGATATTTAGGAAATTTATGAGCATTCAATTTTATGTTAGGATTGGATTGATTTTGTAAATGAGTATGATAATTATGTTTTGGAATTATATTTACTAGCATTTGATGAGTTTCACTCCCATTATTAGAATTTAATATGATTTTATGATTTAACATTCTATTAGGTGTATGATGTATAGGATTTGAAATACTAGTAAAATCCTTACATAGTTTTGAAGATAAACTAGAGATAAGAGATTCAAAATTATTTAAAAAAATTTGCATATGTGATTTTAAAAATTCTAGTTTATGCGATATGATATTATTTTCATTTATAAAATTTTCATTATGTTCTTTTGAAATTAAAAGCTCTTTTTCATAAACCTTGAGTTTTTTAAAAATAATTACAATCAAAACAAAATGTAGCATTTTCAAATAAAGAGCAAGAAGAAGAACAAGACACATCAATATGTGATTCTACTTTAGCATTTGCTTTTAAAGTTTTATTTTCTAAACGTAATTTGGAATTAACATTTTTCAACTTTAAAATTGTACGTTTAGCAATTTCAAGTAAACAAAATATAGAAATTGAATTTGTTACGCAAAGAGAAGATTTTGATTTACTTATAGTGCTATTGGATAAGGCAAGATTTGAACACAATGTTCATTTGACATCTTCTTGGCATTCCTCTATTATAGTTGAGTTTTCATCTTCTCTTCAATAATAATATTCCAAACTTTTTCATCTATAGATTTAAGAAATTTTTCCATTAAAAATTTCCACCCTTATAATTTTCGCCCATAAATAAAGGTGGTGATAAAGATTTTTCATTAAACTAAAAATTATCCTCTCTAGTGGTTGCGAGATCATGAAGCATCATTATTCCCGGTTGTGAAGTCATTTTAGAATAACCTGGCTCTGATACCACGTGTTGGATCTTACGGTGCCCTTAGAGGGGGAGGGGGTGAATAAGGCCTTTATGAAATTTTAATTCTTAATAAAATATTAAAGTTACTTAAAGAAATTTCAGAATATTTTGCAGTAGAATAATAAATTTTATATCTCAGAAAATATTATATTGAAGATTAATATTAGAAAATGATAGAATTCAACATTTCTTCACTACCAATGGCGTTAAGTATTACTGTCGGGCGCTTGTTCACGAGTATTGAATTCAAGCATTTATACAATAAGAACACTCAAGCCTTTATCCCACTATAGTAGGGTCGGCTATATGGATCCTTTGTCGCCATTATGCCCTATCTTTTGTCATAATCTCACTAATGACTAAGTGCATCATGGCTTTTCTTATAGTTTCATTCCATGTCTTTATTAGTCTACCCCTCCCTCGTTTAACATGCCTAATGACTAGACTCTTACAATGCCTAACAAGTGCCTCTGATAGTCTCCTTTGTATGTATCGACGAGCTTCTCGCATCTTCTCTACAATTGGTGCTACTCCTATCTTATCCATGATACATTCATTTCTAATTTTATCCAATCTTGTGTGTCCACACATTCACCTAAGCATTCTCATCTCCGCAACTCCCATTTTTTGCTCATGTACACAATTCACTGCCCAACACTCAAAATCATAGAGCATCGCGGGTCTAATTGCAATACGATAAAACTTGCCCATAAGTTTTAGTTGTACTTTACAATCACATAAGATCCCTAACTCACCTTTCCACTTCAACCAATCCGCTTGGATTCTATATATCACATCTTTATCAATACCTCTGTCTTTTTGAACTATCGATCCAAGATATTTAAAACACTCAATATGGGAAATATCTTGATCACCTAACTTAATAACGAAGTCATTCGTCCTTCTTGTACTGCTAAATTTAAGCTCCATATACTCTGTATTTGCCCTGTTCAACCTAAAACCCATCTTTTCTAAAGTATTTCGCCAAGATTCAAGTTTTATATTTACACCATCGCGCGTCTCATCAACCAAAATGATATCATTCGCAAATAATAAATACCAAGGTATTGCTTGTTGGATATGTCTGGTAAATTCATCTAAGATAAGGGTAAAGAGACAAGGGCTTAAAGCTGGACCTTGATGTAAGCAAACAGTGATAGGAAATTCCTGTATTAATCCTCCAGATGTCCACACCCTTGTCATTGAATGTGTATACATATATTTGATTATGTCAATATATGAAACATTTAAACCTTTCTTTTCTAAGACTCTCCATAAGATCTCTCTTGGAACTCTATCATAAGCCTTCGTAAGATCAATAAACAGCATATACAAATCTTATTTTCTTTCTCAATAGTTATCAATGAGTCTCCTCAAGAGATGCATAACTTCCATGGTCGACCTCCCTGGCATGAATCATAATTAATTCTCTGATATGTTAGTCTCTCGTCTTACTCTTCTTTCTATTACTCGTTCCTATAGTTTCATGGTATGACTCATCAATTTAATTAATTTATAATTAACACAAATTTGTATATCTACTTTATTCTTATACAGAGGTACCAAGATACTTTCTCTCCATTGGTCTAGCATCCTCTTTGACTTCAGTATCTTATTGAAAAAACATGTAAGCCACAAAATTCCTTCATTTCCTAGAAATTTTCATACTTTGATGGGTATATCATCTGGCCCAACCGCCATTCCATTTTTCATCTTATTTAGAACATCTTTTACCTTTGATACTTGAATTTTACGATAAAACGATATGTTACTATTCTCTTCTGATTTAGTTTACTCTTTCAAGTTCAATTCATTGTCCTTTGTTTCATTATAGAGTTGATAAAAATATCTTTTTCATCGCTCTTTAATATCCAAATCATCCATCAAAACAATATTTGTACCATCCTTTAATATCCACTTAAATCTCTTGTATTCTTTTCTCTAGCTCGAGCAATTTTATATATGTCACGCTTTCCATCTTTGTTATCTAGTCGCTTATAAAAAATTTCATAAGCTTGATTTCTTGATTTACTTACTGCATGTTTAGCTTCTTTTTTAATGACTTTATACCTAGCTATGTTTTCATCATTTCTACAAGCGTAAAGTGATTTATAGCTGGCTCTCTTTACCCTCACTTTGTCTTGCACTTCCTCTTTCCACCACCAAGATTCTTTATTTAGGGGCACATGACCTTTTGATACTCCAAGTACGTTCTTTCCACTTGTCCTTAAATGTGAAGACATAACTTCTCATGAGATATTAGGATCAACATAAGGGTCATCAATGAGTTGTTTCATAACTACCGTCTTGAAAGCAACCTATTTTTTACAACATTTTTGTTCTTGTCTTAAATTTATTATATTTAATTTGTACATCTAACATCACTAACTTATGTTGTGTTGTCAAACTTTCTCCTGGTATGACTTTGGAATACTTACAAATCATTTTATCCATTTTACAAGTCATAAAATAATCAATTTATGACTTATTTGGTCCGCTTTTAAATGCAATTAAATGTTCTTCCCTCTTTATGAAAAATGTATTTAATACAATTAGCTCATATGCTGCAGAAACATCTAAAATGGTTCGTCACACTTCATTCCTTTCTCCATATCCATATCCTCCATGAACGATTGTGTAACATTTTCATTCCCTATATGTCTATTTAAATCTCCTCCTATGAAAATCTTCTCTTTTTGTGGGATTTCTCTTACTAAATCATCTAAGCCTTTCCAAAATTGCACTTTTATAGCTTCACTTAGGGTCTGTTTGACTAAGCTGTGGCGGTGCAGGAAGCAGTGGTGGGAAACAGTGGTGCAGGAATCAGCTATTTTGCAGTGGTGAAAAAATTTATGAAACTGTTTGGAAAACTGTATTTGCAGTGCTGTGTGAAACAGTGGTGCATAATTAAACAGTGATAGTAATAATAAAACAACCCGTAGAATTTACGAAATCTAAAAATAAATAAACAATTTGCTCGACATTAATTTTATTTAATTATAAAAGTAAATATATTAATATTGATAGGTTTCCCCAAAATATGTTCGGACGAGCCATAGATTGTTTTCCCGATCATGTCCGGCTCGACGCTACAATTCCAACGGGCATATTCTCGCATAATTTCGAGTACGTTCAGTATTAAATACTAATTAATTATATTATTAATATAAATTTTATATAATATAAATAATTATCAATACATATTTATATAAATTAATATATATATATATTACATAATATTTATTTTCTATATATTTAATATTTTGTATTTTATTAATTATAAAATATTTTATATTTAATATTTATATAATATTATATTTAATATTATATAATATTTAAAATTATATAATATTTAATATAATTAAAAAAACAGCGTTGTAGCCCTGAAAAAGGGCTGCAGCGCTGCCTGCTGCGGGTCCCCACCCGCGGCAGGTAAATTGGCGGTGGCAAGGCTGTCACCGCCTGTGCCCTTTTTTTGTTTGGCGGAGCAGCACAGAAATCGGCTGCATGCCGCTGCTGTGCCGCTCCGCCAAACAGACCCTTAATCCTACTTGTGGCGCGTAAGTACTAATCACATTACTAGTTTCTTTTCCTATGACAAATTTAAGAGCTAAGATTCTATCATATTTTCTACAAACCCCAACAACTTCATCCTTCTAAGTAGTATCCACAATAATACTTACTCCACTACTTGTTTTATTTTTTCTTATATACCATAATTTAAAACCTGAATTATCTAAAAATTTAGCTTTCTTACCCACCCATCTAGTCTCTTGCAGGCATAGAATATTTATCCTTCTCCTAATCATCATATCCACTACTTCTATCACTTTTCCCATTAGCGTACCTATATTCCAACTTCCAAACATAAGTCAATCACAATTCTTACGATATACTTCCCTAAGATGTCTAATATGTAACAACTTTTGCCTATTTAACACTACACCCAAGTCCTCTTAGAGGTGCAGTGGTCCTTGCCAAGACACCGCATTCGGACTATATGATAAGACCTCTTAAATATTTAACACGACACCCAAGTTATGGAGATGCAGCGGCCCTTGCCAAGATGCCACATTCTGATCATGTGATATATTTCTTAAGGGGAACAATCTAGCTTTTGCACAATTTCTCAAAAAATTCATATTCATAAGGGTGATTAAAATTTTATGATGGTCGTGTACCTAACACAAACCTTACCATTTTTTATCTGGGCTTGGGACAAAAATGATACCTTGCAATATATTTTGTGTTGAAACTTTTTAACAGTATATTTCAAAATATTTTATAACATGAAAATAAAATCAAGATAATAAGACAAAAAGAAACATGATTTAATTTCATCAAAAATTTAATAAAAAAATGTTTGATTTCAATAACACTTGAAATTAATGCAAATATAAAAATCCTTTTTGATGCTTCACCGGTCCTCCTAAGGACTAGCTAGCTATAACTTATCTTACCCCATATATGGAATATAGCCTCCCCCTAGATCTAACCTCAACTTAGTTGCCACACATAAGGCGGTGAATTTCCCCCTAAGCCGTATAAGGACCTAATAGCCACAAACAAGGCGAATTTCCTATGGAATCCTTCCTCATAATCCGACGTTCTCCCTGAGCAATTTCTCCACTCCCGTTAAAAAAATATAAAACAAAATGATTACTGATAATGAAAAATTCAAGAGAAAACTCTCTTAGGATTTTTAAAGGTGAAGATGAAGGTGATGTAGAGGTTGGCATTCTTGATGCGTTCGACCTTTGTGTAGAATATCCGTTGTAATCATTCAAAATCCTCTTTCAATCTTCATGTTTGCACAAGGGATTTGTCTCAATTTTGGAGATAAAGGCTCTGATAAGATGTAGAAATGAAAGCTCCAAAAGGTATGTTGAATACACGAAGTTTTATCCTTTTATAGAAAAATAGCTATCGTCAAACGATAGGTAGCTATCGTAGGCGATATCTCCTCAAGCTGCCACGTGTCCCATGGCGTGATGGTTGTACCGGTTGAAATATGATCGTTTTTAGGTCATGGAGCTATCTCCGGGCAATAACAACTATCGCCTGGTGATATCAAAATCATGCGCGTTGTGGCTGGATCGTACGGGGCATGGATGTCATCTATCTAACATCATTTTTGATATTATCTTGTGATAGTGGATATTACCAGTGATGTATTCTCTTCAATTTTGCCACCCGAAACTTTTGCAGATTGTAGATGACTTCGTCCTCATTTTGGAATGTTGTAGACCGTTTCGTAACTCTTCCTAGATTGAAAGTTATGGTCGTTTGAAGTTTAGCTATCAATAATAGTCTTTTTGTTATTTTTAAAATGTATACATCCTTAGATCACGCCCATGATCGAGGGCTTGTCTCTTCATTTAATCTATGCTTGTACATATATTACACACACTATAAACACACATAATACAAGATCAAATACATCAAGGTATTTGTTATTCTCAAATCATGAGATGCGGAACGAATGCTCAAACAAAAGGGGTTTTACTTTGATAAGTATCCTAGGATCCATGAATCTCTGAGTTGCTTGAATGGAGAATGACCGCAACGGCTTAAGCAAGCTAACTCCGGTGATGACTCATTGATCTGACTGCTGGTGCTCAGGCAAGAGCACCTTCCTCCTCGTGCCTAGCGAAGATCTCTCCCTCTCCTCTTGCCCTAACTCTTGGATAAAGAATAGCCATTCGAAAATTAGGTCCTCAACCCCTCTTAAGAGGCTTGGTTGAATTCATCGTGGCCCTTTGATTGAGTTCCAAGGAATTTAAATGGCCATTATTGCAAATCTTAGAGTTTTAGATTCTCCTTGGCACTACTGTGTCGCGGTAGCACTACCGCATTGCGGTATCCCTAGATCTAAATGGGCAACTGTAAATGACCACTATTGTCGATGATAACTCTTACCCCGCGACGGTAGCTCTCCCAAATTTCCATTCCTTCCTGGTGGAAATTGGGGCATTACAATTCTCTCCTTAAGAAAATTTCATCCCAAATTTTTACCCTCCACCTCAATTGTGTGGGAAATAAAAAAATAGATTTTAATATTCACATCAGGGATTAAGAACCCAACAAGCCTCCTAAACTATAACCAAGAAAAACAAATATGGCATAACCATAACATCACACCAAACTATGTGGTCACCAAAAACCACCTCCTGACTTTCAAAGATTGAAATTTGGAACTTCTTGTATCGACAAATCTTCTCACATAGCATCATAAAAGCCTTCCTCTCACTTATGTTATGGCCATCATTATCGTATGGACTCTTGTTTCTGATACATTATCACTGTCTTCATATCAACATGAATTATTACATTTAATTGAAGGTGAGAAGTTTCAACTTCCCCAAATAGAACATTCCTATAATTAACCTATCTATTATAATTACGTTTCTCCAACGTATGATATTTTGTTTTGAAAATTTAGGTATTGTAAAAATAGAGAAGAACGACTAGAAAAACAGGCCGGAAGTTTGAATAATTGAAATTTTTATTATCCAAAAAGATATCATTTACAAAGGCATGGCCTCCCTTTTATAGAATGGAGGAGATAGAGGAGAGTACAAACTAACAATGTGGGACTAAATAAATGTACAAAGACTGGGCGGTTAACATGTACAGACCGCACAGTCCGCGCGGTTAGACAACAGGCTAACCGCCCGGACAGACTAGAAGAAGATGTCGTAGGAGACCGCAAGACTGCCAGACCGCCAGACCGCCAGATATACAAGTCGCTGGAGACAACCCGCAAGACCGCCGAACCATAGCAGCCACCAACTGGATATTTAGCCCGTCAGCCCCAGACCGCTAGACCGCGCGGTCTCCAGACCGTCATATTCAGACCGCCAGACCGCCTACTTCAACACTCCCCCTCAAGCTGGAGCATAGATATCGATCATGCCCAGCTTGTCACAAATGTGGAAGAATGAAGTAGACACAGGCTTGGTAAAGACATATGCCAACTCTTTGTCGGAGGTGACGAACGGAGTGCAAATCTGTTTCTTCAAGATCTCTTCCCGGATGAAATGGCAGTCGACTTCAATATGTTTGGTTCTCTCATGGAAGACCGGATTTTTGGATATATATATATAGCGGCCTTGTTGTCACAGAACATAGGAAGAGGATAGTCGTAGACCTCTCCTAGATCAAGCATGAGGGCCCGCAACCATTTTAGTTCGCAAGTGGTGGACGCCATGCTCCGATATTCAGCTTCAGCACTAGACCTTGAAACTACAGACTGCTTCTTGCTCTTCCAACTCACAAGATTACCTCCAATAAATGTGCAGAAACCAGATGTAGATTTGCGGTCATCTTTATCATCAGCATAGCTAGAATCTGAGTAGGCTTCAACTCTCAAATGACCATTCTTCTGAAAGAGTAGTCCTTTGCCCGGTGCTGCTTTAACATACTCTAATATCTTCAAGGCAGACTGAAGATGACATTCCCTGGGAGCTTGCATGAACTGACTTACCTTGCCAACAGCATAGGCAATGTCAGGTCTGGTCACCGTGAGATAAATGAGTTTACCCACCAGACGTCTATACTTTGTGGCATCAGACATAAGAGGAGAGTCATCTGTCCACGTTTTGTCTTCTCCAGTAGCCATGGGATACCGTGCCGGTTTGGCACCGGTCAATCCTGCATCCCGTAGAAGATCAAGTGCATACTTCCGTTGGGAGAGAACCAGAGAGTCGGGCTTCCGACAGATCTCTATCCCCAAAAAGTATTTCGGGGAGCCCATATCCTTTGTGACAAGATATTGACGGAGGTGCTTCTTTGTCAAGTCCACCCCAGCTTGATCATCACCGGTAAGAAGAATGTCGTCAACATAAACCGCCAAAACTACAAGGCCCGATGCGGTTTTGCGAATAAATAGGGAATGATCAGCCGTACTTCTTGTAAAGCCAACAGCAGCCACAATGCTGCTGAACTTGTCGAACCATGCCCGAGGGCTCTGCTTGAGGCCATAGATAGCCTTCTTTAGCTTGCATACATGGGTCTCCCCCTGAGCAACATACCCGGAGGTTGCTCCATGTAAACGTCCTCATGAAGATCCCCATAAAGAAAGGCATTCTTGACATCAAGCTGGGAGATAGTCCAATTGCGGTTGACAGCCACAGAGAGAATAACCCGGATGGTGCTGAGACGAGCAACCGGGGAGAAAGTATCAAAGTAGTCAACCCCATAAGTCTGAGTGAAGCCTTTGGCCACCAGTCGGGCTTTGTAGCGGTCCACAGTCCCGTCTGGGCGAAACTTCACAACAAACACCCATCGACATCCAACCACATCAGTACCCACTGGAGGAGAAACAAGGGTCCAAGTGCCCCGTTCAGTAAGAGTAGCGATTTCCTCATCCATGGCAGACTTCCAATGAGGAATAACAAGCGCCTCCTGGTAGGTATGGGGAGTAGTAGTAGCTGAAATAGCTAAAGCAAAATGCCGGCGAGAAGAAGTAAGTCGATCATAGGACACAACTGCCGCAAGCGGGTGTTGAGTGCATGCTCGCACCCCTTTGCGAAGAGCAATGGGGAGATCCAGGTCGTCGGGGGCTTCAGGGACCGGAGCGTCCGTAGCGGAGAAAGCTGGCCCGGGACTAGAGAGAGACGGCTCCGGAGACGGGGGGGAGAAGAGGGGAGAGGAATAGACGGAGGAGGGGATGAGGAAGGGGGAGGAGGAACGTGGATAGGCTGAGAGGGAACAGACAGGGAGGGTGATGAGTCAGGAACAGGAGGAAGAAGGGGTGGAGAGGAGAAGTAGGCTGCATTTTCGAAGAAGGTGACATCTGCAGAAACAAACTGTTTGCGCAGAACGGGGTCAAAGCAACAGTAGCCTTTCTGAGTGACCGAGTAGCCCAAAAAGACACATTTGGTGGCACGGGGAGAAAGTTTGTCACGGGTAGCAGACGGGGCATGCACAAAGGCTGTACAGCCAAAGATTCGAAGAGGGAGGGGAAAAGGATCCTTGCCGGGTAGAGAATGGAGAAGGGAGTCTTACCCAGAAGAACAGTAGAAGGAATACGATTGATGAGATAACAGGCGAGGAGAACAGCATAGCCCCAATAAGAGCGAGGCACATGCATCTGCGTTAGGAGAGTGCGAGCGACATCGAGGAGATGACGGTTTTACGTTCCGCCACCCCATTCTGCTGGGAGGTGTAAACGCAGGTGGTCTGATGAATAAGACCATGTTGCATACAGAAAGATGAAAAATCATGACTAAGATACTCTTTAGCATTATCAGAGCGAAGACATTTAATAGAGACATGAAACTGAGTTTTAATCATATTATAAAAGCATTCCCAAACAGAGAAGAGTTCAGAGCGATCTCGTAACAGATACACCCAGGTACAACGAGAAAAGTCATCAATAAAAGTTACAAAATACAAACTACCCCGACCAATGGTTGGAGTAGGAGCTGGACCCCATACATCAGAATGGATGAGATCAAACGGGCTAGAGGAACTACGAGCATGCTTGGGCGGGAAGGAGGAGCGGTGATGTTTGCCAAGTTGGCAGGCGTCACAGTTGAGCGGAGGACTGGTTGGCGGTAAGTGGGGCAGAAGCTGTCGAAGAATGGGAGCAGGAGGATGTCCAAGGCGAAGATGCCATTAAAGCAGATCAGTAGATGAGGAAGTGAAGGCGGACAGAGCGGAAACGTTGTCGAGGAAGTAGAGGCCGCCGCTCTCAGTCCCAGTAGCAATCGTCCGTTGGGTTCTCGGGTCCTGAAAGCAACAAGAAGTAGGAGTGAATACAACAGAGCACTGAAGTTGCTTGCATAAAGTAGTAACAGATAGAAGATTGCAAGGAAACTTCGGGACATAGAGAGTGTCCACCAAGCGCAGCGATGGGGTGACTTGAACCATGCCTGTCCCACGAACCGGGAAGGAGAACCATCCGCAACAAGGACAGGAGGCAACCGATCATGCGTTTCGAGAAGCGAAAAACATTGAGGATTGCCTGTCATATGATTTGTAGCACCAGAATCAATCAACCATTTAGCTTGGATAGCGACATGAGCACTACCTGAGGTCGTCGCCACCGAAGCAGACGACCGAGAGGAGGGGTTCGGGGTGGGCGAAGTATCACCAGATGGGCGCAGATGAGGATGTTTCTGCCAACATCGGTCAATGGTATGACCGGTACGACCACAGTGAGAACAGAGGAACCTGGACGGACCGCGCGCCCCAGAGTGGCTGCGGCCACTATTGCTGCCGCGCTGAGTGTACTGAGCATAAGAGTCCTGCGGAGGAGGGGAGGATAACAGAGGGCGCTGGAGCAGAGAAGTAACGGCGGCAACGCGAGCGGCGGTGGCATCCAAGGTGGGAGACTCAGCTTCACCCAAGATCTGCTGGCGGATGAGATCAAAAGACTCGGGAAGTTGCAGAAGATAACAAACAACCAGGAGTTCCTGGAAGTGTTTGTGTTGCTGAGCCAAGTCCGCAGAGAAGGGGCGATTCTGGAGGATCTCAGCGCCAAGAGCCTGAACTTGCTGATAGGCTGCAGCGGGAGTCATGGACGAACGAGCGAAGAGATCCGCATAAAGAGTATAAATCCGGGAGGTCTGCGTCCCCTTGGAGTAAAGAGCAGCCAGATGAAGCCACGCGGCCTTTACCGTCTCATCATGACGGATGACGGGAAGGCACTCATCAGAGAGGCTATTAGCCAGCCATGTGCGGACAAGCGCGTCACTCGCATCCCATTCGTCAAAGAGAGGAGAATTAGGAGGAGGCGGATCATCGGTAAGATGATGACGTTTGCGCTGAGAACGAAGAAGGAAAGTGAAAGAGACGCTCCAATCCGGATAGTTGGAGCCAATGAGCTTAGAAACAGTGCCCAGATTTCCGGAAGGAGTAGGGATAGAAGGCGGAGCCGGAGTGGCTGCAGGAGTGGTGGCAGTGGAATTGTCAGAGATATCCATAGAAGAAGACTGAAACCGGACGGTTAGGAATCAAGTCGGGCGGTTAAGAGAGAAGGGAAAAGCTGCAGCAGTCACGATGTCAAACACCAGCGGCTAGAGAAGCCACGACCAAGCCGCAGAGCCAAAATAGAGGGTAAGAGGTCGGGCGGTTGGAAGACAGACCGCACGAACGGGAGAGAAAGAGGAATCCAGCAAACAGGCCGGGGCGATAAGAAAGAGAAGAAGGGAGGCTGCGACAAGAACAGATCGCAAGCAGACAAAGAGAAACAGGCCGCGCAGACAGGGCGCAGGCAAACAAGACAGGCCGCGGGAAGAAGAAGCAGGTCGCACGGCTAGAAAGGAGCACAGAATCAGGAGCCAGAGATCGATTCCTCTGATACCATGTAAAAATAGAGAAGAACGACTAGAAAAACAGGCCGGAAGTTTGAATAATTGAAATTTTTATTATCCAAAAAGATATCATTTACAAAGGCATGGCCTCCCTTTTATAGAATGGAGGAGATAGAGGAGAGTACAAACTAACAATGTGGGACTAAATAAATGTACAAAGACTGGGCGGTTTAACATGTACAGACCGCACAGTCCGCGCGGTTAGACAACAGGCTAACCGCCCGGACATACCAGAAGAAGATGCCGCAGGAGACCGCAAGACTGCCAGACCGCCAGACCGCCAGATATACAAGTCGCTGGAGACAACCCGCAAGACCGCCGAACCATAGCAGCCACCAACTGGATATTTAGCCCGTCAGCCCCAGACCGCTAGACCGCGCGGTCTCCAGACCGTCATATTCAGACCGCCAGACCGCCTACTTCAACAGGTATTGAGGTTTTCCATCACTTATTTTTGTTGCCTTTGCACATTCCTTATTCTTTTTAAATTCAAAGTAAATTTTTATATCTGTTTTTCATCAAGTTTAATTTTATCATCATGCGTAGTGAGTATTTATTTATTCTTCTTCTATTATTTTTGAATCCTTTTTGCATCAATATGAATTCTAATCAACATTGTAAATGGTGTAAATCATTTTGTCATTCTATTAATGATTGCTATTGAGAAAGATGTGATTATAATCCGTATAGCTCATTGTTTTGAGAATCCACATCGTATGGATATTCATGTAATGAACCTACCTATTATTATTATGCGTCTCTAACGCGAGCATCTTCTTTGCCATATGGTTTGGCTTCTTTGAGGTCAAGACCTATCGGGAAGCGGTTCTTGTACTGTCAGAGCACGGATCATACTATGAAGAATTGTGAAATTGTGAAATAGCAAATAGAGGGGAGGATAAGCCGACGCTAATCAATATCTTACCACCCTCCACTTCTTACAGTACTCTTGCATCTGCAAATGAAAGATATTTCGTACCCCGTCTCTTTAGTGGGAGCATTGAAAATGTTCTCAACAGTAGTGTCATGTTTTCTTCAGCTGTTGAGCAGATATATGTGGTGCCCCCTTATTTTCTTGGGAGCACAAATGCTATCTCTATTAGCTTCCATGTTGATTCTTGTGATAACATGGTGGAGCCTCCTTACTCAATAACATCCTCATTATATTTGGATTCAAAACTAGTGGAGGATCTAATTCTATATTTATTACTATTGATCCTCTAGTTTTTCTTGATTCCACTACACATTTGTCTCTTGATCATGTCAATTTTGTAGTTTTGTAGGAGGAGCCCAAGGGGCCTAAAGCTGAGATGAGTTGTGTTGAGGAGGATGTTCTTCTAGACGAGGAAGTTTCCACCCCATCATTTACGGATGAAATCCAACTAAAAATCAAACTTTAAGCTCATCAATTTCCTGTGGTGATGTGTCCATTGCCAATAGTGATCACAGGGTGAAACCTAATAGGAGTGACACCGAGATCACTCCCTCCTATTTTGATTCCTCTATTTTGCTTTACATTTTATTCTTGTACCCTTCTCTTATTCCCCTAATAACTTCATTGATAACTTCACTTTTATGTCTAATGTATGTTTCTAGTGAGTTATTACAAGTTGTTTAGATGATATTTGATCCAGAACCACAAAGTATGGACTAAAGATTTCTCATATATGAGTAGGATTTCATCATCTGCTCCTAACTTTGTTTCATGTTCATCTATATATATTGTGTTTATTACATTTAATGCTTCAACTATTAATACCGGTTAAGGCTCACTCTCATCCTCAAGTCTTAAGGATCTTGGGGAGGGGGTAGGAATCCACTAGTCTTATGACTAATGTGTTATTATACACTCTTTTTTGGATATGAGGAAGCGCCTATCCCATCCAGATCCTAATAGTGTACTTGCAATAGAGTCAAATAGTATAGCAATGATATTATTGCCACCCGACTTTAGAGATGTGAGACCTTAGAGTGGAATGGGAGCGAGAGATTTGGTGTTTTGATGTAGCCCAAAGGATAATATATACAAACTAATGGCTAAGGCCTTTGTATGTATATAAGTAGATTTCTATGTTGCTTCCTGATAGTTTTACTTTCAAGACAACCTAAACACCTAGAGGGGGGTGAATAGGTTCTAATTTCGTGTCTATAAATCTAGGCAGAATTCAATTACAGATTAAATTATCTAGCACAGCATTCACAGAAAACTAAGCATCACAGATTGCACAATGTTTTATAGTGGTTCCCCAAGATCTGGGTACATCCACTTTCCCCCTTCACCTATCTAGCAATGTGCTAGATTCGGCCAAACTTCCACTATACTCAGATCCTCAGATCCTACAGCTCAGAACCAGGATAGGTTCCTACAACTCAGGCTCAACAGCCCTACCTCAGCCTTGCCTCAAGGCCTACCACTCAGAGAATAATCTTCTCCTACACTCAGGCAAATAGCCCTACCACTCAGAGATCACCTCTCCTACACTCAGCCTTTATAACACAGGCTTACAACTCAGATCTGTGTAAACAGATCCTACAGAAATTTAGAAAAAGATATTTTGATGTCTTGCCTTTGTTGAGAGAGAAGAGGACAAGACACTTCTTGATCAGCTGATGAAATCAACTGAATCTGAGCTTTCTTCAAAGCTTCTTGAATCTGAACTTAGCTGAGTTGATTTCCAAACAGCTTCTTGAGAAACCACTGATGGCTTCCTTCTTCTTCTTCAAGATGACTGGATCTCCCTCTATCCAACACCTTTTCTGATACTTCAGACTTCTTCTTCTTAGACCTTCTGATGAAGATCTTCTTTTCACTTTCTTGAATTGAAACTTCAACAGGATCATAATCCTTCTGTTTCTTCTTCTTAGATCTTCTTCTTTTATTTATCTTAGCTTGGCTGTCTATTTAATTCCTTCTGAATGTGTCTATTTATAGACTTTCTTCATGGTAACCGGCTGATCCGGTTTCTAACTGTTTTCTGACAGGTCTGACAGCTTCAGTTAAACGGTGGCAACCCACAGCTGTCAAGTCTTCAAATAGTTCTTGTACCTTAGCCTTGGACAGCAAAATGTCGAGACAGTCAGTTAGAAAGTGTCGAGACAAATCTGTCTATTTGTGTCGACACAAGTGACTTTGGTGCCGACACAGTCTTTGATGATGTCGACTAAGTTGCCTTTAAGTCGACACAGCTTCTTCAGAAAATAACTTGGTCTAGACTCTGCAGTGTGTCGACACAAGTCCTGTGTGTCGACACAGTTGTTGTAGATTCAGAATTTAGTATGTGTCGACTCAGCCTTCTGGTGTCGACACAGCAATCTTCAATTCTGCCAAAATGTGTCGACTCAGTCTTCTGGTGTCGACACAAGCATAGTCGACTTCTGCCAATATGTGTCGACTCAGTCTTCTGGTGTCGACACATCCACCCAGTGTCGACACAGTTGTGGTCGACTATCTTCTTCTGTGAGTCGACTATCTTTCTCTGGTCGACTATCTTTCACTAGTCGACTAACTTTCTCTGGTCGACTATCTTTCACGGTGTCGACACTGCTTTCTCTGGTCGACTATCTTTCACTAGTCGACTATCTTCTTCTGTGTCGACACTGCTTCCCAGTGCTGAGGTCGACGATTTTCTTTATGTGTCGACACTGCTTCCCAGTGCTGAGGTCGACGATTTTCTTTATGTGTCGACACTGCTTCCCAGTGCTGAGGTCGACGATTTTCTTTATGTGTCGACACTGCTTCCCAGTGCTGAGGTTGACGATTTTCTTTATGTGTCGACACTGCTTCCCAGTGTCGACATAAATGTGGTCGACCATCTTTCTCTGTGTCGACACTGATTTTCTGAAGTGTCGACACAAATATTCAGAAGTGTCAACACAGTCTTCAGGTGTCGACATGTGGACTTAGAATATTTTTCTGCATTCTTTAATACTTCTTCACCTGCACATGTCAACTCAAAACAACATCAAATACACCTTGATGTATATCATTGAGCTAAGTTGGGCTTCTTCAAATCAGGTACACATTTTCCAATGTACCCAACACTTTCACATATATATCTAATGTGATGATATACCGTAGCCTTACAAGGAAATCATTTTAGGCTTGAGAATATGCACGTTACCCGATTGGGATAGAGTGTGATAGTTTGTTGTTAGTGGTAGTCTAACTCACCTAGAGGATGGGTGAATAGGTGACTTGCACTTTTAATTGAGTCTTTTCATATTTCAGCAAATAAGTAAAAATTATAGCACACGCATAGCAAGCAAACAGTTGTTTATAGTAGTTCCTCATGGTCTGGGCACATCTAATTTTCCTCTACACCTATCTAGCAATGAGCTAGACTAGGCAAACTCCTCTAAATACTTAGCTCATTGAGCTTACACCTCAGATCCCTCAGGATCTCTCAGATTTTTCCCAGATCCTATCTCAGACTTATCAAGAAGTCCTGCCTCAGGCATATATGCCCTACCACTCAGAGTGCTCCAACTCCTACATCTCAGAACCCCTCCAGGTTTCATAATTCAGACTTATCCCAAGTCCTACCTCAGATTTATCAAGAAATCCTACATCTCAGGTTGGGAGCACAACCCTGCAACTCAGGCACAAAGGGCCTACATCTCAGGCACAAAGGCCTTACAGAAAAAGTAATTTAGAATTGTAACAGAATTCTAAAAGATAAGGCATGAAGCTTCAGCACTTCTATTATTCCAGCTTTGAAGGCTAGGTCTGGAGCAGGTCCCTGAAAAGAGTATTCTTCAGGTTGCACGGGTTAGGGCTTGGTCCTCCTTGATCTTCTCCTCCAACAGATGAAAGATGATCTATCTTGAGTCTGATGACTCTCCTTGTTATTCTAAAGGCTCTCAGAAAGAACTTACTTCCTTTCTCAAGAGTATAGTGTGCCATCTTAGGTTTCACGATTTGAGCAATGACACTATTCTATTGACCTGGAACTTCATCTTATAGTCTTTGACACACTGTAATGGTCTTGAGAATACATCTTATCAAAGCATGGACAAGAATATAATATCTTATCCCTGCTCTCTACGCCAACGCCAAAATTGACTTCTGCCAAGCAGTCTGGGCTTCAACGATAACATTTTGAGTATACTCCATGGTACCGATGAGTGGAAACTTTATTCTCAACGGTTTCTGCCTTGGCATTGAGTTCAACGCTTTCAGCGGTTTCTCCACGATAACACTGAGATAAGGCTTTGTTCTCAGCGGTATCTTCCTTGGCGCTTAATTTTGTGGCTTTCAGTGACTTCTCCATGGTAACATTGAGATAAGGCTTTGTTCTCAGCAGTATGTCAACAATACAGTTGACCTCTAATATACCATCTCAGTGGTATAATCCATCTTTGCTCTAAACCTGTTTTAGAGACAATACCAATTGTCATGCATACACATAAGTAGATATACTATCAAATACAATATGCTTAGCATTTTAAATAATGCTTCTTCAAATCTAGGAATATTGAGGACAATATTCCCAATAGGGTGGCCATCTTGGTCAGTAGGGCTGTCCTCCTAGCCTGATCTATTATATGTGGAGAGGTATTACTTATTGTGCCAACATTCTTCAAACCAAATGACATAACACAATATAAATAGCAATAATCATTCATGATATACGATGTATGAGGGATATCGGGGTAAGCATTTGTATTTGATAGTATCATAAGAAGGGATTGAGGAAACTCATGATGGAGAAGGCTACTGTGGAATCGACTAGAGAGCCTATCAGTCCGCTACTATTTTTAACCACACAGAGCTGAGTGTGATCTCTTCGGGTCCACCCTCTGGAGTCTCTATTGGACTAGAGGCCGTTAATTCCATATAGTTGTCCGCCCAAGGGGTGGATGCTTCCACAATTAACTGCCCAAACTAAGAGGTTCTCTACTTAAGCAAACTCAGCAGTTGTCTTCCAAACATGGGGCAATATCTACAATAGCAGGATCTAAAGATCGTGTGTTTGAACTGTGGAGGCCAAAAATGTACCCAACCTCCATACTTTGCGGCGAGACTTAAAGAGGATAGGGGAATCGAGAATCGCAAGCAATCAGTTACTAACCCTTGATGTTTGGGTGGATAGAGCACAGAAAAAGGGAGCTTGCCACGAGCATGTGGCGAACAGCACATTGGCCCACATCAGAGAATACCACTTGTTGTGGATGATATTATTTTTGTAAAGAGCTATTTTAGGCTATTACAGGCGAAAAGTGCTAGAGAAATAGGAAATAGGGGTGACTATGAACTTATAACATCTACTATAGGGTAGATTTTGGGTTGAGTTTAGTGTCCCCCAATGGGCACCATTGTCCCTCTATTTATAAATATGCTCCTCTCAAGATATAAGAGAATCCGAGCAAGAGAGAAAAAGAGAGGGTGTGTTTTTACAATAGGCTATAACTGCACAAGCCACTACTAACTAAGGAGAGAGAGAGAGCTAGGGTATAAACACGAAATATTTGACCGGACCCCTCGAGACTTGGCTACTATTGAGGGTTGGCCGGACTAGTTGGCAGCCGAGGCTAGATAAGGGGTCTTAGCTACTCAAGACGTAACCGCCCGCCCTGCTAAGACTTGGAGGGTCCGTTCTTACAAGCAAGGTAACTGCCCCTACCATCAAGCGCCAAAAGCTTGCTTTGACTAAACAGGACTGACTGCAGCTACGACGCTAGATTCTGGGTTAACAATTGCGGTTCCTCTAGATATTTTTGATATTGGCTGTAGATTTCTCATTTTTTAGGAAGTTATTGAGATCTTAAATCACTATGGAGTTATTCCGACTCATTTGTCTCAAAACTCTATAGTATCTATCGATCAATTCCTTTGTGAGATATCTGCGGACAAAAGTTGTTAGTTTTTCTTTTGATATCTTCAGGAGTTTATTCCTTGTTTGATCTTTGAAGGAAGGTAAAAATATGGAACAATTCAAAGGTTTTCTATACTTTGGAGCAAGCGGCCTGAGAACTTTGAATCTGTTGAGTAGGGTCCATAATTGGACAGAGAAGTTTTTTTGGGTGACTTTGGCAGTCCAACACTGAACCGACAGTTCGCAAAGAGAAATGCTTTAAACCATCAAAGCTAGGGTAAGTTGAAAAGGATATCTATGATTTCCTTACAGGCTATATCCTTGAAATAGATTACTACTTGTCATTGGCGTCTACCGTTGTTGAATTACCGTTGATGAAAGTTAGTATTACTGGTGATACTATCATTTTGTAAGCCCTAATACTATTTCTGATCACTTAGGTCCGATTACTGGCGATCGTAACCACTTGATCGGTGAAAATAAGTCCCCAAAAAAGAGCCTTAATCTTCTTTCAGCGGTCTTGACGGTTCCCTGAAACACCCTCAAAAGTCAAAAAGGTGTACATTGTGCTGGCTCAGTGAGAGAAAAAGAGGAAGAGAGACCAAGAGAAGAAATTCAGATGATGCAGACACTGCTACCAAATCATTTGTTTGGAGTGGCATCATTTGTTTAGAGTTTGAAGGATACTCACGGCAGTACCTTGATGTGGTGGGGAGATAATGGAAAAAATGTTACGATATCAAACTCCCTTCCTTCTTGGAAAGGTGACAAGGTTTCTCTCCATACTAAGGCTCCGTTTGGGAGGGCTTATTTTTATCGGTCAAGCGGTCACGACCGCATGAACTGGACCTTAATTAAGGCCCGATTCATGCGATCATGACCGCTTGACCGGAGAAAATAAGCCCTCCCAAACGGAGCCTAAATTACTAATCCGATCATGATTGCCTTGTATGGTAGGAGAAATTACAGAAAGATGGAGAATATGCGGCCAACCGATCTATCTGTAGCAACCGCCAAGACACTGTGTAGGAGTGTATTTATGAGCCACTTCAAGGGTCTCGGACTTCGTCACACTTTGAAGGCCAATGAAGACATGCAAGAAGAGCTAGATATAAGTTCATTTAAGATCCGTTCGTATGCACGGAATTGAGTTCTTGAAATTGGAATTGAACGACTAATTCCAATTTTATCATTCATTTACATGCTTGAAATTGTAATTGGAATTTTAATGAATTTTGTGCAATTGATTTTGAACTAAATACAATTCTTTTCAATTTATATAAGAATTGAGCAATTACGACCAAGACATATTTTTCTCCCAAGCGTTCATTTTTTTGCCTGGCCACCATTTTTCGTCCGGCCCCCCATTTTTCCCCCGGTCGTCCGTTTTTCGTCCGGGTGAGTGTTTTTCCCCCGGGCGCGAGTTTTTTCGCACGAGCGCACGTTTTTTGCCTGGGGAGAAGTTTTTCTCCCAAGCACCTTTTTTTCGCTCGGAAGGCAATTTTTATCCCGGGCGAGCGATTTTCTCCCGGACACGAGTTTATTTCGCCCGGGCGAGAGTTTTTTCGCCCGGGCGCGCGTTTTTCGCCCGGACGCGCGTTTTTCGGTCGGACGCGTGTTTTTCGGCAGGGAGCAAGTTTTTCGCCCGAGCGCGACTTTTTTCTCCCGAGCGCTCGTTTTTTCACCCTGTCGCGCGTTTTTTGGCCGGGGGCGCTTTTTTTGGTCGGGGCGCGCTTTTTCGGCCGGGGGCGCGCTTTTCGGCCGGGGGCGCGTTTTTTGCCCGTGCGCGCTCTTTTCGCCAGGGGGCGCGCTTTTCGCCCTGGCGCGCGCTTTTCACCCGGGCGCGCTTTTCGCCAGACGCAAATATTTTTGCCCGGCGCAAGTATTTCGCTCGACATTAGTATTTTTTGCCCGACGGAGGTATTTTTTGTCCGGCGCAAGTATTTTTGCTCGGGCGCCCTATTTTCGCCCAGGCGGGCCTATTTCGTCCCGGCACCCGTTTTTAGCTCGTGCATGCTTTTTTTGCTCGAGCGCCAGTTTTTCTCACGGGCCCCCGATTTTTGCCCGGGGACCCGTTTTTTGCCAGGGCGGCCGTTTTTCGCCCGGGTGCCCGATTTTCGCCCGGGCGCCCGTTTTCTGCCCGTGCACGGGTTTCTCTCTCGGACGCGCATTTTTAGCCCGTGCTTGCGTTATTCGCCCTGGCGTGTCTTTTTTCGCCCAGGCGTGCGTTTTTTCGCACGGCCGCACATTTTCTCGTTTGGGCGCCCGTTTTTTCTCCCAAATGCACGTTTTGTTGCCCCTGCGCATTTTTTGCACCCAAGCACGTTTTTTTTTTCGAGCACGATTTTGTACTCGAGTGTTTATTTTTCTGTCTAGATGCACATTTACTATAATATATGTGAAAAAATATTAGATTTTTCATAATATTTTCTAATTCTTAGATTGAAATTTATTTAACAAATGAACAAAAGAATTGATCAATTTCACAATATTTACTAAGGCTCCGTTCGTTTCGCAGGAATTAAAATGCAGGAATTGGAATTGACTTCAATTTCAATTTCTGCGGGAATTTGAATTGAAGTCAATTCCAATTCTGTCGTTCGGCAAAATGCAGGAATTTCGACATGGAAATTTAAATTATTAATTCCACTATTTCGCTCAATATTAGAATTTTTCAATCCGAGCATGCGCTTTTCACCCGGGCGCCCATTTTTTTTGCCAGAGTGCATATTTTTTCGCCTGACACACATTTTTTGCCCGGGAGCGCATTTTTTACAAGGAGCGCGGTTTTCGCCTGAAAGCGCATTTTTTTGCCCGGACGTGCGCACCCGAGCGAAAAATGCGCGCCGACGAAAAATTCGTGCCCGGGCAAAAAATTTGCGCCGGTACGAAAATTTCGCACCCGAAAATATTCGTTCCCTGGCGAAAAATTTGCTCCCGAGCAAAAAATTCACGCCCGAGCGAAAAATTCGCGCCCGGGCGAAAATTGCGCGCCAAAGCAAAAATGCGCGGTCGGGCGAAAAATGCGCACCGGGGCAAAAAATTGGCGCCCGGGCGAATAAAATCGCATCCAGACGAAAAATTCGCGTCCGGGAGAAAATTTCGCGTCCGGGCGAAAAATTCGCGGCCGGGCGAAATATTTTCGCCCAGGCGAAAAGTACGTGCACAGGTCGAAAAATGTGCGCCAGATCAAAAAATTCACGTCCGGGCGAAAAATGCGTGCCCACGCGAAAAATTCGCTTCTGGACGAAAAATACGCTCACAGGCAAAAAATACAACCCGACCGAAAAATACGCCCCCGGCCGAAAAATGCGCCCCCAACCGAAAAATGCGATCCTGGGTGAAAAAATATGCGGACGAGAAAAAAATTGTGCCCCCGACCAAAAAAATCACGTCCGGGTGAAAAATTAGCGACCGAGAAAAAAATCGCGCTCGGGCGAAAAAATCGAGCCCGGGGAAAAATCGCGCTCGGACAAAAAAATCACGTCTGGGAGAAAAAATCGCGTTTGGGCGAAAAATGGGCGCCTGGGCGAATAATAACGAATTCCGACGAAAAATTCGCGCCCGGGCAAAAAATTTTCATTCGGACGAAAAATCCGCGTCCGGGTGAAAAAATCGCGTCCTGGCAAAAAATCCGCGCTTGGGCGAAAAATTCGTGCACGGGCGAAAAATTCGTGTCCAGACGAAAAATGCGCGCCTAGACGCGCATTTTGGCTCAGGCGAAAAATGCACAGTCGGGCGAAAAATGAGCGTCAGGGAGTAAATGGTCGCCCGGGCGAAAAAAAGCGCTCGGTCGAAAAATGCGGGCTCGGGCGAAAAATGCGTGTCCGGGCTTAAAATGCGATCCCGGGCAGAAAAATGTGCGTCTCGTCGAAAATTTCTCTCTTTGGCGAAAGATGCGGTCCTGGGCGAACACCATAATTTGTGTTGATATATTTTTGAAAGAGTCGGAGACGCACTGGTAGAGGTGGGAATCACAAAGATCTCGTGGAGTAAGAATTGAGGGAGCCGTGTTTCTTCTATAATCAATTCCAATTGAAATGAATTCCAATTCCAATATAATATTAGGTGGAAAACAATATTCTCCCATACAGCAAGAGTTCGTGCATGTAAGTTTTGCTGATCTCTTTCTAAAATTAGAGGATGCTGGCTTCCATGTGGACGAAGCCGCTTCTCGTGAGGGTGAAGAACCCACGGATGAAGGGGAGGAGAAATAGAAAGAGGAGACAGAGATAGGAGAAAATGTAATGTAATAGAAGAAAATGGAGGAAGAAGAAAAGAAAAAAATAAATAAAGGAAGCAGCTGAGTTGAAAAACATAGAGGGGAAAAGAGGGTGGGGAGTATGAAGAGGAAACAAAGTCTGGCACCAAGACTTCTAGTTGATATTGCTCCTCGGAATAAATACTACGTGTCTGCGTGCGTTATTCTCACCTAGAAACAGAATGTCGGGAAAATCTTATGGTTCTGCGGTTCTGTCGGAAGCTCCCCTGATGGTTCTAAAAACTAGAATGCAAAAAAGGAGAAGATGATGGTGCTTCACTTTCTATTTTGATATTAAATTATATCCGCAGACAATTTTTTGTTGGGTTGAACACCTTATTATGTTGTTTTTTAATTGAAATGAAAGCAAACCCTTTTTTATTCTTTGGCCTATTTTTATTTGAACTTAGGCTCTGTTTGGGACAACTTATGCTGATCTATAATCTCTACTTAAAACGCAAAAGTTGTTTTATAGCTGTTTGTTTGTGCAGCTTATATAAAATCACTTATTTTAAAACAGATTATAAGTTGATTTTTTATAAGCTATCCGGGTCCGGCTTACGATTACTCATAAGCGCTTATTTCTTAAAAAAAGTCATATGGGTGATTTTTTCTCCGGATGTGATTTTTTCGTTCGGACGCGAATTTTTCACTCGGGCTCGAATTTTTCGCTCAGACTCGAATTTTTCGCCCGGGCGCAAATTTTTCGCCCGGGCGCAAATTTTTCGTCCGGGCATTTTTTCGTCCGGGCGCATTTTTTCGTCCGGGCGCATTTTTTTCGCCCGGTCGCGTTTTTCCCCCGAGCACGTTATTTTTTCGCCCGGGCACATTATTTTTTCGTCCGAGCGCGTTATTTTTTCGTCCGGGCGCGTTATTTTTTCGCCCGGGCGCGTTATTTTTTCGCCCGAGCGCGTTATTTTTCGTCCGGGCGCGTATTTTTCGCCCGGGCGCATATTTTTCGCCCGGGCGCGTTTTTTTCGCCCGACCGCATTTTTTCGCCCGGACGCGTTTTTTCGCCCGGACGTGTTTTTTCGCCCGTGCGCGATTTTTTCGCTCGGGCGCGATTAATTTGCCCGGGCGTGAATTTTTCGCCCGGGCGCGAATTTTTCGCCCGGACGCTATTTTTTCGCCCAGGCGCGATTTTTTCGCCCGAACGCGAATTTTTCGCCCGGAGGCGATTTTTTCGCCCGGAAGCGATTTTTTCGCACGAAAATGATTTTTTCACCCAGGTGCGCTAAGAAGCGATTTTTTCGCCCGGAAAAAAAACGTGCTCGAGCGAAAAAAACGCGCCCGGGCGAAAAAAACCGCGGTCGTGCGAAAAAATTGCGCCCGCATAAAAAAAATGCACCCGGTTGAAAAAAATCGAGCAGGCGAAAGAACGCGATCGAGCGAAAAAACTCAACCTGACGAAAAAATCACGCCCGGGCGAAAATAAACCAGCTTGGGCGAAAACAATCTTGACTGGACGAAAAAAATCGTGACGGGCGAAAAAACACGTCCGAGCGAAAAATCGCCCCAAGCAAAAAAATCGTGCACGGATAAAAAAAACGCGTACAAACAAACAAATCCTTATGAATGAATGAAATTTTAGATAAGCATTTTTGGACAAACTATCCAAACAGTCGACTGCTTATTCATTATTGATTATATAAAATCTATATTCAACTATCAATTTTTAATTAGCGGCTTATTCATCATCCTAAGCTGTCCCAAACAGAATCTTACTCTTACCGCTGACATATAATCTTTGCCATAATTGTCTCGTGCAAACACCCTAAACCCTAGAACCTTCGTGGTCTCAAAGGAACCGAAAAACCTATATAATATATTATGCACATTTCTTACGAGCATATTGACTTTATCTGCGCTGATCTCCATATTCGACATTAATAAGTCTTTCAAATGTTGTAGTTTTAATACGAGCATTGTCTTTGAGAAGAATCTGACACTTTGAGGAAGAAGACAAGCATGATTGCATAAATGCGACTTGAACGAGATGATACTACCATAGTCTTTAACCAATTAAAATCATGGGTTGACCATAGATAGTTCCAAAATTTAGGTACTATAACCGATGTGGTATAGTACGTCTTTTGAAAATACGTCTTGTACATGCATTTTCAGGAAAAGTGTTCAACATCAAAGTTGTAGATCTCATCGAGATCTACAACTTTCGTGTTGAAGACTTTTCCTGAAAATGCATGTACAAGACGTACTTTGGAAATACACCCATATTTCGCGTCTTTTAGAAATACGTCTTGTACATGCATTTTCAGGAAAAGTGTTTAACACGAAAGTTGTAGATCTCGATGAGATCTAAAACTTTGGTGTTGAACACTTTTCGTAAAAATGCATGTACAAGACGTATTTCTAAAAGGCGCGAAAAATTGGGAAAAAAAAGTGCGAATAATCAAAACTGTAGTGCGGATAACAACAACCTGCTAAAAAATCCTTGTTGATATAATAGCATTTATGATCAGATATTTCTATCTTCCCGAGAATAATATGAATGATAATCCCTACAAAATTAATGACAGAATTTGGAGCAAATCTTGCCGGTCAGAAAGGCTTGTCCGCCTAGTTTGTGCTAAAAAAATTTAAGATTCTTCTTGGGAATCCAAGGGGTTCTCTAGGGCCAGAGTTTAGATTGACCAATTGGGTAGGTGTCTGTGACATTGCTTTCCTTGGAGAGGCCATCTTAGTTATAAGGATATCTTCATTGATGCACGACAAAGCTAGTCATTCACCTAGACCTCCCTTGATACAGGGGTGTGATAGAGGTCGGCGGTGATCCAGAATTTTAAATACCTTTTGTAAGACCCCCCTCCCGGAACACAAGACACGGCACGAGAGAAGTCAAATGCCCAGAACAGCCGCCTTGCGGTAGCATTAGCACTCGGGCTAGCCTGTACTACAAGACGTCAATTCTGCCGGCCTTTACCAATATCAATCATGTTAACCCAACCAGAATAATAAAATCAGACGTCAAATCCACGCAAAGCATATAATAGTCCAAAAATACAACAAATAAAGAAGCTACAACAAGCTTCTAAACTATTATAGTACAAGTAAGTTTGCCCTAAAGGGCTACAACAAAAGTCTCTCAAAGACTCACATCAGTCACCGACGGTAACGACCGTACCGTCCCCTCAAGCCCTGTCGTCCTGGCCTGGCTGTCCTGCTGCAAAGCCTACAACTGCTCTGACTGCGGGGTTTCCTCCTAAAAAGGAAGACATAGCAACCGTTAGTCATAAAGACTAAGTGACTATCACATCCGCTCTCCCGGCGACTCCTCGGCACCGGGCGGGGAAAGGAACAGGGTACAGTATATCTATATAAAACAATAGTACAAACAGGTGGTAAAGAGTGATCAGTAAACAATGTATATATATAGCAGCACAATAATTGAGCAAACCAATTGCCCTAGCAGTTCTATCGTCTATAGCAGAATATGAAAGAGTAAAGCTACAACAGAAAGTAACTCAACTTATATGAATGCTCATACAAACATATAAGTTGAGGATCAGCTCAACAGTAAAGTAACTTCTCGTATAAGGGTGCTCATACAAACTTATATGATGAGGATCTTGTGTATGTAATGTAATGCAATGCCATGAATGTTATGCAATGACTCACCTATGATCATGCACAAGCAATTGTTGTGTCGACACAGACTCTTAGTTCCCACTTTTCGAGTATGTAGCAAACCTCTCAGGCGTCATCCGTCGTGGTCAGACGGTGACAGAAGAGCGGGCATCTCCACTACTAGGCTGGTCTCCACACTACCTGGCCTAGGCCTTCGTACGCCTCAATGCTAAGAACACAACAGCGGAGCTCACGCGCGTACTACGACTCAGCGGGAGTCTCGGGTAGATGTGCACTGAGAACAAAGCCCCGAACTTGCCTATGATGTGACCCAGAAGGAGCCTTGGAAAGAGCACGAGGACCAAGCCTAACCGTTTACTTGGCACGGAAGGAGCACCAGGGATGAGCACCGAGGACCAAGCCCAACCGCCCAAGGTCTAACCGTCAACTCCCGTTGGTGTGACAACTGGCGAGCCCGTAGACCTGACACACTATCCTTAACCCAGGATTACGACACCACGTGTCGACTCACACCGCATGCAATCTCAAATTTCGAGCTCAACAGCTCACAATGGCTCCTTACCGAGTCCCTTAACAACACATTCGATCAAGTGCGGCAAATACTCACGCACTATCAACCCTTCCACATATTCATGCACTAACCTTATTCAATCTTCTTCCACATAATATTCATCGCCTGCTAGTATCAAGCTCATCTTATTGATTCTCATATCTAGTTTGTGTATACAATCCAACTCGTCTATCCACTAGTTCACCTAGGGATCTATCAACCAAATCACTTCAATATAGTATGTTTCACCTCGTTATTTGATTACAAAGGATCAATCCAACAACTCACAACAAACTTCACGCTAACTAGCCACAATCTCTCTAATAATTCTAAATTAGGTTTACATAAACAAAAGAAGAAAGCAAGCAGGAATTGTATAGAATACACAACTTCAAATAAGAATTCCTGATGCTACAGAAATCCGGTGAGAACGTTTAACCTCTCGTTGGAAAGGTATTTCCAAGGGCTACGACTTTCGTGTTTAGTCGGAAGCCCAGATCTGTCCGTATCACACTTGGAATCGGCTTCTAAGACCGCTACGTTCAGAATACAGTTTCTGCACGTTTATATTATTAGCCATCTATTTCGATCAGGTTTTCCCGTGTCTACAGACTTCGCCTAAAGACGTGTAACCACTCGTTGGAAAGGTCTCTCCAAGTCCTATGACTTTTGTGTTTAGTCGGAAGCCCGGATCTGGCCATATCATACCTGAAAATGGCCACGAAGATTGCTGTGCGCAGAAAGCAGATTTCTGCGCTCATCCTAAGGCGGAACGAACGACATCGCTTCGTCTTCCTCCTCTATCCGATCTTCTCATTTCACATCAGAAATTCCTCCTCCCTTATTCACCCTCATATGGCCATTTCTCTTCACGAAACCATTGATACGCCCAAAATAGATTTACGTAGTAACGCAAGTATACGTGTCGAATCAAGTATTATAGAGTAAGAAGTGATCGTTCCCTCGAGGAAGTGATTGATTAGTGCTCACAATTACTAGCCCCTCCTATTCTTTAAATTCAAGCGATAAATTTAAGGTGATTTAATTGCGAGAATTTTAGAGACAATAATAAAGAAAAACTAATTTTATCTTACTTCGTTTACTTTTTCTGAATTGGAGAATTAGTCTCGTATGTTGTTTTTCTTAGACTATTGTGATGAATTTTTTTAGTGACCTCTCATGATTGGTTGATTACTATCCTGCAATGATTTTTTAGATGGATGACATTATCTCTCGATCTCCGAAATCCGCTTATCCTAATTCCCCTAGTTATCTCTAACTTAGGCGGATTTAGAATAACATGAAGGTTTAAAATCGATGTTGCTAACTCAAGACGAAATCTCTTCCTCTCTTGACGTTATATTAGGGTTTATGTTATACTTACACCGCTCCTATCTCGAATCTTGTAGTGCAGTAAAAAGATGGAATTTTGACTAAAAGAATTACGCGACTCCTCTCTCGAATTTTGTCGCATAAAATGAGGATTCAACCCTAGACTAGCGAGACTCCTCTCTCGAATCTCGCCTCGCTATCTAGAAGAAGAACACTTGCTCAAAAATTCCACAAATAAAGTACATAAACCTAATAAAAATAGATCATCAACCAAACATGAAAGTAAAATTGAAATCAAATCATCACAATGAGTCTAAGTACTTACAACACACAAGACTTTTAAAAATTAGTTCATAACGATGGAGAAATCACACACCATGGTTGGAAAGTTCTTACAAAACATGATGGAAATTAGTCCTAACCGCTGTAGAATCTTTTTCCCGAGGTTGCTCGCTTGATCCGTCCGGAGATTCGTCGTCTTCTTCGCGAAAGAAGAGCAACCCTAGGTTTTCTTCTTCTCATCCTCTCCTCTCTCTAATGGAATTCTCATGATATATCTCATTTGGTGTAGTTATTTCCTCCAAAAAAATGTAGGCACCTCTTTGTAAAGAAGCAACTTTTCATATTTGAAAACGACGCCAATTTTAAATTTCAAAATCTGAAATTCGTCCAGACCACGTTGCAACCTACTTTTCTACGCGTTGTGACCTGTTTTCCTGGTTATGATTCTTTGGGCACATTTCTTTCTCCAATAAAATTCTTTGGCAATCTCGCACTAATACATTAGAAAAAGACCAGATTAGCTCTAAATTAAATAAATATGAATTAAATTCTCATTTCTATTTTATTTAAACTCATTTTAAGCATTTATAGCGGATATTAAGATTGCAAATTCGGCTAGATAACTTCTTTTTGAGAAGTTATCACACCTCCACACTTAAACCTTTGCTAGTCTTTAGCAAAGACAATACTTATTATCGAAATTAAGTGAGAGGAAATAATCATAATATTAATTTCCAAGATCCTTCTTCTCACACCGTCAACTCCCGTCAGTGTGACGACTGGCGAGCCCGTAGATCTGACACACTATCCTTAACCCAGGATTACGACACCACTTGTCGACTCACACCGCATGCAATCTCACATTTCGAGCTCAACGGCTCACAAGGGCTCCTTATTGAGTCCCTTAACAACACATTCGATCAAGTGCGGCAAACACTCACGCACTATCAACCCTTCCACATATTCATGCACTAACCTTATTCAATCTTCTTCCACATAATATTCATCGTCTGCTAGTATCAAGCTCATCTTATCGATTCTCATATCTAGTTTGTTTATACAATCCAACTCGTCTATCCACTAGTTCACCTAGGGATCTATCAACCAAATCACTTCAATATAGTATGTTTCACCTCGTTATTTGATTACAAAGGATCAATCCAACAACTCACAACAAACTTCACGCTAACTAGCCACAATCTCTCTAATAATTCTAAATTAGGTTTACATAAACAAAAGAACAAAGCAAGCAGGAATTGTATAGAATACAGAACTTCAAACAGGGATTCCTGATGCTACAGAAATCCGATGAGAATGTTTAACCTCTCGTTGGAAAGGTATTTCAAAGGGCTACGACTTTCGTGTTTAGTCGGAAGCCCAGATCTGGCCGTATCACCCTTGGAATCGGCTTCTAAGATCGTTTTGTTCAGAATACAGTTTCTGCACGTTTATATTATTAGCCATCTATTTCGATCAGGTTTTTCCGTGGCTACAGACTTCGACTGAAGACATGTAACCACTCGTTGGAAAGGTCTCTCCAAGGCCTACGACTTTTGTGTTTAGTCGGAAGACCGGATCTGGCCATGTCATACCTGAAAATGGCCACGAAGATTGTTGTGCGCAGAAAGCAGATTTCTGCGCTCATCCTAAGGCAGAACGAACGGCATCGCTTCGTCTTCCTCCTCTAGCCGATCTTCTTATTTCACATCAGAAATTCCTCCTCCCTTATTCACCCTCATATGATCATTTCTCTTCATGAAACCATCCCTCATCTTCACATAGAAGGAAGGAGAGGTTGAAGACACCACTATCCATAGAGCACAAGCCCTAGAATGGACTTTTCCTAGGGAAATCATCATCTCGCAAGTCTAGACTCTTTTGAGTCAACATCTCCCCTATAATAACTACAGATCTAGCACCAAGGAGAGGGGAGGAAGCTCACCTCGTTTCCGGCGTTTCCGCCATTTCCGACCATGGATCTCGTCACCCTTCGCGGCGACACCTTCTTCTACTCGACAGCGTTGGTTCTCCACGGGATGAAAGTTGCTCCAGCACCAGTCTCTCCACAGAAAAGGCTTGGGTAGAGGATGAAAAACGACCAAAGTTTCAGAAATCCTATATATATAGGACCTACACAGGTAGGGACACGCCCGTGTCCCTACCCGTATCCTGCTCGGGTGAAGCGTCGTCGACAGTTAAAGTGTCGTTTGGACACAAACACGGGTAGGGACATGCCTGTGTCCACTACCCGTGTCCACTACCCGTATCTACACGACACGGTCGTTTTCATGTACGTGTTCTACCCGTGTCCTTCTCGGGAGACACGGGCGGCTTTTTGGAGATATTCACACGGGTAGGGACACGCCCGTGTCTCTACCCATGTCCTGCTCGGGAAACATTTCGACACATTTTACATGGTTAGGGACACGCCTGTGTCTCTACCCGTGTCCTGCTCGGGACACATGATCGATGATGTCAGTTACACATACGGTAGGGGACATGCCCGTTCCTAGACCCGTGTCCTCATACACACGGGTAGGGACACGCCCGTGTCACTACCCGTGTCCTTCTCTGGAAATTTCACGATTTCCCAACCCAGGTACTAGAGCACCACATGGGTATGGACACGCTCGTGTCACTACCCGTTCCTACTCTGGACTGACTTCTCTTCCCTGAGGCCAAATCATCTCTCCTGACTCAAAAGTGCGCACGAGGGGCCTAGCGCGAATTGGGACGTTACAAATTCTATGAACAAAATAAAAGATTTCGTCCCCGAAATCAGGCTAAGGCTATGGAGAGAGGAAAGCATGAAAAATAAATTAAAACATGCTTTTAAATTTTACCTGGAGGAAACAACTCCGGGTAGCGCTTTTGCATCAAGTCCGCCGGCTCCCATGTATACTCCTCATTCCCATGATTAGACCACAGCACCTTTACCAAAGGAACCCTCTTGCAGAGCAAAATCCTTATCTCGTTGTATACTATCCGCACTGGCTCTAGTCGAACAGATCTATCAGTCGCTACTGCTCCATCAATGGTGGGAATATGTTGATCGGGCCGCAACAGTGCCTTCCGGAGAGACGACACATGGAATACGTCATGAAGATTCTCCATCTCTGGTGGTAACTCCAACCGGTAGGCCAAAGGGCCAATCTTTTCCAATATAGTGTAAGGCCCAACATACCTTGGGCTGAGCTTCTTCATATCACGTACATGTGACACTCCATGCATCGGCCGGATCTTCAGGAACATTTTGTCACCCACTTGAAATTATACCACCCGGTGCTTTGCATTATAGTATTTAGCATGCTGACTTTGAGCCTCAAGCATGCGGTCCCGTATTTGTCTAACCACCACATCGGTATCATCGATGTACTCGATTCCTAAAACTTTTGGGTCGTCATCTTGTACCCATGACAAGGGGGTTCTACACCTTCTTCCGTAAAGGGATTCATGGGGAGCCATCCCGATACTGGTCTGGTGACTGTTGTTATATGAAAATTTCACCAAGGGTAAGAGCCTTTCCCACGGCTCTCCTCTATCCAATATGAATAGCCTCAATAGATCCTCCAATATTCTGATGGTCCTCTCAGATTGCCCGTCCGTCTGAGGATGAAATGTTGTGCTAAAGGTAAGATGTGAACCCAAATACGCCTGTACCGCCTTCCATTCTTTAGAGGTAAACCAACCATCCTGGTCAGAAACAATCGTCTTTGGCACACCATGATACCGTACAAACTGCTCCATAAAGAGGCGTACCAAAACATCCACTTGAGCTTCTTTCTTCATATGGATAAACCTGGCTACCTTTTTCAGGCGGCCAACGATCACCCATACTGAATCTTTTCCTGAGCGTGAGCGAGGCAAACCGTGGACGAAGTCCATGGAGACATCCTCGAACTTCCACTCGGGGATGGGCAATGACTGTAATAATCCACCGGGGCTCCTGCATTCTGCCTTCACCCTTTAACAGGCCTCATAATGCATAACAAAATATCGGACATCCCTCTTTATTCCCGGCCAACACATGGTCTTCCGCAAGTCGGCGTGCATCTTGGCAATCCCAGGATGCACAGAATACTGAGTGCAATGTGCCTCTCTCAGAATATCTTCCCGATTTTCATCGCCCTTGGGAATGTAAAGCCGGCCGCGGAGATGGACGAGGCCGTCTTTTAGGGAGTACTCATCAGTTGTCCGATCTTCAATTGACTTGATTGCCAGGGCCAAAGCCGTATCCTTTCCTTACTCCGCTCGGATTCGCTCTCGAATATCACAGACTATGCTCATCGTGGTTAAGTACTCCATATACCCTTCTGGTTAGTCTTTACATACCAGGGTAATCTTCATCTCTTCGAGCATCCGAGCTAACTCCATACTCATCAATCGGGACTCAGTGTTTGATTCTGGTACCTTTCTGCTCAAAGCATCAGCTACGGAATTTGCCTTCCCGGGGTAGTAGTTCAAGGTGAATTCATAATTGCATAAAATCTTTAACCACCGCCGCTGTCTCAAATTCAATTCCTTATGAGTATGGACGTACTTTAGATTCTTGTGGTCAAAAAAGATTTCGCAGTGGACGTTATATAGATAATGTATCCAAATCTTAAGGGCGAACACCACTGCTCTCAATTCTAAATCATGTACCGGGTAGTTGATCTCATGCTTCTTCAACTGTATTGAAGCATATGCAATCACATGCCCGTGATGCATCAACACCGCTCCCATCCCTTGATACGACGCGTCAGTGTAAACTTGAAATCCCTCCCTCCCGGATGGAAGGGCTAGGATGGGTGCAGATGTAAGTCGGTCCTTCAATTCTTGAAACGCAGCTTCACACTGAGGTGTCCACTCATACGACACACCTTTCTTTTTCAGCGTAGTAAGAGTAAGGGCAATCTTTGAGAACCCTTTTACAAACTTGTGATAGTACCCGGCAAGTCCAAGGAAGCTCCGCACATCGGCCGCTGACTTCAAGGGTGACCACTCCTTCACTGCACGCACCTTGGCTAGATCCACAGCTAACCCAGCCCCACTGATCACATGGCCCAAGAAGGCAACCTCTTGGAGCCAAAATTCGCACTTGCTGAACTTGGCGAATAAGGCGCGCTCTTTTAGCTTCTTCAGTATCAAGGTCAGATGTTCGACATATTCTTCCTCTGTCTTAGAGTAGACCAAGATGTCGTCGGTGAAAACTATGACGAAGATGTCCAGATAAGACTCGAACACCTTGTTCATCAAGCTCATGAAAGCTGAAGGAGCATTTGTGAGCCTAAACGGCATCACGGTGAACTCATACAAGCCGTACCTTGAGCTAAAGGCCGTTTTCTGAATGTCCTCCTCCTATATTCTCAACTGATAATACCCCGAGCGCAAATCCAATTTGGAGAAGCAATGCGATCCTACCAATTGGTCGAACAACTCATCAATCCGAGGTAGCGGATAGGTGTTCTGTACCGCCAATCGGTTGAGTTCCCGATAGTCTATGCATAATCACAAGGTTCCATCCTTCTTCTTGACAAACAGAACAAGGGCTCCCCAAGGTGATGAGCTGGGGCGGACAAACCATGATTCCACCAGTTCTTGCCACTGAACTCTAAACTCTGTGAGTTCCTTCAGGGCCATTCGGTAAGGAGTCCTGGAGACGGGCTTGGCACCCGGTACAAACATGATTTTAAATCCACTTCTCTATGCGGGGGTAATCCTGGCAATTTCTCAGGAAACACCTCGGGAAAATCCCGGACCACCCGCACATCCTTGATACCCAAAGTCATCTCCTTCAACTCGAAACAAATCATTAAGACTTCATCTCCCTCCATATGGGATTTTATGGCCTGGATCGAGGATAATAACATACGAGGTGCGAATCTGATACCTTGAAAAATGACTTCTGAGTCTCCATGCCTTAAGGTGATTCGCTTTTCTGCACAATCAATTCTGGCGTGATGTCAGTCCAGCCACGCCATGCCCAGTATGAGGTCAAATTCTGGCATTGTCAGCACTATGGCGAGGATTTCGAAGAACTTCCCCGCAAGAAGAACTTCAAAGTCACACTTCACGTTGGCAGTCATCTCAGAGTCTTCTAGGAGGCGTACTCTTCGAGCAATATCAGTGAAGTATTGCACTCCTTTCAAGTCTTTAATTAAGTTCGTAGACACAAACGAGTGTGAGGTACCGGTGTCAAATAACGTATAGGCCGGTTTCCTGCCGACCACCACAGTGCCTAAGTACCAATAACAATACTCGAGCAAGATATCTAGTATGACTTAAGCAACTTAAGATTACTAATGAAAATAAGATGACTAACTGTAATCATACCTACAATCACCTCTCGAGGGTTCCACTCCTGTGTCATGTCCAACGCGTACACTTGATTCCGAGCGGGCCCGGGGTTTCCTCCTCGTGGTCCTCGTCCTCGACCACACATATTCCCCCGCCCTCGAGGAGCTACTAGAGGGAGAGCAAGAGGCGCATTCCCAAACAGTTGTGGGCAGTAGCGTCGAATGTGGCCCGGTTGGTTGCATTCGAAGCACACTCGCTCCTGCAGCCCACCGGGTTGCTGAAACTGTTGAGGTTGTGGTGGTGGAGGCAATGCTGGCTGCTGTGGAACCGGGTGCTCCACTCTAAAATTCCGGTGGAAACACCTGCCACCTCTCTGATGTCCTCTTTCTCCTCTGAAGTCGTGTCTCCTTCTGTTGCTAGGGCCAGCTTCCATCACACCCTCAACAGGTCTTTTATCACTTCCCAAGTAATCTGCTTCTAGCCTCTTCGCCATGTCAATAATTTTTGCCAGGCTGGAGTCCTCTATAAACAAAAGGGCTTGCCTTAGGGGGTCTCACAAGCCTTTGAAGAATCTTTTTGTATATCCTCTGTCGTCCAACTCATAGGAGTCAGCAAATCTAGCCAGATGCTAAAACTCCCGCTGGTACTCCGTCACTGACTTGGATCCTTGCTTTAGCTGTAGGAATCTCTCTTCGAGTTCATCTCGAGCAGACGAGGGAATGAAGTGCTCTAAAAAGGCTCCCGAGAACTCATTCCAGCTGATCTCTGTATACACTCGCCCTTGATAGGTGGAGCCCATGAGGGACTTCCACCAACTCTTGGTGTGCAGTTATAGGAGTGTCACTACCAGGGTCATAGCCATGTTGCTTGAGCATCTAATTCCTGCCAGCAATTCTTATACGGTGTCGAGCCATTCCTTCGTACGTACTGCCGACTCTGTCCCAAGGTAAGCAGGAGGGGAGAGAGCTCGGAAAGTGCTCACCAAATTGGAGCCCGGAGCTTGTTGTTGTACGGGGGCTTGTTGGGATCTGAAGGCATCCAGGATAGCTGTGAGCATTTGTCCTAGCTCCGATTGCTGGAACTGTGTGGGTATGGATGGGGCAGGGATGCCACCTACTGGCTCAACATGCACTGGGATCTACACGTAGAATACAAACCTAAGGTCAGGTTGGCTAATCTTAAAGTCAAAATTGGACATACTCAGTGTGAATTACATATGGGCACACCACTTCATCCGCTAAGTCAGTCTGTCCCCAAACTGACTAATCGAACGGGGGTGACACCATTGTTAAATGACTTCTCTTATTCAGGATCGTAGCAATCTAATACCATTTGTAAGACCCCCCCCCCTCCCGGAACACAAGACAAGGCACGAGGGGAGTCTTATGCCCAGAACAGTCGCGTTGCGATAACACTAGCACACAGGCTATCTTGTACTACAAGACGCCAATTCTGCCGGACTTTACCAATATCAATTATGCCAACCCAACAGAAATAATAAAATCAGAAGTCAAATCCACACAAAGCATATAATAGTCCAAAAGTACAACAAATAAAGAAGCTACAACAAGCTTCTAAATTATCAGAGTACGAGTAAGTTTGCCCTAAAGGGCTACAACAAAAGTCTCTCAGAGACTCACATCAGTCACTGACGGTAACGACCGTACCGTCCCCTTAGTCCCTGTCGTCCTGGCCTGGCTATCCCGCTGCAAAGCCTGTTGCTGCTCCGACTGCAGGGTTTCCTCCTAAAAAGGAAGACGTAGCAACCGTTAGTCATAAAGACTAAGTGGCTATCACATTCACTCCCCCGGCGACTCATCGGCACCGGGAGGGGAAAGTAATAAGGTACAGTATATGTATATAAAACAATATTACAAATATGTGGTAAAGAGTGATCAGTAAACAATGTATATATAGCAGCACAATAATTGAGCAAACCAATTGCCCTAGCAGTTCTATCGTCTACAGCAGAATATGAAAAAGTAAAACTACAACAGAAAGTAACTCAACTTATATGAATGCTCATACAGACATATAAGTTGAGGATTGGCTTAACAGTAAAGTAACTCATCGTATAAGGGTGCCCATACAAACTTATACGATGAGGATCTTGTGTTTGCGATGTAATGCAATGTCATGAATGTTATGCAATGACTCACCCATGATCACACACAAGCAATTGCTGTGTCGACACAGACTCTTAGTTCCCACTTTTCGAGTAGGTAGCTAACCTCTCAGGCATCATCCGTCGTGTCCAGACGGTGGCAGTAGAGCGGGCATCTTCACTACTAGGCTGGTCTCCACACTACCCGGCCTAGGCCTCCATACGACTCAATGCTAAGAACACAACAGTAGAGCTTACATGCGTACTACGGCTCAGCGGGAGTCTCGGGTAGATGTGCACCGAGAACCAAGCCCTGAACTGGCCTATGATGTGACCCAGAAGGAGCCTCGAAAAGAGCACGAGGACCAAGCCAAACTGTTCACTTGGCACAGAAGAAGTCCCGGGAATGAGCACTGAGGACCAAGCCCAACCGCCCAAGGTCTAACCGTCAACTCCGGTCAGTGTGACGACTGGCGAGCCCGTAGACCTACCACACTATCCTTAACCCAGGATTACGACACCACGTGTCAACTCACACCGCATGCAATCTCACATTTCGAGCTCAACGGCTCACAAGGGCTCCTTACTGAGTCCCTTAACAACACATTTGATCAAGTGCGGCAAACACTCACGCACTATCAACCCTTCCACATATTCATGCACTAGCCTTATTCAATCTTCTTCCACATAATATTCATCGCATGCTAGTATCAAGCTCATCTTACTGATTCTCATATCTAGTTTGTTTATACAATCTAACTCGTCTACCCACTAGTTCACCTAGGGATCTATCACCCAAATCACTTCAATCTAGTACATTTCACCTCATTATTTGATTTCAAAGGATCAATCCAACAACTCACAACAAAATTCACGCTAACTAGCCATAATCTCTCTAATAATTCTAAATTAGGTTTACATAAACAAAAGAACAAAGCAAGCAGGAATTATATAGAATACAGAACTTCAAATGAGGATTCCTGATTCTACAGAAATCCGGTGAGAACATTTAACCCCTCGTTGGAAAGATATTTCCAAGGGCTACGACTTTCGTGTTTAGTCAGAAGCCCAGATCTGGCTGTATCACACTTAGAATCGGCTTCTAAGACTGCTACGTTTAGAATACAGTTTCTGCACGTTTATATTATTAGCCATCTATTTCGATCAAGTTTTCCTGTTGCTACAGACTTTTCCTGAAGACGTGTAACCACTCGTTGGAAAGGTCTCTCCAAGTCCTATGAATTTCGTGTTTAGTCGGAAGCGCGGATCTGGCCATGTTATACCTAAAAATGGCCACGAAGATCGCTGCGCGCAGAAAGAAGATTTCTGCGCGCATCCTAAGGCGGAACGAACGACTTCGGTCCGTATTCCTCCTCTAGCCGATCTTCCCATTTCACATCAGAAATTCCTCCTCCCTTATTCACCCTCATATGGCCATTTTTCTTCACGAAACCATCTCTCATCTTCACATAGAAGGAAGGAGAGGTTGAAGACACCACTATCCATAGAGCACAAGCCCTAGAATGGCATTTTCCTTGGGAAATCATCATCTCGCAAGTCTAGACTCTTTTGAGTCGACATCTCCCCTAGAATAACTACAGATCTAGCACCAAGGGAGAGGGGAGGAAGCTTACCTCGTTTCCGGCATTTCCGGCCATGGATCTCGTCACCCTTCGCGACGGCATCTTCTTCTCCTCGGCGGCGTCGGTTCTCCGCGGGATGAAAGTTGCTCCAGCACCGATCTCTCCACAGAAAAGGCTTGGGAAGAGGATGAAAAACTTCCAAAGTTTCAGAAATCCTATATATATAGGACCTACACGAGTAGGGACACGCCTGTGTCCCTACCCGTGTCCTGCTCAGGTGAAGCATCATCGACGGTTAAAGTGTCGTTTGGACACAAACACGGGTAGGGACACACCCGTGTCCACTACCCGTGTCCACGTGACACGGCGGTGTCCATGCTCGTGTTCTACCCGTGTCCTACTCGGGAGACACGGTCGGCTTCCTGGAGATATTCACACAGGTAGGGACACGCCTGTGTCTCTACCCGTGTCCTGTTCAGGAAACATTTCAGCACATTTACACGGGTAGGGACACGCCTGTGTATCTACCCGTGTCATGCTCGGGACACACGATCGACGATGTCAGTTACACACACAGTAGGGGACACGCCCGTGCCTAGACCCGTGTCCTCATACACACGGGTAGGGACACGCCTGTGTCACTACCCGTGTCCTTCTCTGGAAATTCCACAATTTCCCAACCAAGGTACCAGAGCACCACACGGGTATGGACACGCTCGTGTCACTACCCATGTCCTACTATGGACCAGCTTCTCTTCCCTGAGCCCAAATCGTCTCTCCTGACTCAAAAGCATGCACGAGGGGCCTAGCGCAAATTGGGATGTTACACCTTCACATGTGATTTGATCGAGCTACCACTACATGATGCAAAATCTCTCCACTGCAGGTGGTCTTGCTTGGTGTTATTACTAAGTTGATTTTAAATTCATGAGTGTTCCTAGCGATTACCCTTCGGTGGATTTTGTCTTTCAAATCTGTTATTTACTCAGGACTTTGAACTTGGGAGAACAATCTTTACAATGTTGAACCAGATCTCTTATCTTGGGGAATGGAGCAATCAAAATGGATGAAAAAATTTCACTTTTCCCCTTGATTTTGCACTCGAGAGAACAACTTTAACAAGGTTAAACCTTATATATCCATCTTGGGGAAGAGAAACAGTCCAAATGAATCAAAAATGACACTTTCCTCTTTATTTCGAACTTGGGAGAGCAACCATAACAAGTTTGAACCTAATATTTCCATCTTGGGGAAGAGAAAAAATACAAACATATCAAAAATCACTCTTCCCCCTTGATTTTGAACTCAAAAGTGTTGGGTTCTCTATACTTGAGTGGAACAGCAAATCACATATGTGCAGCAGAATAAATTTATAAGAAAATTCCTAAATAGTAAAAGATCCTCTGATATTCATGAATCAAAAAATATATAAACAGTAAATGCATATAACTTATATGAGATCAAGTCTTTACCCAACCAAGATGTTCTAGAAATCTTTATCTAGATAGCAGGTGGCTGAGTCCACGTAGAAATAGATTAGCGACTCTATAGAAGTCCACATAAATGATGGAGAACCCCAAGGTCTTGTCCAACAAGATCTGTGTCAAAGAAGGAATGCCCTCTGCGTCTCCATGAATGACTAGATTTGTTCATAGAGAGACAACAACTGCGGAACAGGTTCTCGCAGAAGAGGTCACGGTGGATTCTGGGGCTCAGCTTACTTACTTTGGAAAAACCTTTTCTTCATGTCTATTTATACCCAAGGATATTAAACAGAAATGAGCCTCCGTAATTTGATAAGAACTCGACTTGCATCGATATGCGTCGAATAAAACTCGATGCAACGTCGATAAGCACTTGATTGCACACGACGCAACTGGTGTCGATATTTACTCGACACAACATTAACAAACACTCGATGTAACTTACGTCGAATAGAACTCAATGTGCGTCAATATTCACTCGACGTAACGTCGATATCCACTTGACGCAGCGTCGACTTAAGACTGCTTTGATTCGACCTCAGTTTGCACTATTTTTTTGTGTGTCATATGAGTAAGGCCAATACAATCCTTCCTCCAACTTCTCCAAGCGCTCTTATGTGAAACCCTATAAACTCATATTGTGTTGGTAGTGGGACTAACTACTTGAATTCTTCTATATCAACATTGAAGCACTAACGATCTCTCACTTGATCTAGAACGTATCAATAAAAAGTTTCACAAGCAATTAGCGACATCTAGCAATGCATCACTGCAACCCAAGCAATAAGAATTCATAACTCAATAATCCAGTTTGTGACCAATATATCAGTGTTATCATGTCCCCATGTACCTTACATCTGGATTATACTAGAGGTATGGACCGTGTCACCCTCATAATTTTCCAATCCCAATTTCTTGATCTAGAATGGACTTCAAGAAATTGATGAGCTTAATATCATATATTGACTCAACTAAGCATGTTCATGCATTTCTCAGTCTCATTCTATCAAGGGGCTTATGGATGTAACTCCTATCATATAAGACAAATCCAATTTCTATTCATGCACAGACACCCAAATGATTCACAACATACCCAGTAGCAATCGTTATCATCAAATTTTCTCAAGGAAGACTTTAGATGACATCAAAGTAAGTTTTTCCTCACTTGATGAATGTTATGACTTCAGGTCAAAGAACCACAAACATCATTGTCACTTAAGACCTATTTATGACACGTTTATATAACAATCCACAAAGTAGTCTCATGGTGGGTCTGTCTAGTAGAACTTGTTCACTAACGAGTACCTATGTGATGACTTGATATCACGATATCATAATCTATGAGAACCGGTCATCATTCAACAATATACTAGTCTTAGCATATTATCATTACCTTAATTTCTAAGATGATACCTCGACCAGGGAGCATTTAAAAATTATGCTTCTAATAAACATAGGCTCTCACATTCAAGACACGCACTTGAATTCATATGGAAGCAAATACTTTGAGGACATTAATTATGTTAATTAATCTATCATATCAAAATAAATTCACATAACAAAGGACATTAATTGGGTAGGTGTCTCTGACATTGCTTTCCTAATCCATACAGTCTCCTTCACCGCATTTGCAGCAGCGATATACTCAGCATCTCTTGTTGAATTTAAAACTGTCTCCTGCTCAGAACTCTTCCAGCTCACAGCTCCTTCTTTCAGACAAATGACAAAACATGATTGAGACTTTGAGTCATCCTTATCAGCTTGGAAGTTAGCATATTACAAGCTCTTTCTCCCCCATAAAACACCAAAAATATAGCCTTAGTCCTTCTTAAGTACTTTAGGATATTCTTTACAACTGTCTAGTGACCATCACCGGGATCAGACTAATATTTTCTAGTCATGCTTAAAACATATGAGATATCTAGTCAAATAAATAACATTACATATATGATTGACCCAATTGTTGAAGCATATAAATCTTCATCATGCGGTCCTTATCTTCCAAAGATTTAGGATAATGGTCATTTGCTTACACCATGAGAAATGGGTAAGAATCCTTTTGTGGACTCAAGTATGTTGAATAACTTCAACACCTTATCAATATATATACTTTGGGTCAAACTCATCAACTTTTTTAATCTATCTATATAGATCTTAATACCAAGTATATAAGTTATTTCACCCAAGTCTTTCATAAAAAAATAGTTCCCTAGCCTATTCTTAACAACTTGCAGGATTGGAATGTCATTCTCAATTAACAATATGTCATATATATATAATTAGGAAAATAACATTGGTCCCACTAATTCTCTTTTAAACACAAGACTCAACTTCATTCTTGATGAAACTAAACTCTTTGATTTTCTCATCAAAATGCAGATCCAACTTTGAGAAGTTTGTTTCAATCTATAAATGTATTTCTGCAGCTAGCATATTTTAGTGGCTTTATTTGGAGATACAAAACCCTTGAGTTGTGTCATGTACACTTCCTTAAGGAGGTTTCCATTAAGTAAATCAATTTTGACATCCATTTGCCAGATCTCATAGTTATAAACACGACATTAGCAAGCAGAATTCTGATTGACTTTACTATAGCAACATGTGAAAATGTCTCTTCATAGTCAACACTGTGAATTTACCTAAACCTATAGCCACTAATCGCCCTTTAATTGTTATTACCTTCCCATCCATGAAGGTATTCTTCTTGAAGACCCATTTGCACCATATGGTTCGTACCACTTCAAGTGGTTTTATCGATTTCCAAACTTGGTTTGCATATATGGAGTACATTTAAGATTTCATGGTCTCAAGCCACTTCACAATGTCTGGTCCATTCATATACTCCTTGTAGGTTACAAGTTCATCATCATGGTCTATAAGCAACACATTACCTATTTGAGACATAAGAAATCCATATCTCTCAGGCTACAACTAGGTCCACTAAATCTACGTAGACTTGTGTTTCTTGAACAGAATTTCTATCTACAACAACTTACAGTCCTTGCTCAGGTTATAATACAAGTTCATTCATAGTTTGTGGCTCTTGAACTTATTCAAGTCCTATCTTAGCAGTCTTTTGTGATAAGAACTCTTTCTCTTGAAAGATGTCAGACCTTGCGATAAACAATTAGCCCTTGGACGTTCGGTAGAATTAGTACCCTTTGGTTTTGATAGTTTTACTTTCAAGACTACCTAAACACCTAGAGGGGGTGAATAGGTACTTTTCCTTGATTTAACTTAAGGCAGAAAATAACTACAGTTCTTTGAGTTAATCAGATATTTCTACAGCTAGCACAGCACAACAATCACAATCATACACACATTACAGATTGCACATAGATTTATAGTGGTTCCCCAAGGTTTGGGTACATCCACTTTCCCCCTTCACCTATCTAGCAGTATGCTAGAATCGGCCTAACTTCTTCCTTTAGCTCAGAATCCAGAAGGATTCCTACAACTCAGAATGTCTCCACATTCCTACAACTCGGGCTAACAAGCCCTACCTCAGCCTTGCCACAAGGCCTACAACTCAGAGAATACCTTCTCCTACAACTCAGGCATTAACAGCCCTACCTAAGCCTTGCCACAAGGACTACAACTCAGAGAATACCTTCTACTACAACTCAGGCATAAACAACCCTACCACTCAGAGAATAAATCTCCTACACTCAGCCTTTATAAAATAGGCTTACAACTCAGATCTATGAATAGATCCTAAAGAATTTGATAATGAATTTTATAATCTCTTACCCCTGTTGAGAGAGAAGGGATAAGAACTTTCTTGATCAACTTCTTGAAGAGGCTGATGACTGAAATCAACTTGATCTTAGCTTTCTTCAAAGCTTCTTGAATCTGAACTTAGTTGGGTTGATTTCCTTTGAATATAACTGACTGACAGCTTCCTTCTTAGACTTCAGAAATAGATCTGAATCTTCTTGACAGATTAGTTTAGTATCTGCTTCTTGAGAGACCTGTGAATGTCTCCTTCTTGACTTCAAATAGCTGGATCTCTCTCTATCCAAACCTATTGAAGATACTTCTGAATTCTTGATTGAATTCAACTTAGACAGAATCTGAATAGAAAACTACTTCAGAATGTCTTCTTAGATCTTCTCACGCAGATCTTCTTCTTTGTGACTTGTACTTTCTTGATCAGAGATCAACCTCACAATAGGTGTGTTAGTTGTGTGTATCTTCTTTTTCTTCTTCTGAATCCATCTATTTATAGACTTCATCCATGGTAACCGGCTGATCCAGTTTCTAACTAACTTCTGACAAGTCTAACAGCTTCAGTAAACCTGTTGTAACTCACAGCTGTCAAGTCTTCAAACAGTTCTTGAGCATTTGTCTCTGTCAGCAAAGCATCGAGACTGACTGTCATAAAGTGTCGAGACCATCTGTCAATATGTGTCGACACAAGTGACTTAAGTGTCGACACAGCCTTTGGTGATGTCGACAAAGCTGCCTTGATGTCGACACAGCTTCTTGACACTGCATCTTGAGAATGTGTCGACACTGATTATTTGTGTCGACACAAACACTTCACCATTCATCAGCAATCAACTTGGTCTAGACTCAGCTGTGTGTCGACATAAGTCATGTGTGTCGACATAGTTGATGTAGACTCAGAACATAGCGTGTGTCGACACTACCTCCAGGTATCGACACAGTTGTTGTCGACTCTGCCTCTGTGTGTCGACACAGCCTCCCGGTGTCGACACATTTGATGTCGACTATAATCTTCTGTGTGTCGACACTGCCTCCCGGTGTCGACACAAACTCACTGAAGTGTCGACACAGCCATTTCTAAGTGTCGACACAATCTTACTGAAGTGTCGATACAGCTTCCTCAGGTGTCGACATATGGACTTAGAATCTTTTTCCTGCATTCTAGCACATTCTTAACCTGCACATATAAACTCAAAATAACATCAAATACACCTTGATGTATATCATTGAGCTAAGTGAGGCTTCTCCAAATCAGGTACACATTTTCCAATGTACCCAACAGGTTTCCCTAGGATACCCCATAAGATATCACATATCTGATTTGGGTTCAAGCTTATAAGGGGTGTCGCATGTATGCCTCACAACCACAAAATCTTCTTAAAAGATATACCATGATGCTTTTAAGTTCATATCTTAGATGGTGCTTTTAAAATCATTTTTGTTAGAACACGTTTTAGTGTGAAAGAAGCTGCCTCTAAAGCAAATCCCTAAAAGGAAATAGGAAAATCTGCATGACTCATCATCGACTGCACCATGTCTAACAAAGTATGATTCCTCCTCTCAGAAACACCATTATGCAGTGGTGTTCTAAGTGGAGCGAGTTGTACTATAATACCACACTTCGTTAAATGATCAAAAAACTCATGACTCAAATATTCACCACTCAATCAGATCGGAGTGCTTTAATTCTTTTTCCCAATTGGTTCTGTACTTCATTCTTAAACTCTTTAAACTTTTCAAAGGTTTCAAATTGTTCTTCATAAGATAAACATATTTATATTTACTGAAATCATTAGTAAATATAATAAATTAGTGGAACCCATCTATAACCATAAAACTCATGGGTCTACATACATCACTATGTTTCATACCCAAATGATCATCAACCCTCTTAGTATGACTAGTGAAAGGAGATTTAGTAATTTTTCCTAATAAGCAATACTCGCATCGCTCAAATGATTCATAATCCAATGAGTCCAATAATTCATCTTTATGGAGCTTGGATATGCATTTCTCATTTATATGTCCCAAAAGACAATGTCAAAGGTACGTAGACTTTGAGTCATTCTTTTTTAGTCTTTTTGTATTCTCTACTTTATAGATTGGATGGTATAAGTTGAAAATATATAAACCATTAAACATTTAGGCTACAACATAATAAACATCATTCATAAAGATTGAGCAATAATTGTTCTTAATTATAAATGAAAAATGTTCATGTTTAAACAAGAAAGAGATATAATGTTTCTAGTTATGAAGGGAACAAAATAACAGTTATCAAGTTCTATTACAAGACCAGTGGGCAAAGAAAGACAGTAAACTTATAAAGCATTGATAACAAACATTCCTCCATTTCCAGTATACAGGACCACCTCTCCTTTACTCATCAATCTTCTCCTTTCATGTTCCTGCATATCTGTACAAATGTGAGAACTATATCTTGTATCCAATACCCAAGTTGAGGATGTAGAAAGGTTTATCTCTATAATGAAAATACCTGAAGCGGAAGTTACACTTCCCTTCTTCTGCTGCGGATCTTTAATATAACGAGGATAATTCCTCCTCAAGTGTCATGCCTTACCTCAATGGTGGCAATTCCCTTTCTTGGACAGTCCTTTCTTCTTCAATGTTGAAGACTTAGAATCAAGATATGATTTAGGTCCTACCTTAGTCTTCTTGATTCTATTAGCCTTTCCCTTGTCTTTATGCACCATTAGTATAGGTCTAACAGGCTTGGTATTTTTCATATTAATCTCAGTAGTTCCTAACATGCCTAGGAGCTCGAGCAGCATCTTTTCAATCTCATTCATATTAAAGTACAAGACGAACTGCTCATAACTATTCGACAATGATTACATGATCATATCAGTAGCCAACTCTTGGCTCAAGGGAAAGCCTGGTTTCTCAAGGTTCTTAATGCACCCGATTATCTTAAACACATGAGTCCCTACTTGGTCTTGAGCTCCCATCTTACACTGAAACAATGCCCTATAGATATAAAACCTCTCTTACCAAGCTTGTCATTGAACAATTTTTTTAGGTGCTCGATTATCTCATAACTATACATATTCTCATGTTGCTTCTAAAACTCAGAGTTCATGGTAGCAAGCATGGGACATTCAATATGAAAGTGCAGGATAAGATCAATCCTAACTCTAGAGGGGGGTGAATAGAGTTATTTAAAATAGTTTTGCAAATAAAAACTTGAGTGGAGAGAAAGTTTAGATTTACTTAGTGTATGGTGCTATAGCAAATAATCAGAGTAAAAAGAAATTCACAGCACAAAGCAAAACACAAAGAAACAAGCAATCCAGACGACACAAGGAGCTATAGTGGTTCCCCAAAATCCTGGGTAGTCTACTCTTCTATCACCCTTGATAGGAATCCACTTCAAGATGAGTTGATCAGGTGTCTTGAGCACCAGAGAGTTTTTGACCAGGTTCTCACAAACCAAAGGGGCTGATTTTGACCAGGTTTCAGCAAAACCAAAGGTAACTTTTGAAGGGAGTTAAAACCCTGTACAGAAAGAAAAAGAAAAAGGGGTGATGTTGTCTTCTCTATCAACAAGTAGAGAGAAGCAAAGTGGATCTGTAGATGTTGTCAAAGCTCCCCCTGAGATCAAGAAGTAGTTCAGGAAGGAGAGCTCTGCACAAGGGTGACAGGTCTTCAAAGATCTGATTTGCTCCAGCAAGGGATGATCCAAGAAAGTTGGATGGTTGTGTCTGAAGCAATCAGAATTCCTGTGAGTGAGCTTTCAAAACAATATCACAGAGAGAGAGCGGCTGAAGTCCTGTATTGTTGTTCTGTATGTGTCTGTCTAGCTGAATGAATAAATATATGTGAGTCTTCTTCTTCCTTTTTCTTTGATAGCCGTTGGCAGTCAGCATTAAATGCTTTCCTTAAATGTCCATGCCTCAAAGGAAATGTCAGGCAGACATTCCTTAGAAAATTCCTTGAGCCATGCACCAGATATGTTGTAACGGCCAATAAATCTTCAGCATTAATTGTTTGACAGAAGGAATTTGAATTCCTATTCAAAACTGACGGAAGTCTGGAAAACGTCGAGCTCACAGTAAAACGTCGATCTGAGCACGACACACGTCGGCCAGAGAGGTTTTCTGTAAGCACAACTGGGTTCGACGGAACGTCGAGCTGAGGTCGACTCCACGTCGAGCTGAGGTCGACTCTGCGTCGAGCTGAGATCGACTCTGCGTCGAGCTGAGATCGACTCTGCGTCGAGCTGAAGATTACTCTAACTAGCCTATGTGACCTTTATAACAACAAGGAGGTCACAACACAAAATCCCTATAGAAATATAGTCATCCTGATCCAAATAGTAATAGGGTGTTCCAACAATCTCCCCCTATTTGGATTAGAATTACTATTTACATGAATTTAGGGATTCAAAGAGAAGTAAAGCAAAAATACAATACAATACAACCAGACATATGACAGAATAAAAAGCAGCAAATATATAACACTATATAGCAGCAGTAATGTTTAAATGTCCTGTGTCCAGCAGATAGAAAGAATTAAAACACCTTACTTTACTTTTCCTGTGGGGCTTTGTCTTGATCACCTTTCTTGAAGATAATTTCTCTGTTAGGATTTGAAGCCTCCTTCTTGGATCTGTAATCATCAGCTGCACCTAAGGATTTCTGATCTCTTGCACTAGGTGGTACAGCTGCAGGATGGAGTTGCATATATCTGTCTGAGTCAAAGAACTTCTTTGAATTATATTTTTCCAATTCCTCTCTCCTTTGGTCTGACATTGTGCTGATGTGAGAGGTGTCCAGACCTCTTTCTCTAGCTTTGTTAATCTCATTTAAAGCAACCATCTCAGTCATTCTAGCTTTCCAGTAAGCTGGAGTTTTGGTGGGATCTTCAAAAGGTACTGCTGGTTCAAATCTGTTGGAGGAGAGTTCTTGAGTAGTTCTTGGGGTGAGGTCAGCTCTTGGTCTGTAAGGATAGGGACCAGAGGTTGGATCAATGGATCTTCCCCTTTGATAAGGTTGAGAACCTGATCTTCCTCTGGACTGCCTGCCTCTATTGTGTCCTCTTTGCTGATATCCCCTTTGCTGACTATCTCCTTGGGATCTTCTTGCTTGATAGGTCTTTCCATGTAGAGATGATGGGGCTGGATTGAAAGATAGACTTGCACCGGCACCTGCATCTGGAGGAGGTGGAGGTGGAGGCTGATGGACAGGCTTGGTGGGTCCTTCATTGAATTTTATTTTCTATTTCATTGCTTTTCTTTGATTTTGAGAATACTGCATCCATGGCTCTGTAATTTCACAGTTGTATTTGATGTAGTAGGGGATGTCATGGTCTGTGGCTCTAGCCATTGGAACTCTTTTCATAGCTTTTGATCTTGCTTTCCTCTTCCTTGCAATGGTTGTAGAGGAGTCATCAGAATCAGTAGCAAACTCATCTTCTGAACTCTGAGAGTCATCATAGGGATCTATGTACTTTCTTTTGGAGATCGGAAAGGTGATGGAGGCTGGGGCTGCTGAGGAGGTGACTGGAGGAAGATCTGCTGTCAGTGGGGAGGAGGAGTCTACCACTGCAGGAGAGGGAATAGCCTCAGGAGCCATAGAGACTGAAGAGGCTGGTTCCTGAAGGCCTGGTTCCTGAGGGCCTTGGGAGACATGGGTCTCAACTACATCAGGTGTCTCAATTACTTCACCTGAAGTTTCAGCAGCTACTATTATTTCAACTTCATCACTAGCAGGAGCCACTGCTACCACTGCTACATCAGGGATCATGGTCTTCTGAAAAGGGATAATAGCCCTAGACAGGTCTTCTTGAAGCTGTTCTGAATTTTGAGGAGGAGCCTCAGATGCTATCTGAACTTCTGCTGCTGAGACTGTCTCTGAACAAGTCTGTACAAACTGAACTGATGAAGGATGCAACTCTTCTTCTGCTGACATCTCCCCCTGCCTAGAATCAGTGGCAGCTGACTCCAGGCCCCCAGAAGAAGGGCATGCCAGATGAGAGGAGAGGGAGGAGACAGAGGCAGAGAGAGTTCTCAGGGAAAGGAGGAGAGGATTCAGCTTGGCATCCAAGAGGGAGGAGAGCCTAGGGGCCAAAAGGTCAAAAATCTGATTGGCCAAGGGCAGGAGAGTTACTTGCTCAAGTGGGACTTGAGTAGAGGTAGAGGGAGAAGCAGAAAATGTAAATGTAGAAGATGTTGAGGGTGGTGCAGACAAGGGAGGGGTAACTGGTTCATGGATGGAGGAAAAGAGCAGTTCTGAAAAAGTTGATGAATGGTGGAAGTCATGAGGAGAGGAGGTAGAGGCATCCATGAAGGAGTCTTCATGAATGTCAAAGAAGAAGAGGTCCTCATGAGATGAGAAATCCAAGCTTATGGGAAGGAAAGTTGTGTGTGGTGGAAGGGAGGATGCAATAGTGGAAATGGATGAAGGGATGGGTTGAGTGGATGAGAGGATTGTGGTTGAGGGGATAAAGGTGGATGGGAGGGAGAGGGAGGGAGATGGCAAAATCCCTGCTTCTGGACCAGTGGACTGAGGGAGAGTGACCTCTACAGTCCTGGTGCCTGCAGAAGTCCTCATTGCTGCTGCTGCCCTGGGATTCACAATTTTTCTGTCCCACTTGCCAATCAGTGCACAAGTGAGCCTCTTGGAAGCATTGATGTGCTTCTTTGAGGACACAAGCAGCTGGGGGCAGCGGTGGTTCAGAATCAACCCAAGAACCCTTCCAAAGTGGACAGAGTTCTTATCCAATTTCTTCTTAATCATTTCAAAAATAATCAATCCCCAGTTGGGATGTTTCTTATCCAAGATTGCAGCCATAAGGCAAAACTGATGCCTAGTAATGGCATCATGTGCAGTCCTCTTTGCACAGATTACTTTGCCTGTGATGTCTGCTAACAACCTATACTCAATAGCTAGGTTAACTTTTAGGAGTTTAGAGGGGTTACCAGCAGCATGCCCCATCCTGTCCAGCATCAAAGCATACTCTTCCACAGAGAGTTCTATTCCATCATCTCCAGCAGCAAAACTGAAAACTTCTGAGATGATTTGAGGTGAGATGGCTACCTCATTCCCTGAAATTTTCCCGGTCAATGTATTGTTATCTGAGTTAACTGCTGTAAGAGTCCATTCTTTGATTTCCGACTCTGGAAGAGGGATCCTGGTTGTCATAAAGTTGACCAGGTGCTGCTCCTTGAAAAGTTCCAGAATATCCAGAAGGTACTGTGGTGATCCATCAAATGAGTCGAAGTCGATGTCGAAGCCTGAATCGAACTTCATGGCCGCCAAAGCACCTGCAGTGATTGCCATTTTCCTGCAAAAAAAATACCTTCCAAGATCAAGAGTAAAGTATTTGGAGGGAGAAAGCTTGAGCAGAAAATGTGAAAGCGCAACTACGAACGACGGAGAAAAATGATTTTATATTTAGGGTTCGACGCAGAAATGGAAAGAACGTCGAGCTCAGTTCGACGCTCTAAGGCTCTAGGAGAACTGAAACGACTCAACAGCGTGCAGCTTAGGTCGATGTTCGACGCTTGGGCTGATGCTATACGTCGAGCTCAGGTCGACGTTGAACGAAGACGTCGACCGGAGAGAGAGAAACTCAAGAAGCCAGGGAGCTGTGAACTTAGTTCGACGCTAGAAGTTGAGTTCGACGTTCGACGCTTTTGAGGGCGATGGACCGTCGATCTCCGTTCAACGCAGCGTCGAGCTTAGTTCAGAGCTCAGAGAAACCACTCAGACAGGGAAATTTTGAAATGAAATTTTTCTTATTCCTGTTAATTATGGGTTTCAAAATCTTGGAGTTTTAATTTATGCTGTCTCCATCTAGCATTCCCAACTGATTGAGGAAGAAGAAGTGCTTCTTTTCATCCAAGGGCTTGGTGAAAATATCTCCTCTTTGTAGTTCAGTGGAAATGTATTCTAGTGCAATTTTCTTCTTTTCTACATTATCCCTTAAGAAGTGATGTCTGATCTCTATGTGCTTGGTCCTACTATGGAGAACTGGATTTTGAGCAATTGATATTGCACTGGTATTATCACAAAAGATTTTAGACATCTCTAAGTTGTAGCCATAGTCTAGGAGCTGGTTTTGAATCCACAAAATCTGTGAGCAACAACTGCCTGCAGCCATGTATTCAGCTTCAGCAGTTGATGTGGACACAGAAGTTTGTTTCTTACAGAACCAGGAGACAAGTCTATCACCAAGGAATTGACAAGTTCCACTGGTGCTTTTCCTGTCTACTCTACATCCAGCATAATCAGAATCTGAAAATCCAGTTAGATCAAATCCTGAGTCATGTGGATACCAGAGACCTAGATTAGGACAACTTTTTATATACCTAAGAATCCTCTTAACTAATGTGAGGTGGGACTCTCTAGGGCTTACTTGGAATCTAGCACAAATGCATGTGGCAAACATTATATCTGGTCTAGTAGCTGTTAGATAAAGTAATGAGCCAATGATTGCTCTATAGCTTGTCTGATCAACTGGTTTTCCAGATTCATCAGCATCTAAAACAGCATTTGTAGGCATAGGTGTTTTCATAGAGGATGCTTCAGACATTCCAAATTTCTTAACCAGTTCTCTTGCATACTTGGTTTGAGAAATGAAAATGCCATCCACATGTTGTTTAACTTGCAATCCTAGAAAGAAAGCAAGCTCACCCATGCTACTCATTTCAAACTTTGAGTGCATAAGTTGTGAGAACTTTTTGCATAAATTTGAATCAGTAGACCCAAATATGATATCGTCTACATAAACTTGTACTAGTAGGGTATGGGACCTATGGGTTCTAACAAAGAGAGTTTGGTCTACTCTACCCCTTTTAAAATCATTTTCCAACAAAAAACAAGCTAAGTTCTCATACCATGCTCTAGGGGCTTGCTTGAGACCATATAAAGCTTTATGCAGTTTAAAAACATGATCAGGAGAGGTTGGAGAGATAAAACCTGGAGGTTGCTTTACATAAACCTCTTCCTTGATGTCTCCATTGAGAAAGGCACTCTTGACATCCATCTGATATACCTTGAATCTCTTGTGAGCTGCATATGCAAGAAAGATTCTTATGGCCTCCAACCTTGCAACTGGTGCAAAGGTTTGGTCATAATCAATTCCTTCTTCTTGGCAATATCCTTGTGCAACAAGTCTTGCCTTGTTTCTCACAATTATTCCTTGATCATCCAACTTGTTCCTGAATACCCATTTGGTTCCAACAATTTGCTGGTTCCTTGGTCTTGGTACTAATTCCCAAACTTTATTCCTTTCAAATTGATTCAACTCTTCTTGCATTGCAATGATCCAGTTTGGATCTTGCTCTGCATCTTGTATGGTTTGAGGCTCAATTTGAGAAAGAAAGCAAGTGTGCATAATATTTTGATTAACTTGATTCCTTGTTTGCACACCTACTGAGATATCTCCAATTACTTGAGACATTGGGTGATCTCTTGTTGTTGCAAAGTCAACAAGGGGTGTTGATGATGCACCAACCTGTGTTGTTATTTCCTCTTGTGGAACAACAACTGGTTCTTCACTTTGTTGGCCTTTTGAACTTTCCAGAACCTGAGATTCCTCTTCATTGTCACTAAGTTCAGTGTCTTGTTGAATTGTTGAAGGTAATGAATCTTTTTCTGTGATGGTAAGCTGCTTCAGATTTTCTGAGATTGAATGTTCCTGCAAATTGCTTATGGTAGAAGTCTCCTTCTCCTTATAAGTCATGTTAGTTTCATCAAATGTAACATGCATGGATTCTTCAATTTTATTTGAGCACTTGTTAAAAACCCTATAAGCCTTGCTAGTCATGGAGTATCCCAGAAACACTCCTTCATCAGCTTTGGCTTCAAATTTAGCTAGGTATTTCTTGTCATTATTGTGAATGAAACAAATGCAACCAAAAATTTTGAAATAATTTACTTTAGGTTTCTTCCCTTTGAGTAACTCATAGAGAGTCTTACCCTTCAGTTTATGTATCAGGCTTCTATTCAAAACATAGTTGGAGGTGTTCACAGCCTCTGCCCAAAAGGTTAGAGGAAGGTGAGCATCTGTCAACAATGTTGTGGCAGATTCAATAAGGGTTCTATTTTTTCCTTTCAACTACCCCATTTTGTTGAGGAGTTCTTGGAGCTGAGAAAGTGTGCCTGATACCTTCCTTCTGGCAGAACTCTAGCATAAGAAGAGAATCAAACTCTGTCCCATGATCACTTCTGATCAGGGCAATGTGAGTATTGAACTCAATCTGTATGCCTTTGAGAAAATCTGTCAAAATCTTGAAGTTATCTGACTTCTTTCTCAGAAAGAACACCCAAGTGAATCTTGAGAAGTCATCTACAACTACTAAAGCATAAGATTTCCCTCCTAGGCTTTGTACATTAATTGGTCCAAAAAGGTCCATGTGCAATAAGTACAAAATTCTAGGTGAGTCACTCTTATTAAGTGACTTGAAACTGTTTTTAGTTTGCTTGCCTAACTGACAGGCCTTGCAAAGTCCTTCCTTCTTGTAGGGACCAGAAGGTATTCCTCTAACAAGGTTGTCTTTGGATAACTTAGCAATGGTTCTAAGGTTCACATGTCCTAGTCTTTTATGCCAAAGTTCATTAGGTTTACTAAGAGAGTTAAATAAACAAATATCTACTTTAGATGAATTGAAATCAACTAGATATGTGTTATCTTGTCTATTACCAATTAAAACAATGTTGTTATTTAATGCAATATTACATGCTGAGTTGGTAAACCAAACCTGATAACCAGCATCACATAGCTGGCTGATGCTGATTAAGTTGTGCTTTAGTCCTTCCACATAGGCCACTTTCTTGAATGTAATTGACCCTATTTTGACTTGGTCATAGCCTTTTGTTTGTCCAAAATTTGAATCTCCAAAGATTACTTTGGGTCCATGTTTGGCTTTGAAGGACACAAGGTTCTCCTTGTTGCCAGTCATGTGCTTTGAGCACCCACTATCCAAGTACCACTGCTGGTTCTCAATTGGATAGGTATTTATCTGCACATACAACAAATCAATTGTTTTTGACCCAGTTTACCTTGGGCCTTTCTTGATATCCTTTAAATTCTGAAATAAAAGACATCTCAGGTTGGCTCTTATAGCCTACAGGATGATATCTCCTAGGAGGTATTATCCATTCAGCATAAGGGTTAAAGTGATGAGATGTGGAGCTGGAATTAAATCTTGAATTAACCCCTGAGAACTGACTTTTGCTCTGAACTTGGCTCGACGCACGTCGAGCTTCGGTCGACGGACTCTGGTGAGTGCGTCGAGCTCCATTCGACGGCGAAGGCTTGCTTTGTTCAGAAGGTAGAGGGCGTCGACCTGAGTTCGACGTTTTCTTGCGATTACGTCGAGCTCTGGTCGACGTCCGTCGAGCTTCGTTCGACGCTTTTTGTCCAGTTTCCTGGGTTAAGTCATCATTCTTCCTAGCCACTATCAAGACTCCTTTACCTTTCTCACTGGTAAATTTGATTGGAGTTGTCAGCACTATGGGTTGGCTGGATGAAGCACCCAAGCCTAGTGAACCATTCAATCTTGAGTTCACTGTACTTGTGATGTCCATTAATTTGATACTTCTCCCATTAAGGGTTTCTTCAAATTGTTTGGCCTTAGATAGCTCACCTTTCAGTGAAGCTATCTCCTCCCCACACTGCTTCAACTCTTCTAAGAGTCTAAGATTATCTGAGTTAATGGATTTGCATTCAATTAATTGTTCTCTGAGAGTTTTAATCAACTTTTGAGATTCAATCAAGTCAATGCACATAGATTTGAACTCAGATTTAAATTCATCAGAAGTAAAATCAAATGAATCTATTACCTGATCCTCAGTAAGTTCCTGATCAGATAGGTAGTCAGCATCAGGCTCTGAATCAGTGTTCTTTTGAGATGCACTGATGGCCATCATGCAGAATCCTTTTTCTTCTGCATCATCCTCATCATCACTAGAGCTGGATGATGAATCAGACTCATCAGAGTCACTCCAGGATTCAGCCACAAATCCTTTTCTGGTGTGCTTGCTGTTGCTGGAGGAAGGCTTGTCATGGTATTTCCTTGACTCCTTATCCTTCCTTTTATCTTTTCTTTCCTTCTTGTCCCTTCTGTCTTTATCTTGATTTTCTGGACAGTTGGGGAAAATGTGTCCTGGTTTCCTGCAGCCAAAGCAGATAATATCTTTATTAGTAGATCTGTCATACCTTGGCTTGTCTTTGTCTTTGGATGACCATCTTCTGAAGTTCCTTTTATTCAGCTTATTGAACCTTTTGACCAGTAGGCTCATAAGCTCTTCATTTCCCAACACCTTTTCTTTAGGTTCTTCTTCCTGTGCTTTGAAGGCAATGGTTTTCTCAACCTTTTCTGTTGGTGTGGATGTCTTCTGCTCTTCTTCTCTCTTCTTAATGAATTGCTCATAACTCTTGAGCTTTCCTAGAAGAGCTTCTGTGGATAACTCACAGACATTTCTTCCATCTTTAATCGACCAGATTCTTGAGTCTCAAGAGCTAGGGAAACAAGTCAGTATCTTGTCATTTATCTCAGTGAGAGATATGTCCTTTTCTAGTGATCTAAGCTCACTGATGATTAGGCTCAGTCTGTTGTACATGTCAGCAACTGACTCAGACTCTGCCTTTTTGAAGTTCTCATACTGGGTGATGAGGTAGGATCTCCTATCCTTTCTTTCATCTGCAGAACCTGATACAATTTCTGAAAGTTTTTCCCAGATCTCTTTGGCAGTATGGCATTCAGCTACTTTCTGGAAAATTTCATCTGACATGGTTTGAGCCAAGATGTTCATGGCTTTAGCATCTGCTGCCTTCCACTTCTTTATGTCAGCATCAGTTCCTGAAGTAGGAGGAACAGCTGATGTACTTGTTCCTGTGGGAGGTCTTGGACAATCTGTCAACACAGAATTAAAAATGTCTTCATCAAAAGAGTTCATGTAAAGTCTAATCCTTGTCTTCCATAGCGCAAACTTAGAGAGATTGCACATAGGAGGTCTGGTGCTAGCAAAGTCCTTGTTTTGTGCCATGAGTTTTAAAGATAAGTAAAACTAAGGAAAATAACCCTTTGAGAGAAATGATCTTATCAGGGATCTTTTGATCCAGGTGTTAGCCTGTATGAATGATCAACCTGGCTCTGATACCAATTGAAAGTGCAGGATAAGATCAATCCTAACTCTAGAGGGGGGTGAATAGAGTTATTTAAAATAGTTTTGCAAATAAAAATTTGAGTGGAGAGAAAGTTTAGATTTACTTAGTGTATGGTGCTATAGCAAATAATCAGAGTAAAAAGAAATTCACAGCATAAAGCAAAACACAAAGAAACAAACAATCCAGACGACACAAGGAGCTATAGTGGTTCCCCAAAATCCTGGGTAGTCCACTCTTCTATCACCCTTGATAGGAATCCACTTCAAGATGAGTTGATCAGGTGTCTTGAGCACTAGAGAGTTTTTGACCAGGTTCTCACAAACCAAAGGGGCTGATTTTGACCAGGTTTCAGCAAAACCAAACGTAACTTTTGAAGGGAGTTAAAACCCTGTACAGAAAGAAAAAGAAAAAGGGGTGATGTTGTCTTCTCTATCAACAAGTAGAGAGAAGCAAAGTGGATCTGTATATGTTGTCAAAGCTCCCCCTGAGATCAAGAAGTAGTTCAGGAAGGAGAGCTCTGCACAAGGGTGACAGGTCTTCAAAGATCTGATTTGCTCCAGCAAGGGATGATCCAAGAAAGTTGGATGGTTGTGTCTGAAGCAATCAGAATTCCTGTGAGTGAGCTTTCAAAACAATATCACAGAGAGAGAGCAGCTGAAATCCTGTATTGTTGTTCTGTATGTGTCTGTCTAGCTGAATGAATAAATATATGTGAGTCTTCTTCTTCCTTTTTCTTTGATAGCCGTTGGCAGTCAGCATTAAATGCTTTCCTTAAATGTCCATGCCTCAAAGGAAATGTCAGGCAGACATTCCTTAGAAAATTCCTTGAGCCATGCACCAGATATGCTGTAACGGCCAATAAATCTTCAGCATTAATTGTCTGACAGAAGGAATTTGAATTCCTATTCAAAACTGACAGAAGTCTGGAAAACGTCGAGCTCACAGTAAAACGTCGATCTGAGCACGACACACGTCGGCCAGAGAGGTTTTCTGTAAGCACAACTGGGTTCGACGGAACGTCGAGCTGAGGTCGACTCCACGTCGAGCTGAGGTCGACTCTGCATCGAGCTGAGATCGACTCTACGTCGAGCTGAGATTGACTCTGCGTCGAGCTGAGATCGACTCTGCGTCGAGCTGAAGATTACTCTAACTAGCCTATGCGACCTTTATAACAACAAGGAGGTCACAACACAAAATCCCTATAGAAATATAGTCATCCTGATCCAAATAGTAATAGGGTGTTCCAACACAATATCTAAGGAATCATCCTTATACTTCTTGTAAGCATCTTTTTCTGTACTGGGGACAGTTACGCCTGGATCTATAGGGGGATCTTCTTCCAAGACATAGAGCGTGCGCTCTTGCCTGAGAATAATTCTCAGATTCCTATATCAGTCAAATAAATTTGTCTCATTTAGCTTGTCCTTCTAAAGGATAGCTCTCATGGACATGGTGGAGTGAGTTCCACTTTCCATGGAAATTTTGCAAATAATTATGCAAAATAGTTTTAATACTATATTTCAAATTACATTTTATTTTAATATGAACTTTTATTAAAATCTCTCACTATTTTTTTCAAATTGATAACCCTTAATATCAATTAGAAGAGTTTATGCGAGCTACTCTCTAGTGGATAAGATTCGTATTTCACCTCATCATAAGTCAGCTTTAGATGATCACCCATAACATGGCTATTTAGGTAACCAACCTTTGGCAATTGCATCATTATGCAACTCTTGTTTGGTTGGTTAATAACTCTTTATTCGCATCATAAGTCAGCTTTTACGTTCGTTAAAATATAATGACATTTGATTTTTAAAATTATGTTATGAATGAAATAGTCAAAAATGATACTTTTATACTTTAAATAACTAACATGCAGTCCTAACATAAAATCTTCCCAGAGAGCAAGTAAAATCAATAAATCATCTAGAAGAAGCTTATCAGCTAACAAGTAACTTCACAATCTACCAAAACATCCAGTGGGCGTCAACAACCTGACATGAACCCACCAAAAGGCATGTATGTCTGGACTAAAAAACAAAACAACAAATCTACCTCACAATGGTGAGGGAAGAACAACCACAACCATTGTAGGACACCAACAGCAACCAACCCTAGCAGCTCAACCGACTAATGCCCTAAACCCGAGGCATTTAAAAGAAAAGAATACATCGGCAAGATATACAAAAAAACTGTCCAATCATAGCAAATGAGTCACACTCTAATAAGCAAAGGAGAATTCTCAAATAGTGTAATAAAAAAAGTTGCACCAAGTGCGAAATGAAGTCATACTTCTATAAAATCTACGAGTGCATACATAAGATCATATATTCATATATACATATAAACAAAAGAGACTGATCAGCTCAAAATACGTGAATCATTAACACTGGTAAAATGATACTAGGTTGGGGGCCACATTGTCCAACACCAGCATTCAGACCAAATATCTCAAGAAGGCACTGTGGTGGTGTCAATATTTTCCAACACAACCCAACAGTCCATAAGAAGAGAAGAAAAAAACCACCAGGTATAATGATTCACAAACTGAGACTAAGGTGGTGGTCCTTTTGTAAGACCCCCCCCCCCCCCTACCAAGGGGGATACCCGGTTTTATGCCCAGAACCGCCGCCTTACAGTGACACTTAGCGCACACGAGCTAGTCGACACCGCAAGACGCCGATCCTGCCGGCTAGTACGATCATTCAACCTTTCATCCAATCGAGAAGAGAAGCAATATAAGCATTTATACATCAAGTCCACAACACAGCATCATCATAATATAAGTAAAATGAGAGATCCAATAGTCCACAATGAGTGCAGAATGAAAGAGAAAAGGGCTTATGCCCAGTATATAGTAATCAATCTCTCTCACAAAATCTAACCAAGCAGAAAATAATCTATCATCAGTACACGCGTCATCACCTAACGCTGGGTTGCAGTAGAAGTAGTAGTAGGTGGTGTCAGCTCCTCATGTCCTGCCACCTCGTCCTGCTAGTGCTCCAGCTCCTCGAGCTCCTAAAATGATACGGTCACAACCGACCGTTAGTCATAAAGACTAATCCATTTTGTCCTCGCCTCGCCCCTGCGACTCCTAGGTACCGGAGCAGGAGGACGAAGCGGAGAATAACAAGGGGTATAAAAAGAAAGCAGGTGGCAGTGAATCTAATCTATAAGGATTATATAATAACAAATATATCTCTACTCTAGCAGTTCTATATAGTATAAGTAAAGTAAGAAAGAATTGTACTGAAAGGAAATGTTGTAAGCAAAGTAGAGAACGGAGTAGGAAATACACTATCTACTGCTAAGCTATCATCACAGGAGTACCTTAACTTATATGAATGCACATACAAACTTATAAGTTAAGGTTTCACAAATTTAACTTATCATATAAAAGAGCCCATACTAATTTATATAATAATGATCTATGATGTGTATGTCCTAAGTATGTATGTATGATATGGTATGCGGGTTATGATTCATACAAGTATAACTCACCCACATGACTCTATGCGCACAGAACTTTAGTTCCCACTTTTTGTAGTTAGCTTAACTCTTAGGTACTACCGTTGTGGCTATGACAGCAGTGTAGCGGGCGTCTCCACTCCTAGGCGGGTATACACACTACCAGACCTAGACCTTCTGTATGCCTCTGAAGAACACACCAGAGTCACAACGTACTAAACCGCTGGCTAGTCCACCAAACTTTTAGGTCGGGTGTGCGTTTTCAGAGATTGTCCTTCAGACCACAGTATAAACAACCTACTGGCCCCTCAAACCCTCACACCTCACCTGAGTCACCGTACTGCCATCGGTGTGATGATTGGCCCAGTACCGCATGACCCGCCACTAATATGTTTTATGCACATGCAATTTTTTTCCAACTCCAGCCTCTAGCTCACGGGACAAAACCCGTCATGTATCCAAATATTCGAGCCTCTTGCTCGTAGGAAAAAACCTGCCCTGTATCCAAACATCTGAGACTCCAGCTCGCAGGACAAAACCCGTCTTGAAACCTCCAATCCTATATGGGTGAGATTGTCACATCATTCCCTTAACCTATTAGACTAGTCTTGTCTAATGCTTATTAGGCATAACAACTTATGGTTAGTCCTAGGACTGCCTAGGGCATACCCGGTGAAGGGCTCTCAGGGCACTAGGAACTATGATGGGCTGAAGCATAATGCTCCCTTTCTCAAGGGCACTTACTTTTATTAGTGTTTACCCATTATTAATACCAAACCGGTCTCCGTTCTAATTACTTTTTTTTGGCTTTGCACTCTAACACTCGTTACTACTTGACACCAACCAGGGTTCCAACTTCCCAATAAGCTTCTCAATCCAACCTCCTATCATATCCTCTGTGGGTCTTAGTGTTATGTGTTACTTTATCTAAGAGCAACCCACGACCTAATTCCAGACCAAACGAAATGACATTCAATTTCCTTGGGCCAAATGTCCCTAATTATTTATCATGGGCTTGTCATGTATGCAATATTGATCATTCAGAATTTCATCAGCTTTCTTATTATTTTGGACCATAATTTAAATTAATTAATTAAGTGACCTAGGTCACTTTGAACATAAACTACTCTAACCAGTGGTCCATTATGTCTAAATAAATTATTTGAGGTTCATCTAGGTTAAAAATGTCTGTTCATCAAAAATCATGATTTTCCAATTTGAATTTTCATATATTTTCTATTTATGATTAAATCCATAAATAATCCATTTTCCATATGAAGTGCTTAAAATATACTACCAAAAATTCCTAGAAATTACTGGTGATCAAAATTGATATAATGATACTCAGGACATAAATTCATGATCTTAGTCAGTGATTTGGCCTAACATAATTTCATATGGACACTATTACCAAAATGCCACTACTAGGGTTTTCAACATATGTAATCACCCAAAAATTCTCAAATAATTATACTGGGTTTTAATCACAGAAATTGGATGCTATAAATTTTTCCATAATTTTCAACAGTATTTTTCCTTACTTTAAAATTAATTTCCCAAACGGGTAAAATTATAAATCTACTATATACATAAGATATAATCCTCAAATAAATTTATAACTTTTTCTAGAGATGTAAAATGTCCTATTAGGGCATGTATCAAAATTTTAGAATTTTACATGGTCAGTAGACCTATATCTCATTTTTATTTCTAAAGGATCTTATTCTCCAATAATTCAAAATAATGAGATTTTTGTTCCAAAAATCCAACTCCTTTTATGGGAGGTGTAATACATCCCTATAAGCCTCTATCCAAAATCCCATTGACATTCATTGGGTCAAATGGGCTAACTTCCCATTTTTACATTTTTGGCACAATATTTACAAATCTACCTCCACCATGCATGTTGGATTTCCCAAATGTACAGAAGTCCAAATGACCTGCAACTTTTACCATGGTCATATAATGACCCAATGGTCATGCCACCCAAATTTGGAGGCATTTGGAAGAGGGAATCTCCCTATATTCTATTTATTTAATAAATGATATTTCTATTAAAATTATAGAAAAATACATCTCAAAAATCATGTTTTTTGGACTAGACCTAGGTCTAGCATAAACACATGCATGTCCAAAATTTCATGACATGTGGACTTAGGGTTTGGTTTGGATTCTCATTTAAACATTTACCCTAGCCTAGGACAAGTATTAGTAGAATGGACCTACAGGGAGTTGTCATGCTCCAAATTACAACTGTAGGGTGTCAATTTAAAGGTAAGACCTAGATCTACCTTTTTCATGTTGAGCATCATTTCTGAAAATGCCTCTAAGAGTCCTAAACTTTACAAGCAAGTTGTTGTTCAAATTGTGAATTAAAAATAATCATTTAAATAAACCTATAGTTTTATTATAAATAATGGACGACATCAGCTCATCTTCCCCAATTAGCCGATGGTCCAGATTGCACAAACTGGGCAAACCTTGAACTTGCATTTACTGGTGTTCTGGCCACCGCCACCGTCGGCGATTGTCACCACCACCTCCATTGAGGTGGCGGCTAGCGTTTCCCGGCAACGTGGTCGCCGGAGGTGGCTCCTCCAGTGAACCTGAGCAAGAATAAATGCTCGGCATGCTCCCTCTCACTTGGCATCAGGCTCATTTGAGCCTGATATCTCTTCTAAAAGAGCTAGACAGCTAGCACAGAGGGAGGGGAGGAGAAACAGACCCTTAAATGAGCTTGACGGCGGGTTTGGTGGTGGTGCGCCATGGCTGACCCTTGCTCCGGCTAATCCTCTGTTCCAGCTGTCAATTTCTTCTCCTTAGGGTTCACTGAAGGTGATGGTGGGGTGGAATGGAAGTGAGGATGGCTGGTTTAAAGGCTTGACTTAAGAGGAGTGGTTGGGCATGGCCGACCGTCATTGAGCATGATTCTCCCCCCATGCCGCCACGTGTCAGTCATGTAATGGACCGCCAATTAATGCCATAAATATGTTTTATTGAAATGAGGAATAGATTTGCTGTAGAGATAGATTCCAAATGTCCCATCATTATTTTATCCTAAACCCGGTTCAACCCATATATAAGAGAACCGGCTAACATGATTTTCAGATAAAAATTCCAAGTCCAAAAGCGTTGAGTGGTGTTGACACCACTCAACGCCGCGTTGAGTGGTGTTGACACCACTCAACGCCGCTAGCAATCTTCAGTCAAGGCATTGAGTGGTGTAGATACCACTCAACGCCGCGTTGAGTGGTGTTGACACTACTCAACGCCGCCAGTAACTTAAGTCAAGGCGTTGAGTGGTGTCAACACCACTAAACGCCGCGTTGAGTGGTGTTGACACCACTCAACGCCGCCAACAACTTAAGTCAAGGCGTTTAGTGGCATCAAGACCACTCAACGCCAAAGTCATCCTACAGCGTCTAAGTAAAATGGCGTCGAGAACATTGAGAACACTCAATGCCACGTTGAGTAGTGTCAAGTTCACTCGACACTTCGTCAAATGGCGTCGAGACCTCTCGACGCCTAAAGTTTCCTGAGTCTTGTAAGTTAAATTCGTCGGGATCACTCGACGCCTTCTCAAATGGCGTCCAAATCACTCGACGCCTAAAGTTTTCCCGAGTGTTTTCTAAGTTAAATTCATCGGGTGGCGTCGTGTGCCCTCAACTCACTCGAAGCTTCCCGAGCCTGAGTCAATTCTCTTGACTCAACACGCGTGCGAGGGGCCTAGCATGAAATGGGATGTTACACCTTTATCCACTGCCAACCAAGGCCACAAATAATCATACATTATATTTAATAAATGAAAAGAAACCCAAGCATCGGATTTCCATGACGATGTAAAGGGAACAAAACCAAAGTTACTAAGGTAAGCCCGACAAATATGACTTGACGAACTCAAAGTCACTCAATGTATACATGAAAATTACTTGACACTAACTCTGAGATCACTCGACGCCAAGACTACATCCACTCGACCCCTCTCTGCTTCACTCGATGCCAAAGCAGTTAAGTCAAAGCACTCGACGCCTAGCTGCTACACTCAACGCTTAGATAGATACAGTCAAAGCACTCGACCCCTAGCTGCTACACTCAATGCTTAGACGAATACAGTCAAAGCACTCGAAGCCTAGCTACTACACTCAATGCTTAGACGAATACAGAGAAAGCACTCGACGCCTAGCTACTATACTCAATGCTTAGACGAATACAGTCAAAGCACTCGACGCCTAGTTACTACACTCAACTCTTAGACAAATTCAGTCAAAGAAATCGACACATAGCTGCTACACTCAATGCTTTCAGTGTCATAGCAGATACACTCAACGCTCTCGACTCCATAGCAGCTACACTCAATGCTCTCGATGTCATAGCAGCTATACTCAATGCTCTCAATACATAAGGATGCACTCAACACTCTTGACGCATAAGGCTACACTCAATGCTCTCGATGCATAAGGCTACACTCAACGCTCACGATGCATAAAGCTACACTCAACGAATTTACTTAGAGTTTAATTTAATTTTTCTGACATAAGGACTTACAGCAGTTTAACCAAAAGACACTTCTTCTTTCTACCCAAAACACAGATTTCCTACCAAAAAAATCCAGACTTCTACTCACCCTAATCTACACCAATCTTAGATCATTTTATTTTTAAAAAAGAAGAGAAAAACAGGAACAAAGTGATTCATAGTCAAAACAGTAAAAGGACAAGAAATTACACTTTCTTCTGACTATTATTTTGACATATTTCGGCCACGACAAAAGCTCAAAACCATATATATTTTTAATAAATGTAGGACTAGATTTACAGCAGAACTTGCAAGAAAATGAGATCTGAAACTTTTAGAATGGAATTAGACGAAGAAGGAGGAGTTTTGAAACCACTACTTGACTCAACCTACAGAAATCCAACCTCAAGAATGCTCCACTCCAAGGATCGGCCGCAAGAACTCTTGGGCAACGATTCCTGGAACTTTATGGGGCAAACGAGAGTCAAGGTCAAAGACTTTAATGCCAAAAGTTCAGGAAAACAAAATTACATATCACCAATGCATAGATCTCGGCGAGAGCTTTCCGGATCTACCCTCCAACGACGATTTCGAGCACCGGAACTCCGCCAAGTGGCGGCTGAAGGCCTTGCAAAACTTATCGCCTCCTTTCTTCTGCGCTCTCCGTCTGATGGCTTGGGGAAGAAGATAATGAATAGGGTTTCGTACAAACTTATATATATATATTATTATAAAATTAATTACACGCACAAACGACCAAAACTCGAATCAACTCGGTTTTCTACGAAATTCACACCGAAGCTAAATACTGATGCTACAAAACCAGTGGTGAAGTCGGAATAAGAATCCGACAAACCAAACTCGGGTAAAAACTCTCTGAAGTTACAACCTACTAAAATACACCGAGTCAAAACCTCGGATTACGATGAGCAAAAAATCACGCTCCAACAACAGTGTCTGTTAACTACGCGTCAACGTAACACCCTCTCATCATAATTCTATCACTACAGAAATTTAAAATAAACATCGAAAAATCAGGGGCGTTACACCTACCTCAAGCACAAAGCCCTACCTCAAATCAAACTTGCTCCTACAACTCAGTGATCCAAAGATCACCTACCTCAGACTAAATTAATAGTCATACAGCTCAGGCTAAGAGGTTAACCCTACGACTCAGAGAGTATGACTCTCCTACAGATCAAGCACAAATGCCCTTCCTCAAAACCACAGAAGGATCCTGCCACTCAGGCACAAAGGCTCTGCCACTCAAAGAGAATGACTCTCCTACCTCAGGTAAACTGCCCTACCTCAGGCACACAGGCCCTATCTCAGATCCACACAGGATCCTACCTCAGATCAACAAATAATCCTAATCTCAGCCTTAATAAAATAGGCCTACACTCAGATCTAAAGTACCCTACAGAAAGTAAAGAGTTTGTTGATTATTTGACTCCGGAGAAATATTCTCTGAGCCTTCTTCTTCCTGAGATAAAATAAACTCAGCCCAAACTTCTTCACAATAACAAGAAAGATGATCTTCAGGAAACTGCTACTTATGTTGGAAGTAACTCAGAAATACAGGTTTCTGATCTTGCTGATGAAGACAAAGAGTTATTAGTATTGTGTATTCTTCACTCAGCTAACCTTGACTATAGAAATCAGATAGCTCTGCTTCTTCTTCTTTCTCAGAATATTTTTCTGAACTTGATGTTGTCGGGGAAAATCGCAACAGCTAACCGTTTGATCTTTTGGATCAATGGGCTGAACTTTAGCTTCAGGATCTGCAACAATGGAGAGAGGAAGAAGATGAAGTTCCACCTCTTTGCGAAAAGATAAAACCCTAAAAGTTTATTTGCTTCCACCGATCTCAATCCTTTTATCTTTCGCTGTCCAACGGCTCTTTGACATGTGGGCCTAGCTGAAGTTGTTGGCTGTAACTTTGCTTTTACAGAAAACGTCCTATTGTAGGTATGTGGCGCTATTTGCCGCATACTATAGACTTCCCGCAACGAATTTGAATTTTGCTGACTGTTGCTGACACCAGCATCTGTGGACTTAGTCAAATTTAGCTAGTTCATCCTAGGCATTGAGTGCGTTGAGTGAATAGCATTCACTCAGCGCAAAAACACTTAGTCAAATATTCTTCACTATCAGTCGTTGAGTGCGTTGACTGAACACCCTTCATCACTCAACGAATTTTGACTTAGCCAATATCTCTTCACTGCCAGGCATTGAGTGTGTTGAGTGAGACTTCATCACTCAACGCATTTGGACTTGGACGCTTCTCTGAATTTTTGCCATCTTGCTGAGGCATTGAGTGAACTGCCTTCACTCAACGCTTCTGTACTTAGCCGATTTCCATTTTATGAATGCGTTGAGTGAGCCTTCATCACTCAATGCTTATGTATTTTGCATATCTTCTTGATGAGGCGTTGAGTGAACCACCTTCACTCAATACTTCTGTACTTAGCCGATTTTCTTGATGAGCTTGCGTTGAGTGAGCTATCCTAACTCAATGCATTTAGACTTAGAAAGATTTTTCTGTCTATATCTTCGTAAGCTTTAACTGAACATTGTCCTGTCAACGCTTTCTTCTTTGGGCATTGAGTGAGCTGTCCTCACTTAATGCTTCTATACTTAGCCAAAATTCTTGACAGATTCTTCAAATGCTTTGACTGCTTGAGCTTGACTCAACGCTTCTTTCTTCAGACATTGAGTGAGCTGTCCTCACTCAATGCTTCTGGACTTAGTCGAATTTCTTCCTTGCCAATGGTGAAGCTTTGACAGACTGAGCTTTACTCGACACCTCTTATTATATGGCATTGAGTGAACTGCCTTCACTCAACTCCTATGAACTTAGTCGCAAATTTGCTTTGCAAACTGTTGGGCTTTGACTGTCCATGCTTTACTCAATGCTTTTTGGAATCTAGTGTTGAGTGAACTGGATTCACTCAATGCATGTAAACTTAGACGAATTTCTGTCTTTCCAGCATTATTCCTTGACATTTGGTGTTGAGTGAAATGGCTTCACTCAACGCCTGTGGACGTAGACAAGTTTCTATCTCTCCACCTATCTTCCTTATGACCACCTATCATAATCACTTAGATAACTTGTCTAAACTTGTTCCAAGGAACATCCTGCACATATTGAACTTAAACATACATCAAATATAATTATGTTCTTAGTATTGATTGTGATGCCTCTTCAAATATAGGGAACATTGAGGATAATATTCCCAATAGCAGAAATCTCTCCTCAAGCTCATCTCGAGCGGTAGGGGGAATGAAGTGTTCCAAGAAGGCTTTAGAAAACCCTAGTTTTAGCTGATCTCAGTGTATACTCATCCTTGGAAAGTGGAACCCATGGGGGACTTCCACCACCTCTTCGCGTGTGTTTCCAAGACTGACACGGCTAAGGTCACAGACATACTGACTGGACATCTAATTCCATCCATTAACTCTTGCGCCATGTTGAGCCATTCTTTAGTACAGACAGCCGACTTTATCCTATGACAAGCAAGCGGGGATGGGGCTCAGAAGGTACTCAACCAATTAGATCTCGGGGCTTGCTGTTGCACCGGGGCTTGCTGGGATCTAAACGTGTCTAAGATCGTTATAAGCGTCAGTCCCAATTTCGACTGTTGAAACTAGGTAGGGACTGAAGGAGCGGGAGTGCCTGTTACTGGCTCTACACGTGTCGAGATCTACACGTAAATGTACAAACCTAAGGTTAGGTTAGCTAATCATAAGATAATGACTTGAAACACTTAGTGTGAATTACGCATGGACACACCACTGCTTTTGTTATGTCAGTTTGTCCGCAAACTAACCAATCGAGTGAAGGTGTCACTATTGTTCAATGACTTCTTTAGTTCAGGATCGTTGCAAGCTGATACCATTTGTAAGACCCCCTCCCGGAATACAAGACACGGCCGAGGGAAGTCTTATGCCTAGAACAGCCACCTTGTGGTAACGCCGATGCACGGGTCGTCCGATACTACAAGACGTCTATCCTGCAGGCAAAAACCAATATCATACATGCCAACCCAACATAAAGAATATATATATATAAGTCAAAATCCACACAAGTATATAAGTCCAATAAGTATAACAATAATAAGAAGCAACAGCAGCTTATATAATATTAGAGTAAACAAAAATTGCCCAAAGGGCTACAATATAAGTCTCTTCAAAAACTCACATCCATAATTGATGACAGCGAAAGTAACATTGTATCAGGCCCTGCCACCTGGCCTGGCTGCCTTCCTGCAAAACCTGTTATTGTTGCGGCTCCATCCTCTAGATGTCCTCCTAAAATGGTAGTCGTAGCAACCGTTAGTCATAAAGACTAAGTGACTATCTCATCCTCTCACCCCAACGGCTCTTAGGCACCGAGTGGGGGAAAGAAGAAGGTACAATATATATATATATATATATACATATATCCATATATATATACATATATATATATGTATATATATGTATATATATGTATATAGATATATGTATATATATATCTATATATGTATATATCTATATATATATATACATATATATATACATATATATATATATGTGTGTGTGTATATATATAAGCAGTAATAACAAGCAGGTTGTATATCTCTACATATCAAGAGTGGTAATAACATCAGTGTATAACATTATTATCAACATTCTATTATGGCAATTCTACACAAGAAATATCAATCCATTAAAGTATATAGATCTACAACATGAAGTAACTTAACTTATAAAAATACTCATACATATTTATAAGTTAGGGATCGGATTAACAGAAAAGTAACTCATCATATAAGAGTGCACATACAAGCTTATATGATAAGGATCTTATGCGGAGCAATGCAATGTTATGAATGCACATGATGACTCACTCATGTTCTCACACACACACACACTACTATGTCGACACAGACTTGTAGTTCTCACTTTTCAAGCAGGTAGCTAACCTCTCAGGCATCATCCGTCGTGGCCAGATGGTGACAGTGAAACGAGCTTTCCACTACTAGGCGAGCATCCATACTACCAAGCCTAGGCCTACGTACGCCTCAATGCTAAGAACACAACAGCAGAGCCCCTGCATACTATGGCTCAGAGGGGTCTCGGGTAGATGTGCACCAAGAACACAACCCAAAACTGTATTATCATCGTGGCATAAAAGGAGCCTATGGGAGCGTATCACCAAAGGACCAAGCCCAACCGTCCATTTGGCATGGAAGGAGCCCCGGGAATAAGCACTAAGGGCCAAGCCTAACCGTCCAAAGTCTATTTGTCAACTCTCGTCGGTGTGACGACTGGCGAGCCCGTAGACCTGCCACACTATCCTTAACCCATGATTATGACACTACGTTTCAACTCACACCGCATGTAGGTTCACTTAATCGTGGTACGGAAGGAGCCTATGAGAGCGTATCACCAGAGGATCAAGCCCAACCGTCCACTTGGCACGGAAGGAGCCTCGGGAATGAGCACCGAGGTCTAAGCCCAACCCGCCCAAAGTCTCATTTCATCATTACCAATCCAGTGTGGTCAAACACTCAAGCACTTACACCCTTTCACATTTTTGTGCTCCCAAGCACTCAAGGGTTCAACATCAACACATGTGGCAAACTACCTTGAACAACATACCAATCTCACACTGCTACCCGTAGGGAGACACAAACTAAGCAGTGAACTATACAAATTATCCCATCCAACACTTGAGATCACGATTCAATATTTTTCATGGCCATGAGATTTACCTCATATGATTCCTTCCTTATAATCAAGCATTCACAAACAATTATGCTTTCATATATTTATAACAATGATATATTAACTCTCCATGTATCCATCAAGCATGATAACATAAGTATAGATTACACATTCAATTATCGGGCACCACACCCTCTTTCAAAACTTATATAATTCATCGGATTACTATCACCCACATCCTTACTGGATTTCACAAGTAGCCATTTGTACAACCAAATCTTATCAATCCATTTGTTCACTAATTCCCCAAACCATTTGTTTATTAAATTCCTCCAGGATATTTGTTTATCTCGGCTACATATAACTAGACTCATCTAAACCTAAACATCATCTTGCTACGTTTCTTCTACCTAGTCCAAAACCGGTTATGCACTAACCCGAAAGCATCATGCACATAAGTTATTACCATGCATCAACTTTGACTGGATATTCCTGGAGCTACAATGATCCTATGAAAACGTGTAACTATTCGTTGGAAAGGTCTTTTCGAGGACTACAACTTTCTTGTTCAGCCCAAGACCTAGATCCGGCCGTATCACACCCGAAAATGGCCTCGAAGTCCGCTATATGTAGAAAATAGATTTTTGCACGCATCTTGAAGCAAAACGAATGACATCAGTTCGTCTTCTTCCTATAGACATTTGTTCAAAACTACACAGAACTCTTCCTCCTCTCTTATTCACCCTCAATAGACCATTCCTCTTCACGAAACCAAGTCCATCATCTTCACACGAAGAGAGGAGAGGTTGAAAACAACAATCCCTAGGACAAAGTCCTAGCATGGTCTCTTTCCTAGGAGATCTTCATCACACACAAGACAAACTCTTTTTAGTCGACATCTCTCCTACATCATAGCTAAAGATCTAGCACCAAGGGAGAGGATAGGAAGCTCACCTTGTTTCTGACCATGGATCTCATCACTCTCCTCGGCGACATCGTTCTTCCTCATTAGTATCGTTCTTCTCGAAAGGAATTTCTGCCTCCAGAAAATCCGACTTCGGCGACTTCTTCTCTCTCTGCTTCTGTCAGATTCGGCATAGAGATCGGCTCGGCAAGAAATGGAAGTGATGGCTAGGGTTTCTCATTTCTTCCTTTTTATAGCAACGCATTAGGGTTAAGTCATGTTGTCATGTGTCGCCTCATCATTGGACCGCTCATTATTACTTAAATTAAGTCCTATTGAAAAGACCGGTCCAAGGAAGCTATCATCACTCATCCCAAAATCCGGTTCAGCCCGTATGTGAAAGTCTTATTTTCAAGGTAAACTAAACACCTAGAAGGGGTGAATAGGTTTTTGTCTCTATTTAACTTTTCTAACTTGTTATTAGATTCATGTGTCTATGATTAGGTTAGTTATCAGCTTTCAAGAACATTCACAGACGACACAATAATTTTATAGTGGTTCCCCAATCTTGGGGTACATCCACTATCCCTCTATGTCTATCTAACAGTGTGTTAGATTCGGCTCTCCTTCCAAAACTCAGCTACTTAATAGCTTACAACAGAGATCCCGCATGACCACACAGGTCACACAGACCTAATACTTAGGCACTAAGCCAACTCCAGGTCACAAGACCTTTCACTAGACATAAAGCCAAACATATGTCACAAAGACCTTAGTATTTATAATATATGCTTACAACTCCAGATTCACCAAGAATCTTTACACAATAAGAAATAAAGAATGAGATGATTAGACACCAGAGCAAGATCTCTGTGTCTTCTTATTTCTAGACTGAGCAGATATCAATCCAACCAATTGCTGTTGAAGACAATTGATCGGTAGTAGAATCTTTTTTTGAACAGCTTTATTTTTCTCTGCAGATCTTGTAGATCTGCTACTTCAGAATGGATTCTGATCATGCTATTGTAGATGGTAATTGCTCCAGCTATCTCCTTCCCAGCAAGGTTCTCTGTGCAGAACCACTTCTTTAGGCTCAACGAAAATGGCGAGAAAGAAGATGAAGTTCAACCGCCCTTTTTTGTTTTCAGAAAACCTAAACGGGGAATTGATTGTTGTTAATTGCTCTGGCCGATTTGCTTCCTTTTATACACTGAAGGCCAATTAAGCAGTGAGTCCCACCACTAGGATTGATGGATGAGATTAAGCCATCCAACGCATGCTTTCCATTTAATCTTGATTTAATGGCTCCTTGTTGTGTGTGGGCCCCAACACTTTATGATGGAAATATTCCTTGGAAAGTGAAGAAGATAATGACAGCTGGCCGCCAACGTCTCGGGCAGCAATTTCCGCACCATTTGAATTTTTGTTGATAATTTGACTTTGCTGACGTCAGCATGACTCAGCATCTCTGGACTTAGACCAAATTCAACATCAGAACCAAAGGCGTTGAGTGAGTAGATATCACTCAACGCCACAACACTTAGACAAAATTCTATCTGTCTAAGTATTGAGCTCGACAAAAGCCGAGCTCCGTTCGACGAACGTCGAGCTCAGCTCGACAAAAGTATAAGTTCAGTTCGACGAACTGTGGACTTAGTTCGACGAAAGGCTAAACTGAGTTCGATGAACTCCAGGCTAAACTGAGTAATTTGGCTCAGATCGACGAAGCTAAGCTCGAGGAAAGTCAAGCAGTCCACGCTTTTGGACTTAGCAAAATTTCTGCTTCAAGGCATTGAGAGCGTTGAGTGAGCTTGTCTCACTCAACGCTATTTGTCTTAGCAAATATTTTTGTGTCTTGGCATTGAGAGAGTAAGCTCCACTCAACGCCAAACTACTTAACAAAATTTTTCTGTTATCTGGCGTTGAGTGAGTAAGCTACACTCAACGCCTGTGGACTTAGTGAAAATTTTGTACAACTTTTCTGTGGAGTTGACTGGCATAACAACACTCAACATTAAAAGCTGTATGACATTGAGTGAGTAGACTACATTCAACGCCTGTAGATTTAGCCAGAATTTCAGCCAATTTCTCTAGGCTTAGACTGACTCAGCCTGACTCACAACCATTTTGCTATATAGCATTGAGTGAGTAGACTACACTCAATGCCTTTGGACTTAGCCATATTTTTGGCTATCTTCCAGTTAGGCTGAGACAGACTCAACGCTATTTGTTATATGACGTTCAGTGAGTAGACTACACTCAACGCTTTTGTACTTAGCCAAATTTTTTTGATATTTGCTAGTTAGGCTGAGATAGACTCAATGATATATGTTATATAGCGCTGAGTGAGCTGTCCTCACTCAACGTTTGTGGACTTAGGCAAATTTTTATAATACAAAATAGAATCCATACGTCTAGCGTTGAGTGAGCTTGCCCCACTCAACGCCTGTGGACTTAGGCGATTTTTGCTATGTCCAGCAACCACTTATTGTGTCCACATGTCCAATCAATGTGATATGGACAACCTGCACTCAAAACCTCAAACGCACATCAAATACAGTTGATGTGTGTGCCATTGACCAGTTTGACTTCTCACAAATCAGGGATATTGGGAACAATGAACCCAACAATCTCCCCTATTTGAAGAAGTCAAACCCCTTATCAACCTTTATCAAAAAAATGTTTTCTTTCCTTGGTCAATGATACACACAACCTATACAACAAAATAACTATTGAAATTATGATAAGCTATAAGTAAATGTACCTCATTTCCATCTCTCCCATTTATTATGACTCCCCCTTGCTAGGACCTTCTCTCTTCTCTCCCCCTTTTTAACTTCTGTAGAATAGACAGATGGGGGCTGACCCTTCCATTGGCTGACCTTCTCTCTTATCTCTAGAGTAAACTTACTCCCCCTCAGTAGAAGCATCAGTGAACTGATACTACTTGGGAGTCTGTATGTCTAGCAAGGGGAACAATACCTGCATAAAAACGCAAAAGGGAGTGTCTGAAGCTATGGCAATTTCAGCATGCCCTACTCAAATTTGAGGGTGTTGAACTTTGCTTCATCTAATGCCTTAGTGAAGATATCAGCCACTTGCTTGTCTGTGTGGACAAACTCAAGACTAATGTTTTCCTTCTCCACATCCCCCCTAATAAAAATATATCTTATTTCTATATGCTTAGTCCTGCTATGTGAGATAGGATTCCTAGCAATAGAAATAGCACTTGTAGAATCACAGTAGAGAGGATTTCTACTTACCTGAAGATTGTAATCCTGGAGCTGATGTTGGATCCACAGCAGCTGCCTGCTGATATATATTCTGACTCAATAGTGGATATAGCCACACTAGTTTGCTTCTTACTGCTCCAAGAAACTAGCCTTCTTCTTAAGAACTGACAGGTTCTGGTAGTGCTTTTCCTGTCTTTTTTGCAACCTACAAAATCTGCATTTGAAAATCCAATTATATCAAAATCCTTATTTCTAGGGTACCATAGGCCAAGATATGGTGTGCCCTTAAGATACCTCAAGATTCTCTTTACAACAGAGTAATAAGATTCTTTAGGGCATGCCTGATACCTAGCACAGGCACATGTGGCATACATGATGTCAGGTTTACTAGCAGTCAAGTATAGAAGGTGGTCAATTATCCCTCTATATAAAGACTCATCAAAAGGTTTCCCTGCCTCATCTTTGCCTATAGTTATACTTGATCCCATGGGAGTTCTCATAGTGGAGGCATTCTCCATACCATACTTTTTGATTAGCTCCCTGGTGAACTTGGATTGGGATATGGACAAGCCATCATCAATCTGTCTTACTTGGAGTCCCAAGAAGAACTTGATCTTACCCATACTGCTCATTTAAAACTTCCCTTGCATAAGTTTAGCAAACTTCCTACAAAGGTTATCATCAGTAGATCCAAAGATAATGTCATCGACATATATCTGGACTAGGATAAACTTACCCTTTGATTCCCTTAGGAATAAAGTCTTGTCTATCTTCCCCCTTGAGAATTTGTTCTCAATTAGGAAGCTGGACAATGTTTCATACCATGTCCTAGGGGCTTGCTTTAGCCCATATAGAGCTTTCCTAATTTTATAAACAAAATTGGGAGAGTTTGGATCTACAAAACCTGGTGGCGATCCACATATACTTCCTCTTTTAGGTCTCCATTCAGGAATGTTGACTTGACATCTATCTGGTAGACTCTGAATCCCTGATGGGCTGCAAATGCAAGGAAGATCCTTATGGATTCCAATCTGGCTACTGTGGCAAAGGTATGGTCAAATTTTATGCCCACTTCTTGTCTATATCCTTTAGCCACCAGTCTAGTATTATTCTTGACAATAATGCCATTTTGATCCAACTTATTCCTGTAGATCCACTTAGTCCTTATGTCATTTTGTCTTTGTGGTATGGGGACCAACTTCCAAACCTTATATCTCTTAAAATGGTCCATTTCTTCCTACATTGCTCCAATCCAGAACTGGTCCTTGATTGCTTCTTCAAACTTCTTTGGCTCTTCTTGAGACAGGAAGCTTGAGTAGAGAGATGTATTCATGCTCCTACTTTTGCTCTGGACTCCATGATTTGCATCACCAATGATTTGGTGTACTGTATGGTCCCTTAGAAGCCTTATAGCTGGAGGCAATCTAGCTGCAACTTGCTCTTCAGGGTTTTCAGCAAACTGGTCTTCATTTTCTTTAGGTATATTGTCCCCTTCTCTTGGAGTAGGCAGTCCATCATCATTTTCTTGGACTGTGGGGGTAGCTTTCTTGATGGTCAGCTTGTCCATCATCTGCTCTGTACCTGTAATACTATAAGAGGAGGAGCTTGGCAGCTCACAGTTAACCATATTGGATTCATCAAAAACAACATGCATTGACTCTTCTACAACTTGGGTAGTTAAGTTGTAGATTTTATATGCCTTACTATGAGTGTTGTACCCAACAAAGATCCCTTCATGTGACTTGGCAGCAAACTTAGTTAAATGGACTTTTCCATTATTGAGCACATAACACTTGCAACCAAAGATCTTGAAATAGCTCAGGTTTGGTTTTCTGCCCTTCAAGATCTCATAGGGAGTCTTCTTATGGCTATTGGTGATAGAAGCCCTACTAAGGACATAACATGCAGTGTTAACTACCTCAGCCCAGAAGTATTCGGGGAGGGATGAGTCACTTAATAAGGTTCTACCAGCCTCTATGAGAGTCCTATTTTTTCTCTCAGCAATTCCATTTTGCTGGAGTGTTCTAGGAGAGGATAATTCTTGATGAATCCCTAGCTCTTCACAGAACCTTGTCATGCACTCAGACTGAAACTCAGCGCCATGGTCACTTCTGATCTTGACCACATTGCTGTTGAATTCATTATGAATTTGCTTGACAAATGACTGAAATACATCAGGGGTTTCCGATTTCTTCCTTAGAAAGAACACCCAGTCAAATCTGGAAAATTCATCAACAACCACAAGGGTGTAGACTTTCCTACCTAGACTTTGAATTGGCATAGAACCAAATAGATCCATATGCAGGAGGTATACGCACCTCACTGAGTCTTTGGTGCTAATGCTCTTAAAGGATGTCTTAGTCTGTTTGCCCTTTTGGCATGCAGAGCAGATACCCTCCTTAGTGCATATAGACTTAGGCCCATTCCTAACTAGCTCATTGTTGAATAGCATGCCTATGGTCCTGTAATTTAGATGGGCTAGCCTCTTGTGCCATTGGACACAGGAAGAGGCTTTCTCATCTGCAATAAGGCATACAGGTGAGTCTTTGTTAGAACATAGGAAATCTAAACAGTACACATTTCCACTCCTAGTGCCTGTTAAGATGATATCTCGATCACTTAACCTCCTAATTTGGCACTCATCCTTGTGGAATACTATGTCATAGCAGAGATCACAGAGTTGGCTAATTCTTATAAGGTTGTGTTGCAACCCTCCCACATAGGCTACTCTAGTGATGGTGACTATGTCATTAGATATCTTACCATAACCTCTAGTCACCCTTTTTCTGACCCACCAAATATAACCTTTGGTCCATTCTTTACTAGTGCATAATCCTTTAGCATGCTCCTTGTTCCAGTCATGTGCCTGGAACATCCACTGTCCAAGTACCATATAGGGGTATGAGTACTTGAATTAACCTGCAAAACACACATCAGTTAACCTTAGGACCCCAATTTTTATTGGGTCCTTGGTGCATGTTAGACTGAAAATAATTCTGCCTGCCTGTAGCTTTTCTGACAGGCAAGCTGATATTTGCTCTCTACACACTATGATTATGCCAGCAATCAATAACAAAGTGGCCTACTTTATCACAGCACCAATACTCATAGATGGTGTACCTTCTTTTTGGAGCAGGTCTAGTAGCTATGTTAATAACAGATCTGGGTCTAGAACGAGTAGCAGCAGTCCTGTTCCATGATTTTCCAGCCATAGTTTGACTAATGGTGGGTTTGGTTGTAGAAGTGCTTGGGATATCTTAAGCCCTTCTAGCAGCAGCTTTCTTTTCAGGAATCATACTCTTGATGGCCTTAGAGATGCCCAGGTTAGGTCTACTGACAGCCTTGCTCTTTGTCTTAGAGTGGGCTGGAGGAATTTGAGAACAGTCAGCAAATTTACACTTGACTGAAGGGGCTGGGTCACCAAACACAAATGGTCCAGAATGGTCCATTTGTATTTTCTCATAAGTACTTGTACCTTTGCTGTGACTACCACCATATTGTGGAACATCTTTGTTCACACAAGATGGTTTAGCATGATTCCAGTGACCATAAATACTCTCATGGTCATGGCTGTTGGAAGGAAATTATACTCTAACAAATTTTACAGGAGGCTTATAGGCTAGTGGCTCCACTTGAGCTTTTCCCTTTCCCTTGGGATTAGCAGTTCTTGTACTTCCCTTGAATCCCAACTCTTTCTTTCCCTTTTGGTAGAAGAATGAGTCTATCAAGGGCAACACCGTGCTAGGCTTGGAGTAGCTAGCCACTAGTTCCCTCTCCTTTTAGATCTTTCCTTCAAGATTCCTGATATGGTTATTCTTGAAGTTTATGGTGCTCATTTGAATGATTGTCACTTTCTTCAGTTTGCTAACTTCCTGCATCTTTAAATCTAGTAATTTTGCTGATTCTGAAGCAGCAAGCTTTAAAGAGATAATTTCCTGAGCCTACTGTTTGGCTAGGAGCTTGCTCTTCTTTAGAGCCTGTAGAAGTTCACCATATTTATCAATCAATTGATTGATGTCTCCCTCAAATTCTGAGCCATCATCATTACTTGATGTAGAGGCACAAGAATTTGGAACTGATTCATAATCTGAACAAGCAGAGCTAGTAACAGAAATTATCTTGCTTAGACCAGACTGATCCTGGCTAGTTTCTTCATCTGACTTAGCCATAAGCCCAAGGCAGCTGTTATCATCTTCAGAATCCACCTCTGAATCGCTATCAGATTGTGATAGAGGGGCCCTATCTTCAATCCTGGCAGTAGAATGAACCTTCTTAGCTTCTTCTTCTAAATTAGCCAGCCTTTTGATGCAGTCTGCTTCTACAGCTCCTTCTTCAGTATAGTATAGCCCAATATATGCTTCTTCTTCTTCTTCTGACTCTGACTCTGATGTAGAGGAGTCAGTCCAGCTTATTTGCTTCTTGGCAATGAGGGATTTCTCCTTCTTGCCTTTCTGCTAATGGTCTTTTTTCTTATAGTGTTCCTTTCTTTTGACTGGGCAGCCAACTATCACATGCCCAGGTTTTCTACAGTGATAACAAGTCATGTTAGATAAAACATGTTTACTAGTTTTAGAACCATACATGTCCTCCTTAGAGAATTTTCTTCTGCCCTTGTAGTCGTCATCCTTGGGATGAGAGGAGGTGGAAGGCCTGCCTCTCCAGTGCTTCTTCTTTAAGAACTTCTGGAATTGCCTGGTGAAGGCAGCAAAATCTTCATCAGACCATTGTGAAAGAAAAGGGAGAGTAAACTCTGATTAACTCTAGCGGGGGGTGAATATAGTTAATAAAAAATTCCTTTGCAACTTTTTACAAATATAAAGTTAAGTGATAAAATAGGTGATATAGTAATATCTAAGAGATGTTAACAGGAGCAAAGAAAAGCTACACTAAGATACCACAACACAAGACAAAAAGAAAATAGCAAACACACAGACAACACAAGAATATTATAGTGGTTCCCCAACTGGGTACATCAACTCTTCTACCACCCTGGTAGGAATCCACTACAGGTTTTGATCAGGTGCCTGCCACCACAATATCTATTTGCAGGGAGATATTGCAACCCTTTGAGCTTTTGATCAGGTGCCCAAAAACTAAACTAAAGTATTTTGGAAGGTGACTTGTGAACCAGGCTAACTTTTGAAGGGAGTTAAAACCCTATACAGTAGGGTGGGAAAGAAAGTGATGTTAGTCTTCTCTTTTCTCAAAAAACAATTTGAGAAGACTTTGTGTGGATTCCAGATCTTGTCAAAGCTCCCCCTGAGATGTAGAGTTGTTCAGGATAGAGAAGCTTTGTTCAGGAGTGTGTAGGTCTTCATCTTGTGTAAAGCAGATCCAGGAACTTTAGACAGGTGGATCTTTATCGTCTCAACAAATTCCTGGAAAGAGAAGATGAAGGAGACTCTTGATCAGTTTGTGTTGTTCTTCTTCTATCTGCTTGAGAGCAAAGAGAGAGATGAAGATTGAGAGCTGTTGTGAATTTTTTGCTCTTGCTAAGAATATCTCTCTGTGATTTTTCTGCTCGGAAAGAATGAAATTCCTATTCTCAGTCTCTGTCCCTTCTTAAAAATATTCTCTCTGTATTCTATTCGACAACCAATCTTCCTTAGAAATTTGAATAACTGCAATTAATGCCTTGCTGGAAAACTGGGAAGGAAAACGGCTAGCATATCTGTTATTATTCGTTTCCTCAACTGTCCCGAGAAATATGTCAAATAAATCCTCTGATGAATACCATAATCAATGCTGCCAAGAATGGCTATATTCATAGGGAATATAAGCATTGATTACTCAGGGAATTTATGACTTAAAATAATAATAAAGAGGGAATAGATAAGGAAAGAATAAAGAATGGACAGCTTATAGAATTCGTCGACCAGAGAGCAGATTTCGTCGACCTGCACTCAGAGAACGTTGACCTGAGAAATCCTGTTCGTCGACCTGAGCTCTACGAAGCAAACACTTAATATAAACAACTAATTCTGTACTCCAAGAACGTCGACCTGAGAATCTGTTCTATACTCAAAGATCGTCGACCATAGAACTTGAACAAACAGAATTAGTCGAGCTGACGAATCTGTCTTGGATAAAATGTCGACCACAGAATATATCCTTCTGATGAATATCGTTCGACCTGAGCTCTAAGTTCGTCGAGCTGAGTTCGACGAACGTCGAACTAATTTCAAGACAACTGAAAATCTTCTGAGTCTGAATCTGAAGTCCACATCAAGCAGGTCCATGAAGTTTGATACTTGGGGACTGGCCTAAAACCTAGAATGAAAAATAGTGACCCTAACAATACATCATGGGTCAACACAACCTAAGAAGTGAACTTACCCCAAATCAAAACAAGGGTTCCAACAATCTCCCCCTATTTTGGTGAGGTTACTTCAAAAATAATAGAAACAAAAGCAAAATAGAAAATATAGAGCTGATAGAATGAAAAAGCTATTAGCAAAAGATTAAAGCTATGGTACAGATATTATTCAAAAATGAAAACATACAGTAGAGAAAAATATTAAGAGTCTTTGGGAGGGGCAGAAGATTTTGCAAAAATGATTGTCCTATTAGGATTAATTGCTTCTCTGAAAGTCATCTTCATGTTTGCATCACCAAGAGTCTTTTGAGCAACTGCCCTTGGAATAATAGCTTCAGGATAGAAATGCATGTATTCATCTGCATTGAAAAGATTCCCCACCTGATATTTCTCAAGCTCTTTCTTCCTGTAGAAAGACATAGTAGAGAATTGGGAAGTATCCTTACCTTCCTCTCTTGCTTTCCTGATCTGAGATAGAGCAACCGGCTCATTAAACCTAGCCATCTTTGTATTAGGATCCATTTCAGGATCATAATCTTTAATAGGAGGTCTTTCATGACTATTATCTCTTTTAGGAGATGAAGAGGTTCTGGGAGGGCTTGGATGCTTAGCAGGAGGAGAAGCATGGCTTCTGGAAGAGTGAAGATGTTGCTGATGGGGATATCTGCTTCCAGAAGATTGATGGGGTCTGTCTTGCCTCTGATAGGTTTTAGTAACTGATGAAGATCTCTGGCTAACATTTCCAATTGCACCAGCAGCTGGAGGAGGAGGAGGAGGAGGACCTCTCCCATCCCTTTTTGGAGGAGGGGGGAGAGTATCTCCTGGATTTCTTCCTGGCTTGTTGTTCATTTTTAGATAGCTTCATCCAGTGAGGCATCCCTGGGTAAGGTTTGATATTATTCAGAATGTAAAATGGGGTGTCTTTGGTTGGATTGGGTTTTGGAGCAGGCTGAGGAGCTTTCTTCTTAAGCTTTCTCTTCTTGGTACTTGGATCATCATCTTTTTCATCATCATCATCATTTTCATCATCTGATTCTTGAAAATCATATAGGTCATCTATTTCTTTCAGTTGTTCTGCTATGATTTTAAGAGGAGGAACCTAAGGAGCAGGAACTTGAACTGGAACTGGGACAAGAACTCCTGCTGGAGAAGTTTCAACTAGATCTGACACAAGCAAAGGAGCATCATCTGTGTCATCAGATAGAAAAGAGTCTAAGTCAGGCATTGGAGAGTCATCCATTACAAAAGTAGGTGGAGACATAGCCTTTGACTCAGCCACTTATACCCTTTCAAATTCCACTGTATCAGGCTCCAAAACAACTGCTAAATTGGCCTTAATTAAAGCTATGACGTCAGAGCTTGCTGGAGGAGAATAGCACACAATGGCCTTAGCAGAGCCTGCTTCTGCTACTGGAAGATAACTAAAGAATAAATAATCAAAGGAATGTAATAAAGCAATTAAATCTTCTGTGGGATTTGATGATATAATCACCAACAGTCAAGATCTCAGGAAAAATAAAATCAACTTCTGCTGCTGTAGAATCAACTTTTGTTGCTACTGGCATCTCAATGTCTGGAACTGCTGCTACAACATCTGGAACTGTTGCTGCTGCTACAAAAACTGTTTATGCTTCTGTTACTACTTCTTCATCAAGCATCTCCCCCTACATGGTTTCAGTAGATACTGGAATCAGGCTCCTGGTTGAAGAAGGAGGGGGTATAGAGGAAGAAGAAAGGAGGGCTTCAAAGGAGTTGATGGATGCAGCAAGAGGTGCAATTACCTCTAATATGAGTTGTTTTAGAAGAGGGGTTAGGTGAGTTATAAGGATGGAGATGGAGTTATTGTCCAAAGGAGATGGTGTAGGGTTTGATGATGGAATGTCTGCTGGAGGAGGAATGAAATCTGTCATGATTTCATCCGGGATGAGGAGAGATGATGAAGGAATGACAGCTGAGGTAGGGATGTGAGGTGGTGTTCCAGGTGGTGATGATGAGGGGGAAAAGATGGGGTTTCTGGGGATGAAATGTGTTGAGGGGATTAGTGAGAGGATTGTTGAGGAGATGAACCTGGTGGTATAAGTTCAAAGGTTGGGGATAAGAGGATGTTGGAGGATGAGATGTTTTCCAGATGAGGAGGAAGAGGGGAAGGAGGTGGTGAAGGAACAGATGAAGGGGTTTCTTCCACTAGTGGGGGAGAGGTTATTACCACCCTTGTGCTTTCAGAAGCATTTGAAGAGGAGGGATCCTTCGAGGGATTTGAGATAGTCCTCTCCCATCTGCTAAACAAGGCAGGTGTCAGCCTCTTAGAGGCATTGATGAACACAGTCGGTGAGACTAGTAGTTCATTTGCCTTGGCCTGCAAGAAGAGACCTAATATCCTGGCAAAACTTACTTCCTTCTTGGAGTTCTTCCTAGCTTATTATCAGATCAAACAGAACTTGCCCCCAGTTAACCTTCCTTTTGTTAACCAGGACACACATCACAAGGAACTGTTGCCTTGTAATGTAGTCATGAGCAGTGTGTTTCCCAAACAGCACTTTGCCCACGACATCGGCCAAAAACTTGTAAGCCGCTGACAAGTTTTTCTTTAACAGCTTATTAGGGTTTCCATCGGAGTGACCCATAATAGTCAACATGTTTTCATACTCAGTAGAATCTAATTCTATATCATCTACACCATTTACAAAATCGAAAACTTCAGACAGAACAGCAGGAGATAGAGTAACTTGTGTTCCAGAGATAGTGCCAATCATTTCTATTTCTAAAGCGGTAGATGAATATACCCATTCTCGAATTTCTGCCGTCAGCAACCTTATTCTGGTGGTCATGAGTTTCTTCAGGTTCTGTTCCTCCAAAAGCTGGAGAATGTCGGTGAAGATTTTGTCCGACTGACTGAAGGAATTGAAATCAATATCAAAACCAGTATCATACTTCATCGCAGCAAGAGAAGATCCATAGGTTGCCATGGCTAAGAGAAAACTTCTACAAGAACAATAGCGATCAAGTGCAAAAAGGAAATTTTGAAGTGCGGGATAGAGCTCGAAGAAGAAGGCCTAATAAAGGTTTTCAGAATCTGAATCGACAAGCTCGGCTCACGAAAAAAAAGAAAATTCTTCGAACTCAGGTCGACGAAAAATCTCATGAAGAGATAAATTCGTCGATCTCAGACTGAAGATGTGGAGATATTTCGTCGTCCTCAGAAATATTCTCTGAAACAGGATCGTCGATCTCAGGTCGATGAAACTGACTTCACACAGAGATTTCGTCGATCTCCAGCCGACGAACTCCCAACAAAAAGTTTGTAAATCGTCGATCTCAGGTCGACGAATTATTTCCAGATCATTTACACTAAGGACAGATTTAAAATTAAGCCTTTCCATAGATCATTCCTAACTGATTCAAAAAGAACAAATGTTTAGATTCATCCAAGGGCTTGGTGAAAATATCTGCCCTTTGCAAATCAGTGGGGATAAATTCAAGATTAATTTTTTGTTTATCCACACAGTCTATTATGAAATGATGTCTTATGTCTATATGCTTTGTCCTACTATGATGCACTGAATTATGTGTAATAGAGATTGCAATGATACTATCACAAAATATGGTTGAATTATTTAGATTGAACCCATAATCCAGGATTTGGTTTTGTATCCACAAGATCTGTAAGCAGTAGCTGCCAGCTGCCATATTTTCAGCCTCAGCAGTTGATGTGGACACAAATTTTGCTTCTTACAAAACCAGGACACAAGCCTATCACCAAGGAACTGACATGTTCCTGATGTGCTTTTCCTGCCCACTCTACATCCAGCATAGTTAGCATCAGAAAATACAGTAAGCTCAAATGCTGACTCTGTTGGATACCAGAGTCCTAGAGTAGGACAACCCTTTATATATCTTAAAACTCTTTTAATGAAAATAAGATGAGATTCCTTAGGGCTCACTTGGAACCTAGCACAAAGACATGTAGCAAATATGATGTCTGGTCTACTTGCTGTGAGATAAAGTAGGGATCCAACAATAGCCCTATACTTGGTCTGATCAACTGGTTTTCCATGTTCATCAGAGTCAATCACAGTATTAGCAGCCACGGGAGTTTTTATTGAGGAGGCATCAGCCATCCCAAATTTCTTAATAAGCTCATTTGCATATTTAGATTTGGATATAAATATGTCATCAGGGGATTGCTTCACTTGTAGGCTAAGAAAGTATGATAGCTCTCCCATGCTACTCATCTCAAACTTTGAATGCATTAGATCAGAGAATCTCTTGCATAGTTTGGGATCAGTAGAGCCAAATATGATATCATTTACATATATTTATACTACTAAAATTTTATCATGATGCATCTTAGTAAAAAGGGTCCTATCTACCATGTCTCTAGAGAACTTGTGTTCTAAAAGGAAGCTAGCTAAGGTTTCATACCAAGCTCTTGGAGCTTGCTTTAGACCATAGAGAGCTTTATGCAATTTAAAAACATATGAGGGATGAGTAGAAAAGATAAAACCCGGAAGTTGTTCAACATAAACCTCATCCTTTAGTTCTCCATTCAAGAAAGCACTCTTGACATCCATCTGGTAGACATTAAACTTCTTAAAAGCAGCATAAGTAAGAAAGATCCTGATTACTTTTAGCCTTGCAACAGGAGCAAAGGTTTGATCATAGTCAAGGCCTTCCTCTTGCCTATAGCCTTGAGCAACAAGCCCAGCCTTGTTTCTCACAATTACACATTGGGCATTAAGTTTGTTTCTAAATACCCACTTGGTTCTAATTACTGGATAGCCTTTTTGCCTTGGAACCAAGTCTCAAACTCTGTATCTCTCAAATTGATTGAGCTCCTCTTGCATTGCAATAATCCAGTGGGAATCTTGCTCTGCATCATTTATGGATTGAGGCTCAACTTGAGAGAGGAAACAGGCATTCATCACATATTGGTTGAGTTTATGCCTTATCTGTACACCTACTGGCATGTCCCCAATCACTTGGGATCTAGGGTGATCCCTTAGTATGACAATGTCAGTGGGTGGAGTTGGTTCAACAACAGCATTTGGAATAAATTCCTCTTGTGGAATAATGTCTGTTGTTGGAGGAGGTTCAACAACTTCCAAAATTTCTTCTTCACTATCTTCATCACCTTGTGGAGGAGGATGTGATATGACTTTTTGTGTAAGGTTTAACTCACCCAATTTCTCACACAAGTGAGGTACCTGAAATAAATCTGTACTAAAAGAATCCTTCTCATATAATACATGTTAGCTTCATCAAAAAAAATATGTACAGATTCTTTCATTTTTAAAGATGATTTATTGAATACCCTATAAGCCTTGCTATCTTGGGAATATCCAAGAAAAATTCCCTCTGTAGCTTCAGCTTCAAATTTTCTAATGTGTTTCTTATTATTGTTATGAATGAAACATTACACCCAAAGATTCTAAAGTAATCAATTTTTTGTTTCTTCCCTTTGAGTAATTCATATGGAGTATTACCCTTAAGTTTGTGTATCAAACTCCTATTCAGTACATAGTTTGCTGTGCTCACAGCCTCTGCCCAAAAGGATAGGGGCATGTGTGCATCTGCAAGCAATGTTCCTGCAGATTCAATGAGGGTTCTGTTTTTCCTTTCTACTACCCCATTTTGTTGAGGAGTTCTAGGAGCAGAGAAATAATGTCTGATACCTTCCTCCTCACAGAATCTTTGCATGGGAAGAGATTCAAACTCAGTACCATGATCACTTCTGATCAATGCAACTGGAGTAGAATACTCAATCCTTATGCTCTTAAGAAAGTCTGTAAGGACTTTAAAGTTATCTGACTTATTTCTCAAAAAGAACACCCAAGAAAATCTAGAGAAGTCATCTAAAATAACTAGAGTGTAAGACTTCCCTCCTAAGCTTTGTACAACAATGGGTCCAAAAAGATCCATATGTAATAAGTACAGAATCTTAGGTGAGTCACTCTTATTAATTGACTTAAAGCTATTTTTAGTTTGCTTGCCTTTTTGACAAGCCTTGCATAGGCTTTCCTTCTTGTAGGGGCCAGAAGGCAATCCTCTGACAAGGTTGTCCCTAGATATCTTAGAGATGTTTCTAAGGTTAACATGATCTAGTCTCTTATACCATAGAGTATTATTATTACTAACTTGATTGAATAAGCATAGTTCTGAACTAGCAGAGTTAAATTTTACTAGGTATATATTCCCTTGTCTACAACCTGTTAAAACAGTTTGGTTATTTGAAAAAATGATACATTTGGAATTAGTAAAGCAAACCTGATAACCTACATCACATAACTGACTTATGGATATTAGGTTATGTTTGAGAACATTTACATATGCCACTTTTCTAAAAGTGACAGCTCCACTGTTGAAGTCTTCATAGCCTTCAGTTTGTCCAAAGCTGGAATCTCCAAAGATCACTCTTGGACCCAGCTTTGCCTTGAAATTGATTAGGCTGTCCTTGCATCCAGTTATGTGCTTTGAGCATCCACTATTCATATACCACTTATTATGAGTGATACGATAGTTCTTCACCTGCAAGGAAACAAGTTAGATGTTCTTGACCCAGGTCACCATGGGTCCTTGTATCTTTTTATAAGAAATGCTGGAAATGTAAGAACATTCAGGTTGTCTTTTATAACCTAAGGGGTGAAATCTTCTGGGAGGAATTATCCATTGGGTGAATGGATTGATATTTTCCCTAGGTTGGTTAAGGTTATTATTAGAGTTTCTGTTTGAGTTGAAGTTTCTGTAAGATTGATCTGGGATCGACGAACTCTGGTAAGTTCGTCGACCTGAGGTCGACGAATTGGGATAAGATCTTCGATCTCTGCTTGAAGAATGAAGATATTCATTCTCAGGGCACAAATATCGTCAATCTCTAGTCGACGAACCATACTGGTTTCGTCGATCGTGGATCAAAGAATAACTATTATTGTAGTTGGCATTCAGAGTTCGTCGTTCTGAGGTCGACAAACTGTACACATTTCGTCGATCTGAGTTCGACGAAATCTGTTGAACATTGTTGTATTTATTTTTCTTCTTGTTCTTAGATTTTTATTTGAGTTCCATTTATTTTAAGACTTTATTTACTTTGTCTACTTGTTAAGTATTCTTATTACCCTTATCTGAAATGAAATTTACAGTTTTAGATAAGGTATTTTTCTGAATTATAGGTGGTTCACTAGATGATGCACATAGTCCTAGTTTATTATTATTTGCCCTAGCATTTAGAGTGCTAGTTATATCTAACAGTTGTAAGCTTCTACCATTAAGTAATTTTTCTAATTTCTTTGCTTTGCTTAATTCAGTTTTTAAGAAAGCAATTTGTTCATTTGTTGAGGTAAGTTCATCTGTTAGTTTAGTATTTTCAGCAATATACTTATCTTGTTCAGTTAATCTTTCTCTGAGAAGTTTGATTTCTTTCTCAGAGCCTATTAAATCTAAGCATAGATTTTTAAATTCAGTTTTAAATTCTTCTGAATCAAAATCATAGGATGTTATTACCTGGTCCTCTGTAGATAAAGTTTCTTCATCTTCTAAAGCTTCAGCCTCTGACTGACTGCTGGAATCATCTATTGCCATTAAGCAAACCTCCTTTGCCTTCTCTTCTTCTTCTTCATCATTGTAGCTGGAGGTTGATGACTCTTCCTCAGTATCACTCCAGGTTTCTGCAACAAACCCTTTCTCCTTCCTCTTGTGTTTGTTGGAGGAGGGCTTGATGTGATGTGTTCTTCTGGAATTCTTTTCTCTTCTCCTATCCTTCTTCTGAGTTTCTGGATATTCTGAGATGAAATGTCTAGGCTTCCTGAAACCAAAGCAAACAATTTCTTTAGATGGAGTCTTGTCATACCTTGGCTTATCATCTTGCATGCCTTGATGACTTTCTTTTGAAGTCCTTCTTTGCCATCTTGAAGAATCTTTTAGCAAAGAGGCTCATCAGTTATTCATTGATTGGAGTCCCTTCAGATTCTTCAGTAGCCTTGAATGCAATGTTGTGCTCCTTCCTGATAGGTGTTGGAGTCTTCTGTTCAGCTGCTGCTTCTCTGGTCTTCATTAATTGCTCATAGGATTTGAGCTTTCCAAGAAGTGATTCAATAGAGCTTTCTGTCATGCTTCTGGCTTCTTTGATTGGCCAGATTCTTGAATCCCATGAGCTAGGGAAGCACATGAGAATTTTATCATTGACTTCTGTCAGAGTGATGTCCTTGTCCAAGGTCTTTAGCTTATTGATGATTGAGCTAAGCCTATTGTACATATCACTCACTGACTTAGCTTCATACTTCTTGAAGTTCTCATATTGTGAGATGAGATTGGATCTCCTATCCTTTCTCTCATCAGTAGATCCAGCCACCATCTGATTTAGAGAATCCCAGATGGCTTTGGCTGAAGTGCACTCATCCACCTTTTGAAATATATCATCAGACATAGTCTGAGCTAGGATGTTCATGGCTTTGGCATCTGCAATCTTAGCTTTCCTCTGTGCATCTATCCAATTTGGAGGTGGAACAACACTCAGATTTATTGAAGTAGATGGAGTGGAGGCCACTGGAGTTGGTGGTCCTGTCAAAATTAAATTAAATATGTTTTCATCAATAGAGTTCATATAAAGTTTTATTCTTGCCTTCCAGATGACAAACTTGGTTAAGTTACAAACTCGAGGTCTGGTGTTAGTATAATCCTTATTTTGTGCCATGATATAAAATATGAAAGGAACAAGATTTAATCAAAGATTATCTTAGGATCTTGGTTAGTCAAGGTGTTAGCCTTTTAAAATAAAAATGACTAACCTCCCTTTGATATCAATTGAAAGAAAAGGGAGAGTAAGCTCTGATTAACTCTAGAAGGGGGGGGGGGTGAATAGAGTTTAATAAAAAATTCCTTTACAACTTTTTACAAATATAAAGTTAAGTGATAAAATAGGTGATATAGTAATAGCTAAGAGATATTAACATGAGCAAAGAAAAGCTACACTAAGCTACCACAACACAAGAAAAAAAGAAAATAACAAACATACAGATAACACAAGAATATTATAGTGGTTCCCCAACTGGGTACCTCCACTCTTCTACCACCCTGGTAGGAATCCACTACAGGTTTTGATCAGGTGCCTGCCACCACAATATCTATTTGCAGGGAGATATTGCAACCCTTTGAACTTTTGATCAGGTACCCAAAAACCAAACTCAAGTCTTTTGGAAGGTGACTTGTGAACCAGGCTAACTTTTGAAGGGAGTTAAAACCCTGTATAGTGGGGTGGGAAAGAAAGTGATGTTAGTCTTCTCTTTTCTCAAAAAACAATTTGAGAAGACTTTGTGTGGATTCCAAATCTTGTCAAAGCTCTCCCTGAGATGTAGAGTTGTTCAGAATAGAGAAGCTTTGTTCAGGAGTGTGTAGGTCTTCATCTTGTGTAAAGCAGATCCAGGAACTTTAGACAGGTGGATCTTTATTGTCTCAGCAAATTCCTAGAAAGAGAAGATGAAGGAGACTCTTGATCTGTTTGTGTTGTTCTTCTTCTATCTTCTTGAGAGCAAAGAGAGAGATGAAGATTGAGAGCTGCTGTGAATTTTTTGCTCTTGCTAAGAATATCTCTCTGCGATTTTTCTGCTCTGGAAGAATGAAATTCCTATTCTCAGTCTCTGTCCCTTCTTAAAAATATTCTCTCTGTATTTTGTTCGACAACCAATCTTCCTTAGAAATTTGAATAACTGCAATTAATGCCTTGTTGGAAAACTGGGAAGGAAAACGGCTAGCATATCTGTCATTATTCATTTCCTCAATTATCCCGAGAAATATGTCAAATAAATCCTCTGATGAATACCATAATCAATGCTGCCAGGAATGACTATATTCATAGGGAATATAAGCATTGATTACTTAGGAAATTTATGACTTAAAATAATAATAAAGAGGGAACAAATAAGGAAAGAACAAAGAACAGACAGATTACAGAATTCGTCGATCAGAGAGCAGATTTCATCGACCTGCTCTCAGAGAACGTCGACCTGAGAAATTCTGTTCGTCGACCTGAGCTCTGCGAAGCAAACACTGAATATAAACAACTGATTCTGCGCTCCAAGAACGTCGACCTGAGAATCTGTTCTATACTCAAAGATCGTCGACCACAGAACTTGAACAAATAGAATTAGTCAAGCTGATGAATCTGTCTGGGAGAAAATGTTGACAATAGAATATATCCTTCTGATGAATATCGTCGAACTGAGCTCTAAGTTCGTCTAGCTGAGTTCGACGAACGTCGAACTAATTTCCAGAAAACTGAAAATCTTCTGAGTCTGAATCTGAAGTCCACATCAAGCAGGTCCATGAAGTTTGGCACTTGGGACTGGCCTAAAACCTAGAATGAAAAATAGTGACCCTAACTATACATCATGGGTCAACATAACCTAAGAAGTGAACCTAGCCCAAATCAAAACAAGGGTTCCAACACATTGGCAGTATGATGTGTTGTTCTCTGATTTTTCAGAATCAAATTCAACATCTATCATTGGTGGAGAGGGAGACTTTCTTCTGATTTTACTGGAGCCTTCAGCTTTGAAAGCTACAGTCTTGTCTCTTGCCTGAGACATGTTGTTGTTCTCCTCTTCTTTCCTTGCAGACAGCTGCATCTCATATGATAGTAACTTCCCAAAGAGGGTATGAGGAGCAGTGTCTCCCAGCTTTGCCACCTCTCTGATGGCACAGATTTTTGTTTCTCACTCTCTAGAGAGAGATCTAAGGAACTTATCATTCAGTTCATAGTGACTGAATACTCTTCCATAAGTCTTTAGCTCATTCACAATCCTAAAAAACTTTTCATAACAGGTGGTTATGTTGTCCCCCTCGGATTTCCTGAAAGACTCATACTCTTGGTTGAGCATGAACTTCCTATCATCTCTAACCTCGTCTGTCCCCTCCATGTAAATCACAAGTGTTTCCCACATTTCCTTTGCTGTTTTACAATGGATCAGATTCTGAAGAGTAGTCATCAACAACACTCATGATGATATTCTTTGCCCTATTGTCTATTGAGGCCAGGGACAACTCATCCTTGGTCATCTCATCATATGTCTTAGGGGTCTTGACATTAGCATCCAGTGCAGAGACCTTCATTGGGATGAATGGTCCTTCTTCAACTGTAATGTGCATCCTAGGGTCAGCAGCTTCAATGAACTGTCTCACCCTTGCTTTCCAAATACCAAAATCTTCCTTCCTACAGATTGGAAGTCTCACAACACTCAGCTCCCTATTGGTCATTCCTGAACCCATGGAGATAGACTTCTTGTTAACCTTGGAGGTCTACTCAGACTGTTAAGCCTTTAAAGAGTAATCTCCCTCTGATACCACTTGAAAGACTTGTTTTCAAGGTTAGCTAAACACCTAGAGGGGGGGGGAATAGGTTTTTGTCTCTATTTAACTTTTCTCACTTGTTATTAGATTTTTTGTCTGTGATTAGGTTAGTTATCAGCTTTCAAGAACATTCACAGACGACACAATAATTTTATAGTGGTTCCCCAATCTTGGGTACATCCACTATCCCTCTGCGCCTATCTAACAGTGTGTTAGATTCGGCTCTCCCTCTAAAACTCAGCTACTTAATAACTTACAGCACAGATCTCACAGGATCACACAGGTCATACAGACCTAACACTTAGGCACTAAGCCAACCCCAAGTCACAAAGACCTTTCACCAGGCACAAAGTCAAACAAAGATCACAAAAACCTTAGCCTTTATAATATAGGCTTAAAACTCTAGATTCACCAAGAATCTTTGCACAAGAAGAAATAAAGAATGAGATGATTAGACATCAGAGAAAGATCTCTTTGTCTTCTTCTTCCTAGACTAAGTAGATATCAGTCCAACCAATTGCTGTTGAAGACAATAGATCGGTAGTAGAATATTTCTTCGAACAACTTTCTTTTTCTCTGCAGAATTTGTAGATCTGCTACCTCATAATGGATTCTGATCCTGCTGTTGCAGATGGTAATTACTCCAACTATCTCCTTCCCAGCAAGGTTCTCTGTGCATAACCACTTCTTCAGGCTCGACAAAAATGGCGAGGAAGAAGATGAAGTTTGGCCACCCTTTTTCGTTTTCAGAAAACCTAGACGGGGAATTGATTGTTATTAATTGCTCTGGCCGATTTGCTTCCTTTTATACTCTGGAAGGCCAATTGAGCAGTGGGTCCCACCACCAGGATTGATGGCTGAGATTAAGCCATCCAGCGCATGCTTTCCATTTAATCTTGATTTAACGACTCCTTGCTGTGTGTGGGCCCCAGCACTTTATGATGGAAATATTCCTTGGAAAGTGCAAAAGATGATGATAGCTAGCCGCCAACGTCTCGGGCAACAATTCCGCACCATTTGAATTTTGGTTGACAATTTGACTTTGCTGACGTCAGCATGACTCAACATCTCTGGACTTAGACAAAATTCAATCATTAGAACCAAAGGCTTTGAGTGACTAGGTATCACTCAATGCCACAACACTTAGACAAAATTCTGTCTGTCTAAGTATTGAGCTCGACGAAAGCTGAGCTCCGTTAAGCTCGACAAAAGTAATAGTTCAGTTCCACGAACTGTGGACTTAGTTTGACGAAAGGCTAAACTGAGTTTGATGAACTCCAGGTTAAACTAAGTAATTTGGCTCAGTTCGACGTTCGACGAAACTGAGCTCGACGAAAGTCAAGCAGTCCACGCTTTTGGACTTAGCCAAATTTTTTCTTCAAGGCATTGAGAGCGTTGAAAGCGTTGAGTGAGCTTGCCTCACTCAATGCTATTTACCTTAGCAAATATTTCTGCATCTTGGCATTGGGAGAGTAATCTCCACTCAACGCCAAGCTACTTAACATAATTTCTCTGTTATCTGGCGTTGAGTGAGTAAGTTACGCTCAATGTCTGTGGACTTAGTGAAAATTTTGCCCAACTTTTCTGTGGAGTTGACTGGCACAGCAACACTCACCGCTAAAAGTTGTATGTCGTTGAGTGAGTAGACCACACTCAATGCATGTGGACTTATCCAAAATTTCAGCCAATTTCTTTAGGCTTAGACTGACTCAGCCTGATTCACAGCCTTTTTGTCGTATGGCGTTGAGTGAGTAGACTACACTCAACGTCTGTGGACTTAACCACATTTTTGGCTATCTTCCAGTTAGGCTGAGACAGACTCAACGCTATATGTTATATGGCGGTGAGTGAGTAGACTACACTCAACGCTTTTGTACTTAGCCAAATTTTTTGCTATTTGCCAGTTAGGCTGAGATAGACTTAATGTTATATGTTATATGGCGTTGAGTGAGCTATCCTCACTCAACGCCTGTGGACTTAGGCAAATTTCTACAAAGCAAAATAGAATCCATACCTCTGGCATTGAGTGAGCTTGCCCCACTCAACGCCTGTAGACTTAGGCTATTTTTGCTATGTCCAGCAACCACTTATTGTGTCCACATGTCCAATCAATGTGATATGGACAACCTGCACTCAAAACCTCAAATGCACATCAAATATAGTTGATGTGTGTGTCATTGACCAGTTTGACTTCTCATAAATCAGGGACATTGGGAACAATGGACCCAACAGTATGTACAAGACAGCGAATTCCGCCCGGGTTGCAAAACTGTCTAAGTTTAATTCGTCAAATGTCCCTATTCATACTTGATGAATCATTAGAATTACCGGTGTTATATCGACGAATCAGCTTAACGTTATCCGACGAATTCTTCTCAACCCTTCAGACCGAAAATCTTCCAAGTCCAATTCGTCTTATATACTCGACGAATCGGTTAACCCTCCAAACAGTCTCGACGACTTGTTTAAGTCACACTTGACGAATTCGTCGGATATCCTCGACAATATCCGACAAATTTCACTTAACAGAATTTTCCTAAGTTTATCCTACCGAATTCTTCCAAGTCACGCATTGTGTGTGTCGAGTGTTATGTGACGATATTCGAGGAATATCACTAGTCTCAACTCTCAATGAAAGTACCCAAGTCATACTCGACGAATTCTCCTTAGCTGAAATTACCAAGTCCAGCTCTCTTCATGCGTCAAGTGTTATGTGACGATATTCGACGAATAGTACTGGCCTCAACGAAAGTACGCAAGTCATACTCGACGAATTCATCGGATATCCGTGACGATATTCAACGAATTTTACTTGTCGAATTCGGTGCACCCCGAGCCTGAGTCAAGTCTCTTGACTTAAAACGTGTGCGAGGGATCTAGCGCGAAGTGGGACATTACATGATCAGTTTTAACCATACATGAATGATTAATCTAGACTAATATGAATATGTTGAGAGCATTCTAAAATGATATAGAAGAGATACGAATGTGAGATATGTAATAATGAAAAATATTGAATAATTTAGTCTCTTTCTTTTATGATGAAATCTAGATCCTTTTTAAGGCTTCGTTTGGTTTGGCGTTTTGCCCAGGCGGTAGGAGGAGAAGGAGCGCTTTTGGAACCGGAGGGAGAAGGCCACGGTTGGAATCCCTATATTTTCCTCCATTTCCCATGGCACAACGGGTGAAAACGGAGCAAACACCACCGTTGGCCATTTGGTTACACGTCGTGCGGCGGCGTTTGCCCAAAACGGAGAGCTTCCAAAGCTGCGCCAAACAAAGCCTAAGTTTTGAAGGGAAAAGGGGAGGCGATCTCTCCTATATAAGAGGTAGACCTCATTTCCATCATCCAAAGTTTGGAGGTATTTTGGCAGTGAGTCTCCATATGTTAGAGTTGAGTGTGATTGTTAGTGTCATGCTTTGTTGTATGTCTTAATTTTTATTTGTCCTCGGCTCTGTTTGGGAGAGATATGGCGGCTGGAGAAGCTCTTTCCCAGCCGCCATAGCTGTTATTGCCGCTGTTTGGGACAGCTCTTTTAATGAAATCGCATTTCGAAGAGCCGCTCCCAGAGCTCTTTTCCGGAAGCCCCCCTGCATTCAGCGCTCTAAAAAATTGCTTCCTGATATTTCCCCCTGCCGTTCGTCTCCCCGATCCCGCGTCGCTTCCTTCTCCCCAATCCCGCGTCCCTTCTTCTACTTCTCCTGAACTCAGGCGACATCGCCGGTCGCGACAGCAAAGGTTCTTCCCGATCGGTCGTCTTCTCCAGCCCTAGCATCGGTGATAGCAAAATGGTAGGAAATCCATCCCTAGCATCAGTCGTCTTCTCCAGCCCTAGCTTCCATCAGCCCGGCTTCGCGCGAACTGGTAGGAAATCCAGCTTGAACGAGTACTCCAGTGGGTTGGATTTCGGCTCTCTCTTCCTCGTCCCTCTTCAATCGGCGGTAATTTTTCCCCTTGTTGCCTTCTCCTACTCCTTTGGCTAAAATCATGAAGTTTTGGGGTTTGGATTTATATGTGTTATTTTTTTTGGTTTTGTAGGGATGTGTGTGTGTGTGTGTGCATGTACATGAATTTTGTGTGTGTGTGTGTGTGTGTGTGTGTGTGTGTTTGTTTGTGTTTTTGTGTATGAATGTGTGTGTGTATATGGATTTGTGTATGAATGTGTGTGTATATGGACTGTGTGTGTGTGTGTGTGTGTTGTGTGTTTGTGTGTATATATGGATGGATGTGTGTATGTTTGTGTGTGTATATGGATTTGTGTTTGTGTTATTTTTTTTGTTTTTCTTGGTGTGGATGTGTGTGTGTGTTTATGTATGTGTGTGAATTTGAGTTTGTGAATGTGTGTGTTTATGAATTTGAGTTTGTTTATGAATTTGAGTTTGTATGAGTATGGATGTGTATGTTTGTGTGTGTGTGTTTGTGTTATTTTTTTTGTTTTTCTTGGTGTGGATGTGTGTGTGTGTGTGTGTTTTGTGGGTGTGAGTGAGTGTGTGTGTGTGTGTGTGTGTGTGTGTGTGTGTGCGTGTGTGTGTGTTTTGTGGATGTGTGTGTGTGTGTTTTGTGGATGTGTGTGTGTGTGTGTGTGTGTGTGTGTTTTGTGGATGTGTGTGTTTATGTTTGTGTGTGAATTTGAGTTTGTGAATGTGTATGAGTATGAATGTGTATTTTTGTGTTATTTTTTGTTTTTCTTGGTGTGTATGTGTGTGTGTTTTGTGGATGTGTGTGTGTGTGTTTATGTATGTGTGTGAATTTGAGTTTGTGAATGTGTATGAGTATGGATGTGTATGTTTGTGTGTGTGTTTGTGTTATTTGTTTGTTTTTCTTAGTGTGGATGTGTGTGTGTGTGTGTATTTTGTGTGTGTGTGTGTGTGTGTGTGTGTGTGTGTATTCTGGATGTGTGTGTGTGTATGTGTGTGTTTATGTATGTGTGTGAATTTTAGTTTGTGAATGTGTATGAGTATGGATGTGTATGTTTGTGTTATTTTTTTGTTTTTCTTGGTGTGGATGTGTGTGTGTGTTTTGTGGATGTGTGTGTGTGTGTGTGTGTGTGTGTGTGTTTTGTGGATGCGTGTATATAACTTTTGGGCTAGGATTTTGATTAGTAATTGTTATTTTAATTAGGGTTTAGGGTATAACATAATGGTAAAACCAAAGGGAGGAGGAATCGTAGCGAGTTGGGAGTCAGGTGAAGTGATGTTATTTTGTGATCTCTGCATAAAAGAGATTGGTTTGGGGAATCGGCCCACCACCCACTTTAGCAAAGAAGGGTGGAAAAATTTGATTGCGAGGTTTAAAGAACGAACTGGGAAAAGCTACGATCGATTGCAAATGAAAAATAAATGGGATCATTTGAAGAAGGATTGGAAGTTATGGAAGGAGCTAAAATATGATGAGACTGGTTTAGGTTGGGATCCAGAGAAGAGAACTATTGCTGCATCAGAAGAATGGTGGGCAGAGAAGATTAAGGTCAAAACAAATTCATGTTTGATTTCATAAAATTAGTTTTTATTTTGACAGATTTTAATATTGATATATTGATTATAACAGGTTGTTCCAGCGGCGAAAAAATTTCGATACGGAGGTATTGCACCTGAGTTGGAGGAGAAACTGAACACTATGTTCAGTCAGGTTGTTGCAATTGGAGAAGACTCATAAGCTCCTTTAATTAGGAGTTTGCCACCGGATGTGGGGAGGATCCAGTTGGAAGATGATGATGTAGCAGATAACATGGAAAACAATCAAGGTGGTCCTGAAGATATAGGAGGTGCTTCAACACCTCCTGGGAATGCGTCCTCCTCGGCGAGTAAAAGAAGAAAGATCGGGAAGAACAAAGGAATGACATTTTCTTTGATGTCAGATTTACATCAATCCAGTCTAGCTGTGAAGCCTCCACCAGTTTTCGCAGTCAAAGAGGTGGTGGAGTTGATTTCCAGTAGCCCAGAGCTACGGGCAAACTTGGATCTATATTACTTTGCTCTCGACCACATCAGGGACAAGACCACTAGAGAGATCTTCATGAGTATCCCAAAAGATGAGCGGGTTTGGTGGATTATGAAGGCGTACGAGAAGAGGGCTCAGTGATACGTACGGGCATACCTCGATCTATATTTCCTTTTATGTTTTGCATGAAGAACACAATGATGTTTCTGTTTACTTTTTGATGTTGTACCTCATGATGATTAATATTGGATCTCGAAACTATAATAGCTGTTTTGTTATTATCTTAATATAGATTATGATAAATGTTCGGTGATGCTTTAAATGCAGCTACTATAATGGAAGAGCATGACTCCTCCCCTGAAGATTCTTGGGATTCAACAAGTCTTTCGCCAGAGCGGAGGCAATATATAGAGTATTGCCATGTGTTATGTCATCGATCGAGAGGATGAATTATCATGTTAGAGACACACGCCCATGCATGACATCTACTCAAACAGGTGCGAAATGGATCAAAGAGTTACTAGAAGGACATCCAGATAGGATTCATGATGCATTTAGGATGTCGAAACGCATTTTCATAGAAATTACTTCATAAACTAGAAGCAGATCATGAACTTCAAGGATCACAATGGACGTCCTCAAGAGAAGTCCTAGGGATTACATTGTATATCTTAGCACAAGGAGGTTCCGTTAGATTAACGAAAGAACGGTTCCAACACTCGACCGAAACAATTAGTAGATATTTTTCGAAAGGGCTTAGATCTCTTTTGTTACTCCCAATTGATGTTAAAGCCTATTGACCGTCAGTTCAGAGATATTTTGGCTGAGATAAGGTATGATCCTCGTTACATGCCATTCTTCAAGGATTGCGTTGGTGCCATTGACGGTACACATGTTGATGCGAGGATACCCGTAGAAGATCAAGTACGATACATAGGACGTCATGGCACGACGACGCAAAATGTAATGACAGTGTGTGATTTAACATGTGTTTTACATTTGCCCTGGCTGGATGAGAGGGATCTGCTCATGATAGTCGCATCTTCGCGCGCGCATTGGCAGACGATAGATTGCATTTTCCGCATCCCCCACAAGGTATACTAATCAATATGTTTACATTCATTCAAATTTTTCGTATTTCATAATGTTTACCTGTTTAACAAACCAAATAAATGCAGGTAAATATTACTTAGCGGATGCTAGATACTCATTAAAGATGGGTTATTTGAAGCCGTATCCAGAAACAAGATATCACTTGGCAGACTTTGCCCGTGGGAGTCGGTCTGTACAAGGAAGGCAAGAACATTTCAATAAGGCGCATTCATCTTTTCGCAGTGTGATCGAGCGAACGTTTGAAGTGTGGAAAAAAAGTGGCACATTTTGAGCAAAATGTCACAGTACAACTTCAAGAAACAACGCTCCATAGTGCTAGGGACAATGTCCTTACATAACTTCATTCGGAGACATCCGTATTGCTGGGACCCTGAGTTTAATGCTTGTGATGCTGATGAGTCTTCTTTCGTTCCCTTAGAAGATGAAGACCCTGCGACAGAGGATGATATTGAAAGCGATATGTGTGATGGTGCTGGAGCAGAACATATGTCTACAGTACGAGATAGCATTGCCAAAGAAATATACAATGCGCGCATGTAAAAATTCGATCCATCTTTTACTAAAAATTTAAAGGATTTAAATTATCAAAAGTTTGATTCATATCAATTTATTTTCGAACAGGTGATCGGAAGGATTGGAAAAAGCAGTCGCCAGATGTTGGAAGACTTTTTTTTTCTATTTTCTAGAATTATGTAAAAGACTTCTGTTATCAGTTATTTTTATATATTTATATATTTTAGTTTAAAAAAACAGCTTCCAAAAGTTGTTTCTCCAAACAGCTAAAAATAGAAAATCGCTATTCAAAGCACACTTCTGGACAGAACACCCAAACACTCTGCAGCTTTTCAAAACTGCTTCCCAAAGATCTATTTTAAAACAGCTCTATCCAGACAGCTGCTTTCAATTCGTCAGAGCTGTCCCAAACAGAGCCCTCGTCAACTCTCTATCAAACTATTCATAATTATATTCAAAAGTATAATCAAATATTTTTTCTTTATTATTCTGCATTGTTGAAGTAATACTTTCTTGATTAGCAGAAATTTGTGGAGTAAACTGATGAAGTGTTGCATGCACTTTGTGATGACTTTCTGTTCAAGTAACACAGTAACACTGCTCTAAATCAGTTTCGTGCTATATATCTCTTGTTTGTTTCGTCTGTCGCACCATGCAACGAACGCGCGCCAAACGAAAGCGCGTTTCGCGGTGTCCTGATAGAAAAGCGATCCCAGTCCCCTTCGTCATGCGCTCTCCGGGTCAAGTTTTCTGGCCAACTCCAAGCTCCTTTGATTGTTTTTGTGTGCATAGAACTGTGAACCCTAATTCTTTCAAAACAAATTTTACGCAGAACAAGTTCTCTGAATTCATGGGCGTAGCTAGTATAGGTCTAGTGGGGGCACGTGCCCCCCCTGATTTATTAGGGAATAGGAATAGCCGAATAGGGATTTCGCCATTTATTGGGGAATAGGAATAGGGATTTCGCCATTTTCATTTCCCGCCGCTGCTCCCTGCGCTAACCTAGCCGCCAGTCCGCCGCTGCTCCCTGCGTTGCTCCCTATCCGGCTATCCTGCATTCCCGCCGCTGCTCGCCTGCTCCTTCAAGGCTTCACCTGTGAACCGGCGGTACACTTCTTCTTCCTCTTCACAGAGTTCACACCCGACTTCTTCTTCTTCTTCTTCTGAGGTCTGGCCCTTCTCTGATTTCACATACCCGACGCCTGGCGGCCCTTCTTCATCTTCTTCTCCTTCTTCAGTTCTTCTTGGATTTGTTCTGATTTGTTCAGATTGCTCTCCCCCCTATCCCTTGATCGATTTCTTCTTGGATACTTGATAGCTTGTTTTCTTCTAGTGGATTTGTTCTGATTTCTTCTTGGATTTGTTCAAATCGCTCTGCCTCCTAGTCTCCTACTTGGATCTGGATCGATAGCGAATAGCCACGCCAGCGGCCAGCCTCCAACTTATCCTCCAGGACCTCTACCGGCTAATAACTCAAGGTAATGGTCACTGGATCTGGATCTGGATTCTCCTTCCCTTATTTTGTTGTCTAAATATTTCCAACTTATCATACGCATTCAATTTAATAGAAAGAAGCTAGAATAAATTCTATCTCAGCTTATTTACTTATTTTTGCTGTCCAAAAAATGGGATTCTTCTTACCTTATTTTTGTTGTCTAAAAAATGGGATTCTCCTTACCTTATTTACTTGGATCTGGATCGCTCTGCGCCTCTGCCTCCTTATTTTGTTGTCTAAGAACTGGAATAATATTTATCTCAGTAATAACCTGGAATGAATACCTTATATATTATCGCTCTGCGCCACTGCCTCCTTATTTACTTGGATCTGGATCTATAATTCTGACATTTCTTCTTGGATTTGTTCAGATCTATAATTCTGACATTTCTTCTCGGATTTGTTCAGATCGCTCTTAATTCTGAAATTGATCCACTAGATACTTGTTTTTGCAAAAGTTTAGCTATACTACATATCTTAATTCTTTAATTATTTTTGTTATACATATTTATGTACTATTGTCCTAAAATAGTGCCTCCATTAAAGCAAAATACTGGCTAGCCCTGTCTTAATTGCTTTCCTCCTCATCCACGGGGGCCTGCCTGTATTGAGCTTTGGATCGCTTAGCAATGTCGGAGATTGATTTAGTGGAGGCTAACCTGGCGCTTAAGGAGATACACAAACTGGAGGGCCACACCGATAGAGTCTGGAGCCTTGCATGGAATCCGGCTACCGGAGACGACGGCCGTCCAGCGACGCTGGCCTCTTGCAGCGGCGATAAGACTGCCCGAATCTGGCAGCAGGGCCCCTCTGGTTCCTGGGACTGTACGGTCCGTTCGTTTCGCGACACTCTAGTTCCTTTGCATGATGTTTTCTACTTTTGGAAGTTGAATACTGCACACAATTGGCAAGTTTGAGTTGGATTCTGGCAAGACGCCATCTGTTCCTCACATTTTTATTGCTACCCAACTTTTCTGTCTATTCAATGCATCCGTTTGGGCTACCTTTTATCTTTCATTTGGACTTATCTGTTTCAGTACACTGTCCTGCAAATGTTTGCCCACACCAGAACTTTGTAATGCCAAAGTTTGAGCTTATGCTGTTTTGTTGTACACTGTTCTTGGCCACACACACAACCATACTTATCCATCATAGAACACACACAGACACACACACAAAACTATACTTATCCATCATAGAACACACACACACAAACATACTTATCCATCATAGAACACACACACACAACCATACTTATCCATCTTAGAACACACACGCAACCATACTTATCCATCATAGAACACACACACAAACACACAACCTACTTATCCATCATAGAACACACACATACACACCATTCTTATCTATCATTGAACACACACACATGTGGCAGTGGTTTTTTGGGAGCAGTCGAGGAGGACAAATGGTACTCTTCGTTTAACCTTTAAAAAAAAACAGAGAAACTCAGCGGCAAAATCCAGCGGGAAAACCAAATGACTAAAAGGTTGACAAATTTTGAAAATAAGAAGACTTTTTTGAGGGGAATATGGGCATCCAAAAGTTATACCATGCATGCCTTGGGGGTTCCCTTATAGTATAAAGATGATCAATTTTTGAAGATCACTATTGTAAGTTTGAACCTTTTCATCATCGTTTATTTATAGAAAAAGAGTTCCAACAACTAAGAGAAATGTTAAACTCACAAACTCATTAAACATCACCAATCTCATGGATTGAATCATTATGTAATTCTTGATGAACATGACATCCCCACCTATATCAGTTGTTATCCATGAGTTTTTTTCATATTTGAGTATATTATTTTCAGTATGCTTAGCTACACATGCTTTTTTTAAATAGATTAAGGGTATGCATCATACAAGAAGCTCAACATATTGATAAAAACTCACTTTCAATGAGATGGTCCGTTCCTTTGCAATTCTTGACATTATCGGTGATATATGGAACCACTTTTTCATGCCCAATTTTTTTTATCATCTCCTTGATCAATAGTGGCCATGAAGTGTTTGTCCTTAGTGAATTTTACAATTAATCTCTTTAAGAAGCATTGCTTTTGTATTTTTCATCGCAATAAAGTCAAATAGGCTATGCAAAATTTCTCCTTCATTTGAAATTTACCAACTGCCTTATTAAACATCACTTTTGCATTTGTTATCACCATTGGTTAGATGGGTAACTTGTTTTGGAATCACTCCAGTCTTTTACAATCAGTGTTGTAGATGTCGGCCGACATGTCTGACATGTCGGCCGACATAAAGGTTTTGGGTGCAAACCGCAACGAAATCGATTTGTTTGACAAAAATAACGGTTTGTAAAAAATCGTCGATATATCCAGATATATCGATTTATCTTTAGCCCGATATTTCAGTTATTATATTTAATATATAAAAAAATAAAGTCCACGGGACCCTTATTTTTCTTCTTCACGAGTCCATTTCACACATTCGACATTTCTTGCTCTACCCTAAATTTTACGGGAGAGTCTCGCTCTGACGGAGTGGTCGACACTAGACAGCTCCTTCTCTGGCGACGAGGCAACGAATCAGCATCGCAGACGAGGACGCAAGGAGTCGACGCCGGGCTTTAGGGTTTCTACTACTTCACTCCACTATAAGCCCCCTTCTTCTTTCTTCTTCTTTCTTTTTATTTCTGCGACAATTAAAAGTTTTATTTGGAGTTATATTGATCAAGATATGAGATCTAAAAAATTTATTATACTTGTGTTACTGTAAGCTTCTTACTTATGCTATAGTTAGGTTTTTTTTGTAATAGCTAAGTTTATACCTTTCCTTGTGTGAATCTACAATGATTTTGGTTTCTCATGTGTACTTCTAACTTATGTTAACATTATTTTGTTAAATTCTGCTATAGTGATTTTTGCAATAGCTAAGAAAAACTCCCCTCTAACTTTGTATAATTACATGGCTTCTCCTTTATCTTTCAAAATTATTTCAAAGAAAATGTTATAAATACTTTTTTGTATGTACATTGCTATAGTTATTTGTCCGTACATTTTTACTTATTTGCAAAAAATGTGTCTATAAATACTGTTATCTCTATTTAAGTATTAAAATCCGATATTGTAAAATATCCCCGATATATCCCAGGCAATCCGACATACGACATTTCAAACCTAAACCGACATGAACCCGACATCCGACATTTACAACCTTGTTTACAATGATAACACCTTTATCAACAACATGCAACTCAAATAGACTCTAATCTTCTTTTCAATGTTCATTTTCTCTTAGCATAAAGGTGGTTCTCAACGAACTATACTACGAGTGGTGCATAACTTACATGATTAGAACTAGTGACGAATGTCTAAAAATCTCTCTAAATAGGGTTCCATGCTAGGTTAAATGAGAACCAAACTGAATAAAATGCTTTCGCGTCAACACATCCAAATGCATCTTATACTTGTTGATGGCGTTTGAAATAGGATTTCTCCCAAACCCACTCCCATTCTAGCATCCCATCTTTTTTTTGTTTATTACCAACACTTACAACACTAACAATTTCACATGAACTACTATGAGCTACCGATATATAATTTGGAAGTCTTTGTTTAATAAACTCTCTTGCTGCTTTTATCGTTTTTAACATATACTTGTATATAGTCGCTTGAACTTTCGTACATACTCAAACTCTGCTACTTGTGAGCCTTCATACTAGTATATGGATTTCTATAAGGCTTGGTAATCAATTTGCATCCACCTCCGCCAGTCATTTTATTTTCTCTTGTCATATATTTCTAAAGACGCTTGTCTTCAAATGATGGATCAATAGAACCATAACTCCATTCCATTTTAATACAAAATTAACCTAATTTGAACAACAAAAATTGTCACAAAATCATAGAGGTGCTAGTATGAAGGCTCACAAAAATTGTCCTATGAGTTAGTTTTGGAAAAAAAACCACTTCTTTTGAAGTTGACTCAACAAGGTATTAAGAGCTAATCTTCTGTTATTTGTTGCTGTGAGGGACACGCATGAGTTGATAGGAATTATCTTATTATTTTCCATCATAATTCATACTTAGACTAATGGTACAATCAAGAGGAGCAAAACATTTCTAGAAGAATTCTTTCATACTAAATGATGGAAAGTAAGAGTAATTGAGTTCAATGAGTTGGTCTCAGTATGACAACTTCTTTTGAAATTGACTCAGCATTGAATTGGTGCTAAATTTCTATTATTTGTTACTTTGTGAGGGACAATCATGGGTTGGTAGGGGTTGGTTTATGATTTTCCATCACAATTTATACTCAGAATAAAAGTCTGACTGAGGGGAGAAATGCATTTCTAGAAGACTTCTTTCAATACTAAATGACGAGTAATTTCAGAAATTTGACATAAATTGAGCAATTAAACTAGAATTGCATCAATCCCTTCATGATGTGCTTGGAAAGCAACCATTTGCTTATTTAGAGATGGTTCAAGAATGAACTGAAGCCAAATGCTCTACTGCATGTCGCCATGCTAAGGACAAACAAGTGTTGTTGATGAGTTGGGAGATCATCTTGAGAAGGATATCAGGAGAATGATGAAATACTAGGGGACGAAGCCTTCAGAGTTTAGCGTTGTTTGCGAAGCCTTGTTGAAAATTAACTTGCGAAGCCTTAGAAGTTTAGTGTTGTTCACGAAGTCTTGTTGAAAATTAACTCGCGAGGTGTTGAAGTTCAATAAATTGGCACATTATTTTAAGGTGCGATAAACTTTTTGAAACGATGAAAGAAGTGAAAAGTAGCCTAGCCATCAGTGGTACTTGAAGGGCATATGCAATTCATTTTAGTTCGTTTTTTTTTTATGATTTATAGGTTCCTATTAGGAGTAAGTTAAGTGTGCTCTTCCTAGTATCTGATAACTGCTTTATAAAGCCATTGGGAAAATCCTTAATGCCCTTGCGGAAAAGTCGAAAAGAACCATTGAATAAAATTCTTTGATGAAGAGTATTCTAGTTGAAACTTGAAATGAGGAAGACCATATGACAGTTTGAAGATGTTGAAAACTATTTTTTGTGCTGATTAGATGAGAGAGATTCGATGAGCATGAGAGGTTTATACGGCCTTAGTTGATCCTTTTAAACATATGTCTACTGGATGGCGCATACCTGTTGGAAAAATCCCTTGATTTGATATATCAGATTAAATAAGTGATTTACGTATGCCTTGTGAATGTATAGAAAATGAATATATCATTGTAATGTAATACAAGAAAGTTGGCAGAAATGAAGACATAAAAATATAAAAGAAAACATCAAAATAAATCTCTGTACTTTGAGATGTAATTGACGTACGTCGAAGAGCTAATACATCTTCCGTCGACTTCTATGAAACATAAAAGTCGAAGTTCAGAGTATAAGAGTTCAGTTTACGCCAATTTCTAATATAATAAAAATTCGACGAACGTCGAGAAGTAATAAGCATACGTCGAATTCTTACAAGATGACAATTAAGGCAGTTGAGCAGAATAAGACCGTGATTGTAATTCAAATCAATCGGTTGATGCTCCAATTAAAGACGATGATTATGAGAAATCAAAGAAGATGAAAAATAATAAATCAGTTAGCATATCTATATATACAGAAGATTCAACTGAGAGAAATAAAATTGTGAAGCTTCTTCTCTTCTTTCATATTCTGAAGGATTCAATTTTCTCCTTGAATCCAAATCTCTCTCTCTCTCTCTCTCTCTCTCGTTCTGAAGGGGTTTTTGTTGCGCCTACCCTAAGAACAAAACATGGGGTTATGATCGGTATTTTTTCTTCTCTCTTCAAGAACCGCTGATCAAAGACGAATCCGTATCCACACAGAGCTATCAATTCTAAGATCCATTCAGAGCTTGTTGATGAAAGGACCACATGTGCTATGATTGATTTTGTAAAAAAATTTGTATCTCAATTCACTCACTATAGAGTAATTTTCAATTCATATTTTGCACTTTCAATACCTTACCCCATTGCCCCGTAGTGTCAGACATAAGCCATTGTTGATTCTAGATGAATGGGGCAGCTTGGACACCACCAACGTTTGTGTTACTGGTGGAGACCAACCTAAGTCAGGTTGCCGAAAAATGTCCGACGTCGCATTTTCAGTTTATGTTTATTGCATTTTATTTTTTTTACAAGTTTTATGTTGTCAATTTTTAGTTGTCGCACGCCTGTGTGCGTAATCATGTTGTTGCACGCCTGCGCGCATAGCCGTTGGACTTTTATTTTACTCTATTATATATATATATATAATTAAACTCATATATATATATATAACTATAATACTATACAGTATACTCATTTTAATATATATAAATATACATATATTAAATATATATCTATATATATATATGTTAAACCGGTTCAGCGAAGAAGTGGAAAAAAACTGCGGCTGGCACTGTTCATCTTCCAATTTCTGCAAGCCGTGGAGTTAGGGCTCCTGCCGCATCATCCTCCACGATCCAGCACACGCAGGACACGTCCTCCCCCCGCCGGCCCGGGGCGCCAACACCGTGCCGCGATTTCCGGAGATCCAACTGCCGCCATGCCACTACTTCAACTCATTTAGTTCCTACACTTAGCCACATCGAACACGATGGAATCCGCCATGTCCGCTCCGCCACACCTGCATTCTTCATCGGCTTGGACGAACGCTTCCACCGGCAGTTGCAGCACTATAAAAGAAGAAGAAAAAACGGGAATCAGGGGGTGATGAATGAAGATTGAAATTGATTGCTGTGAGCCATTCCCGTCGATGAAAACGATGAACAGTGCGATGTCCTGCACTTGTGAGGTTGCTGTGTGCTTCCTGTTAGAAATTAGGCGCGATTGAAGCTCTGGCGAGAGTTATAGGTGACAGGCGTGTGAAGAATATTGATGCTCCTGTGTGTTAGTTCTGTTAGCTTCCTGTTTTAGTGAATGTTTGAAGAAGATGAACAGTAAGATTAATGTTACTGTGATGTAGGAATTTAGATCGAGATTTGCTTGTGTTAATTTCCTGTTTAGGAGTTAATGTGTGAATGATTGTTGTCGTGCTTGATTCCCGCTTTGAGTTTTGGAGATACTGTTAGTTTCTTGTAGGAATAGTGACTGATTGTCGATTAAAAAAAAAGGGGGCTGCTTGATGTTGATGATGAGCATTAGCAGTCACTGTTTACTCTTGGTTGAATGAGATTAATTGAAGCCTACTATTTCAGTTTAGTGGTATGACTGATGTGAGTTTACTGCTACCATGAGTTTAGTGTTAGTAAATGAAGTGACTTAGTGATGGTAGAATGCTTCTTTGAGAGGAGTTAAATTACTCTCAGTGCTTAGAGATTTCGTGGATCCACCGTGATTGATAGAGATTTCGTGGAGCCTCTAGTGTGAGAGCGAGTGAATTTAGGTTGTTAGTTTGTGGCCTCCTTACTTTGTTGAGTGATTCCGTGGAACCATCTCGTGTGAGGGAGCGATTTAATTCCTTGATGCCCGTATGCGATAGCGGCCGACCTCGGAGCGAAGATCGAAGGTGACGAGGAGTTCCTCGCGTGATCGCCATCGACTTCGGAATACGGAAGACGCTTCTTCCGTGGGTAATTGTTTCTTTCTCCTTCCTTTGTGTGTGTCTAAGTCTTCTCATTAGGATAATTAGACTCATTGCTGAGTTTTCGCCCGAATCTTGTCAGCAAACGCTACGTCGAAAACTCCAAACGGAAACGTATTTGGAGTTCACGATTTCCGTTTTGCTACGACAAGGGGAACAGAACGAAGTTGCGAACTTCCGTCCCCGGATTTAATTTTGAACCTTTATTTAAGTAAAATTCTATTTTAAAGTAAATAGTGATTTGTGCTTTAAATTTCAAAGTGCAAAATTTCTTAAGTGCTGTGCCTGCTCTAAAATTTGCAAAATTAACTTAATCATCGCATGCATTTAGGGTTTCCTAGAAAAAGCCGACAGACGCGTAAACCCTACGCGTCGTCCTGCATCAAATTGGTATCAGAGGCGGAGGTTCCGAAATTTTTCTAAGTTTTGGGATCCGCCCTGCGTAGAATAGGAACCCACAAATCATTTTTTTTATTTTTTTTTAAAAGAATTTTTTTTAGCATTATCATTGCATTTGACTTGTGCTCGCATGCATCAGATTGCATAGTGATACATTGCGTCAAGTTAAGCTTGGTCAACCGAGTCGTGGGAATGAACCACCCCCGTGGTTTTTACCATTCGCCCACCAAATGACTGTATTAACTGAGAGTACCTGTCAAATGCGTGAAAGGTTAGAAGACCTTAGAGGTAGGGTGAGTAGTTTAGAAACACCTTCTCGAGCGTCTATGCCACCTCAAATTCAAGATGAGCATTCTGTCCGTCCCCATTACGGTATTCCACATCATTACGTAGAAAGATCTACCTTTAGGAGGAATCCATTATATGAGGATCACGATTACACTTACACTCACTCCTATAGAGATACGTCACAGAGATCGTTACGACACTTCGATGATTATACTCGATCACCGTATGCCACTTTTCGAGATCGTGTTGACCCACCAACTCGTTCTCATTATGTTAGGGACGATCAGTACGATGACTATCATCGTTATTATCCTCGTACTCGAGTGGATCATATTGGTCCTTCGACACCATATTATGAGGGTAGAGTTCAGTATGACGCCCGTTATCGATACTACACGTCACCCTTATATGAGGAATCTGAGTCTGTACATGTGCGACCACCACCACCCGTTCGTAGGACTCACGATTATCCACGAGCACGTTATGATTATGTTGGGGACACTCATTATGATTACCCTCGAACTACCTATAGAGGCCACTATCGTCACGAGTACGTCATACCTAGTGATCCTCCTAGTGTTCCGAAGGTAAACATGATGTTAGACGTTAAGGGTCAGAAAGAGCATTCCACTGCCCACACCAGGGAGACGTCACCCATTCTATCTGAGATTCTTATACAGGATGTGTGGAGTCAACCCCCATATGAGTCTGCTCCACTGAGTGACCCTGTCCTTGATTCGATATCTGCTAGCTCTCTTTTGAGTGTAGATTCCATGCACACTTCACCTAGTGGCGCACCGAGTCACATCACTACACCATATGTCACATCGAGTCCCATCACCACACCTAATGTTGCACCGAATGACATTACAATTGGGAGCCGAGAGCTTAGTAGTGACCACGAGGTAGTCACCCCTACCCTATCTGGGAGTATGACCCCTTCTGATGGTTCATTTCTGGAGGACCATCACTCGACTGATGGGTCAATTGACGACCCTCCTCTTGAGCCTCCAGATGAGCCACCTCGTCCTTATGTGGATGAGCTTTATTTGAGTAGTACACTTGCGAATTTTAAGACATGGAAAACCTGCTCCATTGTCTCACTTCATGTTGATAGTGCTTAGGCATAGTCGTCTGGTCACTCGCACTCTTGAGTTATGGGACGTACCACCTGTTGACCATCGTATTTGCGATGAGTTTTTCTATGTCCCACCTGGTGAGCCTCCTGATGCCTCACTTTTCCTTAGCACATTTATTACGGTTGTCACACTTCGTGCACATTTATCTGAGAGCACTCCATCTATTGTTGGAGCCTACGTTTTCACGCGTCGCATTTGCGACGAATTTTATTATACCCCTCCTGGTGAACCCCCAGATGACAAACTTATAGGTTCACCGCACATTTCGGATGTTTCCATCTTTAGTGACACAGTTGAGTTTGAGGGTGCACTCACTGATTCGTTAATGTTATATCTTGTCACTTGCACTTGCAGAGACAATTCACACACTATGTTGACACATTTGATCACTGATGTCTCTGATTTGCACTTGAGTGTTCATCGCCCCCGCGATGAATTCTTTTATGATCTACCCTCTGAGCCTCCTGATCATGTGCCTCTTCCAGGAGTTGCTCTTGATATCTGAAACCATCAGTTTGTGGCGTTAGACATATTAGTAGTTCATTCATTGCATTTGCATGGTTTGCATAAAATTTTTGAGCGGAGAATTGCCTAGTACTTTGATTTTTATGCAACTCAAATTAAAAAGTATAAAAGAGCTGCTAATTTTAAAATGGATGACTTGATTATGGTTCGACTAAATCCGGAGCGGCTACCTTCTGGTACCGTAAAGAAGCTAGCTACTGTAGAACTGGACCCTTTCGAGTAGTAAATCGGTTTGGGCAAAATGCGTATGAACTTGAGATGCCTTCCGTTTTGGGAGTAAATCCTGTTTTTAACGTAGCCAATCTGACTTTATTTCGCGACTGTCCGCATGAGTCTTTAGAATTTCCATTGCCTTCTCCTTCATTTGTTTCTTCTGGGTTGGTGAGTGAGAGTGAGGAGCCACATTCAGAACATACCAACATTCATTTCGCTTCTAACACTCCCATTGTAGTTTCTTTGTTTCACTACCAGTTTCAGGTTGAGCATGGACACCAAGAGATTATTATATTACAGTTCTCAAGCACATATTGGACAGTGCCCCTACTGATGTTGGTTTTCAGAGATCTTTGGTTCGTTGGTATGGAAGTTAAATTTCGCCCGTACTACCACTCGGACCACTCACCAGAGATGAGTGATTTCGAGAGGGGGTGAGTTGGTGGAGACCAACCTAAGTCAGGTTGCCGAAAAATGTCCGACGTCGCATTTTCAGTTTATGTTTATTGCATTTTATTTTTTTTTGCAAGTTTTATGTTGTCAATTTTTAGTTGTCGCACGCCTGTGTGCGTAATCATGTTGTTGCACGCCTGCGCGCATAGCCGTTGGAGTTTTATTTTACTCTATTATATATATATATAATTAAACTCATATATATATATATAACTATAATACTATACAGTATACTCATTTTAATATATATAAATATACATATATTAAATATATATCTATATATATATATGTTAAACCGGTCCAGCGAAGAAATGGAAAAAAACTGCGGCTGGCACTGTTCATCTTCCAATTTCTGCAAGCAAGCCGTGGAGTTAGGGCTCCTGCCGCATCATCCTCCACGATCCAGCACACGCAGGACACGTCCTCCCCCCGCCGGTCCCGGGGCGCCAACACCGTGCCGCGATTTCCGGAGATCCAACTGCCGCCATGCCCACTACTTCAACTCATTCAGTTCCTACACTTAGCCACATCGAACACGATGGAATCCGCCATGTCCGCTCCGCCACACCTGCATTCTTCATCGGCTTGGACGAACGCTTCCACCGGCAGTTGCAGCACTATAAAAGAAGAAGAAAAAACGGGAATCAGGGGGTGATGAATGAAGATTGAAATTGATTGCTGTGAGCCATTCCCGTCGATGAAGACGATGAAGAGTGCGATGTCCTGCACTTGTGAGGTTGCTGTGTGCTTCCTGTTAGAAATTAGGCGCGATTGAAGCTCTGGCGAGAGTTATAGGTGACAGGCGTGTGAAGAATATTGATGCTCCTGTGTGTTAGTTCTGTTAGCTTCCTGTTTTAGTGAATGTTTGAAGAAGATGAACAGTAAGATTAATGTTACTGTGATGTAGGAATTTAGATCGAGATTTGCTTGTGTTAATTTCCTGTTTAGGAGTTAATGTGTGAATGATTGTTGTCGTGCTTGATTCCCGCTTTGAGTTTTGGAGATACTGTTAGTTTCTTGTAGGAATAGTGACTGATTGTCGATTAAAAAAAAGGGGGCTGCTTGATGTTGATGATGAGCATTAGCAGTCACTGTTTACTCTTGGTTGAATGAGATTAATTGAAGCCTACTATTTCAGTTTAGTGGTATGACTGATGTGAGTTTACTGCTACCATGAGTTTAGTGTTAGTAAATGAAGTGACTTTGTGATGGTAGAATGCTTCTTTGAGAGGAGTTAAATTACTCTCAGTGCTTAGAGATTTCGTGGATCCACCGTGATTGATAGAGATTTCGTGGAGCCTCTAGTGTGAGAGCGAGTGAATTTAGGTTGTTAGTTTGTGGCCTCCTTACTTTGTTGAGTGATTCCGTGGAAACCACTTCGTGTGAGGGAGCGATTTAATTCCTTGATGCCCGTATGCGATAGCGGCCGACCTCGGAGCGAAGATCGAAGGTGACGAGAGTTCCTCGCGTGATCGCCATCGACTTCGGAATACGGAAGACGCTTCTTCCGTGGGTAATTGTTTCTTTCTCCTTCCTTTGTGTGTGTCTAAGTCTTCTCATTAGGATAATTAGACTCATTGCTGAGTTTTCGCCCGAATCTTGTCAGCAAACGCTACGTCGAAAACTCCAAACGGAAACGTATTTGGAGTTCACGATTTCGTTTTGCTACGACAAGGGGAACAGAACGAAGTTGCGAACTTCCGTCCCCGGATTTAATTTTGAACCTTTATTTAAGTAAAATTCTATTTTAAAGTAAATAGTGATTTGTGCTTTAAATTTCAAAGTGCAAAATTTCTTAAGTGCTGTGCCTGCTCTAAAATTTGCAAAATTAACTTAATCATCGCATGCATTTAGGGTTTCCTAGAAAAAGCCGACAGACGCGTAAACCCTACGCGTCGTCCTGCATCAGTTACCCTCGGCTAAGTGGAGTGCTCTGCATATTGCAAGCAAACAGAGCTATGTCGTTGACAAACCAATAGCGTGAGTACATTAGAACTACAATGAAATGTTAAAAAACACAGGCATGTTCAAAACTTGCACATGGTGCAGAGCAGAAGTTGACAGTTGAGAATGCAGTTGCGAATGCGGGCTGACTATTGTTAGGTGTAAAGAAGTGCTAGTGTTTCTGGTTATCGTTATTTCATTACTTCTATTGATGATTATTCTCGCATGACGTGGTTATACTTACTACATGATTGGTCAGATCTAACTCGTGTGTTTCGTGCCTTTATTAATGTGATTCATACATAATTTTCCAGATCCATTAAAACTATCCACACAGACAATGCTCATGAATATACCAGTCATCTGTTTGACAATCTATGCATTGAGTTTGGGATCATCCAACACACCTCAACAGAATGGTATGGCTAAGCGTAAAAATCGTCATCTTCTTGATATTGCTCGCTCACTTATGTTTCAAATGCAAGTTCTCAAGAGTCTTATACTTTGCAGTATCTACAACATGCTATCTCATCAATCGTCTGCCTTCCTTCGTTCTCAACTATGCAATTCCGTTTAGTTTTCTATTCCCCTCCATGCCTTCCTTTTCCATCACATCTCGGGTCTTTGGTTGTACCTGTTATGTCCATTACTTTGGTCCTTCCAATGATAAACTTGCTCCTTGTGCTTCTTTGCAGTATCTACAACATGCTAGGTTGTCTCATCAATCGTCTGCCTTTCCATGTTCGTTGTCAACTATGCAATTCCGTTTAGTGTACTTCGTCTATTCTCCCTTCCATGCCTTCCTTTTCCATCACCATCTCGGGTCTTTGGTTGTACCAATAGATGTTATGCTCTCTACCCTTCCTCTCCAGTCTTTGTTACTGCTTGGTATTCCTTCCAATGATAAACTTGCTCCTTGTGCTTCAAAATATTTGTTCATTGGTTATTTCTGTACTCAGAAAGAGTATGTGTGTTCTTTCTACTCTGCTTGACTCAACGATCATAAGGCCATGTCAATTTGTCATTTTTTCAGATGTCACATTCCTTGAAGACCAAGGTATCCTGTTTTACTCTCTCACATCAAGGATCAAGTTCTTGCTGAGGACCTCTGTTTTTATCATGTCTGCTAGCTGTCTTCATCAGTTCCAACATCGATAGTATTCAGGGTTCTTCCACCATCCTTATTTCCATCCGGATACCATGAAGATCAAGACATGAGCACGAACGCCTGAAGGTGTGGAGGAAGACGGGCCATATGGCTACAAGCAGCTTCCTTCTGAGCCGTTGAAACATCATTGGTGAACCACTGGATCCATCTTCGCAAGAGTCGCACGAGCAACAAAGGAGGTACAGCCCTCGTCAAGAGAGAACTCAGTGAGGATGTCGTAGAGATCTGGAGGCTGTCCCGTCAGAATATGAGTGTATGCATATCTTTCGCGGTCTCCATAGCCATTTGATACGGCTCACCATCTAAAGAGTTCAAGAGCCAGTCACCCATCTACCAGTAGGAGGGGTAGGAGGACGTTAGGTGAGGAAGAAGGCCCTTGGCAGCCTGAAGATGCACCCAAGGGACGAAGTTCTTCTTTCCAGAGAGAGATATGGTGTATCAACGACTCATTCATTGACTCGAACCAGAAAGTTTATGTATCAAGCCGTTGACCATCGGATCTCTCAAGCCAGACACCAGCGAGTAGTCCCGACCACTTCAAGGTCAGCAGCGGTCAGCTTGCGAAGGAAACCGCGAGGTCGCAAGCGAGGAGAGAGAGGCGGGAAGCAGCTTGCAGCTTAGAGGAGCTTTGCGAGCGGACTGAAGAGGAGAAAGACGAGCTTGCAGCGGATAGGAAGAGTCCGCGGGGAAGACCGCAAGCAGCAAGAGCTCAGCGGACAAGAGGGGAGTCCGCAGCGGGTCCATTTTTATACCGGATAAGAGAGGAGCGGACAGACCGACAGGCCGCAGAAGCAGCGGATAACTGAGCTTAGAAAAGACACAGGGCGGTTACACCGCTGGGATCGTAAGGGCTCTCTAAAATCCAAGGAGTGAAAAATCCTATACAAGATGTGGGACTAAAGGAGGAGAGAATATAAAAGCAATAAATGGGCCCAATAATGGGCCCTTTACATGGGCTATTTTAACAAGATGAATAAATGACTGCTCTCTACCCTTCCTCTGGGGCAGACTTGTGTGGGATATAAGTGAGTCTTTGTGATAAAACATGCTCCAGACGAGACTGTTAAACGCCTTAAGGCTTGCCTTGTGGCTCGGGGGTTCACTCAGCAATAAGACCTCGATTATGATGAGACCTTCTCACCAATCACCAAGCTGAATATTGTTCGTGTCCTGCTCTCCTTGGCTGTTCATCGACAGTGAACCTTACATCAATTGAATGTCAAGAATGTCTTTCTCAATGATGACCTTCACGAAACTGTCTACATGCACCAACCTCCCGGGTTTGAGACCGCGGGGGAGTTTCTTGTTTGTCACCTTATGAAATCTATTTATGGTCTCCAACAGTCTCCTCGCGCATGGTTTGACAAGTTCAGTAAGGTTGTCCGTGATGTTGGATTTACTCGGAGCTCGGCTGACTTCTCTCTCTTTACTCATCATCGACCGACAAGCACATTGATTCTCTTAGTGTATGTCGATGATATTCTGATTACAGGTGATGATTCCAAAGGAATACAAATGATCAGACATCACTTGAATTCAATCTTTCAAACTAAAGATCTCGAAAATCTTCGGTACTTCCTTGTCCTTGAGGTAGCGTGACGTTCTGATGGTCTGGTCATATCTCAACGAAAGTATTGTCTTGACCTTCTTCATGACGCTGACTATTCTGGATGCAAGCCTTCTGATACTCCTATAGATGTCAAGCACAAGCTCTGCGCTCATATCTTTGACTCTGATCTACTTCTTCTAAACCCGGAGTATTATTGTCGTCTTGTTGGAAAGTTGATTTATCTTATAGTTACGAGTCTTAATATCTCATTTGCCATTAGAGTTGTAAGTTGATTCATGCATTCTCTACAGACCTCTCACCTTCAGGCGGTCAAGCGCATCCTCCGATTTTTGAAAACTGCCCCTGAACAAGGGCTTGTATACAAACCTTCTTCAGCTTTATCTCTGATTGCCTACTCTGATACTGATTTTGTTGGCTCCCTAGATAATTGATGCTCCACAAGTGGATTTTTTATTTACTTCAAAGGACATCTTATTACCTGATGCAACAAGAAACAATCTGTGGTTGTTTGCTCATCTGCTGATGCCAAGTGTCGTTCAATGACAACTGTTGTGTCTGAGCTAACGTGACTAGAAAGTCTCTTAGGTGATTTGGGAGTCAAACTGTTCTCACCGGCCACTCTATTCTGCGACAGTCAAGCTGCTATACACATTGCCAAGAATCTTGTATTCCATGAACGGATCAAAAATATTGAAGTTGATTGTTATTTCATTCGGGAGAAGTGTCAATTGAAGAAGCTGATATTAAACCATATTCCTGCTACTGGGCAAGTTGTTGATATTCTCACCAACGCCTCGACCCACGTTGCATCTATATTCATGAGGGATGTCTTTCGGCTGCATGGTCTACCCAAGTCGATTGTGTCCGACCGTGATGTGATTTGGATTGTTGTATTTGCAATATTATTATTGGAAAACTTCATATTTTGTTTGGCTCTAGTTTGTAGCGTCTAGTTTGTGGTGGTTGACCGGTTTTCGAAGATGGCACACTTCATTGCTTGCCGCAAGACGGCAGATGCGACCCACGTTGCATCTATATTCATGAGGGATGTCTTTCGGCTGCATGGTCTACCCAATGGAAAACCTCGCTCTGATACCAATTGATGTAGGGTAGGCCGTGGGTGCACAATCTAGACTCATGCGACACAACCGTCAGTGACGGCGACGAATTTTATGAGCAATGATAATTTGGCACCACAAAATTACGCGAAAAGCAAAGAAAACAATATAATTTAATTTTGGCGATTATAATTGGCTTTCCTCCGCTCGGAGGGCCAAAGCAAAGCGTGCGGCGAATCGGTCCTCCTGCAAATTAGTAATCAATTGACACAAGACGCTACAAACTAGAGCCAAACAAAATATGAAGTTTTCCAATAATAATATTGCAAATACAACAATCCAAATCACAAAAAATAAAACTCACAACTAGCGGGCTGGTTTAGGGCAGTGGAGGTGATAAGTCCGGATGCGTGGATCGGGTGCCGAGGGTGGAGACGGAGGTGGCAAAGGCGGGTGGGGCTGTTTTGGTGGAAAATAACGGAATCGGATGGCGATGGAGTAGATCCGGATAGGTGCACGTAGATCCGGACTCGGGGAAGGTAGATCCGGTGGTGGAATGTCAGATCGGGGTGGGGAAGGGTAGATCGGGGCAATATAACCCGGATCGGGTAGTGGGGATGTAGATCGGGGCAATAGAACCCGGATCTAGGACGATTAGGGGTAGTGGAGTAGTGGGAAGAGGTGGATCCACGACGGGGAAGAGAGGAGTGGCCGGCTAGGGCTAGGAACCTAAGTGGGGTCGGAAATGGAAAGAGGGGCTGGAAACTTGCAGGGATTGGCAGCAGCCAGTCCGGCGGCTGCTTGGGAAGGGCGGCAGCAGGCGTACAGGGAATTGGCGTGGATGAGCCAAATCCCCTGTAGCAATAGGCGTGGATGGGGATATTTGCTGTAGCAAAACCGGAAATGGGGAGAAGCTCCTGTAGCTTTGGCGGAAGAGGAGGGATTCTCCTGTAGCTTTTAGGCGGGTTTGAGGAAGGTTGGGGTGAGTTCCGGGGGTGGGAAAAGGGGAGGAAACAAGGGGAAAACGTAGGGGGGGTTAGGGATTACCCGGATGAACGCCTAGGAGTCGTCACCTAGGGCTCCACGGAGTCGGCACCGTGGGGAGATCACAGGATTCCGGGATTCTTCTCCAAAATTCTGCCATGGGTGGGGTGGTGGGGAAGGGTGGCAAGGAGTGAGGAAGTGGATCGCCTCCATTGCCCGGGTCCACATAGTCATGAGGCTCGTGATAAGGTGTCAGATCCTCAACATTAAATACTGGGTGAATCCCCATATTTGCTGGGATATCCAGCCTGTAGGCGTTTGTCCCAATCCGATTAACAACCGAGAAAGGGCCCATTCGCTTGACGCTTTGCTTTGGCCCTCCGAGCGGAGGAAAGCCAATTATAATCGCCAAAATTAAATTATATTGTTTTCTTTGCTTTTCGCGTAATTTTGTGGTGCCAAATTATCATTGCTCATAAAATTCGTCGCCGTCACTGACGGTTGTGTCGCATATAGAGTCTAGATTGTGCACCCACGGCCTACCCTACATCAATTGGTATGCTCCAACTTACCGTGCTCGCTATACTACCAGTTTTTATCTAAGCTGGGTGCTTGCGATCTGTATGCTCCAACTTACTGGGGAGTGTTGAAGGAAATACATGTAAAGGCCAAAAATGTGGCCCATCAAGTGCCCTCTTCCTCTGTTGGATTTAGTCCCACATCTTAGATTGAGATATCTTCTCCTCTCTCTCTTTCTATATAATTGTGTAGATACCTATATGTATGTATGATTATTGAGAAATTAATAAAATTATATTTCATTTCTATGTATTTTCTTGTATTTCTTCACTGATAATTCACATCATACTTGAGGATTCAACAACATTTTTTATCTTACTATAATTTCTCAATGTTTGATGGTTCCACCACAACATCAGTTTTACATAATTAGATTAGGAACGCAAAATCCTCCAAGAAAGGTGAAGATGGAATACAGTTTCAGCAAACATTCATTTCTCAGGAAGGGGGCATAATGTAGGGGATGCAAGCCAATATCCTCTACTGCTATCTTAGTTTCTTCAATATTGGAGGATAGCAATCTATAGCTTGAAGGCACATCCTTTGTTATGGGCCCATTAAATTTCTTCAGTTTATACTACGTGATGGGGATCATCCATCTCATTTAGATCATGGCAAGTCGGGATCTACTTTTGCCTACTCGCACATGAGAGCTTGACTGGATTGACGATTCGATACCACATATGCGCCCGGATTTCTGTTTACCTATTTTTTCACATATTGCTAGATCGATCCATTACAATAACTGTTAATCATTTAATCACAATCATTGATGTATGATTTCCCTAATGAGTTTTTTTTATAAATATGAGAGAGGGGCAACTGTCCTGTGGTATTTCAGATTTTGGAGAAATCATCTTTCCAAAATCTGGCGATCTTCTCATGGTGTCGACTCCGTGAAGCCTCAGATACTGAATCCATAGTATTATCCTTTTATTTGTTTTCCCCTCTATTAACTGTGCCCATCCCACTCGTAATATCCCGATCTCCCTCCTAGCAGCATCCCTCCTCTGCTTCACCCCTCCATCCTGCCATCCTCCTTCCAACCACCGGCCTTTAGGAACTCTCCCCAGTCTACAACAATCCTGCAGGCTGCACCCTTTTTCCTAGCCGCTCCACTCACCCGGTTCCCCAAAGCTGCCGGTCCCTCATTCTGCTTCTCTTCACTAACGGCCCCCATGCCGCCATCCTTTCAACTTGCACGAAGTTGCCGCCGACCTTCCCCAACATCAATCGCCCTCCGCCACTTCCCTACCACAAGTCCCCTCAACCCAATTCCCCCCTATCCAGCGCCCCATCCCATCTCTAACACCCCATGCTGTTACTATCCAACCCCCCTCTCCCTTCCGCCGGATAGCCGTTAAAAACAGTACCATTATCTGATCTACGTGACACCGCCTATGCCCCCTTATTTTGTGAGTGTTTTCTTATTGTACAACTCTCATGTTTGCTCATATTATTGCGGGTCTTTGGCTTTAGTGATTGCTTTCTCTTTGGAACTCAACTTGATTTGCAGGACTTGTTTGTTTGTTTGTTTGCATGCTCTAGATTTTGGCCCTCCTCGTGGAGGACAACCTAAGATTGTTAGCCTCGACATTAATTGCATGGATTATGATTAAATGCCCATGATTTATTTGTTTATTTACTACTAGTGATCTTTCTGTCGGATCCTGATTAGTTGCATACATCATCCTTAGATAGATGAGCATATTTTCTCCCAAACCACACCTAAGATTGCATATAGAGTCCACACACCTAGCCTACCCCTTATCATCGTGTCTCCATTAGACAGCGGAAAACGATGTTCTTGAAATACTTTCATTCATCTATGCATTCGTGAGGATTTTACGAAATGCTCTTGTTAAATAAAAACCTCAAGAATTCTGCGAAGCTCAACACCAATCTTTGTTTAATTAATATATATTAGACAATATTATTGTGAGATTTGGAGCTTGATATTAAACTTATCAAGTCGTAGAATCACAAATCTGGCAGATATGATTATATTTCACTAACTATTGACTCTAGGCAGTTGTTTTTGATGCAGGCTGTCTTGGAAGATACACATAACCGAACTGTTAGGTCTTGCGCTTGGTCTCCTTGCGGGAAGCTATTAGCAACAGCAAGTTTTGATGCTACAACTGCAATTTGGCAGCAAGTTGGCCTTGATTTCGAATGCGTTGCTACATTAGAGGTATTGTTTCCTTAATTTTGTTTTCCATTATACTGCTTATACATTGTTCAACAAAAAAATGTTTTATTTCTTCACATAACATAGGGTCATGAAAATGAAGTCAAAAGTGTTGCTTGGAATCCTTCAGGGACTTTACTCGCCACTTGTAGTCGAGATAAGTCCGTGTGGATCTGGGAAATGCAACCTGGTAATGAGTTTGAGTGCATAGCAGTGCTGCAGGGTCACACGCAGGATGTCAAGATGGTGCAATGGCATCCACATTTGGATGTTTTGGTTTCTGTTAGTTATGACAACTCGATTAGGGTACACTTTGTTTGCTTAGAATTTTTCATTTACAAGAACCTCATCAAATTCTTTGGTTCAAGTTTATAGTTTATTGGTTTGGAACAAGTTTTTATTTTTTTATTTCTAGGTGTGGATTGAGGATATAGACATTGATGATTGGAGTTCTGTGCAAACATTGAGCAAAACTAGCTGGTGATTGATCTTACCCTTTTCATGCCCTCTTGTTAGATTTGATCTATCATTGCTAACAGTAGAAGTGGATCAATTAACCCTCATATTCAATTCTAAAGCTATTTCTTAATCAGAAATGTCAGTAGCTTAATTCTAATTTATAGAACACGTATGGTCCGATCGTTTGGACGGAATTAGAGCCATGAAATTAGATTCGGAGGTCCATTTTCACACCTCCAATTCTAATTCTGAACCTCAGTTCCGTTCAACCGATTCAACCCTTAATCAGAAATGTCAGTAGCTTAATTCTAATTTATAGAACACGTATGGTCCGTTCGTTTGGACGGAATTAGAGCCATGAAATTAGATTCGGAGGTCCATTTTCACACCTCCAATTCTAATTCTGAACCTCAGTTCCGTTCAACCGATTCAACCCTTATATTTTTTCCATTTCAAAGAAACATTTTTTTCGTTAATGGATATGCTGCATGCTAGAAGAAATTTTTACCTGAAAAGATGAAATTGAAGGATGTGGTAGGTACTAAATTACGTACTCTACACTTTAGAATATCAAATTACAATGGTTGTTTGATGCGGGATGAATGTAGTGAGTGAAAGTACGAAAATTTGCCCCGAGGAACTCCAATGAGTGTTAGTGTGTGTTGTAGGAATCTAGAGTGATACAATGCAAGAACAATCATCTGTCGATTAATTTGCAATAAATGTTGAAATTAATAAAGAAGTCCACATTTACTTACAATCAAAAGATTAAAAAAATAAAGAAGTAAGCAATTTTTGGTTGAATTATGATTAAGTGTGTTTCGATTAAATATCATGTGAATAAATCCTGAAATAGAATAGTTCATGGAAGGTATATGAAATAATATCCATGTTGGAGGACAAAGGTTGATTGCTTTTATTCATCCACATAGGGGTATTTATACTATTACAACAATATGACACGTCATTGATCCGTGTGCTTTCATAATTCCTAAATAGGAATTGTCCTATTTAGGATACAAAATCAATGTAAATATTAATGATATAAATATATTGCAATATTCATTTAATATTAATGCAATATATTGCAATATATTCAGGATGAGAGAATATATTGCAATATATTAATGCAATATTAAATGTAATATCCAACACCCCCCCTCAAGTTGGGCGTGTGATGTCAGTCATGCCGAACTTGTCAATAATATCTGCGAACATACTGGAACTTAGACCCTTTGTGAGAACATCGGCCAACTGTTGGTCAGACGGTATGAAAGGAATAACAACGGTTCCTCGATCGATATTTTCCTTGATGAAATGTCTGTCAATCTCAATGTGTTTTGTACGATCATGCTGCACCGGATTGTGGGCAATGGATATTGCAGGCTTATTATCACGATACAATCTGATAGACTCACTTCCTTTAAGCACAAGTTCCTTCAGGATTGTGGAGACCCATAATCCTTCACAAATGCCATGTGCGACCGCTCTGAACTCGGCCTCAACACTGGATCTAGCAACCACATGTTGTTTCTTGCTTCTCCAGCTGACCACATTTCCACCAATCATGGAACAATATCCGGTTGTAGAGCGCCTATCGGTAGGTGATTCAGCCCGGTCTGCGTCAGTGTAAACTTCAATAGTCAACTCTTTATTTGATGAGAACAGGATTCCCTTCCCTGATGAGGACTTGAGGTAGCGGAGGACACGATGTGCGTCATCGATATGACGGGCATTTGGAGAGTGCATGAAACAGTTGAGAACTCCCACGACATAAGAGATATCTGGACGAGTGTGAGATAAGTAGATTAACTTCCCTACCAGCCTCTGGTAACTGGGAATGTCGTCGATCACATCTCCATCTTCTCTGTCGAGCTTGTGATTGACTTCGATTGGGGTGTCGGCAGGTCGACATCCGCTCATCCCAGTGGCTTCAAGGAGGTCGAGGACATACTTCCTTTGTGATAGGAAAATGCCATGCTTTGACCGTGCAACTTCAATGCCGAGAAAGTATTTGAGGTTTCCCAAATCTTTTACTTCGAATTCTTTTGCCAACTTCTCCTTCAGTGCCTGAATCTCCTCCTTGTCATCCCCAGTGATTATGATATCATCAACGTAGACAATCAGGACGGTTAACTTCCCCTTATTGATTCTGATAAAGAGGGTGTGGTCGGCATTGCTTTGGCGGTACCCAAACCTGTGCATGGCTTTGTGGAATCTTCCAAACCAGACCCTGGCTGATTGTTTCAGGCCATAGAGTGGCCTCCGTAATCTGCACACTTTCCCTTTTGATCCACTGGGGGTGAGTCCCGGAGGGAGAGCCATATAGATTTCTTCATCCAGGTTGCCGTGAAGATAAGCATTCTTCACATCCAATTGACAGAGTTGCCAATCCTTGCAAGCAGCACAAGACATGAGGATTCTGATCGAATTCATTTTTGCAACAGGAGCGAAGGTCTCCTGGTAGTCTATGCCCTCTGTCTGAGTAAAGTCTCTTGCCACTAGTCGTGCCTTGTATCTTTCTACAATGCCCGAGGGGTTCTGTTTGACGGCGAATACCCACTTGCATCCAACAAGCCTTCTTTCCTGGTGGTAGTTGGACCAGGTCCCATGTGCCGTTTTTTTCCAGGGCACTCATTTCTTCAAGCATTGCTAACCTCCACCTGTCGTCGGAAAGGGCAGCCTGCCATGAAGTGGGATAGAGACAGTGGACAAAGAGGAAACAAATGCTCCATGGGAAGCTGTCAGGGATGAGTAAGAAACAAACTGAGATAATGGATGTTGAGTGGAGGTACCTTCCGTAGGGATGATGGATCCTGACGACGGGTCAGGTGGGCGGTCTGATATCCAGATGGCGGGCCGCGTGTTCGATCCCTTAGGTCGACGAGAATAAACCTGCACAGGTTTAGGGACAGGGTCCTTGACAGGAGGCGCGCAAGGAGTAGGGGGTGTAGACTGAGAGGGATGGTATACCGGATGAATAGGTAGAGGGGTGTCAGAGTAAGGTAGGGGACTTACTTCCGTTGTGGGGAGAGCCCCCGCCTGAAGTGAGAACCCGTAGTAGCCCTCAGATTCCCGGAAGGTAACGTCCATGGTAACTTAAACCTTCTTGTTGACTGGGTCAAAACATTTATATCCCTTCTGAGTGGGGGAGTAGCCAATGAATACACACTTGTGCGCACGAGCATCAAGTTTCGGGCGGTGGTGGATATGGACGAAACAAACACACCCAAAAACACGTGGTTGGAGAGTGGTAGGTGGCACCCCAAGTGTGGTGAGGGGGGTTTTGAAATCGAGAACACGGGATGACATACGGTTTATAAGGTAAGCTGCGGTGAGTACAGCGTCCCCCCAGTAGTATTTAGGGAGTTGCATGTGGAGGAGGCACCGGGTGACTTCCAATAGGTGGTGATTTTTTCGCTCAGCCACCCCATTTTGGGCAGGTGAGTAGGCGCAGGATGTCTGATGGATAATTCCACGATCGGCGAGGTATTGCTCGAAAGTGGAATCAATGAATTCTCGGCCATTATCGGTGCGGAGAATTTTGATGGGGGTCGAGAACTGGGTAGAGACCATGTTGTAGAACCGCTGGAACAAGGGAAAAACTTCATTTTTTGCTTTCATAAGGTAGACCTAGGTGGTACGTGAAAAACAGTCTATAAAAGTTACTAATCAAAAAGCACCCGAAATCGATGCAACCCGGCAAGGGCCCCAAACATCACTATGAATTAAATGGAAAGGAACAGTACTAGGAGAAGAAATGTGATTAAAAGAATTACGATGATTTTTACCCCGATCACATGTATCACAGCGAAAGTTATCAACTAATGCAGACGAAAAAGTAGGAAATAAACGTTTCATAGAATTGGTAGACGGGTGTCCTAGCCGGCAGTGCCAGGACTCCAAAGTAGCTGTCTGATCCACATGGAGGGCTCGAGGAGGAGAGACAGTGGTAGAAGAATTGAACACATAGAGCCCGTCCACCATGCTACCAGTTCCAATCACCGTTCCTGTCTTCTGGTCTTGAAAAATGCATGAAGAAGGAAAGAAAGTTACTGAACAGTTCATAGAATTGGTTATATGACTAATAGAAAGAAGATTTCGGGTAAAGTTCGGAACATGAAGGACAGAGGAAAGAGTTAGGGAGGAGCATGGGATGGAGCCCTTTCCGGCAATGGGAGAGAGGGAACCATCAGCGATGCTCACTTTGTCCCGGCCGGACAACGGAAGGTAGGACACAAAACCTGAGGAGGAGCCGGTCATATGGTCCGTTGCTCCAGAATCAATGATCCAGTGAGTAGAGGGACGGGTGGCGGCAGCATGGGCACCGGAAGGCCCCTGATGGGCATATGAGGACGAAGAGGCATGTGGCTCTGGACCCTGCATCAGTCGACGGAAAGCAAGAATCTCATCAGGCGTCAGAGTCAAAGTGGTTGCTGACGGAGTTGGCGGAGGCTGTGGCTCGTCGAAAACATCAGACAGGTGCGCGGAGCGAGGCTGGGTAGAGCGACCCGAAGTGCGGCCAGGACCGCGACCGCCACGAGAGGAAGAGCCACCCCGGGGCGTAGGGAACCCATGAAGCCGAAAGCAAGTCTCCCGGGTATGACGGTTCTTTCCGCAATAGTCACAGAGCAGGTGATCCTTGTCAGTGGACCTCGGCCGAGAATCTCGAGCCGTACGTAGGCCCGCATGGGTTGCCAGGGCCGAACCATTTGGAGGAGGCTCCAGAGTCCAAGTTTGCCTCCGATTGAATTCCTGCAGAACGAGGCTGAAAACCTCTGGAAGAGAGGGTAAGGGGGAGCGACCAAGTCTCTGCACGTTGATTTGGTCGAAGTCCCTATGGAGCCCATGAAGGAACTTGAAAACTCGGTTGCGATCTTCCCGTGCGCGAACAAGAATCTCGTCCTCAGGCGACGCCAATGTGATGGAGTCGAAGTGATCGTACTCCTGATATAGCTATGTGAACTCGAGGTAGTAGGCAGACAGTGGGCGATCTCCTTGGCAAAGAAGGAAGATTTTTCGCCGTAACTGGAAGATCTGGGCCGCGTTGTCGCGGCAGGAGTAGGTGGTTTCTGCCCTTCGCCAAATGTCCTCAGTCGTATCCAGAAAGAGATAGTTGCGAGCGATGGATTCGATCATGGAGTTAGTCGGCCAGGACATGACGAGGGAGTTCTCCGACTCCCATTGCACCCAATCTGGTGAATCTGAACGAGGTGTGGGTGTAAGTGCCCATGACATAGCCAAACAGTCGCTGACTCTTCAAAGCAAGTGTAACAGCCCGAGACCACGGGAGATAGTTGGTGCCGTCTAGACGAATCGTTGTGATTTGAGGCGTATTGTGGTCATGTCCCGGGCGAGAGAAGCCGCTGGACGGCACTGTAGTTGGGGGTGTACTTGTTGTGGAAGATTCGGTAGGTGAGCCACTAGTCCCGACCATGGCGATCAAGAATATAAATCCAGATCCCCCGGGAGAACAACGATCGGCCTAGAGAGAAACTAGGTCGGCCTCATATAAAGAGGAAAGGAGCCAAAACGAAATGTTGTAGGTACCGGAAAGAGCATTAGGAGGAGCACCGCATGTGCGGTATCAAGTGGACGATGCCGGAGAGGGGCCGGAAGTGTCGGCGGTGGCCGGGGGCCGCTGGAAGAGGGCCGATGCCCGTCTGTTGGTGGTACGGGAGGCAAGGCGTGGGCGCGGCGTGCGTACACCGAGCGGAGGTGGGAGTGGGGTGCGGCGGATTGGTGGGCGGGGGTCGGTGGTTTTTTCGTGTAACACCCCTTCCCAGTATTTCAGAAATCAGCCGTCCGGCCGGGTCAGCGATATAAAGAAAACTAGGAAACAGTATTAAAACTAGTAACAGCAGGTAATGAAATCTATACTAAGCAATTTAAGACTTACAACGGAAGTTTAAAAAGTAACCTAAGGGTAACCACATACCTGATATCTGGATTCACAGAGCCACTAAACAGGAAATAGAACTGAATTAACTGAAAATCTGGTTAACCATAAATAGTCTGATACAAATTAGATAAAAACATTAATCTGTTACAATGTTCTCATGTACAAGTACATGCTGAAATAGAGTAAACTGAACAAGATAAATAATACAAACTGACGCCATCATAATGCTCATCCTAGACGTAGTTTCTCACCTGGGTCACCTGAAAAACAGTGCCCACGAAGGGTCAGAGTAAGGAAAAATAACTCCTCCTAGTGACATTAAAAACAGTTTTACTTATGAATGCATGCATGCCTTTAAAATAGTCTCGTGCACTGAAAACATTTTATGTTATATGTTATGCATGCTTTTCCTATACTTCCTTGTCAACACATCTATTAGTTCTACATTCGCAACTTTTTGTTCTTATACTCAAGTCCTGACGTTGATTAACTAGTGTACTGACTCACGACAGGTCTATACTTGAGTTCTATATGATTTCTAACCTGCTCATCTACTAGGGAGGCTCTAGATAGAGTAGCTCATAACGCGCAATTGAAACTGACGACCCGAGACCATCTTACGAACCCAATTGTTCTAGTGTCACGCGGACACGGTCTCGAATCTGCTAGCTGGCTCAAGGGAGGACACTTCCCAAGTCTGTACTACTCATAAGGTTCCATGTGCCTTATGAGAACGGTAGTGCGCCTCTACCTAGCACGAAAGAACTCTGTGTGCTGGCTGACCTTTTTGGTCTGACGCTACTCTGCATGAGAAATCTTTTTGGGGAACTACTAAACGACCCTTGACTTTCTTGTGGTCTACTAGAATGGACATTCACGCCCTTGTTCGGGACAAATTCCAAACCTACGAACACGGTTAACGCTTTCGTACTCTACGTTTCTGTTCACGATCCGACTACTTGGGTCTTAGGGAAATCGTGTCACCCTACACGTTTTTCGTAACCGTTTGCCTATCACCACACCTTTCTATGCATGGACATAGTACTTGAAATAAATCTACTCATGCGTATACAATATATATATTTTATTCTATGTCTAATTAGCAAAAGTTAGGTTTCCTTACAGTGGTGGTACGGCGCTCGTAGATTCGGCGCGACGACATCTCCTCTTCCGAAGGCAAATCCTACTACTGGGGACCTTCAGAATGCTGCCCCGACCCCACCAAAGTCCTGCAATTTAGGGCAGCCCTAATTTCATAATTTCCCCTAAGGGTTTCCGGTGGAAAAATTCCAAAACAACTAGGGTTACCAAAATTAGAAGCTAAACTTTACTAATTTACCTTTACGCAGAGCGGTTGAGGTTCCCAAAGCGTCCTACTCGAATTCCGCGGTGAACCACGAACACCAAAACCTAAAATAGGGCAATAGGAATGAAAATTAGTTTAACCTAACCTCCAAATCGAAGGATCTTCATGAGGAAATCGAGATAAAGGAGGAATCGACTCACCAGAACCAAAACGAAACTCAACTCCTCCGGTTAGGGTTAGACCCGGCACATCCACGGCCAAGGAAGGAAAAGGAATACTCCCCGGCGCCTGCAGAGGAGGGAGGAGAAGCCTGAGATGAGCCCTGGAGGGAGGAGGGCCGCCGGCTAGGGCTTGCGGAAGTCCGGCTGGAAGGAAAGTCGGGGTCGTCTCGTCGCTTGCGGGAGACGGAAACGGGAGAGAAACATGCGGCTTTAACCGTGAGATAAAGGTGCGGGTTTTAGTATTAGAGGGGGGGGGGCGGTTATTTCTTATTAACCGTATTAAGAGAGGGGGAGAGAAATTGCTATTGGCACACCCAACTCACAAAACCTTAGAATACTACTCATTTCACCGCGCGCGTCACAATCAAATATTTAAAAGTGTTACGCACAAAAATTAACGCTCTAAATAAACTAACAGACGCTAATATTAGGAAAAGTAACCTTATACCTTGACGACGAGCTCCCTCGATCAACATTCGTCGCGACTCGATCCTACAATTTAAATAAATTTTTGCGTCACAACTTTGGATGTTACAAATCTCCCCTCATAACAAAGATTTTCGTCCTCGAAAATTGAAACCATACCTGAATCGAAGAGAAAAGAATAGTCTGCATTGCTCTTAAGCTCATCCTCTCGCTCCCAAGTATACTCTGTACGGCCACAGTTCATCCAAAGGACTTTGACCATACGAATCTCTCTATTCCTGAGCTTCTGGATCCTTGAGTCCACTATCTTGACTGGTCTAACTCCAATACTAAGATCTGTCTCAATTGGTGCTTCCTCGGTACTGATGATCTGACTGGGATCTTTGACTGCTCTCCTCAGGTAGGAGACGTGGAATACATCATGTACACCGCTCATTTCCTCAGGTATGGCCAACCTGTATGCAACCTCACCAACTCTTTCCAGTACCTCAAAAGGACCAACGAATCTGGGGCTCAGCTTCTTCATCCGCTTTATTCTAGAAACTCCTCTGACTGGTCTGACCTTCAGATAAACGTAGTCTCCAACATTGAACTCTACTGATCTGTGCTTCTGATCATGATACTTGGCCTGGCGATCCTGAGCTGTCTTCATACGCTCCTGAATGAGCTTAATCCTGTCCGTAGTCTTATCAATCAATGACTCTCTGATGGTAGATCTTTCCTCACTTTCAGCCCAACACAAAGGTGTCCGACAACGTCTGCCATAGAGGGCCTCGAACGGTGCCATCCCAATACTCGCCTGAAAACTGTTGTTGTAGGAGAACTCGACAAGAGTAACATACTTCTCTCACTTTCCTCCAAAATCTAGAATGCACATCCGAAGCAGATCCTCCAAAGTCCTATTTGTGCGCTCAGTCTGTCCATCTGTCTGGGGATGGAATGCGGTGCTGAAATGTAACCTGGTACCAAACCGCTCCTGAATATATCGCCATTCCCTGGAGGTAAATCTGCCATCTCGTCTGAAACTATAGTCTTGGGTACACCGTGAAGTCGAACTATCTCGTCTATATATAACTGTGCCAGCTTCGGACCTTGATCCGTCTTCCTAAGAGGAATGAAATGGGCGACCTTAGAAAGCCGATCTACTAAAACCCACAAGGAATCATTCCCACTCTGCGATCTCGGCAAACCATGAATGAAGTCCATTGATATATCCTCAAATGTCCACTCGGGAATGGGAAGTGACTGCAATTTGCCTCCAGGCCTTTGGCACTCGGCCTTAACCAACTTGCATGTCTCGCACTTCCCTACATAATCTGCAACATCACTCTTCAAACCTGGCCACCAGACTGTCTTCTTAAGATCTGCATACATCTTCGTGCTGCCGGGATGTATGGAATACCTGGAATTGTGTGCCTCGAAAAGAATGTCCTCCCGAAGGTGACTAACATCTGGGATGCACACTCTGCCATCATGCAATAATAACTCATCATGAATAGAGAATCTCTCTTTCTGACCTGACTGCACTGAGATCCAAATCTCTGCCATCTTTGGATCCAACGGTATAGCTGTCCTGATCCTATTTCTAATATCGCACGAAATCTCCATCCAACTCAACCAAGCTGAACCAAAACTGCAACGGGGCACAACGACGATGTCCAGTCTCTCCAGCTCTCGTACTAACTCCTCCTGCTGAGTGAGAAGATAAAAACACGAGCCTCTACGGCTAAGGGCATCAGCTACCACATTCGCCTTTCCTGGGTGGTACTGAATGTCTACATCGTAGTCTGAAAGAAAATCTAACCATTTACGCTGCCTCAAATTGAGCTCTCGCTGATCAAAGATATACTTGAGGCTCTTATGATCAGTAAAGATCTCGTAACGCACTCCATAGAGGTAGTGCCTCCAAATCTTCAGGGCATGAATAACTGCTGCAAGCTCCAAGTCATGCACGGGGTAATTTCTCTCATAAACCTTTAACTGTCTCGAGCCATATGCTACGACCTTTCCATGCTGCATGAGGACACAACCCAAACCCTGACCTGAAGCATCGCTATAAATCTGAAATCAGTCTGGTCCTGAAGGTAAACTCAAAATCGGTACGGTCATTAATCTGTCCTTCAAGTCCTCAAAGGCTAACTCGCACTCAACAGTCCACACCAAGCCCTTTCCCTTCCTAGCGAGGGAAGTCAGTGGTAAGGCTATCTTTGAGAAATCCCTGATGAATCTCCTGTAGTATCCAGCAAGACCCAAAAAGCTGCGAACCTCTGAAACTGTCGACGGTCTTGGCCAATTCTTAATAGCCTCTATCTTCTTCGGATCAACACTAACCCCTTTCTGACTGATGATGTGGCCTAAGAATGCAATCTCTGAAAGCCAAAACTCACATTTAAAAAACTTGGCAAACAACTGGTTCTTCCTGAGTGTGCTCAAAACAATTCTGAGGTGTGCTGCATGATCTTCTGCACTCTTAGAGAACACCAAAATATCATCTATGAAGACGATGACAAAACGATCCAAGTACTCCCGAAAAACCCTATTCATCAGGTCCATAAATACTGAAGGGGCATTGGTCAGCCCGAACGGCATGACCACGAACTCGAAGTGTTCATATCTGGTACTGAATGCAGTCTTCTGTATATCCGCGTCACGAATCTTCAACTGGTGATAGCCTGATCTCAGATCTAACTTGGAAAAAGTGTTCGATCCCACCAATTGGTCGAACAAATCATCAATCCAGGGAATCGGGTACTTGTTCTTTACGGTCAGCTTATTCAATTCACGGTAGTCTATGCACAATCTCAGACTACCATCCTTCTTCTTCACAAAAAGCACTGGAGCACTCCAAGGCGAAGTACTAGGGCGTATAAAACCCAAACCAAGCAGCTCCTGCAACTGACTCTTCAACTCTGCTAGTACCCTTGGAGCCATCCGATATGGAGATTTGGCTACCGGTGTAGCCCCAGGATGCAAATCTATCGGGAACTCAACTTCTCTATCTGGAGGGGCACCAGGGAGCTCTTCCGGGAAAACATCTGGAAACTCCTGCACCACTGGTACCTCTGACAAGTCAGCCTTAGGCTCCGTGCTCATCAGTACTACGAAAGTTTCACAACCTTTACTGATGCACCTTCTCGCTTGGACTGCAGATATGATCATCTTCACTACTCCCTTCAAGCCCTGAAAAGAAAAAGATGTCTGGTTGGGGCCATCAAACTGTATCTGCTTCGTCCTACAGTCAATCCTTACGTTGACTGCAGAAAGCCAGTCCATACCAAAAATCAGGTTCGAATCCTGCTATAGGTAGCTGCAAAGCTTCCACGATAATCTCGGTATCACCAAACTGTACCGGTACCCTGCACTTATCTCTGGTCTGCAGAAGGGATCCATTCGGCATCATGACTTCCAGCGGTACTGACTCTGGGAAGACCTCTAAATCCAACTTACGCACTAGAGATTCCGCGATAAACGAGTGTGAGACACCCGTATCAAACAGAATCTTAGAGGGTAAATTACGAATCATAAGAATGCCTACATGGATGAAATATGAAGGATGAAAAATAAATGTGTCACTACGGAGGATTTAAAACCAACTTGTTAAGCAAACAACACTTACCTGTCACAACATCCTCCTGATCCTTCGCCTCCTGCTGACCCAGCCCATAAGCTCTGGGCTGCACTAAGTCTCGACCCTGCTATGGTCTCCCATCAGTGAGCATCAATGCTTTGCCATTATCTACCCTGCTAGAGCCACCAATCTCGTACTTCGACTGCAGGAAATAAATTACATTAAAAAATCTATCGTAATTACATAAATGTAATCAAAACAAAAGGACCTTGATTACCTGATTTGTCCCAGCTTCCTGACAGAAACGAGCTATGTGTCCAGGTTGTCGGCACTTGTAACATACGCCTGCACTGGCCAAACACTCTCCTGAATGGCGACGCTGACACTTGGGACACGTGGGATAGTCCTTGCTCCGGTCACCAGATTGACCATTCTTCTTAGCATCGGGCTTCGGCTTCTTGTTCCAGTTCTTTCCTTGATCGTTTCTGCTCTGCTGCGGCTGATGCGAATCCTGAGATCGCTTCGCACGGAAACTACTTCGCTTCTGAACCTTCTGCTGGTCAGCCTCCAGTCTGCGAGCCGTATCCACTAAGCTCCTGTAATCAGCGTTGACCATAGTCATCAGCGGCTGTCTCAACGAGTCACGCAAACCATCCACAAAGCGACTGCACTTCTCAGTCTGATCCCCCTGCATCACGCCCGCATATCGAGCCAGATGAGTCAGCTCTCGCTCGTACTCAGTAACTGTCCTGTCCCCCTGGAAAAGCCTCAGATACTTCTCCTGGAGACCTCGTCGTGCGGAAGGAGGCACGAACCAACTAGCAAGAGCTCAGAGAACTCGCCCCAAATATGTCTGGTGTACGACCTGGCCAAAAGTATGGTCATACTATTTTAAAATTAACACATTACTTCCTAAAATAAAGGAATTGATCATAACACTTTACCTGCAGGATCATCTGCCCGGTATTTGTCCCACCAGACCTTTCCTCTCCTCGGAGGAGGAAAGCTGCCAGAGGAACTTTCTTATTCTCCGGGCACTCCAAAACGATCAGCAGGTCTCTGGTGTTAGCTATCCAATCATCTGTATCCATCGGGGTCTCATCCCCACTGTAGTTCGAAGGCTGAAGTTCTCTAAAATTTCTCAAATAGCGCTCCAGGGTCATCTCCACAGGTGCTGCTGCAGGAGCTGGTGTAGGGACTGGTACTTGTACTGGAGCTGGAAACCCTGCAACCAGTCCTCTCTGAAACTCCATCAAGGCAACAGTAACCGCCTTGGCAATCTGAGACGCTATGTCAGTGCCCTCTGGAGCTGCTGGAACTGGTGGTACCTGTGGCACGACAGCGTCTCCCATGGTTGCACTAGGAACCGGGTTCTGGCGTGAAGATTCACCTGGTTCACTAACTCGTGGTGCCTGATAGAATATAAAAAAGAAATCTGATTATTTATCAAGCATCTAAGAAATCTGGCTTAGCAACTTATTTTGTACTCTAGTGAACACTAGGGCTTAATTGCACTTAAAGTACTTTACTAACAAGAGTTTACTCTTAAACGCTCCTATGACTCTGTGAATTCTTTCTAGGGTCCAGGGATCCTAAACCTGGCTCTGATACCAATTTGTAACACCCCTTACCAGTATTTCAGAAATCAGCCGTCCGGCCGGGTCAGCGATATAAAGAAAACTAGGAAACAGTATTAAAACTAGTAGCAGCAGGTAATGAAATCTATACTAAGCAATTTAAGACTTACAGCGGAAGTTTAAAAAGTAAACTAAGGGTAACCACATACCTGATATCTGGATTCACAGAGCCACTAAACAGGAAATAGAACTGAATTAACTGAAAATCTGGTTAACCATAAATAGTCTGATACAAATTAGATAAAAACATTAATCTGTTACAATGTTTTCATCTACAAGTACATGCTGAAATAGAGTAAACTGAACAAGATAAATAATACAAACTGACGCCACCATAATGCTCATCCTAGACGTAGTTTCTCACCTGGGTCACCTGAAAAACAGTGCCCACGAAGGGTCAAAGTAAAGAAAAATAACTTCTCCTAGTGACACTAAAAACAGTTTTACTTATGAATGCATGCGTGCCTTTAAAATAGTCTCGTGCACTGAAAACATTTTATGTTATATGTTATGCATGCTTTTCCTATACTTCCTTGTCAACACATCTATTAGTTCTACATTCGCAACTTTTTGTTCTTATACTCAAGTCCTGACGTTGATTAACTAGTGTACTGACTCACGACAGGTCTATACTTGAGTTCTATATGATTTCTAACCTGCTCATCTACTAGGGAGGCTCTAGGCAGAGTAGCTCATAACGCGCAACTGAAACTGACGACCCGAGACCATCTTACGAACCCAATTGTTCTAGTGTCACGCGGACACGGTCTCGAATCTGCTAGCTGGCTCAAGGGAAGACACTTCCCAAGTCTGTACTACTCATAAGGTTCCATGTGCCTTATGAGAACGGTAGTGCGCCTCTACCTAACACGAAAGAACTCTGTGTGCTGGCTGACCTTTTTGGTCTGACGCTACTCTGCATGGGAAATCTTTTTGGGGAACTACTAAACGACCCTTGACTTTCTTGTGGTCTACTAGAATGGACATTCACGCCCTTGTTCGGGACAAATTCCAAACCTACGAACACGGTTAACGCTTTCGTACTCTACGTTTCTGTTCACGATCCGACTACTTGGGTCTTAGGGAAATCGTGTCACCCTACACGTTTTTCGTAACCGTTTGCCTATCACCACACCTTTCTATGCATGGACATGGTACTTGAAATAAATCTACTCATGCGTATACAATATATATATTTTATTTTATGTCTAATTAGCAAAAGTTAGGTTTCCTTACAGTGGTGGTACGGCGCTCGTAGACTCGGCGCGGCGACATCTCCTCTTCCGAAGGCAAATCCTACTACTGGGGACCTTCAGAATGCTGCCCCGACCCCACCAAAGTCCTGCAATTTAGGGCAGCCCTAATTTCATAATTTTCCCCTAAGGGTTTTCGGTGGAAAAATTCCAAAACAACTAGGGTTACCAAAATTAGAAGCTAAACTTTACTAATTTACCTTTACGCAGAGCGGTTGAGGTTCCCAAAGCGTCCTACTCGAATTCCGCGGTGAACCACGAACACCAAAACCTAAAATAGGGCAATAGGAATGAAAATTAGTTTAACCTAACCTCCAAATCGAAGGATCTTCATGAGGAAATCGAGATAAAGGAGGAATCGACTCACCGGAACCAAAACGAAACTCAACTCCTCCGGTTAGGGTTAGACCCGGCACATCCACGACCAAGGAAGGAAAAGGAATACTCCCCGACGCCTGCAGAGGAGGGAGGAGAAGCCTGAGATGAGCCCTGGAGGGAGGAGGGCCGCCGGCTAAGGCTTGCGGAAGTCCGGCTGGAAGGAAAGTCGGGGTCGTCTCGTCGCTTGCGGGAGACGGAAACGGGAGAGAAACATGTGGCTTTAACCGTGAGATAAAGGTGCGGGTTTTAGTATTAGAGGGGGGGGGGGGTTATTTCTTATTAACCGTATTAAGAGAGGGGGAGAGAAATTGCTATTGGCACACCCAATTCACAAAACCTTAGAATACTACTCATTTCACCGCGCGCGTCACAATCAAATATTTAAAAGTGTTACGCACAAAAATTAACGCTCTAAATAAACTAACAGACGCTAATATTAGGAAAAGTAACCTTATATCTTGACGACGAGCTCCCTCGATCAACATTCGTCGCGACTCGACCCTACAATTTAAATAAATTTTTGCGTCACAACTTTGGATGTTACAGTTCGTCCGGGGGAAAGAGGAAGACTAACGGGAGCAGGGAGCGGGAGAGGTATTTTAGCCCTAAGGCTCTGATATCATGTTGGAGGACAAATGTTGATTGATTTTATTCATCCACATAGGGGTATTTATATTATTACAACAATATGACACGTCATTGATCCGTGTGCTTCCATAATTCCTAAATAGGAATCGTCCTATTTAGGATACAAAATCAATGTAAATATTAATGCAATATATTGCAATATATTTAGAATATAAATATATTGCAATATTCATTTAATATTAATGCAATATATTCAGGATGGGAGAATATATTGCAATATATTAATGCAATATTAAATGTAATATCTAACAATCCATAATTATATTTCCTTCACAAATAAACAATGAAGAGTAAAGTGGACTCTTAAATATGAACCTACGCAAGAATTAAGTGCCCGAGCAGGTGTTAAGTTACTGATTTCTGGGTCTGGACAACAATTTCCATAGTGATTCACTTCAATTTCAGGGACTAATGTAGGATATAGGGAGGGACGAGGGTTATGAGCTTGAAGGAGTTTAAGGGGGATGGAGGGCTCTGGTGACGGAGGGTTGGCTGTTGTTAGTGGAGCTCAAATGTTAGACTACATAACGTGAAATAAGGGGTCGGTTGGCTACTAGGAAGGAGAATTCAACAATTTGCTTGGGCTTAAGGCTGTCGACAATGGAGTTCTTGGCGCTGAATTATAGTAAAATATGGGCTATGTGAGCTGAACTGCAGGCGTAAGTGCATGGATTATTTTTGGCTTGGAATTTTGATATTGCCTTGAGTGGGGATGTTGGGAGGGGGTTCGTTTGGACTGGAGCAAGTTTTGTTTGTGGTTGCAACTGTAATGACGGTGTTACGTGCCTCGGTGATGGATCACGTCTCCGATCTTCTGTAAAAGAAGTCTCCCAAGGGAGCCGAGCTTGCCTTAAATATTGAACCCCAATGGTTACCAAAATAGATAGAGGTGGCTTTGGATCCCAAACTTCTGGCGAGGGAAAGATCCACGGTGCATAATGGGAACGGTAAAGGGAGTAGGGTGAGAGAGAGAATAGAGAGGGATGGGGAAAAGAGGATTACATTTTTCATAACCAAAACATCCACCCAACACACCCATATAACCGTCCAAGGCAGCTGATCTCCCCACCCGGCTTTAGACATGTGGGAACAAAATAAAAGTCCTTGCACCCAAATTAAAACAGAATTACTTCGAAAATATAAAAATATAACTGGAATTATAAGTCCACAAAATAACTGCATTAGGCCTCCGACATGCATGCTCAACAATGCTATGTTCTCCCCCAATGCGCACCCGTAACAAAAGGATTAAAGACCGTTATGGTCAATAAAGTGGATGGTTACTTAGTGGTTATGTGATAGTTATGAATTGGGAAGGGTAGTTCATATCATGGAGGAGTGGTAAGCGTGATTATGAGGTAGTTTGGAAGAGGGGGTAGTTATCTTGGCTTCAACATCTGCGGGAGCCTCTCAGCTTTAATTATGACCATGACATGCTCGTCTACTCTAACATTATGTCCTCTCCTGTGAATGCCTAGACAAATTTTGTAATTTTTCGCACTTAATGCAAATTAACGCTGGACAAATTCATGCACTTCATGCAAGTAATACAATGCATACAGTATGTGTGAATCATACGATACATATGAGCTATACCTATTATGTAAATGATCATACCACCGATCTAAATGATGAATAATTGACATGACTAGCTCCTTATACCGAGGTTATATGGTGTTATAAGAAACTTCTGAGATGAGTACATGCTGTATCTGCCCCTTTACAATCGTAGCCACAATTGAACTTTAAATATTTCATGTGTTATCTGTGGCAGAAGATAAGAACATTTGGCATGAATTATAAAGAAACATTCATTATATGAAAGAATAATAATAAGAGAAATGCAGTACAAATAAAACATTTTATTTCTCTACTTTTAAATGCAAAATTTTACATCAACAATCCCCTAGTTATAAAAACAAAATGAGGGCATGAAAATAGATGTATCACATGCTACTACAGTAGACTACCATTATCTAACATATATATATACACGCACGCACACACACACACACACACACACACACACACACTAAATAACACCTATCTACTTAAAGAAAAAGTGAAAATCTTTGTGCTTACAATTTGGGTCCTTGCACTTCTCCCGTTAAGCGACGAATACTTCAAAACAACTGTGATCACCTCCACCCATAGTCGGTGTAATGCTCCGGTTTACTACGAGTGCGCTATAGGTCTGCAGACCAGTGACCCCAACCCATCTCCACGGATCTGATTGATCGCATCCGCTAGTTCCAGTGGCGGGTTATGGAGGACGGGATTTGAACCCCTGACCTCCTGATAAGGGATCTCTAAACTGATCCTTATCACCAATTGAGTTGTAGCTCAATTGGTGATTTATGTAATGCCCCGGTCTACTACGGGTGCGTTACAGGTCTGCAGACTAGTGACCCCAACCCATCTCCACGGATTTGATTGCCCGCAACCGCTAATTCCAGTGGCGGGTTGTTGAGTCCCTTATCTAGGAGGTTAGGGGTTCAAATCTCGGCCTCAACGAACCACCACTGGAATTAGCAGTTGCGGCCAATCAAATCCGTGTAGATGGGTTGGGGTCATTGATATGCAGATTTGTAGCGCACCTGTAGTATACCGGGGTGTTACATGCTCAATTGGTGATAAGGACCGGTTTAGAGATCCCTTATCTAGGAGGTCAGGGGTTCAAATCCTGGCCTCAACAACCCGCCACTGAAATCAACGGTTGCTGCCAATCAAATCCGTGGAGATGGGTTGGGGTCACTGGTATGCAGATCTGTAGCGCACCCGTAGTAGACCAGGGCGTTATAGTCGGCTCCTCCTATCCATTTGGACCCATTTCTTTTACTCTGTCTACTTCCTACTCTACTTCCTACTGTTGTCATCTACCACTTCGTCCTTCGTCTAAAAATACTTAATTATCTACAGGGTCAGTCGATAGACTAAGTGAATTTTTACATTCCTTAACTGCTTACCAAGAACGCAAGGTTAATATTACATATCAATATAAGAAATAAGAATATAGGAAAATAACATTCTTGTAATGATTCATATGAAGTAAATAATGTTTCTAAACTACTTTGTGTTCATTTGCAAGACATACAACATTATACATGAGTTGGTACTAATAAGAATAATCTTCATATCGATTAATTAATTAATTAATATTAATTAAGATTAATTAATGAGCATTAATTAATATTAATTAATTCTATTATGTATTCCCTTCCTCATCTATATATGCGGGTGAGACTTGAGTATGGCATCCTGGAGGATACTAATGTATTGGACTCTCTCTAGATCCCTCTCTCCCTCTTATCTCCTTAGGACTCTCCTCTCTATTTCTCTTATGTATCTTGATAATGAAGGAAATACAACGTTCTTCACTCTTTTTATCGGACTATATTGAGCATTGAGGATATCTCTCTCATGCATTCATCACATTGAGTGGGTCGCTAATCAAAGATTGTTGTTCATAACAATTGGCCCAACCTGTTGTTTTTTGGTTGCGGTTTCCGTCGTCGTATTTCCACCAGCGATTCCTTTAGACATCGATAAGAAACCAGCCATTTTGTCGATGTCCTGCACCGCCACACCGTTCCTCAAGATCCTTGATCGACATAACGATATACTCACACAACTTTTCCATGGTGCAGTGTCTCGAGGCCAAACTTGATCGATATGACGCGCTCGATCGAATCACAACGGGGCTGTCTCATATCAGTTTTTTACCCGCTGCATTGGTAGTTCTCACCACGACCTTAGCTTCCATAATGTCGCCTCCATTGAAGAAAATGTCATAGACATTCGGTTTGATCCTCTCCGAGTCCTCGGTTGGGAAGCAAGCCCGCCACAAGGGGTTGGATTCCTCTGCTGTTGTCGAGCCATCAATGCAGGAGTCCTCTGCACCCGTGATTGACGCGCAAGGGACCCAATAGTTGCAGTTGTCTCTCTCAGAAATCCTCGTCATCCAGGTGATTTTGAATGTGTCGAAGGAAGCCTCGACTGGCGTAACCATGACGGTCGTCGCACGCCTTTAGGCTCCGGTCTCTACTCGAGCTGCCCCCACCCATCCGGAAATACCACATGCACCACTCACCTCAAATCCATCCTCTCCACCACCCTCTCACGCACGGCGTCCAACCTCTTCCCGTTTTCACACCCCTATGACCTTGCTTTGTACCACAACACGGTCTTTTGAGCCCCACCTTCACATTTTCCCTATTTTCCTTGTGACTTGTGAATCAAAAAAGCGCTCATCTCATCGTTCTTTCCAGAACCCCATCCTCACACCTACCTCAATATTTTGGGGCCCCACACACATCCACCCCCTCTTCTTTCAACCAAAACCACCCCTAGCCGTCACATTTAATTTTTGTCCCTGCATTTTGTTGACCCCAACTTTTTGCCTTGTCCTCTCACCCACTCTAGCTGCCACCAAATAGTCACCACCCACTATTTCTACACAAAATCTCACCCATGTTCTAGCTTCTCACTCTATTCCTCCTCCTTTTCCCTCTTTGCGCTCATCTCATCGTTTCTGCCATACTCTAGCTGCTCACACTATTCCTTCTCCTTTTCGCCCCAACGCGCGTCTCCTTTCAACCACAAGCTGTACGTCACCCAAATTCTTGAAGATCCCGACAAATATTTGAGACACGATTTTGAGGGAAAGGTCGATTTTCAAGGGCGGTATAGTGTTACACTCACATATTTTGGCAAGCAGACCCCCTCGCTGAAATTCATGGAGCGTGCATATGGAGCCGCCGTGATAAATTCATATAATAAATTTTAATTAATCAATATTAATTTGCTAATATTAATTAATGAGTTTTAGTTAATATTAATTAATGAGTATTAATAAATATTAATGAGTATTAATAAATATTAATGAATGAGTATTAATAAATATTAATTATAGTACTAAGTATTTCCTCCCCCAGCTATATAAGTAGGAGAGGCTTGAGTGTGGCATCCTGGAGGATCACTAATGTATTGGAATCTCTTTCTTTCTTTTTTAGATCCCTCTCTCCCTCTTCTATCTTTAGGACTGTCCTTTTCTCTATCTCTTTTATGTATCTTTATGATGAAGTTATTGCAATGTTCTTCCCAGTGAGTTCACTCTTTCTGCCGGATCGTATTGAGAATTTTGGATCTCTCTCTCACATTGAGTGGGTTGCTCATCAAAGATTGTTACTCGTAACATTTGTTCACTTTCATAACTTAGAGTTACTTTCATTCTTTTTTCTTATCCTTAGGCACACCTTTATTTTTCTTCACTGAGCATAGTTTCTTTCATCTTTTCATTCCTTCATTCATGGGCCCGTTACATGATTTTCTTAGCACAATCACATTTGGTTCGATCCGGGGTTATCATTTTGCATGGAGTTCGGTCAGGAACCTAAATCGAATCCTGCAAGCACGTTCTCTTTGATCCAGGGCTATCATCTAGCATGGAGCTTGGTCTGGACACCTAAATCAATTCATTATAGTGGGAGAAAACTCGCACTCCTCCTCCACTCCCTGGTTAACCCTTAAGTGCTAATGGCGCGCAACACCCAACATAGGTGTATTCCCGCGGAAGGCGGTGATCTGCTGCCTAGAAGGATGATTCGAGTCCGTGGTTGCGTCTGGATGATCGATCTGAGTTAAATTCATATATTATTTTTTATATTTTGAGTTGTATTTGACGCATGATCGTCCTAGACAGTTTGAGCCGTCCGATTCCGGTGGTATTCTTGTACGGTTATGCAACAGTTTTTTTTTTGGGTTTTATAAATACAGGCAGCAGTTCAAAGTAGGGGCATTGAAGGTTGTTTGTGATTCACGTGAACCGCCAGTCCTTTGTTCCCGGTGCGACGCCGAAATCCTCCCTCCCCAAGTGTGACTCCTGGTAAGTCTCCCTGCAGTCTTCCCCTACCTTCCCGACCTGCCCGCCACCCCCCAACAACCACAACCCTCCTCCCACTGTCTGTCTACACCTCGTTGTCTGCTGCTTGAGCTACTAGCGACTTCCGACACCATGTCCGCCTCCCCTCCCGCTGAACCCGTCCGCCGGTCATACTGCCTGCATTCCCCCGTTTTCCCTTCTGCATGCTACAACCGGCCACCCCATTTCAATTCTGTCACCCCCTCTAACCTGTCAGCCCCTTCCAACCCACCACCACACTTCCAAAGTCATTTCCCATCCTACCACCAACACACCTAAAGGCTTTTCCCTGCTGACAACCCCACATTTCCCCTATCGTAAACCCCTACAATCACCACACAATTTCCCATAGCCTCCTTCGGTCCAGAACCCTATTCCCGACTCCTCCTTCACTTGCTATGACCTTGGATGCCCGCCAACAACCGTCTTTGCCGCCGCCTGCTCGCATGAGTTGTGGTTTGTTATCTTATTCTCTGTTATTGTTTATGTTGGCACCTGACTTTGTAGTGGATGCTTATTTTATGTGATATTAGTTTCTGTGGTTGTATGACTTGCAGGGATTCCGCGCGTGCTTGAAATAATTACGCCTCACTCGTTTGTGAACATTACTTGTTTTCTTTTTAATTAGGGTTTTGTGAATGTTTGTGTTGCTGCTAATTTTTTTATACTAATTAATTTCCGCTACAATTATTAGTACGAACCTACTCTTGCATTTTTCATACTTCATCGCATATAGGCTTGCATTTAGTGAGTCCACCATGAGTCGTCCTTACCCTGCATCAAATTGGTATCAGAACCCTAAGTTAGGGCCATCTGCATGTTACATAGTGGTAAGGATTATTGTCAGTTCATGTCGAGTCACAATCACACCGACGATAGAACCGCCAGTTCACAGTCAGACATGACGTCCGCTGAGTTTTAAAGACTGGTTCTCTATCGATTTGATCGGATGAGAGCTCAATTTGAAACCCTTAGGGGTGATATTGCGTGGGTTAGCGTGAGGGTTGATCAGTTGGAGACACCTAGAGGTCGAGTGACTCCCACCACCCCCCCTGATAAGGAGTCACACGAGGATCCACGAGATGCTACACCACCTACTGAGAGACGTGCTCGTCGCGATCCCCCTCCCTTTACGAGAGGGAATTTTCGTCGTGGTTACAAGTATCGACGAGATCCAGGGAGGGATCACCGTCCTCTTGATGAGCCTCGTCCTCCCCACCTGGTCGTAGAGATCGAGCCTCTCCTGCACGATACAATTATGACTGATGATCAGTACGGTGACTACCGTGAACGCCTGCTGTGTTTCAAAGACTTGTTCTCGATCGATTTGATCGGATGGGAGCTCAATTTGAAACCCTTAGGGGTGATATTGTGTGGGTTAGCGTGGGGGTTGATCAGTTGGAGACACCTAGAGGTCGAGTGACTCCCCCCGATAACGAGTCACACGAAGATCCACGAGATGCTACACCACCTCCTGGGAGACGTGGTAGAGATATTTCTCGTCGAGATCCCCCTCCCTTTGCGAGAGGGAATTTTCGTCGTGGTTACAAGTATCGACAAGATCCAAGGAGGGATCACCGTCCTCCTTATGAGTCTCGTCCTCCCCACCTGGTCGTAGAGATCGAGCCCATCATGCACGATACAATTACGACTTTGATGATCAGTACGGTGACTACCGTGAGCCACGGCTTGGGATGACTCCCGAGGAAGATGACATCACCCGACGTATCCGCATTGATGCACCCTCCTTTGACGGTCACCTGGACCCGAATGCATTTAGTGATTGACTCATTGATATGGATCACTTCTTTGATTGGTTTGAGATGAGTGATGACAGGCGAGTGTGATTCGCCAAGATGAAGTTGATCGACCAAGCAAAAATTTATTAGTCGAGTCTGGAGAGGTCTCTTGAGCGGGATGGCTATTACCCCATCTCCCGATGGGATGAGATGAAGCAGCGCTTGCAAGATAAATACCTCCCAGCTTCGTATCGAGATCAGCTCTACGCTCTACGTCAGGGGACTTTATCCGTTGCAAATTATCTGTCCAGATTTGACGAGCTAGTAGTTCGTAGTGATATTATGGAGGAGCCCATCTCAACTGCATCACGCTTTCGTGCTAGATTTAGAGATGACATCTGAAGGGAACTTATTCCCCATAGGATTGAGACGGTTGAGCAGGTCTTTTAGCTCGCGCTAGAGTACGAGTAGTATTTGCGCATTGATGGCCCGAGGCAGGTCACCTCTCGACCCAATGCCACCCCAGGTAGAAGGCCCACTCCTATCACGACTACTGCTGCCCCTCGCGCTCCCGCAGATGCGACCGGGAAAGCTATTGTTCCTGGGGGCCCCAAACCTGGGGGCGTTCAATGTTATCGATGTTCTGGCCAAGGGAATTTCATAGCGCATTGCCCAACTAGGAATTTACTGATTGAGGGGACGGGCAAGCTAATCACTGAGGCTAAGGACGTCACCATTGAGTAGATTACAGTCATTGTAGAGGACGGATGGGAGAGCGATGCTGAGAGATCGCTAGGGATAGGAGTCCTCCTCCGCCTCCTCCACACTCCACGTGTCGAGGAGGATTGGCGCCGCACCATAATTTTCTTCACATATTTCCCGAGTGCAAGAGTTCTCTGCAAGCTCATCATCGATAGTGGTTGCTACGTAAATATAATTGCTAGGAAAGAGTTGGAGAGGATGCAGCTTACTGTCGAGCTCCATCTGCATCCGTATCATGTCCTATGGGTGGACAAGTTCACCATCTAAGTTACACAGAGATGCGTGGTGCCAATTCGTTTAGCGACCACTGAGGACCAGGTTTGGTGTGACGTTATCCCCATGAATGTCGCACATGTTCTTCTCTAGCGACCCTGGTTATATGATTGTGATGCCACGTGTTATGGCCGGTCCAACATGTGTGTATTCTTCGACAAAGGTAGAAAGATTACCCTTACCCCGACCCAGCCTAAGGATCCTCCTAATGGCAAAGTTGAGTCATCAGTTAGTGCGGGATCTTCGAGACCCCTCCATGTTTTGAGGAAGAGTGATTTCCTAAGAGAGAGTTTAGAGGCATGAGTTTTGTTTATTGTGGCAGCCACGATGACGACCGAGACCCCTAGCGAGACAGAGATTATTGATTCGGATGTACGTCAACTGATGGATGATTTCATAGACATTATGCCTAAGGAGCTTCCTAATGAGCTTCCCCCATTGGACATCCAACATGCTATCAATTTGATCCCTGGGGCATCTTTGCCCAATCTCCCACATTATCGCTTGAACTCGATTGAGCATGCCAAGATAAAACGACAAGTTGATGCACTTCTGTGGAAGCAGTTTATACGAGAGAGTCCGAGTCCCTGTGTCGTACCAGCCCTTCTTACTCCAAAGGACGGGGGCTGGCGCATGTGCTGACATTGCGTTACTGACGTTATTATCTACTGCATAAGGAGTTTATTTTGTATTCTGTCCATCAGGCGCTGAGGTACCTCGATTCACAGAAGAAATTGGGTCATCGACTCATCGTCGTGCAAAATGGGTGGAGTATATGTAGGAACTTCATTATGTTCTTAAACACCAAGCGGGTGTTGAGAACAAATTGGCTGATGATTTGAGTCGCCAAGTCAGCATTCTCTACACCATGATCCCTCAAGTAGTGGGTTTTGAGCGGCTAGCTTACTATTATCCAGAGTGCCCAGATTTCGTGGACATTTATACCTCGCTATCGAGAGACCCTCCTGATCTTCGTGAGGGTTACTCTATTTCAGATAGTACTTGTTAATGGGATCGCGCCTTTGCATTCCTCGGTCGTCCCTCCAATATTTCCTTATCTGGGAGCTACACGCAGGAGGAACAGCTGGACATTTTGGTCGAGACAAGACATTTGCATTAGTTGAGGATCGTTTCTTCTGGCCTGGCCTGAAGAAGGACGCGACTAGGATTGGCAGGCATTGTCGAGTCTGCCAGACCGCAAAGGGATCCCGCTAGCCTGTTGGGCTGTACACACCACTACCCGTCCCCCAGAGGCCTTGGACCGATATTATTATGGACTTTATCCTTGGGCTCTCTCGTACTTTGAGGAAGCTCGATTCGATCTTCATTGTGGTGGACCGTTTTTCTAAAATACCTTATTTTATCCCTTATCAAATGCCAGCTGATGCCTTTCACGTGGCTTTGTTATTCTTTAGAGAGGTATTTAAGTATCATGGACTTCCCACTTCCATAGTCTCTGATCGCGATGTGCGTTTCATGAGCTCTTTTTGGAAGACATTATGGAAGAAGACTGGTACAACCTTGAAGTTCTCCTCCGCCTACCACTCGCAGTTGGATGGACAAACCAAGGTTGTTAACCGTAGTCTTGGGAACGTTACTATGTTGTCTTGTTGGGGATAGTCCGTCTACCTGGAATTCTGTTCTCCCTATAGCCAAAGTTGCATATAATAGCTCTGTCAATAGGACCATAGGTTTGAGTCTCTGTCATATCATATTAGAGTATGAGTGTAGAAAACCTATTGATTTGGTGGATATTCCCCTCAAGTCCAAACCCAGTGAGTCAGCAGAGTCTTTCATACAACATGTGCATGCATTCTATGAGTCGGTCTGTAAAAAAATTGCATCTAGTAATGATTATTATAAGGATCGAGCAGACCAGCACAGGAGGGAACAAACTTTGAGGCGGGAGAACATGTGTTGATTCACATTCGATCTGAAAGGGTCCCGTAAGTTCCAACAAAGAAATTAAGCGCTCGCAGAATGGGCCTCTATACAGTTGTGCGACAGATTGGTGCTAACGCATATGGGATTGACATCCCTCATGGTATGGGCATCACTCGAGTATTCGACGTAGAGGATTTTACCCCTTACTATGAGGAGCACGTGAATGTGGATCCTTTCTCCACACCCCTCCCAGAGCCTTCATCTCTCGTTGCCCTTACCAGTCGCTCCCTATTGCCACCTGAGGAGTCGCTCCATGAGGATGGGTTTGCACCACCGACGGTTCCACCGACCTAGCTATCAAACGGAGAAATCTTACAGCCAGAGTCTCCTACTTTTTCAGGGGACATACTTCAAATCATCGGTCACGACTTCTCCACCGTGGGCGGGCGAAATATTGTGTGTTATCTTGTCCGTTGGAGCGGTTGGTCTCTACACAACGCTACTTGTATTTCTTCAAAGGAGCTCGTGAGACTCGCCCCACAGCTACACATCTTGTACGACCATCTTCACTCACCGAAGATGAGTGCTTTCAAGCCGGGGTGAGTTGATGACACACAACGCCTGACACAGGTGTATTCCCGCAGGAAGCAGTGATCCACTGCCCAAACGGATGATCTAAGTCCGTGGTTGCGTCCGGATGGGTGATCCGAGTTAAAGTCATGTATATTACTTTTTATATTTTGAGTTGTATTTGACGCTCGATCGGCCCAGACAGTTTGAGCTTTCCGATTCAGATGGTTTTGTGTCTTGTACGGTTATGCAGCAGTTTTATTTTAGGGTTTTATAAATACAGGCAACGGTTCAAAGGAGGGGCATCGAAGGTTGTTTGCGATTCACGTGAATCATCGATCCTTTGTTCCTGGTGCGATGTCGGAATCTTCCCGCCCCAGGCGCGACTCCTGGTAAGCCTCCCCGCCGTCTTCCCCTACCTTCCCGACCAGCCCACCACTCCAACAGCTGCAACCCTCCGCCCACTGTCCGTCTACAGCTCACTGTCTGCCTCTTGAGCCACCAACGGATTCCGACGCCCTGTCTGCCGCCCCTCCCGCTGAACTCGTATGCCGGTCACATTGCCTACATTCCCATGTTTTCCCTTCCGCCTGCCACAACCGGCCACCCCATTTCATTTCCGCCACCCCCTCTAACCCGTCAGCCCCTTCTAACCCACCACCACACTTCCAAAGTCATTTCCCACCCTACCACCAACACTTAAAGGCTTTTCCCTGCTGACAACTCCATATTTCCCCTATCGTAAATCCCTATAGCCACCAAAATTCTCCTAACAGCCACCACACAGTTTCCCATAGCCACCTCCGGTCCAGAACCCAATTCCCGACTCCTTCACTTGCTATGACCTTGGATGCCCGCCAACAACCTTCTTTGCCGCTGCCTGCACGCGCGAGTTGTGGTTTGTTATCTTATTCTCTGTTATTGTTTATATTGGCACCTGACTTTGTAGTGGATGTTTATTTTGTGTTTTTAGTATCTGTGGTTGTATGACTTACTTGGTTAATTCCGCGCGTGCTTGAAATAATTGCGCCAAAAAGTGAGAGATTACTTCGACCTACCCCAGGATTTGCTTGAAAACATTCGAAGAATCTTTATGAAACTCTGATCATTTGCGAATATTACTTGTTTTCTTTAATCAAGGTTTTGGGAATGTTTGTGCTCCTGCTAATTTTTTATATTAATAAATTTCCGCTGCAGTTATTAGTACAGACCTACTCTTGCATTTTCCATACTTCATCGCATATAGGCTTTGCATTTAGGGAGTCCACCCTGAGTCGTACTCACCCTGCATCAAGTGCCCTTTTGGATTCGTGCATCATTTATCATTACAAAGTTTTTCTTTTCTATCATTGCTTCGTATTTGTGTGTTCTTAGGGTATTATTTCTATTTATAGTTCCCTTCTGTTTGCGTCACCTCTTTTCTTTTTATTCAAGTTCTCTACAAATGATTTGTGTTGTCTGTATATAATGAATTGTATTCTTGTTAGAGATTTCAATATCGCCTGACTATTAATCGGATGAAAGCATAATGCATGAAGAAATAAATATATATAAATAAACATTTAGCTAATCATAGCTACCAATAAATCATTAAATTAGTTGAGCATAAATTAAAGAAGTAATAACTCACCACATCTTTCCTTTTCCTTTATCTTTCTTTAGGTCCATGTTCCTTCCCTCACGCGAAACCCTCTCAAACATGACTTTTTTTTATCCGGACTCGAAGGGCCTGGATATATCATTTTCCATATTGAATTTCATTTATCTGAATTTATTTCTTATATTATGTGAGTTGCATTTGCGAGGGGAAGATTGTCCTAACGTCCTTAGGAGGATGAGAATAATAAATATAGGATTGCCAAGGGTAGATACTTAAGCAAAAGAAACCAAACATCAATTGTTAAATTCAAGACAATAAAATGGATCAATAGAATCTCATGAACCAAAGAAAAATGCTATCCATAAGCTTTAAAATATGCATGAATCCACATGGCATCCCATGTTCTTGAACAAATAAGAAAAATAAAGAATAATTTTAGAGAATTCTTCACATTTAATAAATTACGGTTCACCAAATACTAAATATGCTCTGCCATTTCAACTACCAATGTCATTCCTTCAAAATTTCTAGAGGGTTATTGCAAGAAGACTGTAGAGAAAGGCCTCAAAGCTTGTATATACTTCTTGAATGAATAGTTACAAGTATGAATACACTTTTATAGGAGAAGAAGGAGAAGAGAAAACCTAAATACAAGATGTGGGACTAATACAAGGAGAGAGAAAAGAGAGAAAACATGGGCCCTTAATTGGGCTTTTCTAACACTCCCCCGCAAGTTGGAGCGTACAAGTCGTAGGCACCAAGCTTGGATAAAAACTGATAGTATAGAGGCCTGGAGAGAGCTTTAGTCAGGATATCCGCAATTTGGTCTTTAGCAGGAACATGCTCCAAATCTATCTTCTTTGACTGTACCTTTTCTCAGATAAAGTGGCAATCAACTTCGATATGCTTTGTGCGTTCGTGAAACACCGGATTCTTGGCAATATGTATTGCTGCCTGACTGTCACAAAATAAGGTAGCCGGTGATGAGAGACGAACACCCAAGTCTCCCAGAAGGCTCTCAAGCCAGGTTAGCTCGGAAGCAACCGCAGCCATAGCTCGGTACTCGGCTTCAGCATAAGAGTGTGCAACCACGAATTGTTTCTTGTTACGCCATGTTATGAGATGACCACCAAAGTAAGTGCAGAACCCCGTAGTGGAGCGCCTATCATCGATAGATCCTGCATAGTCAGCGTCAGAGTAAGCGACGAGTGATAGAGATGTGGATGGCTTATACACAAGTCCTTGTCCAGGGGCGATCTTGAGATATCGAAGGATGCACTCGACCGCTTGAAGATGAGATGTCCGAGGAGCGTGCATGAACCGACTCACAACTCTTACAACAAACGAGATGTCCGGTCGAGTCACCGTAAGGTAGATCAGCTTCCCAACCAAGCGTTTGTAATATTCCGGATTTGTAAGTAGCTTGTCAGAGTCAGAACTATGGGCCGAGGGCTTGTGATTGGCGTCCATAGGAGTCTCCGCAGGTTTGCATCCAGAATAACCTGCATCATGAAGAAGGTCCATACAGTACTTCCTTTGAGATAACACAAGACCATCAGAGCGTCGTGCGACCTCGAGCCCAAGAAAGTACCGAAGGTTGCCCAGATCTTTGGTCTGAAAGGCGGAATTTAACTGTTCCTTGATCTGTTGTATTCCTGCCGTGTCGTTGCCAGTAATCAGGATATCGTCAACGTAGACCAGAAGGATCAAAGTCCCGGTTGACCGGTGGCGGGTGAAGAGAGAAAAATCAGCCGAGCTCCGAGTGAAGCCACTAGCACAGACCACTTTACTGAATTTTTCAAACCACGCACGCGGGGACTGTTTGAGACCATAAATGGATTTCCGAAGGTGACATACCAAAGACTCCCCCGTGGTCTCAAACCCGGGAGGTTGCTGCATATAAACTGTCTCGTGCAGATCGCCGTTGAGGAAGGCATTCTTAATATCCAACTGATAAAGCGGCCAGTGACGATGAACTGCCAAGGCAAGAAGGACGCGGACCGTGTTCAATTTGACCACTGGAGAGAAAGTTTCCTCATAATCAAGGTCATGTTGCTGAGTAAAGCCCCGGGCCACGAGGCGGGCCTTCAGACGGTCAACAGTGTCATCCGCCGCATGCTTTACAACAAAGACCCATTTGCAGCTCACAGAGGTATGACCAGTAGGAAGAGGTACCAGATCCCAGGTCTGGTTAGCCCAAAGAGCCCGCATTTCATCTTCCATGGCTGCCTGCCACCCTGGATGTGTAAGCGCCTCCTGCACAGAGTTAGGAATAGAAATAGAGGAAAGAGAGGTGGCAAAGGCGTAGAGAGGTGGTGCCAGCCGATGGAGAGAGACGTAGTTGGCCAAGGGATGAGCTGTAGAGATGGGAGTCGGATCTGCCGGAGCTAAGGTATCGCTGGTAGCGGGGAGCTGGTGCACGGGAGTATCCTTGGATGGACGCCGAGAGTAGACCCGAATAAGAGGTGGAGGAACCCGAGGAAGAGCGGGTTGAGAGGAGGAAGAAGAGGGTAGAGACGATGGCGTGACTGGTACGGCAGGCCGGGGAAGAGATGGAGAAGAAGACGAGGTGGGGCAAGGTAAGTGGAAGGGCTGGTGTTCGCAGAAGGTGACATCTGCAGAAACAACCAGCCGACCATCAGAAGGAGAGTAGCAGACATATCCCTTTTGAGTCCGGGAGTATCCAACAAACATATACTTTGCAGCCCGAGGAGCAAGCTTGTCGGAAGGAGGGACAAGATGGTGGACATACACACACACCCGAAGACCCGTGGTGTGAGAGAGGTGGGGTTGGTGGAGGGATAAAGAAGTTGGAGTGGTGAGGCAAAATTCAGCACAGAGGAGGGGAGGCGGTTAATAAGATGACAGGCTGTGGAGACGGCAAAATTCCAATATTCGACCGGAACCTGCATTTGGAACATAAGGGAGCGGGCAACGTCGAGAAGATGGCGATTTTTCCGTTCGGCGACCCCGTTTTGCTGAGGGGTATAGGCACATGAAGTTTGATGGATGATACCGAACTCGGTGCAAAGAGTAGAGAAGGCACGCCCGGTATATTCGCGAGCATTATCGGTGCGGATGACTCGGAGGGGGGTGTCGAATTGCGTACGCATCTCAGTCAAAAAAGCACGAAACACAGAAGTAAGTTCAGTACGATCATGTAGTAAATAAAGTCATGTAGTACGCGAGTAGTCATCAATGAATGTGACAAAATAACGATAACCAAAAATACTGTGGACACGATAAGGACCCCATACATCAGAGTGTACTAAAGAGAGAGGAGTACTACTCCTGGTACAAGCAGGGGGAAAGGAAGAGCGATGTTGTTTGCCGTAGATACAAGATTCACAAGAGAACTCCTGCAGAGGTACATCAGGAAGAGCCCGCTTGAGAATCGGTAGGGGGGCATGCCCAAGTCGGCGATGCCAATCAACCGTGGAGATAGCAGATAGAGTAGTAGGGGGGATGTCCAAGATATAGAGCCCGTTCAACAGCTGCCCCTTACCAATGGTACTCCGGGTGCGACGATCCTGCATAAGGAAAGAAGAAAGTGAAAAAGTTATGCAACAATCAAGGTCGTGGGTGAGACGACTAACAGAAAGTAAGTTGAAAGGGGAGCCTGGAACATGCAGAACCGAGGAAAGAGAGAGAGTCGGAGTAAGCTGAAGAGCAGCGGTGCCAGAGACAGGAAGGGTATCACCGTTGGCCACAGTGATGCAAAGGGGATGAGGCGTCCGTTGGTACTTGGTGGGCTTCTGGGAAGTAATATGGTGAGTGGCACCGGAATCAACGATCCAGTAGGGACTATGAGAGAGACAGGTTATACCTTCCGTAGAAAAAGAGGCGACGGAGCCGGAGGAGCGGCTGAGAGCACCTTGAAGCTGTTGGAGTTGAGTGCGAAGCTCATCAATATCTTGGCGGGTAGTGGAAGCCAGATCGGGGGCAGACGGCCCAGTGGGAGGAGGAGCAGCAGTAAGATGAGGAGGCAGGCCGTGCTTGCGGTAACAAGTAGCTTCAAGATGATTATCACGACCACAGTAAGTGCATTTCATGTAAGAACGACCACCACGTCCTCGTCCTCGAGACGGTGGCCGCCCCCCCCCCCTAGTGGAAGATCCACGAGTAGGAGGGTTCGGAAGGAGAGGTTGCTGAAGAAGAGCTGGGGCAAAATCATGAGGAGCCTCAGAGGGAGGCGTGACTTTGAGCAGCATGGAGCATACATCAGACAGTGAAGGAGTTGTGGCGGAGGATAGAATCTGAGCCCGAATACTATGTAGGTGGGGAGGAACTCGGGACATCATCATGGCGATGGTGACAGCCTCTTTCTGGTTACGTTGAGTGGTGAGATCGGTAGTAGGAGGCTGATGCTGAATCCAAGCCTCTGCCAAACTCTTGGCTTTAGCCACGAAAGAGAGCATATCACCAGGAGCACCCGGGGTAAGATTCTGAAGATCAGAAATAATATCATACAGATGTTGTAGGCTGTCATGACCAGAGTAAAAGGCATGAAGCTCCTCCCACATGGATTTAGCCGTATCATGATACATCGCCATCCTGTAGGGTTCAGGATCCATAGAGTTGAGAAGCCAGGACTGGACCCGACCATCGTCGCGAAGCCAAGTCATCTGAGGGTGCAGTCGGAGGGGCCCGAGTCAAGTGGTGAAGAAGACCCTTCGTCTGCAAAACACGGCGAACCGAGTGAACCCATTCAACAAAGTTTCTTTTTCCAGTGAGGGAGATAGTTGTAATCCGTAATTCGTCACGAAGTTCGGAAGACGAGGCAGCCGCGCGGGCTGGCGGATCAGAAGTAGCAGCAGAGGTATCGGACGCCATGCGCGGCCAGCAGAAGAGGCCGGGCGGTTAGAAGAGGATTGCCGCGCGGGTAGCAGAGAAAGGCCGGGAGGCAAGAAAGGAAGAAGTCGCACGGTCTCGGCGGACACGCCAGCGACCAGGAGATCGCGACCAAAATGCGACAAGACAGCAGCAGAAAAGCGAGGCCGCAGCGAGAAGCGAGTAGAAAGCAGTCGCTACAGGCCGCAGGCGAGTAGCGAGAAGGAAGGACTGCAGCGGATAGAAAGAGCTCGCGCGGTGAGCAGGAGAGGCAGGTCGCTGCGAGCAGCGAGCAGCGATCAACGAGCAGGGAGAAGCCGCAGCGGAGAGAGAGAGACCGCTCGGCGAGCAGGAGAAGCAGGTCGCTGCGAGCAGTGACTAGCGAGCAGGGAGAAGACGCAGCGGATAGAGAGAGACCGCGCGGTGAGCAGGAGAGGCAGGTCGCTGCGAGCAGCGATCAGTAAGCAGGGAGAGACCGCAGCGGATAGAAAAAGAGTCCACGCGGGAAGAGAAGGGGAGAGAAGGTGGACCCACGTGAGAAAGGAGTATAAAAAGAGGAGAGGAGGAAGGGAGGAAGTGGAGGCCACGAAAGAAACAGAGGAGAGGAGGGGGGAGCGGATAGAACAGAACAAGCCGCAGGAGGCCGCGGGAAGGAAGGACCGCGCGGACAGCCGGTTAGGAGAAGAGACCGGTTGCGGTTAGGAGAAGAAACCGGGTAGGCCGGATACCACAGGAGGAGACCGGTTTCCCTCTGATACCATGTAGAGAAAGGCCTCAAAGCTTGTATATACTTCTTGAATGAATAGTTACAAGTATGAATACACTTATATAGGAGAAGAAGGAGAAGAGAAAACCTAAATACAAGATGTGGGACTAATACAAGGAGAGAGAAAAGAGAGAAAACATGGGCCCTTAATTGGGCTTTTCAAACAAAGACTAAGAGTAGGACCATTTTCTAGCATAATGTCCAAAAATATCCCGCTCATAAAAGATGAAATCACCGCTATAGTACAAAAGAAGAGGGGAATTTGCAAGAGATTAACATAACATCTCGTAATAGCCCTTTTTCTTGTAATAGCCCTTTTTCTTGTAATAGCCCTTTTTCTTGATATAGATGGAGGAGAAGAAGCAAACTCGAGATTTATGCTTATTTGTAAAATTAGGATTTCCAACATCCACAAAATGCAACCATCAACGCTTGCAATCAATATAGAAAGGAAAATGAAGGAAAATAGAAGTAATACCGTAAATTTAACAAGAAAATCCCACGAGAAAATGTAGTCGGCCGTTGATTGCATCCGACAAGTCAATTTAAGCCATTTGTAATCGCTTAAGGGCTTATGAATAATTGACCAAACCCACCAAATGAAACACTATCGCAGCTCGCCATTTTGTCTTTAAGCCGATTGAAAACCTTTTCTATTTTTATATGAAGTCCTTTTAATTATATATATATCCTAATATCCCTTCATAATTAGTATACATGTATATTTATAGGAAACTCACATTCGTAATCAAAACTACGAACTAGATAAATATAAAACATATTCCAACATACACAAAAGCCTTGAAAATAAAATAAAACGACAAAACCTAAAATTCTCGATTCGTTAAAACTTCGACGTTTGCACTGTCACTTACTCATTCTCATTATTAGGGAGTTTTTTATTAATATTTTATTCTTAATAATTTCTTAAACTTAAATATAAAAATTCAATAACACAATTTATCCCTTCATGCTCGTCGGTGCATCACACATGGTCAGGAGGCTCTGGTGGTGGGATATAGAAAATTTCAGTGCGAGTGTGATAATCACTCAAATAATCATCCGTGACATCGACAATTAGGTATGATAATTTAATATGTCAAATGCTTCCTAAAGTGATGGTAATGATAAACATGGGTCCTCGAGCCATCACGAGCACTCACATCCTTGATTGGCTCACTAATGATAGGTAAGTCCTTAATGGGCGGTGGTTTATCACGAGACGTTCTAGGTGGAGTCTAAAAATACTCGTAGATTGTGCGATGAATACCTATATACTTACATGAGGTATGGACACTAAAGTATGAGCCCCTGATGTACCAAATGTCTCTCATGAGATGTGACTCGTTAGGACGCTCACCAAGTGATCTATAGGAAAATTCTTTGTGAAGGCAACGATCACCCGGGAGACTGTCTAAAATATTGACACTATGATACAACTCTAGGATGCATCAAATGCCTTAATGTGGGGTAGACTCATTAGATCACCGGGAGGGGAATTAAATTCTTCGCAATGCTATGAGTAGTAGATTAGGTTTCAAAAATATCAGGAGTGCCCTCATGTGTAAGAGGGGCACTCTCTATGTATTCAACACTAGGCTCTAGAACCTCACGTGATGGATGACTCAGAGATATAACTTGAAAAAACTTCAAGGGTCTTGTGTTCAAAATTGAATCTATCACTAGAATCTCATTCACATCAAGAGGAGAAGGCTCAACGCGGAGCTCATCGGGCAGGTCATCAACAAATATATCATCCAACTAATGTGTCTTGTAATGGTAGGTACATGTCTCTTGATGAATTCTTTGGGGTTGAGCATGAACAGGTTCTGAATCCTCCTAGATGTATTTTTTGAGTAGAATTAGCTTGTGTTAGACGAGTACTATGATATGCCATGAATGACCAATAAGCTCTAGTCCCGCGTATCTTAGACTAAGTTTGATATTGGGGCTTTGATACCAAACTAACACAAGACGGATGTAGTAAGTAAAAGTGTGTAAACATGCCATAAGGAACTCTAATGATTTGGTGTTAGTGGGGTGCCATTGAAATATAAAATGATGTGATACACAAGCAATTATTTGATGGTTAATTTGCAATAAATGTTGAAAGTAATAAATAAGTCAACTAAATTCAAGTAAAATTAGCAATTTTCGGTGGAAATACTGTTAAGAGTGCTTTAGTTAAATGTTAAGTGTATAAATCCTGCGAATAAAACAATTTGTGGGCAATGTATACGGAATAATATCCACAATCCTATTTCCTTCACCAAATAAACAACAAAGAGTAGCATTGACTTAAACTATTAACTTAAATAAGAAATAGGACCCCATGAGGTGTTATGTTACTGATTTTTGGGACTGGACAATAACTTATGCATTGGTTCCCTTTGATTTCAGGGGCTAATGTAAGATATAGTGAATGAGAGGAGGGTTACTGTTACGGGCCTACTACCATGATAGTGGGAACTTGCCGGAATAGTGGCCGGAGGTGGTGAGGATGCTGGTGGAGAATACAACAGAGCCCTTAATTGCGGATTGCGGTTGTCTACGCGAGGTTACTCGTTAGAGGAGAGAGTCACCAAGATCTCACAACAAGTGGACAAGAACTAGACTTCATTCATTGATAACTTCATACAAGATTCTAAGAGTTTATTTATAGAACCCTCGGGTGGTTGCCACGTAAATACATGAAAATGCATAAAATATTAAAATACACTACTATAATAATAAGACTCAGCTCCTAATACAACTCAATTCATATAATATGATAAATGATGAAAGATTCAAAACCGATCCATAACATCTCATCCGCCCTCGAAATCGAGCTTGCCCTCAAGCTCAAACTTCACGCGGATGACCGCATCGTCTGGTATCTTGATCTCCCTCCAGAAAGTTAAATATTGTATTTATTTATGTTATTTATTGTTTTCCCGTGTACCTATATATGCCCGTTTCCGGGCCAACCCTATTTTTCACGATCAAATCATCCTATTCTACTTGGTATCAGAGGAGACGAGAGAAAGCCGCGCCGACATCGTTCTTCCTCGCTTCGCAGCGCGCGTCGCTCCGCCTCCGCCTCCGCAGCGAGCGTCGCATCCAGCGCGCGTCCGCCTCCGCAGCGCAGCGTCGCAGCCAGCGCCTCCGCCTCCGCAGCGCAGCGTCGCAGCCAGCGCGCGTCGCCTCCGCTCCCGCGGTCCGCCAGCGCAGCCGCTCCGCCCCCCAGCTCTCATCTCCGCTACCCTCAGCCTTCTGGCGTAAACAGCGGCTGGGGGTGGTGTTTTGTCTCTCATGGGGGCTGCCGGGGGCGCCTCTCTTCCATCCTCGGGTGTGTTCCTCGGCTTTCAGATCTAGCCCACACTCGTAGGATGTCCCTCCTCTATTTGAGCTCCTTGTCCTCTACTATGGACGATCTTTCCTCTGCGTCTCATTCCGGTGCTCTTCCCGGTTCCACGGCCCTCCAATCCGATACTTTGCACAGTCCCTCGGGTGATCCTCCTCGGAGTCATGGCCAGTCTTTGAAGATTACTACTGTTGCCTTGGATGGCACAAATTACCTGGAATGGTCTCGGACGGCTCAACATGCGATCCGCAGCCACCAGTTATATGGCCTTATTGATGGTACTCTCGTTGAGCCATCTCGTACCGATCCCTCTTGGCGTAAATGGGATGCGGACAATTCGTTGGTCGTCTCGTGGTTTCTTCATTCCATGTCTCCTCAGGTGTACCGGAGTTATATGTTGTTAGACTCCGCTTACGACATTTGGACGCGAGCCCGTGATACTTACTCCCAGGCAGGTAGTTCGATGCAGATATATGAGCTCACTCGCCATGTTCTGGAACTGCGATAAGGAACTCAGCCCGTTGCTTCCTACTATTCTGAGTTTGAGCGTCTTTATCAGGAGTTGGACTTCTTCAGCACCTTTACTGCAGCTTGTACACCTGATGTTGTGGCTCTTCAGAAGGATAAAGACCGGTTCCGTTCATGTCTTTCTTATGGGCCTTAACATGGAGTTTGATGCTGTTCGCCTACATGTTCTCCATCGTGAGCCTCTTCCCTCCCTTCGGGAGGCCTTCAGCATGCTCCTCAGTGATGAGAACCGTCGCCGCAGTCTCAGCCCTTCGACTGACCACTCTGCGCTCGCTGGTTTCTCCCGCCGTCTCCCTCTTGTTTGCAGTCACTGTGGGAAAACGGGCCATATCAAAGATTCCTGCTTTCGCCTGCATCCGCACCTTGCACCTACTGGTCGGGGTTCTGGTACTCGTGGTAGAGGTGGCTATCGTGGCGGTGGCCGATCTTCTGGTGACCGTCCTCAGTCTTCTGCTCACTCTACTGAGGTTCTGGGGGACACCACTGGTGGTTTGTCTGTTGCCGAGCTAGAGGCCTTCCGACACATGTTGCGCTCCCGCACTGACTCTGCTCCTGCTTCCTCTCACGCTGTTGTTGCCACTTCAGGCCTGTCTCCTGCTCATGCCGTGTCTTCCACACCTTCCGAGTGGATTATCGACTCAGGTGCGACTGACCACATGACTGGCTCTGCCTCAGGTTTTACCTCATACTCTCCTCTTTCTGGTCGTGATAAGGTTATTGTTGCAAATGGCTCTCTCTCTGCCATTGCTGGTAAAGGGACGGTTCTGTGTTCCCCTGACTTATCACTTTCCTCTGTTTTGCATGTCCCTTCTTTTCCTATAAATTTACTCTCTATTAGTCACTTGACAACCTCTTTACATTGTTCTGTGACATTCTTTCCTGATGTTTGTGTTTTTCAGGATCTGGCTACGAAGCGGACACTTGGCAGTGGTAGGAATGTCGGCGGCCTGTATTTGCTGAACCAGTCTTCTCCCAGTGCCCTATCCTCCACCAGATCTCCGACGCTTGATGATCTTCGACGATGGCATCAGCGCCTTGGCCACCCGTCTCCTTTATATCTTACTAAATTGTTTCCTGTTTTTCATCAGTTATTTCAGTCTTTTTCATGTGATGCGTGTGAACAATCTAAACATGTTCGTCGTCGTTCTACTCATTTATCTGTTCCTAGTCTGTATCCATTTGATGTTATTCACTCTGATGTTTGGGGCTCATCCCGTGTTCTCTCTTTATCAGGCTATAAATGGTTTGTAACGTTTATTGATTGCTACTCCCGTACAACCTGGCTTTATATGCTTAACAAGAAAAGTGACGTCCTTTCTTGCTTCCTAAAATTTCATAAAATGGTGATTCAACAATTCGGTGGGAAAATACGCGTGTTACGGAGTGATAATGGTGGAGAATACGATGATCGCGGTGTCTTGCGGACCATGGCATCATCCACCAAACTACATGTGTCCACACCTCTACTCAAAATGGGGTGGCCGAACGGAAAAATAGGCAGTTACTGGAGGTGGCTCGGTGTTTACTTCTTTCTATGCACCTTCCTAAATCCTACTGGGGGGATGCAGTTCTTACTGCCGCGCACCTCATTAACCGTCTTCCGTCTCGCGCTCTCTCCTTCGATACGCCCATCTCTTGTCTCGAAAAAAAACATATTGTCCATACATCTCACCTTCCTTCTCGTATCTTTGGCTCCTTGTGCTTTGTTCATGTCCATAGCCCGCATCATGACAAACTTGATGCGCGGTCTATTCGGTGTGTTTTCGTGGGTTATTCCTCTACCACCAAAGGGTATCGATGTTATCACCCTCCAACACGTCGGTACTATTGTACTGTTGATGTCACCTTTCGTGAGGGGGAGTCGTACTTTGACTCTCGCCAGGGGGAGATGACTAGCATTGATGCCGAGCTGATTGACTCCCCGCTTCCTATTGTTGCTTATCCTACCATTCCTCCACCTGCTCCTATTCCTTCACCTGCTCCTATTCCTCCACCTGCTCCTATTCCTCCTCCTGCTCCCGTTCCTCTCACCTCCGCTCCTCCGATTCTACACACATACTCCCGTCGTCCTACGACCGTTGGGCAAGTACAAGCTGTCGATGCTCTACCAGTACCGGTGATTGTTTCTGACCCAGATTCTGAGGATGAACTCCATATTCCTCTTGCCCGTCTTATTGGTAAGAAAGGTAGTACTAAACATCCCATTGCCAACTACATTCATTATGATCACCTTTCTAAGGCACATCAAGCCTTTATTTCTTCACTTTCATCTATTGTTATCCCTAAGACATGGCAGGAGGCTGATCAGATACCTGAATGGAAAACGGCAATGGAAGAGGAACTGCGTGCCTTGGACAAGAATAAAACATGGAGGCTGGTGAGCCTTCCTCCAGGGAAGCGGACGGTCGGATCCCGTTGGGTCTTCACAGTTAAACAAAATCAAGATGGTGTAGTGGAGCGGTACAAAGCTCGTTTGGTGGCACAGGGATATACCCAGGCTCAGGGTATTGACTACCAGGAGACTTTTGCTCCTGTTGCAAAAATGAACTCTATCCGCGTGCTTTTCTCTATTGCCGCAAGACGAGGATGGGAACTACTTCAGCTTGATATCAAGAATGCCTTTCTGAATGGTGATTTGGAGGAGGAGGTATACATGGATATTCCACCGGGCTCTGTTATCAAAGGGTCCAAGGGAAAGGTGTGTCGTGTTCTAAAATCCCTATACGGCTTGAAGCAGTCTCCGAGAGCTTGGTTTGGTCGTTTCTACAAGTTCATGCTTCAACTTGGATACACCCAAAGTCATGCTGACCACACTCTCTTTACTAAGAGAAAGGGTGACCAGGTTTTCTATTCTCATTGTTTATGTGGACGACATCATCATTACTGGGGACTACTCGGAGGAGATTATTTCTTGGGAATTGAAGTGGCGAGGTCTCAACAAGGGATTTTCATCTCCCAAAGAAAGTATACTTTGGATCTTCTTGAAGAGACTGGGATGCTTGGGTGTGCTCCCGTGGACACACCTATTGAGGCTAATCACAAAATCGATGCAGATACTAGTGGAGAAAAGGTGGATGCCTCAAAATACCAACGTCTGGTTGGACGTCTCATATACTTATCCCATACTCGCCCTGACATTACTTATGCTGTGGGAGTCCTAAGTAGGTATATGCACTCCCCTTCTGTTCGTCATCAGCAGGCGGTCTTTAGAGTGCTCCGGTATCTCAAAAAGGCACCAGGTCGTGGGATCCTTTTCAAGAATGGCAAATCTTTAGAAGTTGAAGTGTTCACTGATGCGGATTGGGCTGGTAGCCTAGACGATAGAAAATCTACCACAGGGTACTGCACCTTTGTGGGAGGCAACCTCGTTTCGTGGAGGAGCAAGAAACAGAATGTGGTGGCTCGATCAAGTGCAGAGGCTGAGTATAGGGCAATGACACAAGGTGTTTGTGAAGGGTTGTGGTTGAGGACCCTCCTTCTGGATATTGGCCTTCAGCCGAACAATCCTATTATGATCTATTGTGACAACAAAGCGGCCATCAGTATTGCGCACAATCCAGTGCAACATGATAAAACCAAACATGTGGAGGTTGACAGACATTTCATCAAGAATCACCTTAACAAAGGGAACATTTGCACCCCTTTTGTGAACTCATTTGATCAACTTGCGGATGTCTTCACCAAGAGTTTATGCAGCGACACCTTCAATGACAACACAAACAAGTTGGGAATGATCAATATATATTCCCAACTTGAGGGGGAGAGTTAAATATTGTATTTATTTATGTTATTTATTGTTTTTCCGTGTACCTATATATGCCCGTTTCCGGGCCAACCCTATTTTTCACGATCAAATCATCCTATTCTACTCAGAATAGTGTATGGTCATGTGCCGTTTCGCCAGTATCTTCGTCGAGTAGCGGTGGTGCCGTCGGAACAATAGACAGCGGACAAACTGTATCAGATGGAGCTGTTGGAGCGGCAGTGAACGGTCGCAACAGGGAGGCCGAAGGGACGACGATCGTCAGTAGGAACATATTCATCAGAGTCAGGGGAACAAGTGTCAGCTGAGCAAATGCCGGTAAAGGAGACGGCGAGATGGCCTAGGGAACCGACATAACATGGGTTGGCGGAGCAGGAGTTGGCAAGGGAAGCAGTGTCACGTCGCCGGTTGGCAAAGAAGGCTGCTGCATGAGGAGAGGTGGCAGCGAAGAAAACTGCAGCAAAAAGGCAGTGGTTGTGGAGGAGGCAACGACACGGGCTGCGGGAGAAAGATGGTTGTCGGATTCTTAACGTGGTGGAGTGCGTCGGCATTCCGAAGGCGTGTGCCCATGGAGGCCATGAAATCCTGTAACGTGGAACGATTGGAATCGATTGCGGCCTCATCCCTGGCATTTAGTATCATTTCCAAAATAATTAATTAATTGATCCAATGTTGGATAATCAATTAGTAAAATAAAAAATCCGCAGGAGAGGCGTGGCTGTGATGGGAGAGGAGAGGCGTGGCTGCCACATGAGGCTTTTAAAAATAAAAATAAAGCTGTTGCTTTTGGGAAGGGCAGGCAAGGCTATGGGCTCGAGAGAAAAAGTAACTATTTAAGAGGGTCCCAGAGAAATAATAAAAGGAGATGGATGGTGGGTGAAGTAATTAAGTGGAAACAGTGGGCCTAGCTCTCGAAATAAAATAAGTTAAGGAATAAACAAAATAAGACAATGGAAAAGATTAATTAATTGGAGAAAAAGATGGAGAATTAAAATAAAAAGGAGAGGGGGCATGAGGCGCGATACGACAGGGACGTGTAGCAAGCCGAGTGCTGGGCTCGTGCAGATGATGTCGAGACAACGAGGATGAAGGCTCAGGGATCAAACAATAAGGATTTAGGGCTCGAGAGAAAAAGATGTTGCAGGTGGCGCGAGGGAGCAACAAGAGGCTTGATGTTAGTGTGGTTGTGCTGGACGCTATCGGCGGAGATGAAGCATGGCTTTGCTTGAGGAGATGTTGTCGAGCGGAGGGTGCTGTTATCGGCCGCTCGAGGGAGAGCGGAGGGCGCAGGTGCTGGAGGAGCTGGATGGTGCTGATGCAAAAGATGAACGAAGCAATCTCAGTAGATGGACGCGATGGAGTAGAGCAGGAATCAGCTGGAGGGTGCAGTCGCTGCTATTGGCGTGGAGTAGGGTGCAATTACTACTATTGGCATCGTAGGAGAAGCGGTTGTTAGGGTCCATCTTCGATTAGTGCAGAACAACAGTGTGGGCTTGTTGTAGGAAAAGTAGCAGGGCGTCAAAAAGGGTAACAGTGGCTGATGGTGAGAATAATGTGGGAGAGGACCGGGACCTCTTATACCAAGTTGTTATGGGTATACTACCGTAACAACGATAACTCGCCAGAATAGTGGCCGGAGGCAGTGAGGAAGGTGGTGGAGGATACAACGGAGCCCTTAATTGCGGCTGCCTAAGTGAGGTTGCTCGTTAGAGGAGAGAGCTACCAAGATCTCACAACAAGGGGACAAGAACTAGACTTCATTCATTGATAACTTCATACAAGACTTTATAGAACCCTCGGGTGGCTCCCTCATAAATACATGAAGATGCATAAAATATTTAAATACACTAATATAATAAGACTCGACTCCTAATACAACTTAATACATATTCTTAGAATTGTATATTTCATTATGAATAATGACCCCTTTTGGGGTTATATATACAAGACCCGAACATATAAAAGTAAATACGGATAAGCCCCTATAAATACACACAATATCTAACACCCCCCTCAAACTCACAGGGGATCATACATCGAGAGTTTGGACATAAGGTAGTCATGCTGAACCCTCGTATGGGGCTTGGTGAACAAGTCCGCAATCTGATGCTCGGTGGGAACATACTGGGGAACCAAAGTACGTCGGCTGTACTGCTCACAGAGGAAGAAGATGTTGACTCCAATGTGCTTGGAGAGGGAAAACTTCACTTGATTCAAAGTGAGCTGAATGACACCAGTGTTGTCACAAAAGAGAGTGGTCGGTCCTGAGGAGACAATGCCAAAATCTGCAAGAAGCCAACAAAGCCAGATAATCTCCTCGGTCGTAGACGCCATGACAAGTAGCTCAGCCTCAGCACTAGAGAGGGAAACACTAGACTGTTTCTTGGACTTCCAGGCAAGCAAGGAGGAGCCCAAAAACAGACAGAAACCAGTGACAGCGATGATCAGAAGGATCACTAGCTCAAGTAGCATCAGAGAAAGCAGAAAGCTGGAGGGAACTGCTGCTGGAGAAGAACAGACCACGGCCAGGAGTCGCACGAAGGTAACGCAGTACGCGCAGCAAGTGAGCATAATGGACTGATGTAGGAGTGCTGACAAACTGGCTCAACACATGGACTGCATGAGCAATATCTGGCCGAGTGATGGTGAGATAGACCAGGCTGCCGACCAAATGACGATAGCGAGTGGGGTCAGCAAGAGGGATCCCCTCATCAGCCTGAAGCTGCAGGTGAAGCTCCATCGATGTGGCAACAGTGCGGGTGTCAGAAAGAGCAGCCGGAGCTAGAAGATCAGTAGTATACTGTTGCTGAGGGAGCTGGAACCCTGCAGAGGTGGAAGAAAACTCAATGCCAAGAAAATAGCTCAAAGGTCCCAAATCTGTCATCTGAAATTGCTGCTGCAGGTGATGCTTGACAAAGTCAATGAAAGTCGGGTCATCACCAGTGATGATCATATCATCCACATAGAGCAAAAGAAGAGTCCGGCCTCGGGAAGAGGTGTGAACAAACAGGGCCGGGTCGTGCTGGCTGGGCTGAAAATCAGCGGCTGTAACGACAGAGCTGAAGCGCTCGAACCAGGCTCGAGGAGCCTGTTTGAGACCATAGAGAGCACGACGCAACCGACAAACCATGCCAGGAGGAGCAGCAAAATCGGTAGGAGGGGCCATGTAGACCTCCTGCTGTAGGTCACCGTGAAGAAACGCATTCTTCACATCCAGCTGAAACAGGGACCAACGATGGACAGCAGCAACATCAACAAGTGTCCTGATCGTGGTCATGTGTGCCACAGGAGCAAAAGTCTCATCATAGTCTCGACCATGCTCCTGCTGAAAACCCCGAGCAACCAGACGAGCCTTGTACCGCTCAATAGAACCATCAGAGCGAGTCTTGATCTTATAGACCCACTTGCAAGTGATGAGAACAACACCAGGAGGAAGAGGCACAAGATCCCAAGTAGAGGTACACTCAAGAGCAGCCAACTCATCAAACATAGCGGTCTGCCACTCAGGAATCTGAGCAGCCTCGCGGTATGAACTAGGCTCTGGAGTACTGGTGGAGGTAGCAGGAAGAGCAGTGAGGTCGAGTGGCTGGGTGGTACAACCGAGGCGATCTGGTGGATGTCGATCTCGAAGGGGGTAACGTCTGGCAGGCGGATCATCCACGGGACTCTCGCTGAAGGCTGGGGGCACCTGTGGGGTAATCAGAGCACGAAGAGTGTAGCGGTGGAGAATAGGAGGTAGAGGGCCGGGAGATGGCAGAACAGGAGGAGGTGGAGAGGACTCAGAAGAGGGAGATGACGATGATGGAGGTAGCTTTGTTGGTGACTGGTCTGACGGTGGTGGCAAAACATGTGGTGGTACGATAGGAAAAATAAGGAACTGAATATTAGTCGGGGTAGTGAATGAGGGTGAAGCAGAGGTGGATGAACAAAGGAAGAAAGGTTGATCCTCAACGAAGGTGACATCACGAGAAATGCGAAGACGACGCGCAACAGGGTCATAACAGCGGTAACCCTTGTGCTCTGAGTTGTAGCCTAAAAAAACACATGCAACAGACTGAGCAGAGAGCTTGGTCCGCTCACGTGGTGGTAATAGGACATAACACAGACATCCGAACACACGAAGATGAGTGTATCGAGGAGGATGAGAGAACAAACACTCACCGGGACACCGACCCTGAAGCAAAGTTGATGGCTGAAGGTTGAAGAGATAGACAGCGGTGGAGACAGCCTCAACCCAAAAATGTGGGGGAACATAGGAAGCCAAAAGAAGGGTGCGAGCGGTCTCAATGATGTGGCGATGTTTCCTTTCTGCAGTGCCATTCTGAGAATGGGCACCAGGACAGGAGAGCTGCGGGAGCGTGCCATGAGAAACGAGAAGGTCACAGAACTTATGCGATAGGTACTCCCCCCTGAGTCGGAGCGAAAAATACGAATAGAGGCGGAGAATTGAGTACGAACCATGGCGGAGAAAGTAACATAAGCCTGAAAAAATTCAGCACGAGAACGCAACATATATATCCAAGTGAAACAAGAAAAATCATCAATAAACTAGACCTAATAGCGGTGTCCACCCTTGGATACAAAAGGAGCAGGCCCCCATACATCAGAATGGACTAACTCAAAAGGAGCAGAAGATCTAGACATACTAGACTGATAGGGGAGTTGTAGCTGTTTTCCAAGCTTACAACCCGTACAAGAGTGACTAGTGTCAACAGACACACGACCCAAAACACCCTGACGAACAAGAGTTGAAAGAAGGGCGCCACTGGGATGACCAAGACGATGGTGCCACTGACGAAAGGAAACAGCGGGAAGACATAAAAGAGGAGCAGCTGGGGACGGTGTGACTGATGGCTGACAAAGGTACTCAAGGAGATATACCCCACTATGGCGACAACCAACTCCAATGAGGATCCCTGTAAGACGATCCTGCACATGACAAACAAACTCATCAAAAACAACAAGGTAACCACTAGAGGCAAGCTGGCTGGCGGAGATGAGGTTCATGGAGAGCTGAGGGATGTAGGCAACATCAGGAATGTGGAACTGAGGGGTGTGGAGAAGACCACGACTAGTAATCGGAAGGGTGGTGCCATCAACAATAATAACACGTAGGTCGGAGGAAACAGGCTGACAGGCATGAAGATGGGTGGCATCATAGGTCATATCAAAAGAGGCTCCAGAGTCAAGTAACCACAAGGACGGAGAGATACCTGACGGGGCAGAGGCCGCTGAGGGATCAGCAGAGGTAGAAGCCTGACCAACTGTGGCTGCAGATGTACTCGGGAAGGTGCCTGAAGACAGCTGCTGAGCCAGCTGTATGAGCTGCTCAGAGAAGGAGGTTGTCGGAGCAAACTGAGGAGCAGCCAAGACCCGAACTGGAGCTGCACGAGGGAGCATTCTGGAGCAGGATCGATCGGCGCTGAAACAGAGACGAGATCGACGGAGGAAGCAGTCGATCGACGCAGAACTGTAGCTGCACGACGGAGGAAGACCCGAAGCAGTCGATCGAGCACAGACGGAGGAAGACGACCGGTGGAATCGGGATCGGAACACTGCAGTGCGCGAGGCGGGATCGATCGGGACGGGCAACGGCAACCGAGATCGATTGGCACGGAGCAGATCGGATCGGAGCAGACGGGATCGATTGGCACGAGATCGATTGGCACAGGATCGATTTGCAGACGGGATCCATCGGCACGGGAACGGTCGGAGCAGACGGGATCGATCGGTACTGCAGCGCGCGAGACAGGATCGATCGAAGCAGACGGTGCGATCGGCGGAAGAGGGTCGGAAGAGTTAAACCCTACCTCTCATACCATCTTAGAATTGTATATTTCATTATGAATAATGACGCCTTTTGGGGTTATATATACAAGACCCGAACATATAAAGGTAAATACGGATAAGCCCCTATACATACACACAATATCTAACACATAATATTATAAATGACGAAAAATCCGAAACCGATCCGTAATAGTTACTAGGAGTCTGAAGGAGTTTGAGGGGGGGTTATAGGGCATGGGTGAGGGAGGGGTGGTTGTTAGTGGTGTAGATCAAATGTTAGGTTGCAGGACATGAAATAGAGGGTGTCTGGGCTGTTGGGATGGAGAATTCAGCAATTTAATTTGTGCTTAAGGCTGCAGGCAGTGGAGATTCTGGCGTTGAATTACAGGAAAATGTGGACTAGACTGGCAGAACTGCAAGCAAAAATGCAGGGATTAATTCTTGCTTGGAAATTTGATCTTGTCGAAAGTGGGTATGCTCGGAGGGGGTTTGACTAGACTGGAGGAGGAAATTTTTTATGTGGTTGCCACTAGAATGAAGGATTAGAGGCGATAATGGGCAGTTTCGAGTTGGGAAGTGGGAGGTTAGTTAGTGGTATTACGGGTCTGGGGCAGTTATTAGTAGTTATGAATGGGGAAGGGTAGGTTATGTGGTGGTTAGAGTGTGTGTGTGTGTGTGGGGGGGGGGGGGGGGGGGGTGGGCGGTTAGAGTGTGTGTGTGTGTGTAGGGGGGGGGGGGGGTAATTGGGTTGTTATGGAAGATGGGACAATTACCTTACCTTCGGTACCAATGATCCACAAAATCTAAATCGTGGAACTACCACGATAGCCCATATAGTTTGTCTAAAATCTGCGATAATCTGAAAATCAGCCCACAGACTCCTATTTATAAGCAATGATCCCACTATGGACGGATACGATCGTCCGATACAATTATGCATAGAATGTGCTTAAATAAAAATGCAAAAATACAATAAAAATACAAAAAAAAATGTTGTAGTCATTCTGAATGCGACAACCATTGCATCTCGTCATCCTGTGTTTGTAGACTCATGTGGGTTGTGGTAAGTGCCGGCCTGCCCTTGATCCGCGATCCCCATCATTTTTTTGGATCTAAGAAAAAAAAGAAATTCCATTACAAGTTACAACAAACCTCTTTCCATTTCCTTTCTCCAATTGCCAACTTCTAAAGACCCCAATATTAAGGTTATAATAGTTCTTTTTACATCATTAAGTTGATGTTTTCTATTAATCTTTTCTGAGCAAGATAAGAGGTGCCCTTATGTTTTGATTTTTGTATGCATATGAGATCATACCTTTTCACCACCATTTTTTCACTTGCCAACTTCTAAACACCACAACCTTAAGGTTAGAATAGTCATTTTTTGCATCACTAAGTTGATGTTTTCTATTGATCTTTCTTGAACAAGATTAGAGGTGCCCTTATGTTTTGTTTTTTGTATGCATATGCAAATCACGCCTTTTCATCCCCATTTTCCTATTTTCCAACTTTTAAACACCACAACCTTAAGGTTATAATAGCCTTTTTTGCATCATTAAGTTGATGTTTTCTATTGATCTGTCCTGGACAAGATAACTGGTGCTCTTATTTTATTTTTATGCATATGGAGATCATGCCTTTTCACCTCCATTTCCCCATATAAAATATCTTAGGCAATGATTTAGGATTATTTAGTTTTCTGGCTGTCAATGATGAACATGTAATACCCATATCTTGTTTAGCAATATTTCAAAAACCCAGCCGAAACTCGTGATACGAAACAACTTAAGTGACATTAATATAATTGATATCATAATAGAAAATAAACTCAGTACACAACAAAAATAAAAACTTGAGCTAGGGTTAAAGAAATACCTCGAAATTTGATTCAGAGGCATCTAGAATTTGCAAATTACAATAAGTCTGAATAACTGATAGTTTTAAATAAGCGTGATACATTTAAGCTCACATGAAAGTGATAAGTCATACTGAAAGGAAAGACAAACTAAAATGTAGAAACATTCAGATGCTTATCCTCAATGAATCTATCGACCCGATTCACCTGAAATGAAAAATCAGAAAATGGATCTGCTCATCTGGTGAGTTAGAAAGACCCTTTTCCCTAGTGACCTTAAAAATAATATTTTATAAAAATATGCATGCAGGCTATAAAGTAATACTTTTATTCTATAGAAAAGTTTACTATATATGATACTGCTTTTCTATAAATGAAAATTTTCGAACAAAAATCATCTTTTCTATGCTTTGATCATATTCTAATTTTTTTCTAAATTCGGAATGATTAAAGTGAGGATTTTAGGTTCCGAAGTTGTATCTAAAATTGAGGTGAGTCCTCTTTGCTTTCTTGTTATTCTTAGTTTCATGAATTATTGAGCACATTCGAGGTATTTTAGTCCCTAATAGCGAACATAATTGCTTTAATGCGTCTCTATTTCAAAATCACATCTAATAATCTTTCATGGGCTATTGACTCCTCCATCTAAGGCTCATACGGTCTACTGCCCCTATGGCCTATGAGTATGATGGTGTGCGTCCATCAATCACGAGAGAAAAACACTATTTATCTTCTTATAGTGGCCAGCATGCACAATATAAGAGATCACCCGTATTACACCACTAATTTTAAATATAAAAACAAATTGACAACCTTAATGTCTTAAATGCTTGATTACTTCACACGACGGCGGTGACATCGGCACTAGCATTTGTCAGATCCTGAATTAAAATTATAAAAATAATAATTAGAATTTTTGATTTCACAAAACAACAATTTGTTGTTTGGAAAATCTTATCAGTGAAACTGTGATTATGAAAAGCAATTCGTGGTTTAAAGATTTAATTTTGTAGAAAATAAACACCAGCATATATTCTACTATGTCTGTTTACTCTGCAAAAAACTAATCTGTTTTCTTAGAATGTGCTGCACACTTCTATGGTACTAATATCTGATTCATATTGGATTTTTGCTGTTCTTTAGTGGCCATTCATCAACCGTGTGGGCACTGTCTTTCAGTTCAGGTGGTGATAGAATGGTTACATCCAGGTAGGGCAACAAGCCTGCAAATGAAACTTCAAATTTATTTGTACTCTGTTATGTTAGATAAATGGTGTATCTTTTTCTGCAGCGATGACCTTACTATGAAAATTTGGGACACTACTAAGAATCCGTCTGAGGTTTCTGGTAATGGAAATGGATCATGGTGAGATGATTTTTGTTTTATTAAACTCACCTGCACCTAATATTATTTTATAAGATTTATTCATTTAAAACTTTCGGGACCCAAAAATAACCCAAATAGTGGTTATGGATTTACAGTGTTGGTGCACGAAATGCATCTCCGGAAACTTACGTTTTTGAGGGGGCAAGGGACTGAGAGTTGTCGGTTACTTTCCGATTACTAGAGCAATCTAATGAAAAAAGAAGCTATGCCGTGAACGACGAGACCAAATTTTTTTGCAACGACAAATACCACTTATTGCGGACAATACTATTCTTCACTTTAAAAGAGATTACAAAGATCACCTAGGGAGAGGCCACATAAATCACAAAAAGAGATGTACTTTAGTCCGCAGTAGCGAGAAACTGCACTTTGGAATTGAATCAACCTGCCTTTCTGGGGACTGAGCATCCCTATTTATACAAGCTGTGGAGAGCTTTCCTGTACAAACAAGCTTTTAATTACAAAATTGCCCAATGTACAGGAGAACTGTGCAAAGATGAGAGGTTACATGATGTGCAAATAGTACCTAAGGAAAACTAAGGCTGACAACGCAGTCCGACGATCAGAGGTGGGTGAAATTTTACTTTTTCAGCCGACGTTCAGGGCAGACAAATGTAGACGGTCCGGTCGGACCGCAAAGAGTGTCATGACAGAAATTTCTAGGCTCTTAGGATTCCTGGTAAACATAATCCTCGCATATTTTTTAAGTTTAAAAGAACTTCGAAAATGTCCGAAATGTCTGTGGAGACTGCGATATGCCTTTAATGCTGAGTAAATCTATAAATAGTGCCAAGGAGCCTGGAGTTTTGAGAATAGTTTCTTCTGACAAAGATCCTTCCATCAGCTGCGGCCACCTGGCGAAGACCAGCCTAGATCGGGACGATGCAAGAGTGCCCGCCGCCGCACCCGTCCGGACCTCTACTGGCCCTGATATTTACATTGTATCATTCTGCGATTTATGTATTTGTTTTTTTTGTGTGAAATATATATATATATATAAACTTATTTATTTATATATATATATATATATATTAAGAGTGAATTTGGCAAATATATGTATATTTAATATATTCATATATATATATATATATATATATATTTACCACTATAAAGGAAATATAAACTCATTAGTTCGAAATTCAAATAGTTATCTGATCATGGATTGACAATTCATCAGCCGTCAGATCGTTTTATCATTAAAAAAATAAAAATAGTAGGACTCCTAAAGCTAGAGAGAGAGGGAGAGAGGGAGAGAGAGGGACAGCGAGGGGGAGAGAGGGAGAGAGAGAGAAATGGCGGCTGAGAGGGCGAGAGAGGGGGAGAGAGAGAAATGGCGGCTGAGAGGGGGGAGGCGGTGGGTATATAATATATATTATATATTATATAATAAAGAGAGAGAGAGATGGCGGTTGAGAGGGGGACGGTGCGTATATTATATATATAATATAAAATATATATTATATCTTATATATTATATAGGTGGGCGGTGAGAGAGAGAGAAACAGAGGGAGAGAGAGAGAAGAGAGGGAGGGGAGAGACTGTGGTAGAAAGAGAGAATGGCGGGGCCCGTGCGGAGGCGGGCGAAGACCTCCTGGATGCGGACAAAGGTCGCCTGAGAGCATCGAGCACGAGCGTAGCCCGTGCGAAGATGCTCGTGTGTGTGTATATATATAACGTTTTAGATTAGGTTAAGCCGGTTTATAGCTCCTCTTCATCTTCCTGTTGGTCCATCTCACGCGAGCTCCAGCTGCACCGTCCACGATCCCTCTTCTGCGGAGCACGATTCCTCTTCCGCGGAGCACGATCCCCGGATGCCTCTGCCTACAACTATTGGTGGTTTGGACCTCCACGACGCCTCTTCCAGACGGTTACCGCGCCTATTCGAGCGCCCATGGACGATTCCCTGGTTTTTTTTTCAGTATAGTTCTTTGTTCTGTTTTGGATGAACCCTATATAAAGGGTTGTTTGTAGTTTGCTTTCGTTTGGTTGGTTAATGAATGTATTTGTGTATTTTCCGTTGTGGAAATGTTGATGAAACCTCTGTTTGTTCAATCGAGTTTTGTTGTAGATGGTTGTTTTGTTTTAGATTGATTTTGCTGTTGGAGTGGAAATTGATATTACTATGCGTGAGGAGTGCCTCCGTGAGATTTATTGAAATTTATGCTTGGAGTTGTTTACCTGTTGCTGTGACTGATAGAGAATTGATTAGCTTGCTGCGAGATAGGAGATAGAAAAAGTTGTGTGTTGGATCCCTAGTTTGGATTTGGGCTAGGTTCACTAATTAGGATGAGTTTGACCCACATTATATATCCAAGGTCAAGTGTATGAGTCCTAGAGTTTAGGCTAGTCTTTAGGTTCAACCTTCATGGACCAGCCAGCAGAGGACTTTAGTAGACTCAGACTTACAAGAATTCAGAGTTCAAAATTATCAGTTCGAAATTCTTCGAACTCAGCTCGACGATCGTCGATCTCAGATCGACGAACTCAGAAATCTTTCTCTAAGTTGAGCTCGACGATATTCGAGCTCAAGTTGACGATCTCTTCATTCAGACAGATTCTCAGCTCGACGAACTTAGAGCGCAGAATTGGCAAGTTATTTCCAGAATGCAGTTCGCTGAGCTCAGGTCGACGAACAGGAATTCTCAGGTCGACGAACTTGGAATTCCAGTCGACGAAATCTGTTCAAGAGGTCGACGAATTCTGTCCCGAGCCAGACTTAGAAGTTTTTCTTATTTCTGTCCTTATTTATTATATCATTTAACAGTAATTCTCTGAGTAATTAATGCTCATATTCTCCTGAATATAGCCGTTATTGGCAGCATTAGTTATGGTCTTCATCAGGGTTAATTACTTGCTTATTTTATTGGGACAGTTGGGGAAACTCATTTAAGTCAAATATTCCAGCCGTTTCATTCTCCAGATCAGTCAGCAATTAATGCTTGGAATTCAAATTTCAAAGGAGAATTTTGACAGCAGAATATAAAAAGAGATTTTCTCTTTTCAGACGGCAATCCATGCATACACAAACCAGACAGTACTGAGAATATAGAGAAGAGACACAGAACATACAGAAGAATAACTGCTTCTTCTCTGTGCAGAAAACATTCTGTTTTCCCTTGATCTTTTTGAAGACTGAAGAAGAACAATCATCAATATCAAGAGTCTTCTTCAACTTCTCCTCCAGGAACATTCAAGGACACCAACTTTGAATCAGTCTGCAAGTTCCTTGATCTTTCAATACAAGGCTGAAGACCTACACCTCTAGCAAGGCTCTAAGCTTTCTGAACCATTCAACATTTCAGAAGGAGTCTTGACAACCGAATCCACAAATCTTCTTTGTTGTATAGAGAAAAGAGAAGACATCATCACCTCTCTCACCTCCTGTAAAAAAAGTTTATTAACTCTCTTCAAAAGTTTATTCTTGGTTTTTGGGCACCTGATCAAAAGTCTAAAGGGTTGTGAGATCTCCCTGGAAATAGATCTTGTGGTGGCAGTCACCTGATCAAAAATCTGATAGTGGATTTCTACCAGAGTGGTAGAAGAGTGGATGTACCCAGTTTGGGGAACCATTATAAAATTCTTGTGTTGTTTGGTTGATCATTTTCCTTTTTGTTTTGCTGTGCTGTGATAGATTAGCTTAGACTGTTTCCATTTCCTGTTACTACTATTGGTATCACCTATTTTACTCTGATAAATTTTAAAATAGCCAAAAGTTTAATTACTCTATTCACCCCCCTCTAGAGTAAATCAGGTCTAACCTCTATCTTTTAATTGGTATCAGAGGGGTGTTCCTTTAGTTGTACAAGCTAACACTTGAACCAAAAGGTCCTTGTTAGATCTGATTTCTTTTCCCTAGTTTTTCTGTTTATTCTATATCATGACACAGAACAAAGATTATGTAAGCATCAGACCTCCAGTCTGCAACTTGAATAAGTTTGCTATCTGGAAGACAAGAATCAAGTTATATATAAACTCTATTGATGAAAATATTTTCAACTCTATTTTGACAGGACCACCAACTCCAGTGGCTACAACTACTGCAAGTTCCAGCACTCATGTTGTTCCACCACCTGAGTGGACAGATGCTCAAAAGAAGGCCAAAATAGCTGTTGTCAAGGCCATGAATATTTTGGCTCAGACAATGGCTGATGACATTTTCCAGAAGGTGACAGAGTGCACCTCAACTAAGGCTATCTGGGATTCCATAAACCAGATGATTGCTGGTTCTGCAGATGAGAGAAAGGACAGGAGATCCAATCTCATCTCTCAATATGAAAACTTCAAGAAAGATGAGTCAGAGTTTGTCAGTGATATGTACAACAGACTAAGCTCAATCATCAATGAGCTAAAGACTCTGGACAAGGACATAACTCTCACAGAGGTCAATGATAAAATCCTCATGTGCTTCCCCAGCTCATGGGATTGCAGAATCTGGCCAATCAAGGAAGCCAGAAGTCTGAATGAGATTTCCACTGAATCTCTACTTGGAAAGCTCAAGTCCTATGAACAATTGATAAAGACTAGAGAAGCTGCTGAGCAGAAGACTCCCTTATCAGCAAGAAAGGAGCAGAGCATTGCATTCAAAGCATCTGAAGAATCAGAAGCTCCAACAGCCAGTGAAGAATTTCTGAGTCTCTTAGCCAAGAGATTTTACAAGATGGGCAAGAGGGATTTCAGAAGAAAGTCATCTAGACAAGATGACAAACTAAGGTATGATAAGACACCAACTAAAGAATTTGTTTGCTTTGGTTTCAGGAAGCCAGGACACTTCATCTCAGAGTGTCTAGAGAACCAAAAGGAGAGAAGAAGAGAAAAGGAACCCAGGAAGCAGCACTACAGCAAGCCCTCCTCCAGCAAGCATAAAAGGAAGGAGAAAGGCTTTGTGGCTGAAACCTGGAGTGAAACTGAAGATGAATCTTCATCTTCCAGCACCAGTGAAGATGAAGAGGAAGCAAAGACAAAAGAAGTGTGTCTGATGACCATCAATGCATCAGACAGCTGTTCAGAAGCAGAAGATGACAAGTCAGAGGGTGAAGACTCTGAATCTGAGGAAGATCAGGTACTGTCTTCTTTTGACTTCAATTTAGATAATTTTAGAATTGAATTTAAATCTTTATGTATTGATTTAATTAACTTTGAAAAAGAAATTAAAAAACTTAGAGAAAAACTAACAGAACAAGAAAATTTCATTTCAGAAAACATTAAATTAAAAGATGAATTAACTCTAGCTAATGAACAAATCATCTCATTAAAAACTGAATTAACTGAGGCTAGGCAACTTGAAGAATCCCTAAATAAGAGAAGTATCAAGTTGATGTACATCACAAGCACAGTGAATGTCAGACTCAATGACAAGCTGGGCTTAGGTGCTTCATCAAGCCAACCCCCATTGATTTAGAAAAATATACTAACAACTCCAATAAAATTTGTTTCTGAAAAAGGTAAGGAAAAGATAGATGATAATAATGTTAACCAAACAGAAGTAAAACAGAAGAATAAGAAAAAGAGAAAGAATAAGAAAAAGCCTAACTATAATAATGTTCAGCAGATTTCGTCGAACTCAGATCGACGAAATGTGTACGGTTCGTCGAACTCAAGTCGACGAACTCCAAACGCAAACTTTTATTATAATTATTCTCTGAACTGCGATCGACGAAACCAGTATGGTTCTTCGACCCGAGATCGACGATATTGGGGCCCAGAAAATGAATATTTTCATTCTCTGAGTGGAGTTCGACGAACTCATCCCCATTCGTCGACCTCAAATCGACGAACTTACCAGAATTTGTCGACCCCAGTTCATAATAACAAAAACTTTAATTCTAACAGATCATTTAATCAATCAAGAGATTATGTTAATCCATTTACCCAGTGGATAATTCCATCTAGAAGATTTCACTCCGGTTATAAAAATTAACCTGAATACTCATACATTTCCAGCTTTAACTATGTAAATAAACAAGGACCCAAGGTGACCTGGGTCAAGAATAGTTAATCTGTTTTATTGCAGGTGAAAGACTATCCCACCACAGAGTAACAGTGGTATCTGCATAGTGGCTGTTCAAAGCATATGACTGACATCAAGGACAACTTAATCAACTATAAGTCAAAGCTAGGACCCAAAGTAATATTTGGTGACTCTAATTGTGGCCAGACTGAAGGATATGTAAATGTCAAAATTGGAGCAGTCACCTTTAGGAAGGTAGATTATGTAAGTGGACTGAAGCACAACCTTATATCCATAAGTCAGTTATGTGATGAAAGGTTTCAGGTATCATTTAACAAAACCTCCTGTATTATTACTTCAGTAGATAACCAAGTAGTGTTAACTGGTACTAGAGTAGGAAATATCTATGTAGTTAATTTTAAGTCAGCTAAAACTGAAATATGTCTGTTTAACCAAACTAGTAATAATAATGAACTTTGGCATAGGAGATTAGGGTTCCATTTGGTTCGGCGGTGGCGAGTGGATCCGGCGGGTGGAAACGGAGTGTTCGAACCGGAGGGGGGAGGTGGCTGCTCCAAACAGAGTTTTTTGGGGCGTTTCTCAAGGCGGGCGGGTGGAAACGGAGCAAACGCCGCCGGATGTTCATTTGTTTACCCTCCTTCCGGCGGCGTTTGCCCAAAACGGAGCAGCGAAACGCCCAAAAAAATAGAGCCTAGGTCATGTAAATCTGAAAAACATTGCTAAAATCTCTAGGGACAACCTTGTTAGATGATTGTCTTCTTGCCCCTACAAGAAGGAAAGTCTTTGCAGGGCTTGTCAATTAGGCAAGCAAATTAAAAATAGTTTTAAGTCACTTAATAAGAGTGATTCATCTAGGACTCTCTGTATTTGCTTCATATGGATCTTTTTGGACCCATTGTTGTACAGTGCCTGAGAGGGAAGTCTTATACCTTAGTGATAGTTGATGACTTCTCTAGGTTCACTTGGGTGTTTTTCTTGAGAAACAAGTCAGATAACTTCAAGGTTCTTACAGATTTTCTTAAAAGCATAAGGATTGAGTACTCTACTCCAGTTGCATTGATCAGAAGTGATCATGATACTGAGTTTGAGTCTCTTCCCATGCAAAAATTCTGTGAGAAGGAAGGTATCGGACATTGCTTCTCTGCTCCTAGAACTCCTCAACAAAATAGGGTAGCTGAAAGGAAAAACAGAACACTCATTAAAGCTGCAGGCACATTACTTGCAGATGCTCACTTGCCCCTATCTTTTTGGGCAGAGGCTGTGAGCACAACAAACTATGTACTGAATAGAAGTTTGATTCATAAGCTTAAGGACAAGACCCCAGATAAACTACTCGAAGGGAAGAAACCTAAAGTAGATTATTTTAGAGTCTTTGGTTGTATTTGTTACATTCATAATAACAACAAGAAATACATTAGAAATTTTGAAGCCAAGACTGAAATATGAATTTTTCTTGGATATTCCCAAGTAAGCAAGGCTTATAGGGTATATAATAAATCATCTATGAAAATGGAAGAGTCTATTCATATTTCTTTTGAAGAATCTAACATGTTTTTCAAGGAGAAGATCCCTTCTACCAGTGAAACTTTGCAGGAACCACATCTGTGTGAGAAGTTGGATGAATTGACCCTCATAAATGAGGCTGTTACACATCCTTCTCCACATGCTGTTGAAGAAAGTGAAGATGATGTCACTGAATACAGTGAAGAGCCAACAACAGCTATAATTCCACCAGAGGAATTAACTCCCCAAGCTGTTGCTCAACCAGCTCCTCCTACTGAGATAGTCACACTATGAGATCATCATGTATCTCAAGTGATTGGAGACATATCAATGGGTGTGCAGACAAGACATCAACTCCACCAGGACATGATGCATGCCTGCTTCATATCTCAAATTGAGCTTCAATCCATTAAAGATGCTGAGCAAGATTCACACTGGATCATTACAATGCAAAAGGAGTTCAACCAGTTTGAGAGATGTAGAGTTTGGGATTTAGTTCCAAGACCCAAAGACTACCCAGTCATTGGAACTAAATGGGTATTTAGAAACAAACTAGATGTTCAAGGTACTATCATCAGGAACAAACAAGGTTAGTAGCTCAAGGATACAGACAAGAGTAAGGCATAGATTATGATCAAATATTTGCTCATGTTGCAAGGTTAGAAGCAATCAGGATATTTCTAGCTTATGCAGCCTAAAAGAAGTTCACAGTATATCAAATGGATGTCAAGAGTGCATTCCTTAATGGTGAACTCAAAGAAGAGGTTTATGTGGAACAACCACCAGGTTTTATCTCTTCATCTCATCCATCTTATGTTTTCAAGTTGCATAAAACTCTCCATGGTCTAAAGCAAACTCCAAGAGCTTGGTATGAAACCTTAACTAGCTTTCTCTTAGAGCATAACTTTTCTAGAGGCATAGTAGATAGGACTTTATTTATTAGGCATCATCATGATAAAATCTTGTTAGTACAAATATATGTAAATGACATTATATTTGGTTCTACTTATTCCAAACTATGTAAAAGGTTCTCTGATCTTATGCATTCCAAGTTTGAAATGAGTAGCATGGGTGAGCTCTCCTACTTCCTTGGTCTCTAAGTGAAGCAGTCCCCTGATGACATCTTCATATCCCAATCCAAGTATGCTAAGGAGATGATAGAGGTTTGGGATGGCTGATGCTTCAGCTAAGAAAACACTCATGGCTACAAATGTTGTGATTGATTCTGATGAACATGGGAAACTTGTTGATCAGAAACTATATAAGGTCATTGTTGGGTCCCTATTATATCTCACAGCAAGTAGGCCAGACATTATATTTGATACTTGTCTTTGTGCTAGGTTCCAGGTGAACCCTAAAGAATCTCATCTTATTTTCTTAAAAAGAATTTTTAGATATATAAAGAGTTGCCCAAATTTAGGACTCTGGTATCTAACTGAGTCAGAGTTGAGTTGATTGGATACTCAGATGCTGACTTTGCTGGATGTAGAGTGGACAAAAAAAACACATCGGGGACATGTCAGTTCCTTGGTACTAGACTTGTGTCCTGGTTTTGCAAAAAGCAGACATCTGTGTCTACTTCAACTGCAGAAGCTGAATACATAGCAACTGACAGTTGTTCACAGATACTATGGATTCAGAACCAACTCCTAGATTATGGTTTCAACTTAAATAATTCAACTCTACTTTGTGATAATACAAGTGCAATTTCCATTGTACAGAATCCAGTGCATCATAGTAGAACTAAGCATATAGAAATAAGACATCATTTCATTAGAGATTGTGTTGACAAAAAAAAATTTAATCTTGTCTACATCTACACTGATTTGCAAAGAACAGACATCTTCACCAAACCCTTGGATGAAGAACCATCTGTTCTTTCTGAATCAGCTAGGTATGATCAATGTAGAAGCATTAATTTAATTTCTGTCTGCGGTCGAAGAATTTTTCACGGTTCGTCGAACGGAGATCGATGATCTGAGGACAGTTCTTGAGAAAATTCGTCGACCTGAGATCGACGAACTCTCTGTGTGAAGTTTTATTCGTCAACCGGAGAACGACGATACTGCTTCAGAAAATTTCTGTCGACCTGAGAACGACGAAAAGTTTTCCCTTATTCAGACTGAGATCGACGAACTCTTTTGTCAATAAAATATTTCGTCGAGCTCAGATCGAAGAACTTTGTTTATTTCGCAGGACGGAGTTTGACGCTTCATATTCTGAAAATATTATAACTAGATTTTCTTCGAGCTCCATCCCGCGCTTTCTGTTCCCCTTGCACTTGATCTTTCTGTTTCCTTTTGCGGGCGATCAATGGCGATTCCGGCGAGCTCTCTTTCCGCAATGAAGTTTGACACAGGATTCGATATAGACTTTGAATCCTTTCAACATTTTGACCAGATTTTCTTGGATATACTGAAGCTATTTGAGGAACAACAGTTGAAAACTTTTATGACAACCAGGATAAAGATAACTGCTACTGAAATCAGAGAATGGGTGTTCACCTCCTCTACCCCAGAGGCCGACACGATGACAAACACAATATCTGGTAATCAAGTTTCTCTAACTTCCGCGATTTTAACTGAGATTTTTGGTTTGATAAATGGTGAAGAAGATTTAGAGATAGACAGCTCTGAATATGATGAAATGTTGAATAAAATGGGTCACACTGGAGAGAACCCTAATAAACTGCTAAAGAAACATTTGTCTTCTGAATATAAGTTTTTAGCCGATGTGGTGGGCAAAGTATTGCTAGGAAAGCATACTGCCCATGATTATATTACCAGACAACAATTTCTGGTAATGTGTGCTCTTGTAAATAAGAAACCAGTGAATTGGGCTAAGATTTTGTTTGATTTAATAAAGAAAAAGAACAGTAAGAGAGAAGTTTGTTTTGGAAGAATCTTGGGAATTTTTCTTCAGGAAAATGCAACTGAATCTCTGGTCTCACAGACCATATTCATTAATGTTTTCAAAAGGCTAACATGTGTCTTGTTTGGAAGATGAGAGAGGACTATCTCAAAGCCTTCTAAGGCTTCTTCCTCTTCCAGAGCATCTGAGGATACAAGAGCTGTGACAGCTGATCCCCCACCCCCAGAAGATGGGACTCCATCAGCATTCCATCCACCCAGATTCCAACACCACCATCTCATCAACCTACACCTCCACAAGTTCAAATTCTTTCATCAACCCTCCAACAACCATCCACATTTCAAGCTCATATTCCAACACCACCTACATCTCCAGTACATCAACCTATACCAATTCAATCTCTTGTACATCAACCTATACCAATTCAATCTCTTGTACATCAACCTATACCAATTCAATCTCTTGTACATCAACCAACACCAGTTCAATCTCCAGAGCATACCACACCACCTCAATCCCCACTTCCCCATCATTTTGCTGACATTCCCCTCCATAACCTCTCATCCATTCCATCTTTTGATCTTATATCATCATCTCCCATCAATACTCCATCACCTCATGATGAGCCCATGTCAGACACCACTCCTTTCCCCTCATCATCCATCCTCCATCCTTCTGTATCAACTCATACACCCTCTGAGTTTATGCAAATGGATTCCCCTTCCATTCCCTCCCTTCTGGAACTCATCACTCCCCTCCTCAAAACTCTTATAGCAGAGGCCATTAAACCTCTTGTTGATTCTATTTCATCCCTATCTGCCCTCATTTTTGCTGCCCCCACTGTCCCTTCTTCTGGGGACTTGGCTTCAGGATCCTCTGAAACCAGGCAGAGGGAGATATCCAGTGAAGAAGCTCCAGTCTCCTCTCCTCCAGCAGATGCAGCAACAACAACAGTTTTACAGTTAGATGAGCCAGCAAATGCAGATGCAGATGTAAATATGATTACAGAAGCTGAGACAGTTGATTTTGATATACTTTGTACAGATAAGCAAGTTGATCTGCCAGAAGTTTTGACTGTTGGTGATTGCTGTGTCAATCCCACAGTAGATTTATTTGGTTTGCTAAATTCTTTTAAGTCAAATTATATAAATTATCTTCCAGAAGTATGCCCAGAGCCATCTTTGGCTATTGTTTGTTGTACTTCACCAATAAGCCCTGAGGTTGTTAAACAACTAAAGGCAAGTTTTGCAGTTTCTGTAAATTCTGAAATATCAGTTGCTGAGGAGGTTTGCAGTCCTCCTTCTCGCATGTGGGCTGAGTCCCCAATGCCAAACATGGATGAATTTTTGTTTGCTGATTTAGAAGATGATGATAATCAGATAGTTACTGAGAATGTTGCTCCACCAGAAGTTCCAGAACCTCAAGTGCTTCCTCAAGTTGAGAAGCAAATCTCAAAGGAAGCCTTGAAGGAAATTGATGATATGTATGACAATCCTCCAGAATCTTCTGATGAAGACAATGATGAAGATGATTCTGATAATCCAAAAGCAAAGAAGAAAATTGCTAAGAAAAGGAAAGTTGTTCCCAAAGCTGCTCCCAAGCCCAATCCTACACATGACACTCCCTACTATATTCTGCAAAAGATTACACCTTATCCTGGGATGCCACAGTGGATGTGGCTGTCAAAGAATGAGCAAAAAGAAAGGAAGAAGAGAAGAAGGTATAGGTCTCCTCCTAAGCACTTCAGAAAAGACCCTCCTCCTCCTCCATCAGCTGGGGCCTCTGGAAGTGCTTCTCTCAGATCAGCACCAGTTACTAAAACATATCAGAGACACTCCAAGCCTAGTTCTCATGGCAGCAGTCAGCAGCAATCCTCTCAGAGCAAACCTCCTCCTGCTATAGAAAAGAAAGGTACTTCAACATCTACTGATGAATCAAAGAAGGACTCTAGTCCTAAATGACCAGAATCTCCACCTATCCCATTTGTAGATCCAGAACAAGAAACAACTGCAAAAATGGCCAGGTTTCAAGAGCTGATTGGACTTTCTATGATCAACAAAGCTAAAGAAGAAGGAAAAGATCCATCTCAATACTCAACAATGTCATCATATAGAAAAGAAAAACTCAAGAGGTATGTTAAAACTAATAAATTTTTCAATGTAGATGATTATATGAGTTTGCATCCTGAAGCAGTAATACCAAGAGCCACCTCATGCAATATAATTGGAGCATCAGACATGACAATGTCAAAGAAAGCAGCTGTAAATCCAAATAGAGAGATTATATTCAAACAACCCTCTAAGAAATCTGATAAAGCTGAGAAAGAAAAGCCAAAGAAAAACAAATAACTATTGTGTTTAGTTTTTATTTTCTGAATTCTATTTGTTAATCATGAAACACCTTTGTACATATCTGCTGGATGTTTTATTTTCTGCCAGATATATTTTATTCTGCTTTGTGATTGTTTTTTTTTGTTTGTATTAGTGACCTCACCCAAATAGGGGGAGATTGTTGGATCCCTAGTTTGGATTTGAGCTAGGTTCACTAATTAAGATGAGTTTGACCCACATTGTATAGTCAGGGTCAAGTCTACGAGTCCTAGAGTTTAAGCTAGTCTTTAGGTTCAACCTTCATGGATCAGCCAACAGAGGACTTTAGTAGACTCAGACTTAGAAGAATTCAGAGTTCAAAATTATCAGTTCAAAATTCTTCGAACTCAGCTTGACGATCGTCGATCTCAGATCGACGAACTCAAAAATCTTTCTCTGAGTTGAACTCGACGATATTCGAGCTCAGGTCGACGATCTTTCATTCAGACAGATTCTCAACTCGACGAACTTAGAGCGCAGAATTGGCAAGTTATTTCCAGAATGCAGTTCGCTGAGCTCAGGTCGACGAACAGGAATTCTCAGGTCGACGAACTTGAAACTCCATTCGACGAAATCTGTTAGAGAGGTCGACGAATTCTGTCCCGAGCCAGACTTAGAAGTTTTCCTTATTTCTGCCCTTATTTATTATATCATTTAACAGTAATTCTCTGAGTAATTAATGCTCATATTCTCCTGAATATAGCCGTTATTGGCAGCATTAATTATGGTCTTTATCAGGGTTAATTACTTGCTTATTTTATTGGAACAGTTGGGGAAACTCATTTAAGTTAAATATTTCAGCCGTTTCATTCTCCAGATCAGTCAGCAATTGATGCTTAGAATTCAAATTTCAGAGGAGAATTTTGACAGCAAAATATAAAAAGAGATTTTCTCTTTTCAGATGGCAATCCATGCATACACAGACCAGACAGTACTGAGAATATAGAAAAGAGACACAGAACATACAAAAGAATAACTTCTTCTTCTCTGTTCAGAAAACATTCTGTTTTCCCTTGATCTTTCTAAAGACTGAAGAAGAATAACCATCAATATCAAGAGTCTTCTTCAACTTCTCTTCCAGGAACATTCAAGAACACCAACTTTGAATCAGTCTACAAGTTCCTGGATCTTTAAAGACAAGGCTGAAGACCTACACCCTGAGCAAGGCTCCAAGCTTTCTGAACCATTCAACATTTTAGAAGGAGTCTTGACAACAGAATCCACAAATCTTCTCTGTTGTATAGAGAAAAGAAAAGACATCATCACCTCTCTCACCTACTGTAAAAAGGGTTTATTAACTCCCTTCAAAAGTTTATTCTTGGTTTTTGGGCACTTGATCAAAAGCCTAAAGGGTTGTGAGATCTCCCTGGAAATAAATCTTGTGGTGGCAGTCACCTAATCAAAAACCTGATAGTGGATTCCTACCAGGGTGGTAGAAGAGTGGATATACCCAGTTTGGGGAACCACTATAAAATTCTTGTGTTGTCTGGTTGATCATTTTCCTTTTTGTTTTGCTGTGCTGTGATAGATTAGCTTAGACTGTTTCCATTTCCTGTTACTACTATTGGTATCACCTATTTTACTCTGATAAATTTTAAAACAGCCAAAAGTTTTAATTACTCTATTCACCCCCACCTCTAGAGTAAATCAGGTTTAACCCCTATCTTTCATTGTGCTTGTTGTGATGCCGTGAACAGTGAATGAGATTATGACATTCAGTTTTGGGGCATCTCAAATTAGTGGAGTGAGATTTTGTGGATCCTCCAAGTGTGAGAGTGAGTAAATTCTCTCTGTGGTGCCCGTGTGCGATAGCGGCCGACCTCAGAGCGGGAGATTGACGGTGACGAAGAATTTCTCGCGTGATCGTCATTGACTTTGAATACGGAAAGACGCCTCTTTCCGTGGGTAACTTGTTCTTTCTCCTCCTTTCTGTGTGTCTCTATATTTTCTCTCGTAGGATAATAGATTCATTGTTGGGTATTTGCTGAATTTTGTCAGTGAATGTTACGTCGTAAACTCCAAATGGAAACGTATTTGGAGTTCACGATTTTCGTTTTGCTACGACAAGGGGAACGAAACGAAAGTTGCGAACTTCCTTTCCCGGACTTAGAATTGAACCATTTTATTAAGAAAATCCATTTTTAAACAAAATAGTGATTTGTGTTTTTCAAATATCAAAGTTGTTTAATTTCAAAGTCTGCGCAACGCCCGCTCTAATTTATTTGCAAAAATTAATTTAATCATCGCATGCATTTATGGTTTCCTAGAAAAAACCGACAGACGCGCAAACCCTACGCGTCGTCCTGCATCAATTATGCATCAGAGTCAGATTCCGAAATTTTCTAAGTTTCGAGATCCGCCCTGTGTAGAATAGGAACCCGCATACACTAGAATAGGAACACGAGATGTAGATTACTAAATTTAAGAGTATTCTTTTAAATTATTTAGATTGTGCAGACACTCACAATGATTGTATACACACGAATATTGATAAGATACTCTAGAATTTTGGGTCAAGCTACTACTGCACCTACCTATGTCTCCACAATCACATAGTCATACCATTAGAGTGAAATTCGGTGCTCGACGATGTAAGATCCGAACTCGATCTGTATATTAAATAGATATTTGTTTATCTTTAGAAGAAAAGAATTAATTATTCCCGTGATGAGAAAGAAATATATTCAGTGTCGATTCGACGTTGCAAGTATATATTTTTATGTTCGAGCTTCCCCGATTGATTTTGCGACGCTCGTTTCGTTTCGTTTAAATTATTCAATGCAATATTTGAATTAGATTTCCACTTGATGTGGCTGAAGTTGGAATAATGGAGGACCTGATCAGGGTTTCGTGCAGTTTTTGATGCTGCTGTGGGCAGCCTTTGGTGCTGCTTTGGGCAGCCTTTGGTGCGGTTAACATCAGTTCTTTTGCTCTGATTAGCTTCCCGAACTGTTGTCCATGTGTCTCTTGTTGGTTGGATTAAAATGTCAAGTTGCATAGTTGATTGATATCAGTATTGAGTTGACTTAATGTTTGTTGTATCACCGAAGTTAGTCCTTTCCTAGGCAACTCCTAAAGGTCGTAGTTGTGACCGTCTTAGGGGTCCTCTCGCATTTATTTTTGGCGCAACCCTAAAGTAAATGATTTCTTGATACTGCAGATGATGACGTCCGGCAATAGACGCGACGAGAATTCTACGAGGGATAAGGGCAAAGGAAAACTTGGGGTGAGTTCTTACTACGTTGATTACAAATATTTTGTTTTGCACTCTTTTACTCCGAGCTACTTATTTGAATGACATCGCCCCACAATTGAAATGAATATGAAAAAGATGAAATCGCTAATAGTGAGCAATAGAAACTTTGAGGGGAAATTGATATATTTAATTCCTATTTTTGAAAATGCATATGAAATGAATATGAAAAGAACATGGAATCGAAAACGCGTCGACGCATCGAAATGCTAAAGGTCAACCTTGTAGGGGGTAGAGTCACAGACTCCACCTTGTGAGGGGGGTAGAACTCTCACACCTCGTAGGAGGGGTCAAACTCCTACAAAATTTGATATAGACTTGTCCAATTTAGGAGGCATGAAAGCCTATTGCGCGTGTGAGCGCCCTAAAGTGGACATTGATGTGATGGGCCGATGGGTCCAGATATTGAAGAAAATAAGATAAACCCTCGGCATTTTAAATCAATGACTGATATGAATCCCGAACTGAATTGATTACAGAAATGATTAAGAATGAAAAGAATAAGATGAGATGTTTCTGTTTTACCTTGCCTTTCTTGCTTAGATATATGCCTATTTTGATATAGATTTGAATAATTGCTTATTACTGCTGACTTTCTTGTCTGATTGCAGTGCAGTTGAAAAGGTAAGGAACTCACTTAGTTTTCTAAACTAATTGATTGTCGATTTTTTTTCTTTTAAGGATCAGACCGCCAACATACCAGGATCCGCTAGGAGGATACCAGCGGAAGCAGATCAAAGTCAACGAGAAGACTGTTGGATAAAAAACTCTCATCTCCAAATGAGGAGAGGAATCAAATATATAGACAAATCAATATTACAAGCTAAATACAGACCAATATACAGATAATAACAATAATAATGCCAATACTCCCCCTCAAGGTGGAGCAAAGATGTCAATCATGCCCAGCTTGGAAGATAGCAAATCTGAACGCGTAGGACCAAGGGCCTTAGTGAAGGCATCAGCAAGTTGGTCGACCGAAGGAACATAGGTCGGAAGGACAGTCCCAGTACGAACGTGGTCACGAAGAAAATGAACATCCATTTCGATATGCTTGGTACGCTCATGAAGCACTGAATCCTGAGTGAGAAGGAGAGCTGACTTATTGTCACAGTAGAGAGTCGAGCCAGTGGTCAGAGATAGACCAAGTTCAGTCAGCAGCGATCGCAACCAGATTAACTCAGTGACACCGTGTGCCATGGCCCGGTATTCGGACTCAGCGGATGAGCGTGATACAATGTGTTGTTTCTTACTCCGCCATGAAACAAGATGATCCCCATGAAACACACAGAGGCCGGTAGTAGAGCGCCGATCAGTCAAAGAACCGGCAAAATCAGCATCAGTGAAGCATGAGAGACTGGAAACACTGTCAGCCCGATAGAATAGACCAAGTCCCGGGGCATGCTTGAGATAGCGAAGAACACGTCGAGCGGCCTCAAGATGAGCAGTCGTAGGAGAATGCATAAACTGACTCAGAACACCTACTGAGAAGCTGATGTCTGGCCTCGTATTTGTCAAGTATATCAGGCGGCCAACCAGACGCTGGTACTGAGAAGGGTCTGGTAGAGGATCACCAGATTCCGCATGAAGACGATGATTGGTATCCATAGGCGTACGCGCAGGACGACATCCCAGGAGACCAGAATCCCGGAGGAGATCTAAGGTGTACTTTCGCTGGGATATGGAGATGCCCTGTCGGGAGCGAGCCACTTCAATCCCAAGGAAATAACGGAGAGATCCAAGATCTTTCACCTCAAAGGCGGCCCGGAGAGTAGCTTTCACTTCAGAAATACCGGCAGAGTCATCCCCAGTAAGAATAATGTCGTCAACATAGACCAGGACAATGGCACGACGGCCATCTGTCGCGGCGCGAACAAAGCAAGTGTGATCTGCGTGACACTGAGTGAAGCCTATCTGAAGGATAACAGTGCTGAACCGGTCAAACCAGGCACGCGGAGATTGCTTCAGGCCGTACAGGGATTTGTGCAGACGACAAACCCTGCCCGAATACTCCCCCTTAAGGGCAAATCCCGGTGGAGGAGCCATATAAACCTCTTCCTGTAAGGTGCCATGAAGAAAAGCATTCTTGACGTCGAGCTGGTAGAGAGGCCATGCCCGAGAGGCGGCAAGAGAGAGCAGAAGACGAACACTAGTCAGCTTGGCCACGGGAGCAAACGTGGCACCAAACTCATCCGGAGCCTGAGTAAACCCTTAGCCACCAAACGAGCCTTGTAGCGGTCAATTGAACCATCAGCACCATATTTCACAGTATAGACCCATTTGCACCCAACGGTGCGTTTCCCAGGAGGTAGAGGAACAAGGGACCACGTCCCGGTATGACGAAGAGCAGACATCTCCTCCTCCATGGCCCGAACCCACCGCGAGTCAAGGAGAGCCTCAGCAGTCGAAGCAGGAATTCGAACCGAAGCAGCAGCGACCACAAAAGCCTGGTAAGAAGGAGAGAACCGCTGGTAGGAAACAACACTAGCCAGCGGGTGCTTAGTAACAGAGGAGTGAACACAAGCACGTTGGCCCTTGCGCAAGGCAATGGGCAAGTCATCAGAAGTAGTAGAGGGAGAAGGCTCAAGAGAAGTACCTGCAACCGGAAGGAGCAATGGATCCGGAACTGAGGGAGAAATGGGAGTAACAGCGGGTGTGGGCGCGCGGCGGCGAGTGTAAGTAAGAAGAACGGGTGGAGACGATGGAGGGGAGACGGTGGGGACGACCGGGACAGGTTGGACAATAGTAGGAGGGTCCGGGGTAGTCGAGGAAGAGACAAAGAAGGGTACTTCCTCGTGAAACGTTACATCACGAGAGTGAATGATACGACGGGAACGGGGATCAAAACAGCGATACCCCTTAGTGGTAGTCGAGTAGCCGAGGAAGAGGCAACGGACAGCCCGATCGTCGAGTTTTGTCCGGGAAGGACGCCGATCCTGGACAAAACACACACAGCCAAAGACCCGAAGAGGGATGGGAAAAACAGAGGCGGAAGGGTGGAGAAGACTATAGGGAGCAATACCGCCAAGAGGGCGGGACGGAGTGCGATTGATAAGAAAGGCCGCGGTAAGAAGAGCAGCGCTCCAGTAGGACTTAGGAACATGCATGCCCCGAAGAAGGCATCGAACAGTGTCCAACAGGTGACGGTTTTTGCGTTCGGCCACGCCATTTTGCTCGGGGGTGGCCGGACACGAAAACTGATGGAGGGTGCCTTCCGAGCAAAGAAACTCGTCAAAGGAGCGGGAGGTGTATTCGCCGCCACTGTCAGAGCGAAGAATGTGAACAGACTTGCCATGTTGTGTCTGTATCATAGTCGTAAAGTGAGTGTAAACAGATAGAACATCAGACTTACGTTTCAGAAGGTAAACCCATAAACAGCGAGAATAGTCATCAATGAAAGTGACAAAATATGAGAATCCATCAAAAGAAACAATAGGGGCCGGACCCCAAACATCAGAATGTATCAACTCAAAACAAGAAGTAGCACGACTAGTAGAAGATACATAGGTACTGCGAGTGTGTTTTGACAATTCGCAGACATCACAATAAAAAGGAAAAGAAAAAGGTACATCAGGACAAAAAGATAACATCCGAGGGGGGCTAGCATGACCGAGGCGGGCATGCCAAAGCAAACTCGATGGCGAAGCAAGAACAGCAGTGGTGGTGGTAGCAGCAGTAGGTGGAGGCAGCACCAGATGGTACATCCCATTCTTCTCAATCCCCGTACCAAAAGTCCTCCTGGATTGCAGGTCCTGAAAAACACAATGATCAGAGTAGAAAGTGACTGAGCAATTCAAAGCACGAGTAATGCTACTAACAGATAAAAGGTTGAGAGCCATGTGAGGTACATGAAGAACGGAGTCAAGAGAAAGAGAGGAAGAGAGAGAGACAGTGCCCTGGCTGAGGACATGAGTAAACGAGCCATCAGCAAGGCGCACATCCCGGTGTGAGCAAGGGGCAACCTGGCGCAGGAGGGAAGACGTACCAGTCATATGGTCGGTGGCACCAGAATCAATCACCCAGGGTGACGAACCCTGATCAACCATGGTCGCAGTGCAAGCAAACGGAGTACCTGAGGATGAAGACCGAGGAGAGGCAGAGGTAGTAGGGGAGGACTGAGATTGCTGGAACTGCTGAAACTGGGCCAATAGGTGACTGAAATCCGACGCAGTGATTCCGGAGGGACGCTCGACGGTATCAACAGACTCGGCAGCAGCAACGGTAGAGCGCGGAGCAGCACCAGACGAAGTACGATCAGAACCCCGAAGGTGTGGGTAGAGCTGATAACAACGGCTCCGGTCATGATAGAGACGCCCACAATGAGAGCAAGGGCCAGGCGGACCTGTAGAGCCACGGCCACCGGAGGAGCCACGTCCCCCAGACTGAGGAGATGACCCGCGACCACCACGGCTCCGGGAGGCAGAAGTGGGAGGACGAGAGGAAGCTGCAAGAGCCATCTGCTCAGTAGGGAGTGAGGAAGTAGTACGCGCGCCGGAGAGGCATGATTGACGCAGCAGGCGTTTTTCATGCTCAGAGATAATGGAGTAGGTCTCAAGCAGGTCGGGCAAGGGAGACATGCCCACAATCTGAGCACGTGTGGACTCAAACTCGGGGCGAAGACCCATCAAGAACTGGTAGGTCTCCCGACGCTGTCGCTGTTGTCGGATAAGGGTGACATCCTCTGGAGATTTCAGAGCACTAAGCGGCTCCAGATCGTTGAGTTCCAGAAAACGATCCTGGAGGTAGGTAAAGTACTCCTGAACAGACCGCTCCCCCTGAGTGGCGGAAGCAATATCCTGAAAGACACCAAAAATCTGGGCGTCAACACGAGTATGCCCGAAGGTGCGCTGAAGAGCAGACCAAAGTTCGGTGATGTCTTCAAATCGCATGAACTGGCCGAAGATACGAGGTTCCATCGAGCACTGAATCCAGCCAAGAACCATGAATTTCTCCGTGGACCACTTGACCAAATCATCTTTCTTGTCATCAGGAGGCTTGGGAGGTCCTCCAGTCAACCAAGAAAGTTTGTTCCGGCCGGCAAGGGCCACCTTCATCGATGTAGCCCAAGAAGAATAGTTCCGCTCATCCAGAAGAATGCTAGTGATCCTCCTCGAGAAGGATTCGTTGGTGTCTGTAGAAGCCATAAATCAACAGGAGTTCCCTCCCACAAAGGAGATCGAGGATCAAGGACAAAAGAAAACAGCGGGAAGGCCAAACTGGAACAGGGCAGACGGGAGAGGCCGATCGATGCGGGAGAGGATCACGATCGAGCGAGCGGGCGGAAGCGATGCGGGCGGAAGAGGCCGATCGAGCGGGAGAGGCCGATCGATGCGATCGATGCGGCGGAAGCGATGCGGGCCGATCCGAGCGATGCAGGAGAAGCCGATCCAGTCGATGCAGGAGAAGCCGATCGATGCAGGAGAATCCGAGCGATGCAGGAGAAGCCGATCCAGTCGCCGGGAGAGACGATCCAGTCGCGATATGCCCGAGAGGCCGGGAGATCGCGATCGACGAGCGGGATGAAGAGCGACGCCGGAGCGGAAACGAAAACCCTAGAATCCCTCTGATACCATGTTGGATAAAAAACTCTCATCTCCAAATGAGGAGAGGAATCAAATATATAGACAAATCAATATTACAAGCTAAATACAGACCAATATACAGATAATAACAATAATAACGCCAATAAAGACGTGGTTTGCCCACGGGTTAGATCTACTATAGTTTGTATTTGATGTATATAGATGTTTAGTATCTTTTCCCTGTGTCGTGGTAGACATGATGTACATTACCTAGAATAAATAAAACATTACTTATGTTTCTCTTGGTACCATTCTCGTGTTTTACTTTTTATATCTGTTGCGTTAACTTAATTGTGAAAAACCGCTCAGAATATAGATTTAAATTGTGGCGGACTTCGGGCCGTTACAATTAAGTGGTATCAGAGCTAGGTTTTTCGCAATGCGTGTGACGCAGAGAGTACCGGATAGAGAACATAAATAACTGTGATGGTAATATACTGAAATCCCTCATGTCTTGTTCCAGGAACCCCTTCAAGTATACTCGAGTCGCAGACTGCGAGAGGCTCGAGAAGATCCTGAAGGTACCAGGGCAATTATTTTTGAAGAAAGTGATAGTGGGCATCAATTTGCCCCACTGCAAATTGCAGACTTTGCCCAAGCTATCGCTAGAGCTATTAGGCTTGTCCGGGACACTCCTCCTGCAGTGCCACCAGTTGTCGGTTATGCCTCCTCCAGCACCGTAGAACCACAACAGCCTCATATATTTGATTTTGATATGAGGCAGTTTCTGGAATTAAAGCCGCCAACCTTTCATGGTGGCCTTTCTCCGATTGAAACAGAGGACTGGATTCTGCGGATTGAGACGACATTCGAGGTAATGCGGTGTCCAGCAAAAAGAAAAATGGAGTTGGTTATCTTCCTGCTGGAGGGAGAAGTAAAGCGTTGGTGGGTTAACTTGATGAAAGGAAAGTTTGCTGCTAGAGGCTTGATGACTGTCACTTGGACAGAGTTTATCCGTGAATTTACGAAATGGTTCGTGTCGAGAACCGAGAATAGGCAACTCCAGGAAAATTTTTTTGCATTTGGTGCAAGGAAACCACTCCGAACTTCAGTACAAGGCGGAATTCTCCAGCTTTGCCTATTATGCAAAGTCTACAGTGGAAATCGAGGAAGCTCGATGTCTGCGTTTTCAGGAGGGTTTGCGGGATGACATCCACACCTCTGTAGTTCTGTTTGATATTACGAATTATGCGCTCTTAGTGGAGAAATCTCGATTGGTCGAGCTGGATAATGAGAAAAAACAGAGAAGGTCAGAGATGAATAAAAGATTTAAAGAAGGTATCAATCGAGACAAATCAGGTAGATCAGGTGACACCTTGGGGAAGAAAAAGAAGCAGCAATAGCCTGCGTCCACAATTAGCACTCAAGTATCCCAGTCGACGTTCCAAATGTGGTAGGATGCATAATGGGGAATGATTGACAGGTGTCTGCTTTTATTGTCGCCATCCGGGGCATTGACGCAAAGATTGTCTGAAGCTGTATAGGGATGAAAGTTCGAGGGGAGCTCCAGCCTTACCTACGCACAAGATTTTTCATATTGGGACTTCCAAGGAAGGGGAGTCGATTGCATCTATACCCGATGAAGGGGACAGAGATGAAAGACTGGTCCAACCCCGAGCTTTCAACATCGGGCAGCAAGAGGCAAAAGCAGATGATACTATAGTGACATGTATGCTGCATGTGCATGATCAATTACTTAAAGTCCTTTTTAATACTGGTGTCAGTCATTCCTTTATTTTGGCATATATTATTGATTCGATTCGTTCACAACAATACTAAATTGCAAAACATTTAAATGTACTTATGCCGAATAATACAATTCTGATGACGCAAAAGCGAGCCGTAGTCTCACTGTCCTTTAATGATAAGCAAATTGAAGCAGATGTTGTTGTTCTGTCGTTGGTTGAATATAATGTTATCCTCGGTATGAACTGACTTTCGAATCGAGAAGCAGTAATCAACTGCAAGACAAAAGAGGTTGCATTCAAGTACCCAGATGGAAGTTTAATTGTGTATAAAGGTTTGGGTGAAGTTGCAAAAATCGTGATTTCGGCTATAAAAGCATGAAAGAAAGTACGAAAAGGCTGTGAGGCAATTTTGGTAATGATTAAAGAACCAAAACAGAGAAGAAAGAAATTACGGTTGTGCCCGTAGTGCGGGAGTACTTGGATATATTTCCAAAAGATTTGCATGGTGTGCCTCCAGCTAGAGAAATCGAATTTGAAATTAAATGGATAGGAGCTGCTCCAGTAGCTAAGGCACCGTATCGAATGACTCCTAAGGAATTGACAAAACTCAAAGTGCAATTGCAAGAACTGTTAGATAAGAATTTTATTCGGCCGAGTAATTCACGCTGGGGAGCTCCAGTTTTAGTTGTTAATGTAGAGAAAGCTCCAAACCTTGTATATACTTCTTGAATTGATAATTACAAGTATGAATACATTTATATAGGGGAAGAAGAAAGAGAGAAATCCCAAACCAAGATGTGGGACTAATACAAATAGAGAGAGAAGAGAGAAGGATGGGCCCCTAGATGAGCCCTAAAGTAGGCTTTTCTAACACTCCCCCGCAAGCTGGAGCGTACAAGTTGTAGGCACCAAGCTTGGATAAAAACTGATAGTATAGTGGCCGGGAGAGAGCTTTAGTCAGGATGTCAGCAACTTGGCTTGCAGCAGGAACATGCTCCAAATCTATCTTCTTTGCCTGTACCTTTTCTCAGATAAAGTGACAGTCAACTTCAATATGCTTTGTGCGTTCGTGAAAGACTGGATTCTTGGAAATATGGATTGCCGCTTGACTGTCACAAAATAGGGTCGTTGGTGATGAGAGACGAACACTCAAGTCTCTCAGAAGGCTCTCAAGCCAAGTTAACTCGGAAACAACAGCAGCCATAGCGCGGTACTCAGCTTCAGCAGAAGAGCAACCACATTTTGTTTCTTGCTACGCCAGGTTATGAGATGTCCACCGAAGTAGGTACAAAAACCTGTTGTGGAACGCCTATCATCAATGGACCCGGCATAGTCAGCGTCAGAGTACGCGACAAGGGATAGAGATGTGGATGGCTTGTACACAAGCCCTTGTCCTGGAGCGATCTTGAGATATCGAAGAATGCGCTCGACAGCTTGAAGGTGAGATGTCCGAGGAGCATGCATAAAACGACTTACGACTCCCATAACAAAAGAGATATCTGGTCGAGTGACCGTAAGGTAGATCAGCTTCTCAACCAAGCATGTAGAGTATTCTGGATTTGTGAGGAGCTTGTCGAAGTCAGAGCTGTGGGCTGAGAGTTTGTGATTTGCATCCATAGGAGTATCCGCAGGTTTGCATCCAGAATAACCGACATCATGAAGGAGGTCTATACAATACTTCTGTTGGGATAACACCAGACCATCAGGGCGTCGTGCAACCTCAAGCCCAAGGAAATACCGAAGGTTGCCAAGATCTTGGTCTGAAAAGTGGAATTTAACTGCTTCTTGATATGTTGTATCCCTGTAATATCGTCGCCAGTAATGAGGATATCGTCAACATAGACAAGTAGGATCACAGTTCCGGTTGACCGGTGTCGGGTGAAGAGAGAAAAATCAGCCGAGCTTCGAATAAAGCCAATATCACAGACAACCTTGCTGAATTTTTCAAACCAAGCGCGCGGGGACTGTTTGAGACCATAAATAGATTTCCGAAGATGACAGACCCGAGACTCCCCTGTGGTCTCAAACCCGGGAGGTTGGTGCATGTAAACAGTCTCCTGCAGATCTCTGTTGAGAAACGCGTTCTTAATATCCAGCTGATAAAGTGGCCAATGACGATGAACAGCCAGGGAGAGAAGAACGCGGACCGTGTTCAATTTGGCCACCGGAGAAAATGTTTCCTCATAATCAAGGCCATGTTGCTGAGTAAAACCCCGGGCCATGAGGCGGGCCTTTAGACGCTCAACGGTGCCATCCACCGCATGTTTAATAATAAAGATCCACTTGCAGCTAACACAGGATTGACCTGCAGGAAGAGGAACTAGATCCCAAGTTCGGTTAGCCCAGAGAGCCCGCATTTCATCTTCCATGGCCGCCCGCCATCCGGGGTGGTGAAGAGCCTCCTGTACAGAATTAGGGGTGGATATAGAGGATAAAGAGAGAGCACTCTGACGGAGTTCCGGAGAGAGGCGGTGAAGAGAGACAAAGTTGGTCATCGAGTGGGCAGTGGAAGCAGTTGTCGGAGCCGCAGGTTGCAAAGCATCATTAGAGCGGGGCAGCTCTCGTAGGGTAGTAGACGAGGGAGGACGTCGAGTGTACACATGAATGACTGGTGGTGTAGGTGGTTTAGGTGGGATGGGTGTGGGAAGTAGAGGTGGAATGGTGGAATTTACGGGAATAACAGGGCGCGGGAGAGGTGGCGGAGGAGGAGGGTCAATAGGTTGAGAGTAATACGGCTGATCTTCGAGGAAGGTGACATCAGCAGAAGTAACCACCTTGCGATCCGTGGGAGAAAAACAAACGTAGCCCTTCTGAGTTCGAGAATAGCCCACAAACATATATTTAGTGGCACGGGGGGCAAGTTTGTCAGTTGACGAGCCAAGATGATGAACAAAACATACGCACCCAAACACGCGTGGGGTGATGGAGAATGGAGGTTGGGAGGGAAAAAAGAGATTAAAGGGAACTGCAAAATTGAGGATAGATGAAGGCATGCGGTTAATAAGAGTGCAAGCGGTTGAAACCGCAAAATTCCAATATTGTTTTGGGACATTCATCTGAATCATAAGGGAGCGGGTGACCTCGAGCAGGTGGCGATTCTTGCGTTCAGCAACGCCATTTTGTTGGGGGGTATAGACACAGGAGGTCTGATGGATGATCCCAAACTCCGCACAGAGGTGAGAGAAGGTATGACTAGTGTATTCACGGGCATTATCAGTGCGGAGGGTTTTAATGGTTGTGGAGAACTGGTTGCGAGTTTCAAGGAAAAAGATACGGAATACACCGGGCAATTTAGAGCGGTCACGAAGGAGATACAGTCAGGTTACCCGAGAGTAGTCATCGATAAATGTGACAAAGTAACGGTATCCAAAAACACTTGTAATTTTGTAAGGGCCCCAAATATCGGAGTGAACAAGATCAAAGGGAGCAGGACGCCGAGAAGGATGTGGTGAGAACGTAGAGCGATGATATTTCTCATAGATACATGACTCACACGTGAACTCGTGGAAGGACACGTCTGAGAGAAATTTTTTTGAGGATGTGTAGAGGAGCATGACCCAAACGTCGATGCCAGTCAACTGAGCTAATAGACGACAACACCGCTGGGGGAGACGGATTAAGGATATAGAGACCATTCGACAGATGCCCTTTTCCAATGATGGTTTGCGTCTTGCGATCCTGCGCAACACACGAGTTAGAAGAAAAAATAACAGCACAATCGAGATCAGTAATGAGGCGACCAATAGAGAGAAGATTGTATGGAGAGCCCGGAACATGAAGAGCAGAGCGAAGAGTAATGAAGGGAGTGAGGTTAATATCTGCCGCACCAGAGACGGGAAGTGTGTCCCCACTAGCAACAGTAATGAACTGGGGATGCACGTCGTTCAAATATTGTGGTGGTTTCCGTGATGTAATGTGGTGAGAGGCCCCGGAATCCAAAATCCAGGATGAGCTGTGAGTAAGGCAGGAGGTACCACCATCGGAAACAGACACCACAGAGCCCGGAGGACAGCAGATCATTTTGCAAGGAATAATCTGCAACGGTCAGGGTGACAACGCACTAGCGGCAAGAAACGGCCACGACCAGCGCGGTAAGAACAGTCCGCAGCGGCGAGAAACACGCAGGCTCCGCGGTTAGGAGAAGACCGCAACAGAAGCAAACACCTGGCGAAAAGGAACCAGACCGGGCGGATAAAGACAGACTGGGCCAAGGAAACCACAGCCTTAGCGAGCCGAGAAGCGGCAACGGGGAAAAACCCCGGGGAAGGAAGTCGTCGCGAGAAGGACCAGGCCGCGGCGGGAAGGACCAGACCGCAGCGAGAAGAAGCAGGTCGCACCAAGAAGATGCAGGGCGGGAGGCCGCAGCGAGAAGGGGATCAGTCCGCGCGGTCACACCAGCGATTAGGCAGATCGCGACCAAAATGCGGAAAGGGAAGCCCGCACGGTCAGGTGGACAGCCGCGGATAGAGGTAGAGAGGAGAACTCGCACCGGTAAGGATGAGAGTCCGCAGCGGATAAGGAGGTGGTCCCCACGGGTCAGAGGAGAAGATGGCTATAAGAAGCCAGAGGAGGGTGGAACCACGGAGGAGAAGAAGAGAAGCGGAAACAAAGAGGGCAGTCCGCAGAAGCTATGCGGATAAGAGAAGGAAGTCCGCAACCGGAGCGGATAGAGTCGCAGACCGAAATGAGGCGGGTAGGCGGGAATGAGGCGAGCAGTCCGCATAAGCTAGGCTAGCAGTCCGCAGAAGCTAGGCGAGCAGGCGGGTAGAAAGGCAAAACCGCAGGCTGAGGACCGGTGGACTCTGATACCATGTAGAGAAAGCTCCAAACCTTGTATATACTTCTTGAATTGATAATTACAAGTATGAATACATTTATATAGGGGAAGAAGAAAGAGAAATCCCAAACCAAGATGTGGGACTAATACAAATAGAGAGAGGAGAGAGAAGGATGGGCCCCTAGATGGGCCCTAAAGTAGGCTTTTCTAACAGTTAAAAATAAAGATGGATCCCTCCGTCTGTGCGTCGATTATCGCGAATTGAATAAGCTGATGGTTAAAAATAAATATCCTTTGCCTCGTATTGATGATCTATTTGATTAGCTGGTAGGTGCGCGTGTATTCTCTAAAATTGATCTTTGATCAGGTTATCGCCAACTGAGAATTAAAGAAGAAGATATTTTCAAGACAGCATTTAACACCAGGTATGGGCATTTTGAATTCGTTGTAATGTTGTTTGGTCTAACGAATGCTCCTGCAGCTTTTATGGACTTGATGAATCGAGTCTTCAAAGCATTTCTCGATCAATTCGTGATCGTCTTGATCGACGATATTTTGATTTATTCAAAGTCGGAAGAAGTGTATGCCAAGCACCTGCATCTAACGTTGCAGACTTTGAGAAAGCAGCAATTATTTGCCAAATTTTCAAAGTGTGATTTTTGGTTGAAAGAAGTGGCATTTCTGGGCCACGTAATTAATGCAAAAGTCTTGTCAGTTGATCCAGCAAAAATTGAGGCAATTGTGAACTGAACTCAACTGAAATCTGTAACTGAAGTGCGAAGTTTCTTGGGTTTGGTTGGTTACTACAGAAAATTCTTTAAAGATTTTTCGAAGATAGCGCTCCCCCTGACACAATTAACTCGAAAAAATGTGTCGTTTAAATGGGAAGAAGATTGTCAGCAAGCGTTTGAAGCACTAAGAGAAATATTAACAACTGCTCTAGTGTTGGTGATGCCTGTAATATCAGATGGTTTTCAGATTTATAGTGTTGCGTCCTATAACGGATTAGGTTGCGTATTGATGCAACGCGGAAAGGTAATTGTTTTTGCTTCAAGGCAATTAGAAGATGCGGAAAAGAACTATCAGACGCATGATTTGGAATTAGTGGCGGTTGTGTTTGCGCTAAAAATTTGGCGACACTATTTATATGGTGTGTGGTTTGAAATCTTTACATAAATAAAAGTCTTAAATATATTTTTGATCAGAAAGAGATTAATTTACGACATAGGAGATGACTAGAATTCATTAAAGACTATGATCTGAACATTCAATACCATCCTGACAAAGTGAATGTGCTAGTAGACGCCTTGAGCAGGAAGAGTATAACTGCATTATCAATGATTCTGCAATATAACAAGAAACTTCTGCGCGACTTGCAAGAGATGAAAATTTGCGTAATTACAACGCAAGAAGAAAAAAGACCACAATTATTCTAAATGCAGATTCAGTATACACTCAAAGAGAGAATTCAGAAGGCAGTACCATTAGATCCATTTCTGATTGGTGTGTTGGCGAAAATGAAAAAGGGAGAAGTGAGTGCATTTGTTGAAAAAGATGCATTTTTTTTCCTGAATGACAGAATTTATGTACGTGATGCGGATAATCTACGGAAAGATATTCTTTATGAAGCACATAACACACCTTATTCAATATATCCAGGCCGAATAAACATGTATCACGGCCTGAAATAGGATTTTTGGTGGCCGAAAATGAAGCAAGATGTGACCAAGTATATTGCTCAATATCATACTTGTCAGATAGTGAAAGCTAAGCATCTAAAGCCTACTGGTTATCTCTGGTCACTCCCAATTCCTGAATGGAAATGGGATGACGTCACAATGGATTTTGTATTCGGTTTATCTCGCAGTAAAGCAGGGAATGATGGAATCTGGGTAAATATTGATCGTTTGACGAAAAGTATCAACTTTATTCCAATCAAACAAGGTGGACCGACTGAAAAGTTAGTGGAATTGTATGTGAATACAATCGTGAATTTGCATGGAATCCCGCGGACTATCGTATCAGATCAAGATGAGTGATTTACCTCAGATTTATGGAGGAGGGTGAATAAAAGGCTGGAACAAGACTTTTGTACAGTACAACTTTCCACCCCCAAACAGACGGTCAATCCGAACGTACTATTCAGATGCTTGAAGATTTACTACGAATGGTAGTTTTGGATTTGAAATGTTCATGAGAAAAATACTTGTCGTTGGCCGAATTTGCGTATAATAATAGCTACCAATCGACGATACAAATGTCTCCATTTGAAGCGTTATATGGAAGGCGATGCCGAACTCCTTGAGCCGGGCAGAAGATGGAGAGAAGAAGTTATTTCCGAAAAAGGAAACAGATAAAATTGAAGAAAAAATTCGTATTATTCAGCAAAAAATGAAAATTGCACAAGACCGACAACAGCAAAATTATAATGTCCGACATCGTCTGGTGGAATTTAATGTTGGCGATCAAGTGTGCTTGAAAATTAAACATTTTAAAGGTGTTTCTCGGTTGCGACGTATCGGAAAGCTGAGTCCGAGGTTTGTTGGTTTGTTTCCAATTATCGAGCGTATTGGCGAAGTGGCGTATCGCCTAGCTCTACCTGTTGAATTACAGAAGTTACGTGATGTTTTTCATGTATCTGCGCTTCGACGATATATTCCGGATCCTGATCTAATGATTCCTGCCAGTGACGTACAAATATAAGCTGATTTGTCGAGTCCGACTGAACCTTATCAGATTGTGATCGACAAAGCAAAACTCTTCGGAACCGCGATGTGAATTTTATCAAAGTCTGGTGGAGAGGTCACCCCGCCAAGGGTGCTTCTTGTGAACAAAAAGATTTGAGGATGAACTTGTTTCCTTCTTTCTGAACAAAGATGAAGAATGAATTTTCGAGGACGAAAATTCTGATAAGGAGGGTAGAATCTGTAAAATCCGAACTCGATCTGTATATTAAATAAATATTTGTTTATCTTTAGAAGAAAAGAATTAATTATTCCCCTGTGATGAGAAAGAAATAAATTCAGTGTCGATTTGACATCGCAAGTATATATATTTATGTTCGATCTTCTCCGATTGATTTTGCGACGCTCATTTCGTTTCGTTTAAATTATTCAATGCAATATTTAAATTAGATTTCCACTTGATGTGGCTGAAGTTGGAATAATGAAGGACCTGATCGGGGTTCCTTGTGTGTTGGTTGGCTGTGGTCAACTTGGCTGGAGCACTTGTGCTGAGAGGAGTGTGGGCTAGTTAGTTTTTTGTTTGACCGGTCTCATACATATATTTTAATACAGGATCAAATTAAGCAGTGGTCTTTCTAATATTCTATCTACCAGTCCCGATCCTTAGCTCATTTCTTACCTCTTGGAGCTTCCGCCTGCTGGTTTCTGCGTAGGGTTTCCATGCTCCTCCTTTTTGCTTATTCTTGTTGTTTGGTTACTGCCGCTGCTTCTTTGATGCTGCTGTCGCTGATCTCTTGAACAGTCGCTGCTTTACGTGGCTGGAAATTTAGGCTTGGCCAGCAGTTTTGGGCTGTACCTCCACCGTGAGCTTCTTTTTCCCTTCCTCTCCATATGCTTGCTGAACTAGGATTTACTAGAGTAGGGCTTTCAGATTTGGGGGCTTTCTATGATTTCTGGCTAGGGCTTCCTTGATTTGGGCTTGGATGTGTAGGTTGATGCCCATTTCTATTTCTTTTACTATGATGTTGGCTGATTGGCCTTGATTCACCAAGGAATTTTTGGGGATTCTTTTATGCTTCTGTGTGTCGACTATTGTATATTTGTTGATCTTGAGGGGCTGCTTTTGGGCTCTTGTAAGTGTTGTTTCGATGAGGGAAATTAGTGGGATCGCTGCACCTTTTGCTGGCTGGGTATGTGTGCTGGCCAGTTGTTGTTAGAGGGGATATGATAGCAGCTTTTGATGCTGCTGTTAGCAGCCTTTGGTGTTGCTGTGGACAACCTTTGGTGTGGCTAACAGCAGCTCTTTTGCTGCGATTGGCTGCCCGAAGTGTTTTCCTTGTGTCTCTTGTTGGTTGGATTAAAATGTCAAGTTGCATAGTTGATTGATATCAGTATTGAGTTGACTTAATGTTTGTTGTGTCTCTGAAGTTAGTCATTCCCTAGGCAACTCCTAGAGGTCGTAGTTGTGACCGTCTTAGGAGTCCACTCGCATTTATTTTCAGCGCAACCCTAAAACAAATGATTTCTTGATACTGCGGAGGATGATGTCCGGACGATATATGCGACGAGAATCCTACGAGGGACAAGGGCAAAGGAAAACCTGGGATGAGTCCTTACTGCATTGATTACGAATATTTGTTTTGCACTTTTTTACTTCGGGCTACTTATTTGAGTGACATCGCCCCACAATTGAAATGAATATGAAAAAGATGAAGTTGCTATTAGCGAGCAATAGAAACTCTGAGGGGAAATTGATATATTTAATTCCTATTTTTTGAAAATGCATATGAAATGAATATGAAAAGAACTTGGAAACGAAAACGTGTCGACGCATCAAAATGCTAAAGGTCAGCCTTGTAGGGGGTAGAGCCACAGACTCCACCTTGTCAGGGGGGTTGAACTCTCACACCTCGTAGGAGGGATCGAACTCATACAGAATTTGACATAGACTTGTTAAATTTAGGAGACGTGAAATCCTATTGCGCGTGTGAGCGCCTTAAAGCGGACATTGATGTGATGGGCCAACGGTCCAGATATTGAAGAAAATAAGATAGACCCTCAGCATTTCGAATCAACGACTGATATGAACCCCGAACTGAATTGATTACAGAAATGATTAAGAATGAAAAGAGTAAGATGGGATATTTCTTTTTTATCTTGTCTTTCTTGCTTAGATATATGCCTATTTTGATATTGATTTGAATAACTGCTTATTACTGCTGACTTTCTTGTCTTATTGTGAGGCGATGCCAGACAAAGTTGCTTTTTGATGCAGGACGAATCCTATAAGCCGCATTGACTCTTACCTAGCTTGCACTAGGAGGATGACTATCTTCATTCGCGAGGAGATGATTTCTTCAAAGCCGGGAAGAACTATGAAGATCAACCCTACTTTTTTGAACATGAGTTTCTAGGCCCGTTCAGAATTGATTTGTCACTTGCCATATTTGACATTGCAGGATGAATAACCAGAGATTGTATTTGACATTGCCACCTGCCATATTTGAGTTTCTAGACCCGTTCAGAATTGTTCTTTTATTTATTTTCTTGTTGACTATTTTACGGTTTAGGCAAATTCTACGAGCGGATTATCATAGCTATCATAAAGTTTGCCCTAGTTATCTTTTCTCTTTTTATATGTTAGCATAAGGAGGATGAAGGCTTCAAAGGCTGAGGTGTATGAACCGATTAGTCGCTTCTTTCGGTGCGAAAGTCGAGGGAACCTCCTTGTCATGAAGCTAACCCCTCCGCCACCTTTTCCCTGTTCGCCATCATTGGAACTCTTCAAGCACCCGTTTGCAAACTGCCCCTACCCTTGCTGCTGTTGCCACCCATACTTCCATTACCAGATGGGAAACCATCCCAGTCCCTGAGTCTACCACCTACTGCCACCATTTCCTCCATTCTCTACTCCCACAATTACCACCACCCCCTTGCTAGGAACCTATGTGTCGGCATCCCCATATGCTCCCAACAACATCCCACCTGCTTCGAACCCCTGGTCTTCAACATACAACAACCCTGTTCCCCCTTCCAGTGGTATATCTTCTTCTGCCGCTTCCCAGGCCAGCAAATCCCCACATAGCAGCATGCACTCTCCTATATCTTGTCTTCTTGCAATCCAAAGTCTCCATCTTTCATCATTACCTCTGACTTTGTTGAAATTCCTTGGTTCTCCATCATCCCCTTGGGTCTCCAATGCTCATGTGAGTACCCTTATGTAGATCATTTATTTATATTGTATGGATGCCTATGTGATATGATACTTCCCACGTTTGGATTATGTACATTTTCTTCTCCCCGATTTATTTTAAGCTTTCTCTATCATGTGCAAATCTTGCTTAAATTGCCTAATTTGAATTAATTGTGATCTTGTTTGATTGTTCGCGAAATTTAACTTATAATTATTTGATTGATTGTAGATTGCATTTCCTATAGGGTCGGGATTAGGTTTATAGCTTGAATTAGGTCTTGTATAGATTCGTCCTGCATCAGTTTTTGTTTTGAAAGGACCAAAATTTTTATTGTTTGTGGTGAATGTTCATCTTGTATGTTCTGAAACTGAAATATGTCATTTTGACTATCAAGATATTTCTAAAGCGACTAATCATTTGCACTTATTTTTCATCTCATTAATGCATAGTTTTTTTTTCAGGTTTCACCTCTGCACTATTTCTGGATATCATGATCGTCCAATATTTTCAGTCAATTGGTCAAGGTGAATTTCGTTGTCATATCTGCTACTTATAAACAGTGCTATGTTTGCATCTGATGGAATACAACATGTAGTGAAGTATTTTAGTTATCTTACACATTCCAAAATCATTGTAGCACTGTTATTGACCAGTTAAGGTTTGTTTTGAGCCTTTTTGTTTGATTGATATTTACATCTTATCTTATGCTGTTTCTATTTCTTCTTTATTTGGTTCAGTGGTTCCATCAAATAGTTTTTTATTTATTAAATTTGGTTTTTAATTTCACATAATATAAGCTAACCAAGTTTAATGTGTTTCCTGTTTGGCCTTATTTTCTTTAATTGCTCTTTGGTACACAATATGAGTTTATATGGATTATTTTTTGGCGTAACTATTTATCTCCGACATACAAGATTAATTATCACTTGTCTTCCAATTTGAAAGCTCATGCAGAATAGTTTTTCAAAGAAATCATGTTTTTCATTATATCCACTGTAGCTCTATTATGTAATGCGAGGACAGATTTTAATCAATAACTGATCAGAAATTTTAGCTCTCTTCATTGCATTTATAATTATCAGCAAACTTCTTTTTTATTATTTTTACTATTTATTTTTGAAAGGTGAGAATTAAAAGGTTGAGTGGGAAACTTTGGCATCAGATATGGTTATGTGCTTATACTGTTAAACTTTTCATGCCTTAATCAAAATAAATTCATTTAAATAAGTGGATTAATGTATTTTCCTTTCATTTGTCATTATTGCAGAAATGGTATTATCGCCAGTGGAGCAGCTGATGATGCTATTTGCCTATTTCATGAGCAAAACAATGATTTGGTATTTTTACTTCCCCTTCAATTCAGATAAAGTGTCTTGGAGGAATTGCCTTTCTTGCTTTTGACTGCATATCCTTTATAGTGTTTAGGACATCCCTATAGTTCTACCTGTGTTACATATAACATCTTCCCCTATGGTTTACTGTGCTGGATTCACCTTCTTATGTTTTAATAATAAAGTTAAAAGCCGTGCTCTATGAAGCACCGACACTTCAAAATGTCTAGCGTGTCGGTGTCGGAGAGTCCGACACTCGTCCGACTCTCTGACACTCTCCGACACTCTCCGACACTCGAGTCGGAAATCCGACACTCGAGTCGGAAATCCGACACACTGGCTCACGCGGGACTCGCGTGTCCCGCTTAATCGGACACGCGTGTCCCTAAGTTAGCTACTCATAATGAGGCGGGTGGTAATTTATCTTGAAAGTGTCTTTACCCTTTTCTAGCATTTCAAGTAGTGAAAGTGGATCTACTAGTGACGTAGATATTTTCTCTAGAAAAAGGAAGATTGAAAGTGGGGAAAAAAGTTTGCATGTGAATCCATTATTTTTTCTGATGATATATATTGGTAATGTGTTAATGTTCTATCATTTTTTGATCATTTGTTAAGTTTTGCATTTGAATATTTGATGAGTAATATTTAAACATGACTTAACTTATTTAAATATTTGTTAATTGTTAATTTTTTTATTTTTGTTAAATGTTTTAGGATTTTCATAATTATAAAAAATGAATATTTAATATACGTGTCCTGGCATGTCGGAATATGATATTTTTTTTAGAATTGACGAGTCGCGTGTCATGTCGTGTCGTCGTGTCGGTGCAACATATGCCGTGCTTGAATCGGTAAAATGATAATATTAAGTTGGATACCCTAATACAAGAGACTAACGAGCATATATAAGGAGACACACACGTGACATATCACGTGTGATACAAAACAACGTAAAACGCATATTATATATGTTCAACTCTCTCCCTTAAGTTGAGAATATATATCAATCCTTCCTAACTTGGAAGTATTGTCAGAAAAATGGTCATAACTTAGCCATTTGATGAAGTTGTCGGCAAGTTGATCTTGAGAATTCATAAAGAGTGTACAGATGTATCCCTTGTCGAGGTGATCTTTAATGAAATGTGTTATGCATGCGCGCGCAACATCTTATTTGTATTTTGCATCTTTAATGTATAGAGCATTAGGATAAAATGTATGTGAGCCCCATCTCTATATAAGGAGGTGGCTTGAGAGTTTTAGTTATTTTTGAGATTTTAGGGTTTGAGATCTCTCTTGAGAGAGGAACTTCAAGGAGGAACTAGCCTCCTGAGGTCATGCACGAGTATTCTTCATGATTGTATCCAATTTTCTTATTCTATTGCAATCATTTTTTGTGTCTGTATCATTGGTACGGCTTGCCGACCCCGTCTACTATTTCGCTAACCGCCGGGAACGTTCTTCCAACACGAGATTCGTCCCTCGGCACATTTATTATTCATTCTGCACGGAACTTGTCCCGCCGCACTCGCTCGTGCTTGTCCAGCACCGCCTCTCCGCTCTTCTCGTCCCTCTTCGCGACCTCCTGGAATCGCTTGTGTTCGTCCATCCGCGCCACTATGCGCATCCAATGCCTCTTTGCGACCCCTCGGCCCGTTGCTTCTTCCCAACAACTCATCTCGCAAATTTCTTCTTGTCTGCAGCTCTTCCCGCATCCTTCGACTGACTGTGCCTCTTCCTGCACTGTATACTAGTGCCAGTCGTGGACTCAATTACTGTCTCTCCTTAAGCAACTTCTGATTCAGCCTACAGTTTTCGATTCCGTTTGCTTGCCTGATTCGTCTGCCCTGTGTCTTCCCCCACAACTCCGTCCAAGCTCGACAAGCAGTGCTCCAACACATCTGCTGCACCTCCTGCTTCCACGCACGACCTTCCGATGTGGGCTTCTCCCATTGTTACGCATCCTTTCTTATGGCAAAGGCCCGTCACTCGATGGATTCCTCTGTGGAGGGCCTCCAACATGCCCTCACCGCCAAAAACTCGCTCCTCAAGGCCCAAGCTGAGCAGTTCACTTCGATTATGACCATGCTCCACAACTTGCAACCTGGCCAGCACTCTGGGCCTAACGCCGCCTCTGCCTTGGGATCCACCAGCATATTGTCCCCCAAAGAACCAACTTTGGCGGGATTGCCTCCTCCGCATCTCCCCCGCACCGGCATTCCCACATTCAATGTGATTAACCTCCTGGGTTGGATTGCCTACGTTGAGTAGTATTTTGACTTTCACCAGACTCATCGGGCGTAAAATGATAAGATGTTGCAAGAAGAAGAGAGATCTAGGGAGAGATTTAGAGGGAAAAGAAGAGGAATTAGGGTTAGGGAGAGAGGAAGAGGAAGTACCTTGGAATAATCGTTCATACCATCCAAAGGGAGCCCCGGGTTTATTAATACCTGGGGCTCAAGGGGGCCGGCCGGCCCCCCCACTTGGGGACTGAACCGGGTCGGTTCAGTCCCCCCTTGGCGCCTTCATAGGTTGGGGGCTGAACCGGATGGTTCAGCCCCGTTGTTTGGCCTCCGTTCTTTTGGTCGCCGAGTGTACGTCTGCCCTTGAAATTGTAGCGGATGTGGCGGAATAACATTCCCTCCCCCTTCAAGCACCAACTTGTCCTCAAGTGGGAAATCCGGAAACGCCTCGCGAAAGTCCAAGAAGTCAACCCAAGAATTATGTTCGGCGGTCATGTGCGCCCATTTGACGAGTAGCTCGAGCCGGTACTCGGCACCCCGCCGCTTTCATTTGGTCAACAGAATCGCCTCAGGGAAAGGCCGCAATTCGCCGCCGCTAGTAGCCTCTGGAAGAGTAGGGCAGGTTGGAGTGGAGTTCCCGAGCTTCTTCTTCAGTAAAGATACATGGAACGTTGGATGGATGCGAGAACCCTCCGGAAGAGCAAGAGTATAAGCCACGGGCCCCACCCGGCGGAGGATGCGGAACGGGCCATAATATTTCGGTGCCAGCTTCTGGTTGGTCCGCCGAGAGACCGATAATTGCCGATATGGTTGGAGTTTAAGGAAGACCTCATCGCCCACCGCAAACTCCCGCTCGGTACGATGTTTGTCGGCCTGAATCTTCATGCGATCTTGGGCGATGCGTAAATTCTCCCGGAGTAGCGATAAAGTCCGGTCGCGATCCTGTAACATCCGGTCGACCGCGGGCAGAGCGGTGCTGGCTGGCTCATAAGAACTCAAAGTAGGCGGGGGGCGGCCGTAGACCACCTCAAACGGAGTGAGCTTGCTGGCCGAATGGAAAGATGTATTGTAGCAGTACTCCGCCCAATGGAGCCACCGAGTCCAGGAGCGTGGCTCATCCATGACAAAACACCGCAAATAAGTTTCAACCCCACGGTTGAGGACCTCCGTCTGCCCGTCTGTCTGCGGGTGATGGGTCGTGCTCATGCGGAGGGAAGTCCCCTGTAGCCGAAACAGCTCCCGCCAAAAATTGCCCACAAAGACGGGGTCTCTGTCTGTCTGATATGATAGCGCTAGGAATTCCGTGAAGTCTCACAATCTCCTTGGTAAAAACATCAGCAACTGTTGCTCCTGTGTACGGATGGCTCATAGCGATGAAGTGCCCGTATTTGGACAACTTGTCAACCACGACCAAGATGACGGATTTGCCCTGAGATTTGGGCAGACCGTCAATGAAGTCCATAGAGACAGTGTCCCAAATCTGACGGGGGATCTCCAACGGTGTCAGTAGCCCGGCGGGAGAGGTAGTCTCGTACTTCTGTCGCTGGCAGATCTCGCATTCACGTACAAACCGCTGAACATCTCGTCGCACCCCTTTCCAAAAAACATTCGCCCTGACCCATTGTAAAGTACGCAGGATGCCGGCGTGTCCGCCGGTAAGTGAGGCGTGAAACTCCTGCATCATGACCGTCCACCAGGCCGACGTGGCAGGGAGGACTAGCCGGCCCTGATGGTAAAGTCAGTCTCCCTGCAAGTGATAGCCGGCCTCAGTAGGCTCCCCCTGTCGCAGTGCTTCAATGATGGCTCGCAGGTCCGAATCATGCTGGACTTCTGCCTGTATCTCGTCCAGTGACTCAATCACTGGTCCTGAAATATGGGACAAGGAACTCTCTGGTAGGAGGGAGAGTGCATCAGCCACCACATTTTCCTTCCCCTGCTTATACACAATCTCATAATCGTATCCCAACAGCTTTGTCAGCCACTTCTGCTGCAACGGTGAGGCTAATCTCTGCTCCAGAAAATGTTTCAGGCTCTGGTGATCTGTACGGATCTGGAAGTGTCGTCCCAAAAGTTAGGGCTGCCACAAGGCGACCGCATGCAGGATGGCTAACATTTCCTTCTCATACGTCGAAAGGCCCAATGTCTGGGGTGCCAACGCCTTGCTGAAGTAGGCCAAAGGTCGGCCCTCCTGTATCAACACAGCTCCAATACCGACCCCCGAAGCATCGGCCTCCACTACGAACGTCTTAGAGAAATCTGGAAGCGCCAGAACCGGGGTAGTAGTCATAGCCGCCTTCAGAGACTGGAAGGCGACCTCTGCCTCTGGACTCCAGTGAAAAGCGTCTTTCTGCAACAGCTGAGTGAGGGGGCGGGCTATCTTGCCATAATCCTTCACGAACCGCCGATAGTACCCCGTCAGCCCGAGGAAACCCCTCAAAGCTCGGACCGTCGTGGGAGGTGGCCAATCTACCATGCTCGCGATCTTCTTTGGGTCAGCTTGTACCCCGTGTGCTGACACCATGTGTCCCAAGTACTCAACCTCCGGCTGTCCAAATGAACACTTGGACCGCTTGGCGTACAGCTTGTGATCTCGCAATATGGTGAGGACGGTGCGGACATGCTCCAAGTGATCCTCCTAACTCCTGCTATAGATAAGTATATCGTCAAAGAAAACTAGCACATACCTTCGAAGAAGAGGACGGAATATCTCATTCATGACTGCCTGGAAGGTCGAGGGTGCGTTGGCCAACCCAAATGGCATCACCAAGAACTCGTAGTGACCATCGTGGGTACGGAAGGCCGTCTTGTGGACGTCTTCCTCCTTCATGCGAATTTGATGGTAACCGGACCGGAGATCCAATTTGGTGAATAAGTGTGCTCCGTGTAGCTCATCCAGCAACTCCTCGATCATAGGAATGAGAAATTTGTCCTTGATGGTGGAACTGTTAAGCCCCCGGTAATCCACGCAAAATCTCCACGAACCGTCTTTCTTCTTCACCAGTATGATCGGGGAGGAGAAAGCACTAGTACTGGGACGTATAATACCGGAAGTCAGCATCTCGCGCACGCTGCGCTCAATCTCAATCTTCTAAATATGAGGATAGCGGTAAGGCCGGATGTTGGTGGGGTCCGTCCCAACTTTCAACTGGATCTGATGGTCCCGAAAGCGGGACGGTGGAAGGGAGCATGGCTCCTGGAAAACATCATCGTACTGTCCCAAAAGTGCTTGTATCTGCTCTGGCTCCGCGCTAGCCTCCGAGTCCATGGGTGTCACCCCCAGAATCATGGCTACTGTCCCGCCTTGCTCCTCCAGTCTCTGCAAACCCCTGAATGAGACCTCCTTGAGTGGAGATGTCCTGATGCCTTACAAACAGTGGTCCTTGCCCTGCTGAGTAAACTCCAACGTCATCCTGTCCCAATCCGTGGTCACCCGCCGTAACTGTCGGAGCCACTGCACTCCCAAGACCATATCCGAGCCTCGAATGGGTAGAAGGTAGACGTCGGTGTGGCAGATGTACCCCGACATCCGTAGCTCGGCCCCCTTCAGGACTCCTTCGCATCGTAACTTGCTCCTATCTGCAACCATGACCTGGAAGGCGGCCTCCCGATCAATCGGAATTCCTGTCTTGAGAGCCACCTCGGGGTCAATGAAATTGTGGGTGCTCCCACTATCAACTAGTATAGTCACCCGCTCCTGGCCAATTGCCCCTGCGATCCGTAAAGTGAAGGGAGTTGTGCACCCTGCCATCGCCTGAAGAGATATTCCAAACTCCGTAAGATCCAGATCATCCTCAACTGAGTCACCAGTAGTGTCTTCTTCGCCGTCCTCGTTCCGTAGCATGAAGACTTGGACCTTCTGACACCGATGCCCTGGAACGAATTTCTCATCACACTTGAAGCACAACCCCTTGTCCTTTCTGGCCTGCAGCTCCTGCCACGACAACTTCGTCACAGTGGGACGGCCCCCGGCCGGTGGTTCCTTCCTGGTTACGTCCGTCACTGTGGGTGCCCGTCCTGTCGTTCGAGTCTTCTGCCGATTGTACCGCTCCTCTTGTATCCTGGCCAGGCTGATGGCATGACTCAGACTGCGTGGCATGTACGCGTGGACCTTCGTCTCTCAAATGGTCCTTCAGCCTGGATACGAAATAGCTCAGCATTGTCCTCTCTTCCCAATTGACCCGATTGGCCAACCGTTTGAATTCTGTCCGGTACTCTGTGACTGATCCTTTCTGCCGCAGCTTCTGTAACATAGCCTCCACATCTTCATACTCTAAAAGCCCGAAACGAGCCGAGAAGGACTCCACAAACTCCTCCCACGGTGCGTAATTGCGTCCCCTCAGGAACCACTTGGTCCACTGGAAGGTGTCCTCCTCCAGGTGGAAAGACGCCAACTGGACCCACTGCCCCTCCGGAATCTCTTGGTACTTGAAGAAAAGCTCAGCTTTCTGGATCCACTCTAGGGCGTCGCCGCCCTTGAATTTAGGGAAGTTCATACGCGTCAATTTGGGCTGCATGTATGGTCGGGGTTCTGCATGTGCTGGTTGGTAAGGTTGTGCTGGGGCCGCTGCGGGCCCAGGTCGCCCCCGGTCCATGTCGTAGCCTCCTTGCTGCCCTCCACCCCATGGGTTGCCATTTCCGTAGTCCGCCGGTCCTCCGAAGAGCGGAGGTATCGGTAGGATGCCCGCCACTCCTCCGATTGGAACCGCATTCGCTCCCGTTGGTCGAAAAGGGGCCACTCCTTGCCCCGGACCCCGCCAAGAGGGACCAGCCTGCATCCCGGGCCCGTTCCAGGCGTTCTGGGCGCCGATCGGCCCGCACGGTGCCGCTGGGCCTTCCGGCGGTCTCCAGCCGCCTGGCCGGCGGTAGCCGGCCTCCACCGGCCCTCCGATGCTCCCTCCAGGACCCCCGTACCCCTCCTGGGCCGATCCCGCCGCACGGAAGGCGTACGCGCCGTTTCGCGTATTATCGGCTTCCGCCGATCCCGCAACCGAGAAGCCGGCCCCCGTAGAGCCCGATCCGGCCCCCTGCTGCACTCCACTTCCGATTCCAGTGCCATTCTGTGCCAGAGGATGGTAGGATGCCTCCGTTTCCGATCCTTCCACCGCGGGATTTTTTCCTTTCAGATTTTGTGCAAGTAGGGCTTTGATCTCCTCCATGCTCGCATCCAAGCGATCCTCTAGGGTTTTTTGAGAGGATTTCACTTGTTCTTCGAGCGCCGTCATCGTGTCCGACAACCCTACATAGTTCTCCTCGAGGGATGCAAGTCGCGCGGTTTCGGCTTCGGAGCGAGTCACCATCGTCGCAGGATGTTGCTCTGATACCAAATGATAAGATGTTGCAAGAAGAAGAGAGATCTAGGGAGAGATTTAGAGGGAAAAGAAGAGGAATTAGGGTTAGGGAGAGAGGAAGAGGAAGTACCTTGGAATAATCGTTCATACCATCCAAAGGGAGCCCCGGGTTTATTAATACCTGGGGCTCAAGGGGGCCGGCCGGCCCCCCCACTTGGGGACTGAACCGGGTCGGTTCAGTCCCCCCTTGGCGCCTTCATAGGTTGGGGGCTGAACCGGATGGTTCAGCCCCGTTGTTTGGCCTCCGTTCTTTTGGTCGCCGAGTGTACGTCTGCCCTTGAAATTGTAGCGGATGTGGCGGCATAACATAAAAGGTCTCCACAACTCTTATCAGCATGGAAGGGTCCGCCCTCTTTTGGGTCCGCTGGCTCCGTCAATCCTCTCCTGACCACACCTGGACAACTCTCATATCCGAGCTCACCTCCTCACCCTCCATCCGTCTACCGTCAACAAAGCTATGGATCTCTCCCTACTCGTGGATGCCGAATTCCTGGCAACGTCTGGGGACCCTCCTTCTAAACCTCCTTACCAATCATACTTTGCCCCCCTACGTCTTAACCACTGCCAAATTCACTACCTCGCCCAATCATTATGGCTCCACACAACAACCATCCTATTCCTACTCACCGTCTTACCAACCAAGAGTATCATGACTTGTGGAGTAAGAGTCTCTGCTTCTTTTGCAAGCAACCATACTCTCCTACTCATGATTGTTTTATCAAGGAGTTCCGCGCCCTCTTTGATGATGATGGGGAGGATATAGGCGTATATTTCCGGGGTTGTTGTGGATTATTACTCACAGAGATTTCTATTATTTTATCGACAAAAATTGTGTTTGGTTTTAGAAAAAAAATAGCGATTATACAATTTAAAATTTGATAATTTAAAGGAGTAGCACTTAATTTTGAATCCATTTGAAATAAAAATAAAATAACAAAATAAATGATTTACAAGCTTTCAAATAAACGACTTTGACCTTGGAGGTTCCTATATAATATGATAACACCTCGCTAGAGTAATAATAACACCTAAATTTAGGTTAATACACCGATATTTGTTTCTACAAAAGACACCCCAAAAGTTTGCTTTAAGAGGTGAATTCCACTATTGGATTTGACTTTAATCCGGAAGATTTATGTCATCCTCTCTCAAGGAGTGCATGCTACTCCTTTTACCCTTAAGTGTTCTCCTCGTATGCACGGAACTCTCGGCCAACTAGAATACGGATCATCGATTGACCGACATATGTCGACGATATGCAATCAAAACAATTAAAATCAAAGGTAAGTCGAATTATTTATTAAAGAGAGCTTGCAAATACATAAAGTCAAAACATGATTATTTTATTCCAAAGTTCATTGTAATTAAGTACTAAATTGAGTTTAGTTACTCTTCATGATAGGAATACAAGAAGTGATAGGGAGAGACATGATTATAAAAAGTCTAAGGAAAAAAACGGGTAACTAATGATGAAAAGACTAGAAAGTAAAAGCTTACAAATTAGAAGAACTATGATAAAACAAGCTCAAAAAGGAAAATACAGTAGAATGAAGTGGAATCAGCTCTCAAAATTCAATCCTCAACTCCTGGAGATCACCGGCTTTTATAAATAAAAAAATTTTGAAGCACACGCCCCAAGGTCACAATCTAACCTAGGGCATGTATCTGGAGAAAAACTGCCAAAAATAACCCAAGAAACGCAGGGAGTGAGTGTCATTTATCGTCATAATTTGGTTGAACACGCCCTTGGTCACGCCCTGACCAAGGGCGTGTGAATGTGCGAGATGAAATGGCCATGGTCAGGGGGTGAATGATAGTTGTTTTGCTATTAATGTAAAGGTCATGCTCTGATCGAGGGTGTATAAATTTAAAACTGAGTTGGCTGGGAATATGGCTTGCTGGATGGCTGTGATCTGTAATCATGCCCTGACCAACGGTGTGTAACTTGAATTTTGCACAATAATGCTCCAAATCATCCTGTCAAGCCCTTCTGATTGAATATGAAAATACTCATCTCTTGACACCTGAAAACACAAAATAAAGTAAAATTGGGTTAAAATTAAATAAAATATTAGTAAAATTGCTAATATATAAATCCAAACTATATTAAATATATAAAAATATAATTTTTATTATCACTATCCACTTCAACATGTTTGGTGCAATCACCTTGAACTGGATTGTGAGCAATATTGATCACAAGTTTGTTGTCGCAATAGAGAAGCCCCAAATCCTGAAGAATTGATTTCAACCACAATCCTCCATGTACGCCTTGTGTCATACCCCTATATTTCGCTTCCGAACTCGATCGTGCAACAACATTTTATTTCTTGCTCTTCCAAGATACAAGATTTTTACCCACAAAAGTGCAATATCTGGTAGTAGATTTCCGATCATCTTGACTGCCAACCCTATCATGATCCGTAAAAACTTCAATCTTCAAGGGTTGATTTGTAGAGAACAGGATCTCACATCCTAGAGACTTCTTGAGGTACCTTAATACCCGATAAATAATTTTTTTTTGAAATACACGCCCCAAGGTCACAATCTAACCTAGGGCATGTATCTGGAGAAACGCAGGGAGTGAGTATCATTTTTCTTCATAATTTTGTTGAACACGCCCTGACCAAGGGCGTGTAAATGTGCAAGATGAAATGGCCATGGTCAGGGGGTGATTGATAGTTGTTTTGCTATTAATGTAGGTCACGCTCTGATCGATGGTGTATAAATTTAAAACTGAGTTGGCTGGGAATATGGGTTGCTGGATGGCTGTGATCTGTAATCATGCCCTGACCAAGGGTGTGTAACTTGAATTTTGCACAATACTGCTCCCTTCTGATTCAATGTGAAAATACTCATCTCTTGATACCTGAAAACACAAAATAAAGTAAATTTGGCTTAAAATTATATAAAATATTAGTAAAATTGCTAATATATAAATCCAAACTATATTAAATATATATAAATATAATTGGTATTATCACTATCCACTTCAACATGTTTGGTGCAATCACCTTGAACTGGATTGTGAGCAATATTGATCACAAGTTTGTTATAGCAATAGAGAAGCCCCAAATCCCGAAGAATTGATTTCAACCACAATCCCCCATATACGCTTGTGTCATAACCCTATATTTCGCTTCCGAACTCGATCGTGCAACAACATTTTATTTCTTGCTCTTCCAAGATACAAGATTTTTACCCACAAAAGTACAATATCTGGTAATTGATTTCCGATCATCTTGACTGCCAACCCAATCATGATCCGTAAAAATTTCAATCTTCAAGGGTTGATTTGTAGAGAACAGGATCCCACATCCTAGAGTCTTCTTGAGGTACTTTAATACCCGATATGCAACACTCTGATGGAGGAGCTTGGGATCATGCATCAATTTGCTTAGGATCCCAACAACATAAGTAATATCAGGACGGATATGAGATAAGTATACACGTCAACCAATCAATCTCTAGTAGCTTTAGGAGTCATATTTATCTCTTTCAATATCTTCGTCAATTTTGTTATTCGCCTCAATGAGGGTATCTACCAGAGCACATCCAAGTATACCAGTTTCCTCTAGAAGGTCAAGAACACGCTTTTTATGAGATATGAAGGTCCCCCGACGAGACCTTGTCACTTCAATCCCCAAGAAATATTTTAGTTTTTTCAAATTATTGACTTCAAATTCCTTGCACAATTGTCCTTTCAAGTGCGTGATTTCCTCCAAATCACTTCCTGTAATGATGATGTCATCCACATATATAATGAGTAGCGATATTTTAGTTCCTCTCCTCTTGATAAAGAAAGTATGATATGTCCTTGAATATTGCCTAACAGTAACATGGTTTTATGAAACTATCCAAACTAGACTCTAGGAGATTGCTTTAGGTCATATAATGATTTCTTCAGATGACAATTTTCCATTATACCCTTCTTTGGAAAGATTAGGAAGAATACTCTTGTAGACTTCTTTTTCCAATTCACCATACAAGAAGACATTTTTAACATCTAGTTGTTGTAAGTCTCACCCAAGACATGCAACACGGGACAAGAGCACACAAATTGAATCCATCTTTGCAATGGGAGCGAAGGTTTTTTGATAGTCAATTCCTTGAGTTTGGGTGTACCCTTGAGCCATCAATCGAGCTTTGTATTGCTCCAGTCTGTCTTGATTTTGCGTAACGAAAAAATACTCAACGTGAGCCAACCTTTCTCTTTCTAGGGGTAAGTAGCGCAAGTTGCCATGTTTCATTTTTTTAAAACACGCATTTCTTCCCCTATAGTCTGTTTTCACTCCGGAATATTAATAAGCTCTTGCCAGGTCTTGGGAATCACAATAGTCAAACAAGATGAAATAAAATTTTGTGCGCGTGAGAGTGGTGATGATAAGAGATGTAATTGGTGATAAGGTGTTTGGTGCTACCAGTGTTATCTTTGAGATGAGCAATGAGAATATGGAGGTCATCATTCGAATATGGAGGTCATCATTCGAATATAGAGTAGAAACGGACACCATTATGGGTTGAACATCTAGTTCTGTTCCTTCTTGGTAGTACGAGACTTGTGAGAGTATGTATGCAATAAAGGAAACATTGTGCATGAAGGAGGAATGATATTAGGAGGAACGATAATGTGAGGAATGGGAGTAGAAAAGAGGATATCTTGAGAGATGTGTGAGGAAGCAATAGTCGGAAGAGAAAAGTCAGATGTCACGTCATCAACACTACTCATCTCACCTTATTGAAGACCAAAGTACTCATCTCACCTTATTGAAGACCAAAGTACTCACCTTATTGATAACATTCATGCTACAGAAAAAGAGACAAGTAGGAGGGTGATAACACCGATAATCTTTGGTGGAAGGAGAGTACCCCATAAAGACACACTTAAGAGAGCGAATTTTTTTTCTAATATGGAGTATGAACATGAGCAAATTAGATGGAACCAAATATACGAGGGGAGATGTGAGGAGTATAAACAAGTTGTTTATAGGATAGACGGGAAAGAGGAGTATTTTAGTGAAAAGAGCGAGAAGGAAGATGATTAATGGGGTGGGCTGCTGTTAAATCAACATCGCCCCAATAATATTTAGGAAGGTGTGTAGTAGATAACATGCAGCGAGCAACCTCGAGTAAGTGTTTATTTCTCCGTTCTGCCATTCCATTTTGAGTGGAAGTGTGGACACGAGTGGTTTAGTGAAGAATGTCGTTCTCAACAAGAAATGTGCCAAATAATCCCCAGTCTTCATACTCGCCACCATTATCACTATGAAAAAACTAAATTGCGCCACCAAACCAAGTCATAACCATTTTATGAAAATCACAAAAGCAATTAAACACTTCACTCTTCTGGTTTAGCAAATATGTTCATGAAGTACGAAAATAACAATCAATAAAGGTGACAAATCATTTATAGTCAGATAAAGATAATACAAGGGAACGACCCCAAACATCTGAGGTACTTTAGAGGGAAAGTGGATCGCAAAAGAGGGCAATGACCATAAATGGTTGTATTTTTGTTGCCCTGAACTTGTCAACACACTGAAGTACTTTAGAGGGAAAGTGGATCTTGTTAGACATACTTTGAAGAGATTTGCGACGCCTTTCCTTACACTTCAACTCATTTACAAGGTTAGAAACAATATGAGAAAAATGTTCAATTAACTTGAGTGCACATCGACCAAGTGGGTGAAGGAATTGGTGGTAAGTAAATATATAGAGTTGTCTTAGTGGTCTCTTCTTGAGCATATTGTGTGTATTTTAAACATCTTTGGTCTTTTAGTACCTATACTGAGATTGTTTGCGGTGTGAAACGACCAGTCATGTGTTATATTAATGATGTCATAGATAGAGCCAGCGACGATAAAGACGAGCGGCCTCCACTAGAATGCTTCCACTACAGGAAGACTGGTCACATCAGAAACCAGTGCCCGAAATATCTGAAAGAGCAGAACAAAAAATGGCTCAAAGGCAAGGAGAAGAAGAAGGTTTTGAAGGCGTCCACACGAGATGACTCTGCATCCGAAGGATCAAGCCACTCCAACTCTAACGATGATGAAGAGGCCAACATGTGCCTTATGAGAAAAAGTCACGATTCATCTGATGACAATTGCAGTGTCCAGAGTGATACTGAGGTATTTTTTGATACTTATGATGATCTCTATAAATTCTTCAATGAAGAGACCAACATAACCGCTCTTAGAGTAGGAGCGTGGTTGCAGGAAAATGAGAAGGGGCATTGGATGGATTTTAAGAGGGAGATGTGGCGTATTTTGGGGTTTGTTTAAGTATTATTGATCATGTGGGAGTTACAATAACACATGACTGCCTACGATGTGTTTTCCAACTGTTTCTCAAAAACAAAACATTAAAGTATGGTAATTCATCCAATAAACATGGCATTGCAGGTTACACTCGGTCTCGATGCTCGTTGCGGGTTACGCAAGTGGTCGGTACATTTTATTTGCAAGCGGGTTCCACCCATTCGAGGGTTGTCATGGGTCTGCATGGGCTTCTCCCTGTGCACGCAAAGTGGCATTGCACAATAAATCCGAAAATCAAGTTCTTGCTTAAACTACAAAAGTACATAACAGAACCAAAATTTTACTTCCTGATGCAGCACCAGAATGAGCTACTGGCAATATCAGGAACTCCATGAACCATATGCTTAGAAAGCAAGTAAATCCAGAGAAAAGTTGGAGTTTACACTATTAGAAAAATGATTTTTTGTCACGCTTTGTTTTGCCATAGGTCAAAATTTGTGGCTAATATTTAAGTATTAGCCACGGATCTTATATTGTGGCTAATAAATAAGTATTAGCCAGGATGACAAATTTGTGGCAAAAATTAAAACATTAGTCACGGTTTGTCGAATTCATGGCTAAAAGAGATACTATTAGCCACAGATTCCTAATTCGTAGCTAAAACAGAATTTAAATGCATCTGCCACTGCCAGCTGTCCTTCTGTATCCAGGACCTACTGCCAGCGGTAGTTGCTACCACCATTGTTGTAGATATCGGCCGACATGTCCGATATGTCGGCCGACATAAAGGTTTTGGGGGTAAACCGCAACGAAATCGATATGTTTGAGCAAAATAACGGTTTGTAAAATATCGGATATATATCGCCGATATATCGGGATATAACGGGTCGGGCGATATATCGGCCGACATTTTTGGGTTTTATTTTATAAAAAAAATGGCGTGTAAAAAAGGATTTCACGGTCGACGATCGCATTTTCTGCCCTAACCCTTCTCTCTCGCGACGCTGCGCCATTTTGGCGACGAATCAGCCTCTCCTCGCGACCATCGGCGGAATCGGCCTCTACCGGCCACGATCGGCCTCTCCTGGCCACGAATCAGCCTCTACCGGCGGAATCGGCCTCTCCTGGCGACGGATTGGCCTCTCCCTTCACTGTTTTCCCATCTTAGAGCTTCATCGGCCTCTACCGACGGATCGGCCTCTCCTTCACAACAATCCTTCAGGTTTGCTTTAGATTTCGTAATCTGTGGATTTTTAGTGCATTCTCTTCTTCTCTAAAGCTTTGTGAGTGTAATCCTTGCAGCTCTATTGCTCGCTGCTCTCCTTATTCTACTCCATACTTGCTGCTCTCGATTCTCCTTCGAGGTAATTAGTCCTCAATCTTTCCTCCTGGCCACGGATCAGCTCTATTGCTCGCTGCTCTCCATTTTGTTCTAGTTTTGTTTAGGGTTTTTACACTGCAGAGTCCTTTTTGTTCATTTTTTTGCTGCTCTACCTGCAATTCCTTGCTTTTATGTCTTAATAATGTGGATGTTGTGCTCTATTTTGTTGATTTTATCACATTGATCGATCATGATAACTAATGAGGCATGTTTTCAGTGGTGTTCTTTGTTCACTCATGCTAAGCTCATCCACACATGTATGAAATAATGAGGCACGTTTCAATTTATTATTTTGTTCATTCACATATTTTGTTGGTGTTTTAGAATGGATTCCTCTCAGTATTCTACAAAAGACGTAAGTGCGTCAGTTTCTGGTGGTAGAGATGCTTTTTGGGCATTTGGAGAGAAAGTGGTTGCAACGGATACAAGTAGAATTCGTTGCAATTACTGCAAGCAAGTCATAAATGGGGGCATCACTCGGTTCAAACATCATTTGGCTTGGATTAAGGGCAATGTAAAGTCATGCCCTCATGTCCCAACTGATGTCAGAGCAAAAGCCGAAGCAACCCTTGCTGCAGCACAAACAAGTAAGATGTTGAGAAGTAGTAGGTTACAGAGTAGCTTGGATGAGGTCGTTGTTGGATAGGTTGTAGAACCCGAAAGTTCACAAAGGCCATTGCTTGTAAATATGAGAAATAAAGGTCCAATGGACCAATTTATTGAGTCAGGAAGTAGTTCACAAAGCACGATTGAGAGTAAGTTTAAGAAGAAAGCCAGAGATGATGCAGCTCTATATATTGCTAGGTGGGCATATGAGATGGGTATTCCTTTCAATGCTCTATATAGCATATCCTTCCAACAAATGTTGCACGCTGTCGGTCTATGTGGCCCTGGGATGAAAGGACCAACGCCGTACGAGATGAGGGAAAAGTTCTTACAGATGGAAGTTCAGCGGACCAAGGAAATGCTAAGCAGCTTCACTCAAACATGTAGGTTGCATGAGTGTAGTATTTTGACTGATGCTTGGACAGATCACAAGGGCAGAAGCGTCATGAATATTGTTGTGCACACAGTTGCTGGAGTAGCATTTTGGTTATCGAAGAATGTATCATCATCTACACATGATGGCAAGTTCATATGTGAGTTTGTTGATGAGGCAATCAGTAGTCCGGATGGCCCAGGAGAAGCAAATATAGTACAGGTTGTGACGGATAATGCGTCCAACAATATGTCTGCATCACGATTGCTAGCGGTAAAGAGACCAAAGATTTTTTGGACTTCTTGTTCCGCTCACACCTTAAACCTTCTTCTCCAAGATATTTCGAAACTGAAGCAAATTAAAAGTGCAATCTGTATGGGCCGACAACTTACTGTATTTATATATGCTCACACCATTACTCTTGTTATGTTCAGAGAGACGACTAAAGACATGGAGTCCCATGATCTCGTTAGGTCTGGTGTGACCAGATTTGCTACAGCTTTTTTATCATTGCAGAGCCTTCAGGATAAGAGAAGACATTTGAGGGAATTGTTCACATCTGCTAAATGGGAGGCAACAAAGTTATCAAGTACCGCACATGGAAAACAAGTAATGTGTTCATCTAATATTTTTAAAATTATTTTTTGCAAATACACTGCATCGTTTTAATATTTTGTTGTTGTATGATTGTATGTAGGCCGCAACAATAACATTGAGTGCCACATTTTGGCGTAATGTTGAGCTGGCACTCCTTATATTTACCCCACTGGTTAAAGTTCTACGAAGAGCAGATGGAGATATACCGTCAATGGGTTGGTTGTATGGAGATATGAAGAAAGCCAAAGAGGAAGTTGCTATAACACTCGAAAATAAAGAAAACAGATATCTTCCTATATGGAAGTTGATTGATAGTTGAGTGGATAACAAGATGAGCAGCCCTTTACATTTAGCTGGATTTTTTGTAAATCCTTTCTTCTATTACCCAAATAAGGAAGAGGTGGAGGGGGATACGAAGTTTATGCATGAATTTCTTGATTGCCTTACAAGAATGTATTCAACTGACCCTGATATGCAAGATCATATCACTAGTGAGCTTGATATATATCAGTTCGGGCAAGGATTATTTGGATAGGATCTTGCAAAGAGGCAATTGCTAGTTCCTTCTTTTAATCCAAGTAAGTAGTTTAAATTCTAAGTTCATGAAGATTTATGCATATTGCTAAATTTCGCTTTTTATTTAGTACACTGGTGGAAATTACATGGAGTTGAAACTCCGAATTTGAGGGGGATGGCCATGAGGATATTGAGTTTGACCACAAGTTCATCTGGATGCGAAAGAAATTGGAGCACGTTCGAAATGGTAGTACAGTAGTTCACTAGTTCACTAGTTCTACATGCATGCAATTTCATTTAAGTAATAAAGAGATACTAAATATTTCAAATGTTTCAATTTGTAGATCCACTCGAAAAAGCGGAATAGACTTGAGAGCAAACGTTTAAATGATCTTGTCTTCGTGAAGTTTAATGTTATGCTCAAATCTAAGCATGCTGATATCTCTCGAGATCCAATATCTGCAAAAAGTTTGGATGAAGGAAAAGCAGTAGAGTGGCTTGTTGGTTCAAGTGAAGGTGATAATGAAAATGAGGAGGAAGTGTTTCCTGGAGAAGGATTGACTTGGCAACAACTTGGAGACATTGTGGATGCTGATTTGGGACCAAGAAGGAGCACCAGACCTACTAACCAACAATCACAACATGAAAGTTTAAAGCGAAAGCGCATTGCAACACAAGCATTGGAGAAAGATGATAAAGATGCGGGACTATCAGAAGAGGAAATGCAAGCTCCACTATTAGACACACTGTTGGAAGACTACGAAATAGAAGAGGAGATATGAAATGTAAGTCTTTACTATAAAATAAATTATAAATCAATTTACTTAATATGATTTTACTCATTAATAATTAATTTATGCATGTTTTTTTGATGCAGACATACATATGGAAGTTATGCAATGAGAATTTTTGATTTTGAGCTTTTGACATTCAGCGTGACTTATGATTTTTGGTTTTTGAACTTTTGGCCTTCAATGTGACTGATGATGTTTCCTATTATTTTATCATGACTTCCTTTTCGGCACTATTATTTATTATTATCTTAAATCGCTTGTTATTTGGTGTGCTGGTTACTTGGTTTAGTTAATCAATCAAATTGAATTATGTTGTAAAGTCATGCATTTAATCATGTTAATATATAATTACTTATTTTTTGGTTAAATGTTCAGCAATTATTACAAAAGCTATGTTGATAAAGTGGATGACTTTTTATTCATGTTGGTTTATTTAAACTATTGGATGACGAATTGGTGAATCACTGCTCCAGAAACAATCATAACAATAAAGGCAAGTTGCTTTATTCAATATTCGTCATTTATTAATATGCAATTATGCACAATTGTGTTTATTTTTGTTTAATACTTCATTATAATCATATTGTTTGTTTGTTACATGTAATGCAAAGTGTATAACCATATATTGTCTGTACATTTTTACTTATTTGCAAAAAATTGTTATAAACATTGTTATCTTTATTAAATTCCGATATTGTAAAATATCCCCGATATATCCCCCGCAATCCGACATACGACATTTCAAACCCAAACCGACATGAACCCGATATCCGATATCTACAACCTTGGCTACCACCGCGCGGTAGCTCACAGAGAGGAGTGTCGTCTATTCTCGTTCATTCCATGCTTGTACCTATATGACCTGCTCACTATAAACACACAAAAAGACTAGATCAAATACATAATTGTATTTGTTATTCTCAAATCAAGAGATGTGGAACGCGTGTTCCAACATATTGAGCACGTTGAAGTGTTCCTGTAGGTTATCGCCCTCCTGCATCTTCATTCCATATAATCGCTTCTCAGCAACAACCTCGTGAGCAACTACTTGCTCTTGTACAGTCCTTCAAGCTTCTCTCACATCTTGGCGACGGACTTTTCAATACCAATGTTGAAACGAACCTTATCGTCGACGCACGTCCTGATGACATTTGTGACATGCTCATCCAAGTCAATCCATTCGGCATCCTTTACCGGAGCGGGCAACGAATCACGACCCCGCAACATTCGCATCAAACCCTGCTCAACTAGTATGTCCTTGACCCGAATCTTCCATATGCAGAAATTCCCGCTGCCGACAAATTTCTCCACTAAATATCTAACTAACACTGTATCCAAAATCTATACCTTCTATTTTGTTAAATTGTGATAATAAATTTATTATTAATTTAACTGTTTCTAATAATACTTATTCTAAAATGAACAAGTTAAGAATCAGGTATAATTCAGTTAAGCGAAGAAGAAAATAAGTGATATCACTTTACTATGTAAAATTAGAATTGAATCTTCCTGATAATCTTATTAGAGGATTATCCCGAAGGGGGATATTTTTATCATCGAGAGGAATGATGCTTAATCTCACATGATTTGCTGCCAACGATGGATACCCAAACCTAGTAATTAAAGATCTCATGAATTGGGTTCAATGTGGTATAAACGAAGCCGTTGATGTAGCGTAATTGAGAGCATAAAATTTAAATGTTGAAAAAAATATTTTCCTCATTTCTATGATGTTGGGCTCCACGTAATAGATTAGAATGAACTGAAAGTTCTTAATAGTTGTCAAAGACATATCTTTGTGATATATTAGTTACGAAATCTGTTGAGACACCACTTATGTGGCGGTAGTCGTGAGGCCGCCACTTTGGGATTCGGGCTGAACCCTTATAATCCTCGTGAAAAATCAAGGAATGTGCATAGTCATTAAAGAGCCCACCGTCATAGCACAATGAACGACCAATCGTTTGTGTGTTTTGTTAATTTACCAGTTTAAAGTTTATAATTCAAAACATCTGACATATACTTTTCCGTAGAAATAAGTACTAAGTGTAAGTTTAAGGTAACCATTTCACTTACACCCATTGCAACAGATACAACTTGATGATATAAATTTGTATTTGATTTTATTTATTAATCTCATTGTTTATGATGTTCGCTTTTTGTTTCTCGTTTTTGTGGGTGATTATTAGAATTTTTATTTTAAAATACTTATTTCATAATGTTTTAATGGAGCCTTGTATGGTGTTTGGTATTTGTGTTTCACATCAATTTATGGGAAATACTTAAAACTAAATGAAGGAAATCCAAATATTTGAAGAGAAACCTTTTCATGAGAGAGGATGAACCTTTAGTCTCACCATGCCAAACTCCATAGTTTTATATAATTATATAAAGCATTTCACTTATTCAAAAAGAACATAAGGAAAATTCATGAACTACACACACGCATGCTTGCACGCACTGCACCGGACTAGATCCGGATTTGAGATTTGGGGAATAATTGAATTATTTTTGTGCAAATTAATTTTGCCATTTTGAAAGACTAGAAATTTCAATTAACTGTTTTTAATAATCTTTCTCTACGTACGTCGATGTCCATGCGTCAACTTCATTACTTGCGTCGAGTTCTCCATCGTACGTTGATATCCATGCGTCGACTTCTCTATTGTACGTCGACTTCTCTATTGTACGTCGACTTCCGTGCGTCGACTTATCGACATAGGTCAACCTCTGCGTTATTTGTAGACCAAGCATGCATAAATTTCTGCAAGCATTTTCTCTACTCGGTTGATGTGGTTTTGCTAATTAATTTTTTATGTTGGAAATATAATATACGATATTTTACTTATTATGACTTGAAAATTATTTCTTGCGGTTTTCACTTGACTCTTATATAGGAGATTTTTTTTAGAACAAAACGATACATGTTTTCACACTCGCTTTAGTTTTCCTGCTTTCGACTTCTTACGATGTCTTCTTCTTTGTGTTTGGTTCATCAAGTGGAAATTCGAGTGCTCTGTGTTTTTCAATGTTCACGTACATCGGAGTTTTCAGGATTTAGCCGGGTGTTGTACCTTGGAGGAGTGAGTATCGGTTGAAAGTCCTGCCAGAGAGTAGTGCAATTCTTTAAGGCAGTGATCTGACGCATTTCCCAGACTCGATTCTAAACTAATAGTATTATTATGCTTTCTTTCTTTTCTTGATCTTTTTTGTTTACAAGATTTTTGCTTATTATTGTTTTCAAGAAATGCGAGTATAATATAATAGTTTACAAAATGAAAAAATATATATTATTTTAGGAATATAAGATAAATATTCCAACATTTCCTATGTGAGAAGATTAGAAAGGAGCATCATCAGGCCTTCCCTAATTTCATTCATCCAAAACTTTATTTGATGTTCCAAATGAAGAAATTCAGTAAGGACCTTAAACTTAACATAATTGCAACAGAAGGCAAAATTATGCAAACTAGCTAAATTGAAGTCCTCAAATGGACTTGTCATGTTCCCTTCTCAAGCTAGCTTGGTCTTCTTTCTGTAAGTGGCTCCCCAAAATACGTTGATGACAAATTGATCCAACAAGTATTAGAACGGGGTTTATGGAGAAGATGCTGATTGCTCATTTCTAAATCAGCAAACAGTGATTTGGATATGTATAAATAAATTGTAGGTATATATTGACATAATTCCGCTATTATCAAATTGAACTCCATTGAAAAATGCCATTTCATTTTCGGTTTTTAAAGCTTCTAATACAAACTGAACTCGAGCTACTTATGGAGCCAAATTTTCAAGCACGGTCACATCCCTTCTTTTTCTCCCAGTGGGTAAATTCTGAAGGGTACGCTTGGTTGGACGTAATCGAGGCTTCAGAATTAGAATTGCGGTTTTCTGATAAAAATGGACCTCCAATTCTAATTCCCGATCCCCATTTCCATCCAAACAAACAAATCCTAACAAAAAAATACCATCTTTTGCTCCAAGTTAACATCTTAATTTGCAGGTTCATGGACCATCCTACAGATTACTTCTGAAGGTCAAGGCCCATGACATGGATGTTAACTCAGTGCAGTGGAACCCAAAGGTAAGTAAACATCGCATGCTCGATGATTTCTTCATCTGTCACACCTCTTTGTCACAAGTTAAAGCGACTCATTTACGATTATAATTTCTCAGGATCCAAATATTTTAGCTTCAGCTAGCGATGATGGCTCGATAAAGCTATGGCAACTTACCGGTCTTCCCTGAAAATATCTTCGGAACGAACTTCAAATATGTTATTATTTGCATCCTATCATAAATGTAGATCAAATCTATAGTGTTTTGCTTGAAACAATAATTGGACTGCTTGATAGTTTGATGTAGATGCCTCCTCTTTACTCGATTTCAGTTGATGAGAATATTTACAAATTTCATATCCTTATAATAGACTTTTATCTGTTTTCACCTATTTGAAATGCTGAGCTTGTTGTCTCTCCTGTTACACAGCTTTGATTTCTATTCATGGCTTTCCATTACTTGTGAGTTCAGTTATAAAAGACTCACGTAGCATTTTGGTAGCTACATTTTTTTGATCTAAATGATGTTTTATGCGGAAATGTCATGCATATTTTCTTCACTTTTTGAAGGACTCTTATGTTCAAGACTAAGGCACCGTTTGGCACGGTGTTGGCGATCATGAATATGGGGATTAAATTGTCATTCGTTAACGCCCACCTAAGAAACTGTGCGAATAGAATCAAAACAGTCCGGAAACGGAGAAATACCCAATGTGGGACTAAATACAGCATATACAAAGCTAACCGCCTAACCGCCTAACCGCGCGGTTAGTAAGAACACTAATCGCTCGGTTACCACCAGGAGACGAGCCGCCGACCATCGATATCACAGAGAGTAACCGGCTAACCGCCCGGTTACCAAACCGCCATGCCAACCCGCTATCGTTGCTCAGATAACAGACCGCCGGAGACAACCCGTCAACCCGCGCGGCTACCAAACCGCCTGGTCTTTAACCGCCTGTCCGCCCAGGCCTATACAGCAACACTCCCCCTCAAGCTGGAGCATATATGTCGATCATGCCCAGCTTGCTGCAAATGTGGAAAAAAGAAGCGGATACAGGCTTTGTGAAGATATCTGCTAACTCTTTCTCTGACGTAACAAACGGAGTGCAAATCTGGTTCTTCAACACTTCTTCCCGAATGAAGTGACAGTCAACCTCTATGTGTTTTGTCCGCTCATGAAAGACCGGGTTCTTGGAAATGTAGATGGCCGCCTTGTTGTCGCAAAACATGGGAAGCAGATAGTTGTAGACCTCTCCTAAATCCAGCATGAGAGCCCGCAACCATTTCAACTCGCACGCGGTTGACGTCATACTTCGATATTCTGCTTCCGCACTAGATCTGGAGACAACGGATTGCTTCTTGCTCTTCCAGCTAACCAGATTTCCTCCAACAAACGTGCAAAAGCCAGATGTCGACTTGCGATCCCCTTTGTCGTCTGCATAGCTAGCATCGGAGTACGCTTCCACTCTCAAATGACCATTCTTCTGAAAGAGAAGACCTTTCCCAGGAGATGACTTTACATACTCCAGAATTCTTAGAGCGGATTGAAGATGGCATTCCCTAGGAGACTGCATAAACTGGCTGACCTTTCCTACTGCATAAGAGATGTCTGGTCTGGTCACCGTGAGGTAAATGAGTTTGCCAACAAGACGCCGATACCTCGTAGTGTCCGATAGAGGAGGTGATTCGTCAGTCCATGTTTTTTCTTCTCCAGGAGCCATGGGACACCGAGCAGGTTTAGCGCCCGTCAATCCTGCCTCTTTCAATAAGTCAAGAGCATACTTGCGTTGGGAGAGAACCAAGGAGCACGGTTTCCGAGAGATTTCAATTCCCAAGAAGTATTTTGGAGAACCCATATCCTTCGTGACAAGGTGTTGGCGGAGATGGACCTTCGTCAGGGCTACACCAGCTTGGTCGTCGCCAGTAAGAAGTATGTCATCCACATAAACGGCTAGCACAACCAGACCCGAGGATGTCTTGCGAATGAACAAGGAGTGATCCGCCGAACTCCTTGTGAAACCGATTTCCCCAACTATGCCACTGAACTTGTCGAACCATGCCCGAGGACTCTGCTTTAGACCATAGATGGCATTTTTCAACCGGCATACTCGAGTCTCCCCCTGAGCAACATACCCAGGAGGTTGCTCCATGTAGACATCCTCATGAAGATCACCATAGAGGAAGGAATTCTTGACATCCAACTGGGAAATAGGCCAATCCTTGTTGACCGCCACCGATAGAAGAACTCGAATAGTGCTGAGACGAGCAACCGGAGAGAACGTGTCGAAGTAATCAACACCGTAAGTCTGGGTAAATCCCTTGGCCACAAGACGGGCCTTGTACCGGTCCACACTGCCATCCGGACGGAACTTGACGACAAAGACCCAGCGACATCCAACCACATCCGTGCCAAAAGGAGGAGGCACAAGAGTCTAAGTGTCCCGCTCAGAGAGAGTAGCAATTTCTTCATCCATGGCCGCCTTCCAGTGAAGAACATCAAGGGCTTCCTGGTAGTTGCGAGGAGTGGAAGTCGCCGAGATGGCTAGGGCGAAGTCCCTGCGAGAAGGTGTTAGCCGATCATAAGAAACAACAGCGGCCAGCGAGTGCTGGGTGCACGTCCGAACCCCTTTGCGAAGAGCAATGGGCAGTTCCAGGTCATCTAGTTCCTCAGTCGCTGGTGCATCCGTGGCGGAGAAGGCTGGCCCGGGAGAGGAGAGAGACGGCCGGGGAGAGGAGGAAGATGGCAGGGGATCAACAGACGGAGTGTGCGGTGGAGTTGGTGATGGAGGAATCTCAAGAGGAGTGGATGGGACGGAGGGAATGGTTGGAGAGGGCAAGTCAGCCGGAGAAAGAGTAAGGTCAGAGGAGAAGTATGAGGCATTTTCAAAGAACGTCATATCCGCCGAAACGAACTGTGCGATGAACAGGGTCAAAGCAACAGTAACCTTTTTGAGTAGTAGAATAACCCAAAAAGATACACTTGGTGGAACGTGAGGATAACTTGTCGCGAGTTACGGAAGGGTTGTGAACAAAGGCGGTGCAGCCAAAAATGCGTAGAGGTAAGGGAAAGGCATTCTTGGCCGGATAGAGAATGGAAAAAGGTGTTTTGCCTTTAAGAACTGTCGAGGGAAGACGATTGATGAGGAAGCAGGAGATGAGAACTGCATAGCCCCAGTAGCTACGAGGAACCTGCATCTGTGCCATGAGAGTGCGAGCGACATCGAGGAGGTGACGGTTTTTACGTTCCGCCACCCCATTTTGCTGGGAGGTATATACGCAACTAGTTTGATGAATGATGCCATGTTGCATACAGAAAGAAGAAAATTCATTACTCAGGTATTCTTTAGCATTATCTGAACGAAAAACTTTCACAGAAGCACCAAACTGAGTTTTAATCATAAAATAGAAGGATTGCCATACAGAAAATAGTTCAGAGCGTTCTTTTAAAAAATACACCCATGTACATCGAGAGAAATCATCAATAAAGGTTACAAAATAGGAACTACCCCGCCCGACGGTAAGGGTGGGGGCAGGACCTCATACATCAGAGTGAACAAGGTCGAACGGCTTAGAAGAGCCACGACCTTGCTTAGGAGGAAAGGGGGAGCGGTGATGCTTGCCTAGCTGACAGGCATCACAGTTGATAGGAGAAGCATGCTGAGGTAGGTGGGGTAACAGTTGGTGGATGAGACGTGATGGAGGATGCCCAAGACGAAGGTGCCACTGAAGAAGATCTGTAGAAGCGGATGAGAATGCTGAAAGAGCGGATACATCATCAAGGAAGTAAAGGCCACCTCTCTCAGTCCCAGTAGCAATCGTCCGCTTGGAGTCCAGGTCCTGAAAAGAACAAGAAACAGGAGTAAACGTGACTGAGCACTGAAGTTGCTTTCAAAGGGAAGTAACCGACAATAAATTGCACGGGAACTTGGGCACATAGAGAGTATCCGCTAGGCGAAGGGACGGAGTAACTTGAACCATGCCAGTCCCATGCACCGGAGAGCCATCCGCAACGAGAACTGGGGGCAATCGATCATGTGTTTCTAGGAGAGAAAAACACTGAGGATTGCCCGTCATATGATTAGTGGCGTCAGAGTCGATTAGCCATTTACCTTGAGTCACCACATGGGCGCTACCTGAAGTCGTGGCCACCGAGGCAGATGATTTGGATGAGTGGGGGGCATCACCAGAGGGACGAAGGTGCGGATGCTTTGTCCAGCAGCGGTCAATCAAGTGACCTGTGCGGCCACAGTGAGAACAGAGATAGCGAGAAGGGCCGCGCCCGCCGGACTGGTGACCACGTCCACCCGAGCCACCACGATGTGCTTGGTGGGCATAGGCATCCGGAGCAGGAGGAGCGGCAAGCAAAGGACGATTGAGCAGAGAGGTAACATCGGCAATGCGGGCAGCGGTAGCATCCAGGGTGGGAGATTCAGCTTCTCCAAGAATTTGCTGTCGGATCATATCATAAGAATCCGGGAGCCTCAGAAGGTAACAAACAACCAGAAGTTTCTGGAAGTGCTTCAGTTGGGTGGCCACGTCCGCAGAGAGGGGATGATGTTGAAGAATCTCCGCTCCAAGGGCTTGGACCTGTTGGTAAGCCGCAGCAGGAGACATGGATTGGCGAGCAAAGAGATCCGCATACAGAGTATAGATGCGAGATGTTTGACCCCCTTTGGAGTAGAGGGCGGCTAAGTGAAGCCAAGCTTGCTTGACCGTCTCATCGTGACGGATGACCGGAAGACATTCATCGGACAAGCTGTTTGCCAGCCACATACGAACAAGAGCGTCATTCGCATCCCAGTCATTAAACTGGTCAGAGTCCGCAGGAGGAGGGTCATCGGTAAGATGATGACGCTTGCGCTGAGAGCGGAGAAGAAAGGTAAACGAGACACTCCAGTCGGGATAATTGGGCCCGAGAAGCTTAGAAACTGTTCCAAGGTTCCCGGACGCAGCAAGAGGAGGAGGGTGGGTAACGACAGTAGTCGAGGTGGAGACATCAGAAGTAGTCATTCTGGAAGAGAGGTCGCGCGGTTAAGAAAGTAAACCGGGCGAGCAGCAGAAGGAGAAGATTGCAGCGGTCAAAGGAGAGAGCAGCGGCTAGAAAAAGCCACGACCAACTGCGGACAACCAATGGGGAAGAAGGTCGTACGACAAGACAGGTCGCACGAGACAAGCAGATCGCACGAACAGATTGTTCGGGCGAGAAGAGGAGATCGCGAGAGAAGCAGATAGGAAGGCAAACGAGAGAGATCGCGAGAGATCGCGAGAGATCGCGAGACAAGCAGATCGCACGAGCTGAAGGCAAACGCAAACAGGGGGACTAGATCGCTGCCTCTAATACCATGTGCGAATAGAACCAAAACAGTCCGGAAACTGGAGTAATGCAAATTTTATTATCCAAAAAACTATCTATTACAAAGGTATAGTCTCCCTTATATAGAATGGAGGAGATGAGATAGAGTAGAAATACCCAATGTGGGACTAAATACAGAAATACAGCATATACAAAGCTAACCGCTTAACCGCCTAACCGCGCGGTTAGTAAGAACACTAACCGCTCGGTTACCACCAGGAGACGAGCCGCCGATCATCGATATCCCAGAGAGTAACCGGCTAACCGCCCGGTTACCAAACCGCCATGCCAACCCGCTATCGTTGCTCAGATATCAGACCGCCGGAGACAACCCGTCAACCCGCGCGGCTACCAAACCGCCCGGTCTTTAACCGCCTGTCCGCCCAGGCCTATACAGCAACAGAAACTTCATCCACTTTTATGTTCAAACGGATGATGTTTATTAGGTGATCCTTAACAAATGACGGTTTAGCCCATGCGTTTACGACCGCCACCACCGTGCCACATGGAGCCTAAATGAATGTAGTTAAACTCCAGTGACGAATGATATGTTCATTTTAAATGTAGTTCAACGGCGTTCCTTCTCATTTGAAGAACATATATAAGAAATTAAATATTTTAGTAATCATTTTGTTCCAATGGATTGCATTAATAAGAGTAAGAATGTCTAACAAATTAAAAATATAGCATTGAAGCCTCTAGTTGCAATTGTATCTCGACAAACTGGATCTAAAGCATTACAAAAATATACATACATAACTCACACCAAGATTATTTTTGGCTCGCTTCATTTTATGCCTCATCTATCAGTTCAAATTTTCAAGCAAACCACAAAAAACAGAATGAATCCCCTCCGTCTAGTTTAGTAAAGTATTGGTTCTGTTTAAAGCATGCATAAAATGAATCATTCCAGCTTGATGCAATTTTGAATAGAACTGAACAGAAGGAAGCTATTTTAATGCACAATGTGTGGCTTTCTGTCACCTGCACATAAAGTCTATATATTCATTATTCAATACATAAAATTTTAAAACTAAGGCTCCGTATGGTCCGATTCATGCGCTCATAATTGCTTGACCGGTGAAAATAAGTCTCCCAAACGAAGCCTAAAAATATTCAAACTAAACAATATTCAAATTTAAACTAAACTGAACCAATCATAATCCTATACCCCAATACCAAACTTTAATTAAACCAGATGGTAAGAGCCCATCATTCAATATGCTTTTTTAGGGAATTTATTGAAATATAATAAAGCAGTTCATTATGACGCAAATGCGATAAAGGTAATTTATATTTTGGGATTTCAAACCGTTCTTAGAGTAGGAGCGTGGTTGCAGGAAAATGAGAAGGGGCATTGGATGGCTTTTAAGTGGGAGATGTGGCGTATTTTGGGGTTTGTTTTAAGTATTATTGATAGTGTGGGAGTTACAATAGCACATGACTGCCTACGATGTGTTTTCCAACTGTTTCTCAAAAACAAAACATTAAAGAATAGTCATTCATCCAATAAGCATGACATGCAGGTTACATTCGTGCTCGATGCTCGGTGTGGGTTACGCAAGTGGTCGGCACATTTTATTTGCAAGCGGGTTCCACCCATTCGAGGGTTGCCTTGGGTCCGCATGGGCTTCGCACTGCGCACGCAAAGTGGCATTGAACAATAAATCCAGAAATCAAGTTCTTGCTTAAACTACAAAAGTACATAACAGAACCAAAATTTTACTTCCTAATGCAGCACCGACAAGGAGTGAGCTACTGGCAATATCAGGAACTCCATGAACCATATGCAAAGCAAGACACATAGAGAAGTTGGAGTTTACACTATTAGAAAAATGACTTTTTGGCATGCTTTGTTTTACCATGGGTCAAAATTTGTGACTAATATTTAAGTTTTAGCCGCGGATCTTATATCGTAGCTAATAAATTAGTCATGGATGACAAATTTGTGGAAAAAAAATATATTAGCCACGATTTGTCGTATTTGTGGCTAAAAAGATACTATTAGTCACAGATTCTTAATTCGTGGCTAAAACATATATTATTAGCCACAAATTCATAATTTGTGGCTAATACGGAAGTATTAGTCACGATTTTCTGTCGTGGCAAAAAATAAGTACTAGATAATTACTGCGGAGATCAACAACACTTCTAAAGAACAAAACTATTATCAAACCACAACAATAAATATCAACTAATGAATGATCGAAAGTGAAACCAATATAAAATGTCATGATATATTTGAGCTAAGGGGAAAACTGAAAATTGATGAAAACAGAAAACAAAAATGCAAGTAGAAAGAAAAACGTGGGAGATAAACTCAGGGAAGTTTCTTCATTCATTCATTCATTCAGATTTTTTTTTATTCTGCACTCTTAGCGTTCATACAACATTCTTATATAGAGAAAAATGCATTAATTAATTCTTGTTATCAGGCACTTAGGAAAGGTGCAGGATAATGCTTCGACTTCTGGCTGCATTTAAGATTTTGGCTGCTTCTCCTTCTTCCTGGTAGTTGAGATGCTTGGAAACTGTAACTGGCTATTGCTCTTCTTCTCTTTGTCTCTTGCATTAAGTACCTCAACACCCCCCCTTAATGCTGAGACCAAAAGTTTTCTCAGATTCATGAAAGTTTGCACCGGCAGAGGTTTTGTAAAGATGTTTGCAAGCTGTTTGTTGGATTGACAGTAGGCAAGCTCGATCTGATTTTCTTCTACCAGGTCCTTCAGAAAGTGATAACGAAGATCGATATGTTTGGTGCGGCTGTGGAATATAGGATTCTTAGCAATTCCAATGGCTGCTGTGTTGTGACACCAAATTTTAATTTCCTTTTCTTCCTTCTTTAGCCGGAGATCGCTGAGTAGTCGTCTTAGCCATACACCTTCACATGCTGCTGCGCAAACTGCCACATATTCTGCTTCTGCCGTCGAGAGGGCTACAGATTTTTGCTTCCGTGATGACCAGGATATAACTTTGCTTCCAATCATGAATACATGTCCACTGGTGCTCTTCCTATCTTCTGAATCTCCCCCCCCCCCCAGTCACTGTCTGAGAAGCCGACTAAATCTGTGGAACTCTCTTCTTGGTAGTTCAGTCCAAAATCAACTGTCCCCTTTAGGTAACGAAGGACTCGTTTGGCTGCCGTCATGTGCTCTGGACTTGGCTTGGACAGAAATCGGGATAGAATTGATACGGCATTCTCTATGTTTGGCCTCGTGTTGGTGATGTAGATAAGTGAACCCACCAGACTTCTGTATTCTGCTTCTATAGCTGAAGTTAGATCTTCATTCTTTACTAACTTTGCTCCAGTTGTCATTGGAGTTGGGGCTGGATTACAATCTTTCATACCATACTTCTCTATTACTTGCTCTATGTATTTCCTTTGATTTATGAAAATTCTTCCTGGATTTTGATTAATTTGAAATCCTAGGAAGAATTTCATCAATCCAAGATCACTCATCTCAAACTCACTCATCATAACTTGCTTAAATTCCTTAACAATCTCAGATGTGGAGCCTATGAAGATTAAATCATCCACATAGAGACAAAGAATGAGGAAATGGTTAGTATCAAACCTCTTGGTGTACAAGGATGGCTCATTTTTACTTCTGCTGAACCCATTTCCTGCAAGATGACTGTCAATTCTTTGGTTCCAAGCTCTCGGGGCCTGTTTTAATCCATACAGGGCTTTATTGAGCTTGTATACTTTCTCCTCCTCTCCTTCTTTCTCAAAACCTTCAGGTTGATGAACATAAATTTCTTCCTCTACTCTTCCATTTAGGAAGGCTGATTTTACATCCAATTGATGTACTCCCAACTTGGCTTGAGCAGCAATTGCAAGGAAAGCCCTTATAGATTCCATTCGGACGACTGGGGCAAAGGTCTCATGGAAATCTATACCCTGTCGTTGGGGTATATCCTTTGGCTACTATTCTTGCTTTGTACTTTACTATTTCTCCTTCTTCATTTTGCTTTGCTTTGTAGACCCATTTGAGATTTAAGATATGTTTATCTTTTGGCTTTTGTACAAGTTGTCATGTATCATTCTTCTCTACCATCTCTATCTCTTCTTCCATTGCTCTTCTCCATTTTGGGTCTGCAGCAGCTGTGGCATAGTTCTCTGGTTCTTCTTTTATGAGCAGTGCAATGTCCTCTTCAGTTTGATAGATCTCAGCAAGAGATCTAAACCTGGGATGTGATGACTCCTCCTCAGATTCTGAAATGGGTTCAGGTTGGCGCAGTTCTTCTGGTTCTGCAGTATGTGGCAGCAACTCATGAAGATTTATTCCTTCCACTGGTTGAGATGGCTGTTCTTCAGTAACCTCAGTGTGAAGATGAGGATTTTCTGGATTCTGATCCCAGTCCCAGCTAGTATTTTCATTAAAAATAACATCTCTAGATATGCTCAGTTTTTTTGTTTTGGGATTGTAAATACGATAAGCCTTGGACTGTTGGCTGTATCCAATAAAGATCCCCTTCTCTGCCTTCATTTCTAACTTCTTTCTTCCTTCTTTTGGTATGTGCTTGTAGGCCACACATCCAAAAGTCCTTAGGTGTTGCACATTGGGCTTCTTCTTCCTCCAGGCTTCATATGGAGTTACTCCTTCCAGACTTCTGGTCGGAGACCTATTAAGCACATAGACAGCAGTCTGAGCAGCTTCTGCCCACAGCTCTTGGGGCAGACCATGGTGATGTAGCATAGCTTTTACCTTCTCCATGATAGTCCTGTTCTTCCTTTCTGCTGTGCCATTCTGTTCAGGAGAGTAGGGAGCAGTGAGCTCCCTTGTGATGCCTTGATCCTTGTAGTAGTCTTGGAACTCCAGACTTGTGAACTCTCCTCCACCATCAGATCTTAGACATTTCAGGTTGTGGCCACTTTGCTTCTCAGCAGCAGCCTTGAACTCCCTGAATTTTGTGAAGGTCTCTGATTTGTGCTGCAAAAAATAAATCCAAGAAAACCTAGAGAAATCATCAGTTAGACATAGGAAATATTTCATTCCTCCAATAGAGGGTGTTGTTGCCGGCCCCCAGAGGTCAGCATGGACCAGCTCCAGTGGTTCTTTAGCTTTCCAGTTTGTTGCTTTTTGGAATGATTGCCTGTGACTCTTCCCCATTATACACCCTTCACAGGTGGTCGGTTCTCCTTCCAATCTTGGTAGCCCCTCCACCATCTCCTTTTGCTTTAACAACTGCAGATCCTTAATGTTCAAATGTGCAAATCTGTGATGCCATGGGGACAATGACGTGCTGCAGGAGAAAGCACAGTCATTGGGTTCATTCAGATTCACAGGGAACATGTTGTTGGGGGTCATGATGACAGTGGCTATGCACACACTCGATTCTTTGTGCATAATATGACAACGTTCTCCCTCAAAAGTAATTGTGTATCCACTCCTCATGAGCTGACCAACACTTAGCAAACTTTGAGATAATTTTGGCACAAAATGTACATCTTCTATGTGTTTGACTTGCCCTTCTTTGGATAGAACAGCCACTGTGCCTGTCCCTTCTATCTCCAACCTCTTTCCATCTCCTAAAATCACATGGGTTTTCTCGCTAGCAACAAGATTAGTGAAGATTTTTTCATTGGGGGACATATGGTTTGAACAACCACTATCTATGAACCATGTGTTAAGTGGATCATCATTAGTTCTAGATATTAGTAGCTTTTCAGTGGTTTCATGGAATTTAGCTTCCTCCTTTTTATCTTTTGACCAACAATCCTTTTGCATATGAGTTGGCCTTTTACACCGTTTACATTTATAAAAGCAGTCGAAGGCTGTGTGATTGTTTCTTTTACATAAAACACAATGCATTTGGTTCTGATTATTAGGCACATTTATTCTTACTTCTCCTTGTCTACCTCTCCCTCTCCCTCTTGTGGAACAGATTTGAGGCTCTGGATGAACTCTTTTCAGTTGGATTAAACTTTATTTTTGTTTGAAAAACTTGTTCTAGCTCCCCACTAGAATTTTTCAGTCTTTCCTCATGAGCTTGCAATGACCCCATCAGCTCAGTTATGGAGAGGTATTTTAGGTCTTTTGTTTCTTCAATGGTGGTAACAATGGCATTGAATTTGGGAGGTGAACACCTTAGGATTTTAGGGGCAATCTTCTTGTCTTTCAACTTGTCCCATAGACTCCTAATTTGGTTTACAATGCCCATCAGTCTTGACACAAATTCTTTTATGGTTTCATTTTCTTTCATGGAAATGTTCTCAAACAATTTCCATTGGTGCTGCAATTTTATTGAGATTACCTTCTCGGAGCCTTGAAACTCACTATAAAGGATGTCCCATACGCGTCTTGGTGTGGTAGCCCCCATGATCCTTGGGTAGATGTCTTTGCTTACTCCTTGATGCAGTAGGAGAAGAGCTCTTGCTTCTAGCTTTGCTTCTTCTTGCTCTGCTTTCAGGTCTTTAGCATCTGGCTCCTTCCCTTTGGATGTCTCGGCTGTCTTCTTCTCAATATGATGCCACAGGCCTTGTGATTGAAGCACAAGACGCATGTGCACAGACCAGAACTCATAGTGTTCTCCATCAAAGATGGGAACACCGGCTTGGGTAAAACTGAACATGTGGGAAGTATTTGGTGTCGCCATATGATGATGGGAATTGGATGAATGCAAAGAGATTACACTCAACTACAACCACCCACTGATGGCCATTGAGCAAGAGTAACCTGGCTCTGATACCATGATGAAAACAGAAAACAAAAATGCAAGTAGAAAGAAAAACGTGAGAGATAAACTCAGGGAAGTTTCTTCATTCATTCATTCATTCAGATTTTTTTTTATTCTGCACTCTTAGCGTTCATACAACATTCTTATATAGAGAAAAATGCATTAATTAATTCTTGTTATCAGGCACTTAGGAAAGGTGCAGGATAATGCTTCGACTTCTGGCTGCATTTAAGATTTTGGCTGCTTCTCCTTCTTCCTGGTAGTTGAGATGCTTGGAAACTGTAACTGGCTATTGCTCTTCTTCTCTTTGTCTCTTGCATTAAGTACCTCAACAAAAATGACCACTCAGAAGGTTGAGAGGGAATTGCCAGTTGTCGGACAATAGCAGTTCGAGTATAAATAGCGGCTGGAAAATGACGATATGTGTAGATTTTACTAAACTCAATAAAGCATGCCCAAAATATTGTCACTTGCCTCGGATAGATTCTTTAGCTGATTCCGCGGTGGGGTATTCATGCATGAGTTTTTTAGATACATTCTCTGGTTATCACCAAATTAGAATGCATAAGCTCGACGTTCCTTATACATCATTTATTACGAACGATGGTTGTTACTGCTATCTCGTAATGCCTTTCGGGCTAAAGAATGTCGGTGCTACGTATCAAAAATTGATGGATTATGTGTTTAAGCAACAAAAGGGAAGGAACCTTGAAGTATATGTCGATGATCTTCTCATCAAGAGCAAATCATTCTCTTTGCATTTGGAAGACCTTGCAAAGACGTTTGCTACTCTGCGAAGGTATAAAATGAGATTAAATCATGTGAAGTGTGTTTTAGGGGCCAGTATAGGAAAATTCCTTTGTCATCTTTTTAGCCCTGAAGGTCTCTCCCCAAATCCAAACAAAGTGAAATCTATACTCGATATGGCATACCCTCGATCTCTGAAAGAAGCCTAGTAGTTAGGGGGAAGGCTAGCAGGTCTAAGTAGGTTTCTCTCCAGGGTAGGAGATAAAAGAGCTCCTTTCTTTAGGACGCTTCAAGGAGCTTCGAAGTTTGAATGGACGAAAGACGGTGATCAAGCTTTCAAGCAGCTTGAGAAGCAGTTATCTTCAACTCCTCTTCTTCAAAGTCCTCGCACACGAGAGATGTTGTATATTTATTTGGGATTTGGCCTAGAAGCAGTCAGTTCTGTCCTCGTCAGAGAAGAAGGAAAAAAGCAATTCCCAGTTTACTCTGTCAGCCATATTCTTAAAAGCGTTGAGACAAGATATTCGATTCTAGAGAAGCTAGCTTTGGCTTTAGTCATGTATGTCCGAAGGCTTCTCCCGTATTTTCAAGTTCATTCTATCCAAGTGGTGACTGATCTTCCTTTGAGGAGTGTGTTAGAAAAGCCAGAGCATTTAGGAAGACTGGCAAAGTGGGCGATAAAGCTCAGCTAGTTTGAAATATCTTATGTACCCAGAGTAGCAATCAAAGCACAAGTCCTATCAAATTTTATGGTGGATGCGGTAGAAGCTTGTCCTATCCCAGAAGAAAAATCTCCTTTGGCCCGGACTATGTTTGTGGATGGAGCTGTAGGAAAAGATTCCTCAGGAGCGGGAATTATGCTCGTAAATCCATATGGTGTGAAGGTGGAGTAAGCAGTGAAGTTAATTTTATTTCCAAACTACTAGTAATCAAGCAGAGTATGAAGCACTCTTAGCTGGCTTGAGGTTTGCAAGAGAACTGGGAATCGATTATATTCATGTCAGGACAGACTCTCAGGTAATGACTTCTTAAGTTCTGGGTAATTTCGAGACTAGAGAATCGGTCTTGCAAAAGTATTTGGTGTTGGTAAAAGTAGAGATTGAGAAGTTTAAAAGTTTCACAATTCAGCATATCCCAAGGCTTGAGAACTCAGAAGCCGATTAGCTTGCAAAGTTTGGTCTTTTATCGGGCGGAACTACTTCAGAACTTTTAAACAAGGATCTTCTACAAGGATCTTCTTCAAGTAATTTAAACAAGAATCTTCTATCAAGAATTTAAATCAATTGTATAGAACAGTATATACGATCTGAGTTGGCTTGAGGTTTGCAAGAGATCTGGGAATCAATTACATTCATGTCAAGACAGACTCTCTGGTAATGATATCTCAAGTTCTGGGTAATTTCGAGACTAGAAAATCGACCTTGCAAAAGTATTTTGGTGTTGGTAAAAGCAGAGATTGGGAAGTTTAAAAGTTTCATTATTCAGCATATCCCAAGATCTGAGAACTCAAAAGTCGATGAGCTTGCAAGACCTATTAAAAAACCATACAACATAGAAGTGACATCTGTCAAGTCCTATTAAAAAACCTGAAATGTCCTCAATAACATCGGAGATGTCCTATAACTTCATTTGAGATGTTTTGTAGCAAATCTGAGATGTTAAATATAACATTTGAGATACCCTAAATGTAACGCTCTCATCCGCCGTATAGCATATGACAGAAGGTCCGGCCGGGGCCCGACGCCATATACTACGGACATGTAAGGAGATTACAAGTTGTTTTCAAATCCAAGTTCAATTATGAACGCACCCTAATCCAGAGCATTCTAGCAGAAGCATTTTAGTTTATGAACTCATACTGTATAAAAATGTCCTCTACACAACAGAAATGATATATATATATATACATAACACATGTTTTGGTCGTAGCCTTATTACAACTGTTTCATTTAACAAAGAGTGGTTTCATAATTCGGCACGCAGGCCGGCCACACATGAAAACAGTAAATGTTCGTCTTTGGGGCCTTCAAGGTCAAGCCAATTACAGCACATGGGCTTTAGCCCGCTACTTCCCACTTGGATCTCCAGCACCTGCACAAAAAGGCCCATCAAAACTTGGCAAACAAAGCAACGGTCAACATTTTGCTGACCAATTTATAACAATCTCACCCCTTACTCGGGGCGGCATTTCTCCATCCCTGCAAACAAGACATCATATATATATATCATGACATTTACAATGTGTAATTTAAGCACCATTCACCATAGATGTATGCTCCACGGCCACAAGCCTCGTGCACTCAGGGCACATTTTTGGTGTCCAGACATCCCCCGTGTAACACCATCGTTCAAAGGTATTTAAACTTGACGGTAACTTTGTCGTTCAGAGGTACTTAACTCGACAACTACGTCGTTCAGAGGTACTTAACTTGACGACTGACTGCCCATTCAGAGGTACTTAACTTGACGACCCAGTCGTTCAGAGGTGCTTAACTTGATGGCACAGTAATTGATCTCCACAACACAACTCATCATTTACCATTTCAGGCTGGTACCCACAATTGCTGGGCAATTTAAGCTCACAGCTTTGCATACATATACAATGGCCCCCAGATCTCCTAGAGACAGGCCTCACTACATTGTAGCTCCCTGGGAGCTAGCGTCGGAAGTCACTGTTGCCCGACGATATCCACAGTTCTCCAGACTGGGATCTTTTCTTGGTCTTTTCCTGGAAATGCTTCCAGGATTATGATGCAACATCCTGCACACCCCTAGACCCCGGATTTCACACATACATCACATGCATCTCCACGGAGTCTTCTCTGGCACGCAAAATAAACATCACCAATCCAGACATACTTATCCAGATGGGCTTCTCACAGCATGAATATTCCGTGCTCTACATTTTCTGATCTAAATGCAGGAATATATGAGGATCAAACTGATCTTCCCATTGGAATCCACCCTTTTTCACCTTTTGGTGAGGGAGATCCATGCAAATATACATATTGAGAACTTCACTTGTCCGGGAGAAACTCGTTACCCTTGTAGTTCTCTTCGGAGCCATGACGAAGCTTTTCTATGCAAATGAAAAGGAGCGTGTCGCTCTCCTCTTCGCGGATCTATCCTCGGATTTGGCCTCCGACCACAAGATCTCCTTCAGCGAGCTCACAAAACTCAGCCCAACACTTCCTTAGCTTCTTCTTCCTTTTTCACTCAAGGAAAATCAAGAACTAGAGAGAGAGAAAGAGAATGAAACCTCCTTCCTATTCTTCTCTGGTTAAGTGGATTCTGGATTAATCCCAGCCACATGATCTCTTATTCAAAACAAAGCAAAGGCCAGGATTTGAGTTGACTGGTCAACTTTGGCGCTATCGCCTGGCGATATCGACTGTCGCCACTTGGCGATATCGATTTCACCGCTTTGACCCAGGTCAACCACCGTGTATTGTCCGCTTAACAGCCAATCTGACACGTGTCTCACGCCACGCGGCACTATCGCCTGACGATATCCACTATCGCCCGCAATATCAAGCCACTCAACGCTTTCTGGCATTGAGTGCGTCGAGTGTGTCGAGTGCTTACTCGACGCTTACCGATATCGCCATCTGGCAATACCCACTGTCGCCACCCGGTGATATCATTTCGACGATTCGTCGAATGCGTTGAGTGCGTCGAGTGCAGCTCGACGAACTCTGCGTCGCTATCGCCATCAGGCGATACCCAATATCGTCCGGCGATAGTGACAAATTCTCTGCTGTCAAATTTGAGGTGTTACACTAAACATCACATCTGAGATGTAAGTGTGTAAATCCAATCTCCTAAATTTTACTTCGCTATCTGCTTTTCTGGGAGGCCGCTTCACACCACCTTTACTACAACAATACTCCCTTTGATTTAATAATATTTGTGTCGGGCCATAACAGTCGGTGCTCCTTGGAACTAAAACCTACATTGCGTGCATAGGCACAATATAGTTTGTGAGCCTCTTCCTCACTTTGCACAATTTGAAATTTTGGCCATTTGTTGACATTCCCCTCCTGCACTCTCCTGCACATATGTTTAAAAAATCATACAACATAGAAGTGACATCTGCCAAGCCCTATTAAAAAACCCTGAAATGTCCTCAATAACATCGGAGATGTCCTATAACTGAGATGTCCTAAATGGCGTCTGAGATGTTTTGTAGCAAATCTGAGATGTATGTTAAATATGACATCTGAGATACCCTAAACATCCCATTTGAGATGTAAGTGTTATAAGATCTCTGGGATGTCCATCATGACATTAGAGATGTTATATATAACATCTCAGGTGTAATATCTCAAATGATGTCCTAAATCGAGATGTTATTGTTGTATCATCTCAGATGATATAACATCTCAGATGTTGTATCATTTTAACATCTAATATGTGCTTCAAGTGGAACAAATCGAGATGTTACATCTCCGATGTTACATCTCCGATGTTACATCTGAGATGTTGAGATGTTACATCTCCGATGTTACATATAACATTACCATGTTATATGAGTTGGCTTCTCGGATGTTATATGAGTTGGCTTCTCCGATGTCCATCATGTGGAACAAATCGAGATTCTCTCCAGCGAGGCGGGTTCCGCTCCATCTGCGGTGTTGTGCCTGCCATCTGAACCCACGCCGGGGAGCACCGAACCAATCGGCAGATGGGATCGGCTTATCCCGACCAACACGCCCACCCCGACCGAGGTAAGTCGCTACATTTGCTTCCTTCCCGCGAGTGCGGAGGGCATGACCCTAAAGATTTGTCTGATTTGTATGAAGCATTGACAACATGAAGGAGGAATATGAGATGAGTGATCTTGGTATAATGAAATTTTTCTTGGGCTTATAGATTAGCCGGCAACCAAGGGAAATTTTCATTAACCAAGAACTTTATATTGATAAATTACTTGAGAAGTATGGCATGACTGAATGTAATTCATCCTTTTTTATGCTTTTATTTTGAGCATATAAGCACCGGATATCTCAAATGAGAGTAGTTTGGGTCGCCTTTGTTCAAGTAATAAAATATTTGTATTATGTGACAGGTGAATTATAAAGAACTAAAACAGATTGATTCCCAAAGGAATCGCTTAAGTCATAATACAGGACATAGCAGTCCTGAATAAAAGAGTCATAATTATTACAATATCAAAATAAACATTCATCCACAAACATTCTCCTCAAAGGTCTTGCACTACTTAATTAATTGAAATGATTCTAAGATCTCCAAAGCACTTTTGGCACGAAATTGTAGCATTTTCTTGTCTCATATGTACTATTTTGCTTGATATCTGGGCAAATGAGAACAATGGGCCGTATCAAAGATAGTTTAGGATTAAAATAAACTAGTTTTGAGTAAAATGCATGAATTTTTCCAGGCTTCGTTTGGCGCGGAGATGGCGGTCGTGAACATGAACCGCCGTTTGTGAACGCCCGACCCCTTACCTAAGGCGTAACTTCATCTACTTTTATGTTCAAAACTTGTTTTTTTTTCTAGGTGGCAACGGTCAAAACCACTGTCATGCCAAACACATTTTACGATTGTGACATTTTTATCCAAACTCACATTGGAGCAAATAAGCCCCTGCAAACAACGAAACAATAAATGTAAAACCAATGTTGAAACAACCCATGTCTCACCAACATTGAAACAATTAAACAGTAAATGTAAAAAAAAACCCATGAGAACTGGAAAAGTAATCAAGTAAAATCCACAAAATTAATGCCAGGACAACCGAAACATCAAAAGAAATTAGTTCCAGAATGCAGTGCACCAAATAAGAATTGACGCAAATAAAAATTGTCCCCGCATACTTGCATAAAAAATCCAAATCTCTGTAAATATATGACCATAGATATGAAACATCATCGGTCATACACAACTTAGGCTCCGTTTGGGACTGTGGTGACGGTCATGAACACGTTAAATTGTCATTTATTAACGCCAATCTAAGAAACTCCATCCACTTTTATGTTCAAACGGATGATGTTTGTTAGGTGATCCTTAACGACAACCGCCGCCACCGTGCCAAACAGAGCCTTCTTCGTCATCCCAAATGAAAATAACTAAATAGCCATATGTCCAACAAACAAATATAACAAACATAAAATAAAAACATCAAAGCTATGATATCTAACAACATCAGAAATAAAATCTTCAATTCTTAATATATATGCTTTCTTATTGCAAGCACTGGATGTTCCAAAAAACACATTGTTTACACAGATACTGTGTCCAGGAAACAGAGGGTACATAAGTTAAATTATGCTCGTACAAAAATATGGTCATGTGAACACGAAATGTGCATGGTCATTATTGGTATTGAAATCTTGACAGCTCCAGCAGAAATCTGTGCCCCTTTTTCGGTCGCAAACAGTTTGTCCGCATCATATATTACTTTTAATTAGGGTTAATTACAGGGACCTCGCCTCGGAGTTTGCATAATTACAGGTTGCACCCCTCTATCTTTTGAAATTACATTCACCTCCCCTCCAAGTTTATCAAGATTATAAAAATGCCCTTTCGTTAGAAATATGGATGGAAATGATAAAATCAACTAAATTATTTTATAATATTACAATTTTATACTTTTGTAATGATTTTAGATTCATTACAAAGAGCAAAATGTAATGCACCCTTTTCAATGTAGAGTTATTACAAAGGATAAAATTGAAATGTCATAAAATAATTTGACATATTTTATTATTTTCTATCTATATTTCTAAAGAAAATGCCACACCTTTCAATGTAGAGTCAAGGGTAAAATTAAATATCATAAAATAATTTGACTGAGTTTATCATTTTTCGTACAATATGTCTAACGGAAGAGGTATTTTGTAAACTGGATAAACTTGGAGAGGAGGTAAATGAAATTTTGAAAGATAGAGGGGTGCAACCTGTAATTATGCAAACTCCCAGGGGAGGTCCTGGTAATTAACCCTTTTAATTATGATTGATGCTTCCTTGAAAAATATAAACGGAGAGGAATTAGAAGGAAAACAGTATACATCTATGTATTCTATACGGACTGAGTATGCAGCATTGATACTTTTATCAACATTTAATGATGCCCAACTACATCTGTGTTGTTTATGCGTATCAAAGACAATTGGAGAGAAATAACCAGTGAAAAGATGCAGAAATAAGATGAGAGGAAGATGGAAAAAGAGCCGTCGAAGAACAAAATTTCATTTTGTATGCTACAAATTATCAGAAAAGTGTGATTTAAGACCGTGTCGTGTGAGAAGCATTAATCATAATTTTGAACATTGCTGGCTTATTTTAAATAAGCACATGATTTGTGTTTGACTAATAGGCTTATTTCAATTCCACCCCGTATTTATAAAAAAAAGTGAAAGTAAATTTCAATTAAAGAAAGAAGAGTGAAGTGTCGCTGACTAGTAATCTTACACTTGCCTTCACTTCTATTTAATGTATTCCGAAACACCTTGCGTGATCTCGTCAAGGAAGGAAACAAAGCCCATGGCGCTCGCTGTACCCGTTCCGTCGACATCCTGCTCTTCGATAAGATAGTTCTCAAATGCCGATGAATCCTCGTGGCCTCCATGAATAATTGCAAGCTTAGGGGTAATGCTCCTTTCTTGCTTTAGATTATTGATAGTGCTCCGCAGTAGACCTAAAACACAACAAATTATCACAGTGTGGCCCCTCTTTAGGGAATACAACTTCAAAACAAACATAGGTCCGCGGCTCCGCTTGACCAATTTGATGGCCGGTATTTTGCATTCCCCAAAAACCAGTGAAGCATGGAACGGTGTTTTGGAACCTTTCTCCACTGAGGGCGGAGCACGATGGCATCTTTGAGCGGTGGGGACCCACCGCTCCCTTCGGAAATCCATTCCAACCTGAGACATAAACAAGAAGAAGAGTACTTACAGTCATGTGGCGGAGGGAATGGAAGTGATGGGTCTGCCGTCGGAGAATAGTAGACTATGAGATTTGTGAAAGCATCGAGAAAAAATATTGGACTTCCGCTGGTTATAAGAGCGGCACGGCTCAAAGAATGGCGTGGATAGGCTTGCTTGTCCGGGGTAGCATATGATGTCAAGAGCGGATATATGGCCAGATGAAGGGAACGGGGATCCAATGCACTGTATAGAACACCATTAAATTCAAATAAATGTATCAAAAGTATATATGTGCATAAACAGAACAGGTTCATAATAACAAAAAGAACAGGTTCAAAGACCAATAATGAATGGGCTATACATATTATAATATGGCAAAACTTCATGATTTTTACTGAATTGGAAAGGAAATGAAAAAACAAAAAATGCTCACTATGGTATTTACTTCATAGCCAACCTTTGGGAATGCACCTTCCGGAATGCAAATACAGTTTATTTCATAATTTTATATTTTAGGTATTTGGTTTTAATGCAATTTATAGAAAACAAAATTCAACTAAACCTTGATGAAATAAAAAATAAAAAAATACCGAATTATCATTATCTTAAAGTCCCAAAGGTTAAAAAAAACTTCTTTTCATCAACCAACCAAGTAGATGAAAACTAATTTAAGTTTAAATCATTTTCATTTCACCTCTTTCAGTTCATTCAAACAAACAGAGCCCAGCTGTATTACAAGAATTTGAGCTCTACCTGATTATTTACAAAAACCTCATGCTGGTGTTGAGAGCAAGAGAATGTGCAGCATTTAATTATACTATAAAAATAAAATACCAATTGTATCAATAAACATCACCAATGACAGAGCATAGATTGTTATAGTGGTAAGGCCACAGACCAAAATGATAAACTACCTATTTACTGATTTTATTGTATTTAATGCTTTAGGTGTAGTTTCATTCTCTTTGCAATCTGCAGTTCATTTTTGGTGGTCTTTCGCAGTTACTCCATTGGTTTGGGCCTTGCAAAATAGTTGTGTGAATTGTATTTAAATGTCCATAGGGATAAAATGAAGAAAGGAAAGATATAACCCTGTAAAGAGAGGCCTCAAACCTTGTATATACATCTTGAATGATAAATTACAAGTATGAATACATTTATACAGGAAAAGAGGAAGGAGAGAAATCTCAATCCAAGATGTGGGACTAATACAAAGAGAGAGAAAAGAGAGAAAAATGGGCCCCTAGATGGGCCCTTAATTAGGCTTTTCTAACACTCCCCCGCAAGCTGGAGCATACAAGTCGTAGGCACCAAGCTGGATAAAAACTGGTAGTATAGCGGCCGGGAGAGAGCTTTAGTCAGGATGTCAACAACTTGGTTTGTAGCAGGAACATGCTCCAAATCTATCTTCTTTGACTGTACCTTTTCCCGGATAAAGTGACAGTCAACTTCAATATGTTTTGTGCGTTCGTGAAAGACCGGATTCTTGGCAATATGTATTGCTGCTTGACTGTCACAAAATAGGGTCGCCGGTGATGGGAGACGAACACCCAAGTCTCCCAAAAGGCTCACAAGCCAGGTTAACTCGGAAACAACAACAGCCATAGCCCGGTACTCGGCTTCAGCAGAAGAGCGAGCAACAACAGTCTGTTTCTTACTACGCCAGGTTATGAGATGTCCACCGAAGTAGGTATAGAAACCAGTTGTGGAACGTCTATCATCAATGGATCCTGCATAGTCAGTGTCAGAGTACGCGACAAAAGATAGAGATGTTGATGGCTTGTACACAAGCCCTAGTCCTGGAGCGTTCTTGAGATATCGAAGAATGCGCTTGACAGCTTGAAGATGAGATGTCCGAGGAGCATGCATAAAACAACTCACGACTCTCATGACAAAAGAGATGTCTGGTCGAGTAACCGTAAGATAGATCAGCTTCCCAACCAAGCGTCTATAGTATTCCGGATTTGTAAGCAGCTTGTCGGATCAGAGTTGTGGGCCGAGAGCTTGTGATTGGCATCCATAGGAGTATCCGCAGGTTTGCATCCAGAATAGCCGACATCATGAAGGAGGTCCATACAATAATTCCTTTGGGATAACACAAGACCATCAGGGCGTCGTGCAATCTCAAGCCTAAGAAAATACCGAAGGTTGCCAAGATCTTTGTTCTGAAAGGCGGAGTTTAACTGTTGCTTGATATGTTGTATCCCTGTAGTATCGTCGTCAGTAATGAGGATATCGTCAACATAGATAAGTAGGATCACAGTTCCGGTTGACCGGTGTCGAGTGAAGAGAGAAAAATCAGCCGAGCTCTGAATGAAGCCAATATTGCAGACAACCTTGCTGAATTTTTCAAACTAAGCGTGTGGGGATTGTTTGAGACTATAAATAGATTTCTGAAGATGACAGACCCGAGACTCCCCCGTGGTCTCAAACCCGGGAGGTTGGCGCATATAAACAGTCTCCTGCAGATCGTCGTTGAGGAAGGCGTTCTTAATATCCAGCTGATAAAGAGGTCAATGGCGATGAACAACCAAGGAGAGAAGAACGCGGACAGTGGTCAATTTGGCCACCGGAGAGAAGTTTTCCTCATAATCAAGGTCATGTTGCTGAGTAAAACCCCGGGCCACGAGGCGGGCCTTTAGACGCTCAATGGTGTCATCCCCCGCATGTTTAATAACAAAGACCCACTTGCAGCTAACACAGGGTTGGCCTGCAGGAAGAGGAACCAGATCCCAAGTCCTGTTAGCCCAGAGAGCCCGCATTTCATCGTCCATGGCCGTCCGCCACCCCGGATATTGAAGCGCCTCCTGCAAAGTATTAGGAATAGAAATAGAGGAAAGAGAGGTGGCAAAGGCGTAGAGAGGTGGAGTCAGACGATGGAGAGAAACGTAGTTGGCCAAGGGATGAGCTGTAGAAGCGAGAGCTGGATCTGCCATTGTCGGGGTGTCGCTGGGAGCAGGGAGCTGGTGCAGGGAACCATCCTTGGAGCCACAACGAGTGTAGACACGGATAACGGGCGGAGGAACCTTGGGGGGCAGGGAGAGAGGAGGAAGGAGATGGCAGAGAAGAGGGCGTGATAGGTACGACAGGCCGGGGAAGAGGAGGAGAGGAAGACGGGGTGGGGGAAGGTAAGTGGAAGGGCTGGTCTTCGCAGAAGGTGACATCCGCTGAGACGACCAGCTTGTCATCCGAAAGAGAATAGCAAACATACCCCTTTTGAGTACAGGAGTAGCCAACAAACATATATTTGGCCGCCCGAGGAGCAAGTTTGTCGGAAGGGGGGCCAAGAAGATGAACATAACAAAAACACCCGAAGACCAGCGGGGTGAGAGAAGTGGGGTTGGTGAATGGATAGAGGAGTTGGATAGGTGAGGCAAAGTCAAGAACAGAGGAGGGTAGGCGGTTGATGAGATGACAAGTTGTGGAGATGGCAAAATTCCAATATTCGATCGGAACCTGCATTTGAAACATGAGGGACCGAGCAACATCGAGAAGATGATGATTCTTCCGTTCGGCCACCCCGTTTTGCTGAGGGGTATACGCACACGAAGTTTGATGGATGACGCCAAATTCGGTGCAAAGATTGGAGGTGCGACCAGTATACTCGCGAGCATTATCAGTGCGGATGACCTTGAGGGGGGTGGCGAACTGCGTACGCATCTCAGTTAAAAAAGCACGAAACACAGAGGTAAGTTCAGTACGATCATGCAGTAAATATAGCCACGTAATACGCGAGTAATCATTAATAAAGGTGACAAAATAGCGAAATCCAAAGATACTGAGGACTTTATAAGGACCTCATACATCAGAATGAACTAAAGATAAAGGAGTACTACTCCTGGTACAGGCAGGGGGGAAGGAAGAACGATGTTGTTTGTCGTAGATACAAGATTCACAAAAGAACTCCCGTAAAGGAACATCAGGAAGAACTCGCTTGAGAATCGGATGAGGAGCATGTCCAAGGCGGCGATAATCGACAGTGGAGACAGCGGAGAGAAGAGTGGGTGGGATATCTAGAATATACAGCTCATTCAAAGGCTGCCCCTTACCAATGATACTCCGGGTGCGGCGATACTGCATAAGAAAAGAAGGAGAAAAGAGTATGCAATAATCAAGGTCGTGCGTTAGGCGACTAACAGAAAGTAAATTGAAAGGAGACCCCGGAACGTGAAGAACCGAGGAAAGAGAAAGGGTCGGGGTAAGCTGGAGAGCAGCGGCGCCAAAGACCAGTAAAGTGTCACCATTGGCCACACTGATACACGGAGGATGAGCCGTCTGGAGATACTGGGGACTTCTGGGAGGTAATATGGTGAGTAGTGCCGAAATCGACGATCCAGTGGGGGCTATGAGAGAGACGGGTTATACCTTCCGCAGAGAAAGACGCAACCGAGCCGGAGGAGCGGCCGAGGGCACCCTGTAGCTGGTGAAGTTGGGTGCGGAGCTCATCTATATCTTGGCGGGTAGTGGACGTCGGATCCTGGGCAGAAGCCCCAGTGGAAGCAGGAGCAACAGAGGAAGTAGCAGCAAGGTGGGGAGGTAAACCATGCTTGCGGTAACAGGTAGCCTCAAGATGTCCATCCCGGCCACAATATGTGCATTTCATAGAAGAAAGACCACCACGCCCTCGTCCCCGAGACGGAGGTCGGCCCCCTCGGGTGGAAGATCCACGAGCAGGAGGAGGGGTCGGAAGGAGAGGTTGTTGAAGAAGAGTCGGTGCAAATCCGGGAGGAGCCTCAGTAGGAGGCGTAACTTTAAGCAGCATTGAGCAGACATCAGACAACGAAGGAGTCGTCGTGAAAGAGAGGATCTGGGCTCGAACACCATGCAGGTGGGAAGGAACACGGGACATCATCATCGCGATGGTGACAGCCTTTTTCTGGGCCTGTTGAGTAGCTAGATCAGTAGTTGGAGGCTGATGTTGAATCCAAGCCTCGGCCAAGGTCTTGGCCCGGGCAACGAAAGAGATTATATCGCTGGGAGCACCAGGAGCAAGGTTCTGAAGGTCGGAGAGAATATCATATAAGTGCTGAAGACTGTTGTGCCCAGAGTAAAAGGAGTGGAGCTCCTCCCACATGACCTTGGCCGTGTCATGATACATGGCCATCTTGTAGGGTTCGGTGTCCATAGAGTTGAGGATCCAGGACATGACTTGACCATCATCACGAAGCCAGTAATCGGAGGGAGCATCAGGGGGAGCTCGGGTCAAGTGGTGAAGAAGACCCTTTGTCTGCAAAACACGACGAACAGAGTGAACCCATTCGACAAAATTCCGTTTCCCGGTAAGAGAAATGGTATTAATCTGTAGCTTATCACGAAGTTCGGGAGCCGCAGCAAGCGCGCGAGCAGGAGTAGAAGAGGTAGCAGCGGAATGTTCGGAAGCCATGCGGCTAGCAAAAGAGGTCGGGCGGCTAGCAAAGGAAGTTGGGCGGTTTAGCAGAGAGAGAGGTCGGGTGGCTAGAGGAGGTCGGGCGACTAGCAAAGGAAGTCGGGCGGTTAAGCAGAGAGAGAGGACGGGCGACTAGAGAAGGAGGCCGGGCGGCTAAGCAGAAGAGGTCGGGCGGCGAGAGAGAAAGAGGCTGAAGAGAGAGAGACCGGTCGGGCGGCTAGCAAAAGAAGCCCGAGCGGCTAAGCAGAGAAAGTAGGCGCACGGTCTCGGCGGACACACCAGCGACCAAGAAATCTTGCGACCAAGAAATCTTGCGACCAGGATGCGGCTAAGAAAGGGGGAAGCAACACGGATAGATAGAAGGCGAAGACGGCAGCGGAGAGAAGAAGGAAACCGCACGGTCACGGTGGGGCACACCAGCGACAAGAGAGGTCGCGACCAAAGATGTTGAGCCCGAAGAGAGGAAAGAGGTCGCGACGATCACAAAGGCAGACCGCGCGACAAGCAAGCCGCGGTTAAGGAAACAAACCAGGCGGGAACGTACAAACAACGACAAGTAGGGCCGCGGTTTAGGAGAGCAGGCCGCACAACCCGCAGCGAGCAGAACCAAACCGGGGTCCACGGTGGCGAGAGGGGAAAGCTATAAAAGGAGAGGAGGTGAGGAGGGTGGAGCCACGTAGGGAGATGCGAGTTGGGAGAGAGAGACCGCGGAAAGGCCACGAGAAGGACGGGAGACCGCCACAGGGGAGCTCGGGCGGTTAGAAACCAGAGACCACTAGAGGGGAGCTCGGGGCGGTTAGAAAACAGAGACCGAGTGTACCCAAGTAGAAGACCGGTCCCTCTGATACCATGTAAAGAGAGGCCTCAAACCTTGTATATACTTCTTGAATGATAAATTACAAGTATGAATACATTTATATAGGAAAAGAGGAAAGAGAGAAATCTCAATCCAAGATGTGGGACTAATACAAAGAGAGAGAAAAAAGAGAAAAATGGGCCCCTAGATGAGCCCTTAATTAGGCTTTTCTAACAAACCCCAACCCTAAACAAAGAGATTTAGTAACTGCCTTCCTCAAGCTATTCACGCAACCGCGGTAAGTCTCCATTGTATTGATACGGGGTAATAACAAATTGGTATCAGTGTTTTTCGGTCCAGTATCCATGCTACCGCAAATAAAAATAGTTGCTCCCTCTTCAAGTCGAGACTTCAGCACGGTGCACATTAGATCTTGCATTCTAACATGCACAGCCACTGATTGACGCATATTGATACAACATAGCACTGCTCATAGTTCACAAAACCCGATCGATATGGATGAGGCATAACTGCATCCAAGCCAGGTCCTACCGTCAATGCCCTTGCTTGGAGCTCACATAGCAACTCCCTTATGCACGATGTGCATAACGTTGCAACTATCCGACCGTAAAATCGTGACACACTGAAGTCAATCTGCCAGTTATGGTGTAAACACTTCATTTCAATGCAACTGATCCTTATTTGCGCCCCTTCCCGACGTATAACAACATGATCTCATGCAGAGCTAATCCTCTACTTTAGTCAGATTCCTGTTTCCCCAAATTGGGAAGCCCCTTCTTGACTTGTAACATAGAATCGTCCCTCCACAATCGACATCTCTCAACCACCATGGGCACTTTCTCAAACTGTTGAAGAAAATGGGGGAAGATTTAGCAGCTGTTGAGGCATGAATTGGTGTCCCTCAACACCCTCATCATCATGACTAATAGTCACTTCCCCAACCGTTAGGCATCTATGAAACGAACCATGAGACGGCCTACAGAGCAAACAACTTATGCACGCGCGCTCCGAAGTTCAGACCGAAGAGCACACATGCACCAATGAGAACTGCGATGAAAACTCCATCAATCATTAGCCCGCGAGATTTCAATCATCCTGACTAGTACTACACAGAGATCGATCTGTATTGCTCCCAGCCAATAGGCTCCTCCACAGCCATTGACCACCCCAGTAGTACTCATACATCAATCCCTTAAGCCACGCAACTGTTGGGAAACAAATATCCCACTGCATTTGCGCAAATCGGGCTCACAAAAGATAATGAAAAATGCAGCAGCCACAAAGAAAAACACCACAACCAAAGAACACGAGAATTTTATGTGGAAACCCTCTCTAAAGCAAGCAGGGAAAAAACCACGATGCGCGGCACACAAAGAATCCACTATCAAAACAATAAAGATTACAACAAGAACTCTAGGTTTGCCCAACCTAGATCCCCCAGATTCACAAATTGATTCCCCTCTAAAAACCCACAGTGAAAACACTTCTCTTCAAAAAGAAAACAAAAAAACTCAAATCTCTCCCCAAACATCAAAGGTAAACGAAGACGAGACTGAGCAAAAACTCCTTACAGCGAAGACGAAGATCACCGGGCTGAGAAAAACTATCATTCTTCCTCCTGAAGAACTCCTCTGGCAACAATGGCGGGGAAACCCCGTTTCTTCTCTAGTTCTTGCAAAATGACGGCTCCAAATTGGGATTCTTCTTTCTGCAAAGCCTCCCTGCCTATTTAGGGCAAAGGGGCGAACACATCTTGCCCTTAGATCAGCCCCCAAACCGATCTGAAGGCTGAAAAACACGAGAATTACGAAACAGGATCCGCCCGCAACCGCCCGACATTAGCCATCAAGCTGAATCTGACCATCTGGTCGAATGAGCCCCCATCAAGCCGAATTTCTTCAACGCTTCTAGCCGAATTCTACCGCTAGTGGTAACCACCTACCGCTAGGCATTAGCCCACTGCTACCAGACGTCTGCATGATCGCCCTCACGTCAAACCAAATGCCATCATCATCAGATCGAATGCTACAGCCGGCGGTAACATCCTACCGCCCGACGGTACTGCCAAAACTTAGCAAGACCTACAGCTAGATGCATTTTAGCAGCACAGCTCCAGAACCTGATCTGATTTTCATCTCTTTAGAGGCTGGACCCCAACAAACTCCCCCTCCAGACCATAAAGAGGAGTTCACATACATGACATCTTCAGGTGGACTTCATGTCGATCAACAACTGGCACAACTCGTGATTCTCTCGGCACAATCTTCGTCATCATATTCGAAGGATTTTCTTCCGTATTGACCTTTTCAACCTACAGCTTCTCCCCGACAGCATCAAGCATCCAATGATACCTCACATCAATGTGTTTCGTCTTGGAGTGATGGGCGGGATTCTTGGCCAGAAATACGGCGCTCTGAATGTCACTGAAAATATTGAATACATCTTGGTGGAGTCCAAGTTCAAGCATGAACTTCATCATCCACAAGATCTCTTTTGACGCCTCCGTTGGAGCTATATATTCTGCCTTCGTCGTTGGCAGTGCCACACACTTCTGCAACCTTGACTGCCACGACACAACTCCCCCTGCAAATATAACTGCAAACCCCAATGTGGACCTCTGGGAGTCAACATCTCCTGTCATATCTGAATAAGAGTACCCAACTAGGGTCGGTGACCCTCCACCAAACTGCAAACAGTAGCCTGAAGTACCTCTGAGATATCGGAGTATCCACTTCACAGCATCCCAATGGATCTTCCCAGGGTTCTTCAAATATTTGTTCACTACCCCCACTCCATAGGTTATGTCTGACCTCGTGCAGACCATAACATACATCAAACTCCCTACTGTAGATGTCGGCTTTGCCTTCTTCATCACGAACCGCTTCAGCATTTTCTCCACATACTTAGCTTGAGATAGCCACAACTGACCTGCACTTCTGTCTCTGGTGATCTTCATTCTCAAGATCTTCCTTGTTGGTTCACAAGTCCTTCATCTCAAAGGACTCACTAAGCTCTTTCTTCAGCTCCACAATGTAGGTCTTGTCATCACCGACAATAAGCATGTTATCCACATACAACAACAAAATAGTAAGGGTCTATTCAGTCTTCTTCCAATAGACATAGTGATCAACCCTGGTCCTCTGGATCTTGTTCTTCAGCATAAAGGAGTCAATTTTCTTGTACCACCGTCTGGGTGTCTGCTTCAACCCATACAGACTTTTCTTGAGTCGGCACACCAAAAGCGTCTTCCCCTTGGCTTCAAAACCTTCGAGTTGCTCCATGTACAACTCCTCCAACTCTCCATACAAGAATGTCATCTTGACATCCATCTACTCAACATCAAGATCCCTGGAGGCAATCAATCTCAGTATCGTCTAATAGAAGATATTTTCACCATTGGTGAAAATATCTCATCGAAATCCACACCGTGCTTCTGACTGAACCCTTTGACTACCAACTTTGCCTTGTACCAAGGTTTGGTGAGGCTCACATCAGTCTTCAGCTTGAAGACCCACTTGTTCTTCAATGCTCTCATCCTCTTTGGTAGCGGGACCAAATCATAGGTCTCATTCTTTTGGAGCGAATTTAGCTCCTCCTCCATAGCTGCTGCCCAAGACTCTATGTCTTCAGATCTCTGAGCCTCCTCAAAAGATTCGGGCTCTCCACCATCAATAAGCAAGACATATTCTTGTGGTGGATACCTGGTGCTCATCCTCCGAACTCTGTCAGATCTCCTAAGGGGCATCTCCACGACCAGTGGAACATCTACAGGCAGAGCTCCCCCACCATCCAGAATCTCTTCCTGCTCTGGCATCTGCATAGCTTCTTCTTCAACACGACCTTCATCAGCACCAGCATTTTCTGGCTCAAGATCAACATCAGAATACTCCACAACCAGTGGAATATGTCGCTTAGCAACCTCCTGCTCACCAACAACCTGGTCTTCCACAAAGACTACATCCCTACTTCAGATGATCTTCCTCTTCGGATCCCAAAATCTATAGTCAAACTCTTCATGCGGGAATCCAAGCAGAATGCACTCCCGGGACTTCTTGTCAAACTTCGATCTCTCCTCCTTGGGGGCATAGACATATGCCCTGCAATCGAACACTCGTATGTGTTCATATGACACCTTCCCAAACCAAAACCACTCTGGAATCTCTCCATCCAACGGTGCAAAAGGGGACAGATTGATCAAATGCACTACAATCTGTACAGCCTCTGCCCAGTACTGCTTGTTAATACCTGCCTGAGAGATCATGCACCTGATCTTCTCCACGATCGTCTTGTTCATCCTCTTTGTCAATCTGTTCTTTCATGCGTCCTCGGAACTGTCTTCTCATGTACGATGTCATGCACCCTGCAGTGGGCATCAAAGGCCCCAATGTACTCTCTCACATTGTCTGATCTTACCCGCTTGATTACCTTCTGAGTCATCTTCTCCACATTCGTCCTGAACTCCATAAACTTTGCCAGTACATCACACTTTTGCTTCAAAACATAAGCTCATACTTCCTAGAGTGATCGTTTATGAATGTGACAAAGTACGCTACTCCACCCACTGACTTGGACTCAATCAGACCACACATCCGTGGGTATCAAGTTTAGCAGCTCCGTCTTCCTCTTCAGTTCAGGCTCCGTCAAAGATACTCGTCTCTGCTTGCTAACCAAGCAGTGAACACAAGTGTCAGAAAGCTCCCCTGACAGCTCTGGAAGAACTTTGTTCCTTACCAAGATCTTCAAGTTCTTCTCACTAATGTATCCAAGTATGCAATGTCATAACTCTATAAAGTTGTCTTCAGCTGTATTCACACTCGGACTGCAAATCTTGGCATTTGCTCAGTACAGACTGAAAAACATCTTGCCTCGGGCCACCGGCCACCATCAAGGACCCCTTCACTAGCCTTCAGGCACCTCCGCCTTCAATGCTAGTAAAACCTCCATTATCAAGCCTGCCAATAGAAATGAGGTTCATCCTCAAATCAGAGATATGTCGGGCATCCTTGAGGAAAACCTTCCCCAAATCAGTCTCCAAGTGGACGTCTCCACTACCAATAACACTGGCATTTGTCATTTGGATAGTGCCAAGATCTCCAGTAGCATACGAGTAAAAGTAATCATTGTGAGGAGTGTAATGGTAGGATGCACCTCCATCCACAACCTAATTGGTGTCAACATACTCCTGGCAAGTAGCTCCACTGCATGTAAGCACAGAGACTCATCATCCGCAATCGAGGTCACGTCTTCCCCCTCACTCGATTCTTCGATCTCCTTCGACTTCCCCTTCTAATCTCTTTGCAACTTGAAGCAATCTTTCTTGAAGTGACTCTTCTTCTTGTAGTGTAATAACTATACTTGCTTTTGGAGTTTTCCCTTTGCTTATCTTCCATCCTCATCGGCCTCACCCTTCCCTCCAAGAGTAGGGCATCTGATGTAGAGGCTCCAGAGTCCTTCCTTCTTAGCTCCTCATTCAGAAGACAGCTTGTCACCATCTCCATCGTCACAACGTCATCCAGTGCCGAATTGCTCAATGAAACCACGAGAGTTTCCCAACTCTCTGGCAAGAAACTAAGTACCACCAATGTTTGTAGCTCGTCCCCCAAGGTGATCTTCAAGTCTTCCGACTGATTGATGATGCTCTAGGCAAGGTTCAGATGCTCAATCATCTAAGAAATCTCCTTATACTTCAATTTCACAAGCTTCCTGATCAAGAAAGCCTTGTTGGTTGTTGTTTTCCATTCGTACAGCGCTTCCAGCTTCTTCCACAATGCATGGGCCGATGACTCAGTGGATACATGATGAAAAATAGAGTATTTAAACCACTGCAGAATGAACCCAACTGCCTTCTGATCCATCATCTTCCACTCGTCATCATTCAATATGGTAGTCGGCTTCCCCGACAACGAAGTATGAAGATCTTTACAATATAAAAGGACATCCATTTGCGGCTTCCAAATGCTTCAGTTCTTGTCATTCATGTTAACCATCCTTGTTGCTTGCACCATCTTATTCGAATAGCCCGACGGTCCGAGATGAACCTTATTTTGATACCACCTGTTGGGAAACAAATATCCCACTGCACTTGCGCAAACCGGGCTCACAAAAGATAATGAAAAATGCAACAACCTCAAAGAAAAACACCACAACAAGAGAACACAAGAATTTTACGTAGAAACCCTCTCTAAAGCAATGAGGGAAAAACCCACAAAGCGGAGCACACGAATAAACCACTATCAAAACAATAAGGATTACAACATGAACTCTAGGTTTTCCCAACCTAGATCCTCTGAATTCACAGATTGAATCCCCTCTCAAAACTCATGGTGAAAAACACTTTCTCTTCAAAAAGAAAACAAGAAAACTCGAATCTCTTCCCAAGCACCAAAGGCAAATGAAGGCGAGACTGAGCAAAACCTCCTAACAGCGAAGACGAAGATCACCGCGCTGAGAAAAACTCTCATTCTTCCTCCTAAAGAAATCCTCTGACAACAATGGCGGGAGAACCTCGTTTCTTATCTGATTCTTGCAAAATGACGGCTTCGAATTGGGATTCTTCTTTCTATCAAGCCTCTCAACCTATTTAGGGTCAAGGTTATAGATGTCAGATGTCGGGTTCAGGTCGATTTGATTTTGAAATGTCGGATGTCGGATTGTGGTGGATATATCGGAGATATTTTACAATGTCAGATTTTAATATTTAAATAAATTTATTCATATATATTACACATTTTTATAAATATGTATAATTGTATACATAATGTATGTTTATAAATTACACAATAAACATATATACAAATAGTGTATGTTTATAAATTACACAATAAAGAGCTGTCGAATGCAATAAACGAGATATAGATCATCAAATGAGAGCTAGATGAGAAAGTAGTCAATACTAGACTTAGAGAGATGCACGAAATGAAGCACAAAACAAATTCTTTTGTATTGTCTCCTCAAAAGGGACAACCCAGTGCACAAAGCATCCCTGCGCAGCGAGGGTCCGAGGAAGGATCCCAACACAAGGGTGAAATTTAGGCAAACAATACCCTGTATTTCTGCAAAAGGCTGCTTCCAGGACTCGAATCTGTGACCTCAAAGTCACACGACAACACCTTAACCGATGTTTGGTCTTTTCAAAAAATGAATAAAAAATATTAGTAATACTCTCGAAGATATATTGGTCGCGAAATATCGCCTGATATTTCGGGCTAAACGGATATATCGGACGATATTTTCAAAAACGACATATTTGCTTAAAATATCGATGTCGTGTCATTTTACCCTCCAAACCTTTATGTCGGCCGACATAAAAGACATGTCGGACGACATCTACAACACTGTTTAGGGAAAAGGGACGAACACATCTTGCCCTTAGATCAGCCCCCAAACCGATCTGACGGCTGAAAAATGTGAGATTTACGAAAGAGGTTCCACCCGCAACCGCTCGGCGCTAGCTATCAAACCGAATCTGCCCATCTGGTCAAATGATCCCCCATCAAGCCGAATTTCTTCAGCACTTCTAGCCAAATGCTACCGCCGGCGGTAACCACCTATCGATGGGTGTTAGCCCACTACTATCAGACGTTTGCATGATCGCCCTCACATCAAGCCCAATGTCATCATCATCAGGTCAAATGCTACTGCCGGCGGTAACTTCCTACTGCTCGGCGATAGTGCCAGAACTCAGCAGGACCTGCAGCTAGACGCATTCTACAACAACACGGCTCCAGAACCTGATCTGATTTTCATCTCTTTAAGGGTTGGACCCCAACAGGAACCATGTTCTCACCTAGCAAGCTCCTCTTCTGCAATCAATCCTACACTCCCTCGAGCTCTCCGCCTCAGGCAGCTACAGTAAGGCTCCACTATATCACTATTATCAGATAATAATAAAGATAAATTTTTTTTGAAGGAAATTGCTCATTACCCTAAGCAAACTAAGTATTCACAGAATGTATATACTTGATTGTAGTTGTAAGTTCGTGAAATTAAACTAATAGCCAACAATATGAAATTAAACTTTTACACAAGATTTTCATTACGTATGAACAAGAGTATACTTATCATTTATCTCTGTCAATTTCACCAAATTATTACATAGCCAACAATATTTATATAAAATATTTATTGGCACTGAATTTGTATACATATCTTTGATAGAGAATTCCTGTGTTAATCATCCAGATGTACTCACCCTCGTCACTGAATTTGTATACATATCTTTGATTATGTCAATGTATGGTAAATTTGCACATTTCTTTTCTAAGACTCTCCATAAGATCTCTTTTGGAACTCTATCATAAGCCTTCTCAAGGTCGATAAATAGCATATGCAAATCTTGTTTTCTTTCTCAGTAGTTCCATCAAGGTTCAGCTTTAAGCCCTTATCTCTTTACCCTTATCTTAGATGAGCTCACCAGACATATCCAACAAGCAATACCTTGGTGTTTATTATTTGTGGATGATATTGTTTTGATCGATGAGACGCGCGAGGGTGTAAACGCAAAACTTGAATCTTGGCGAGACACTTTAGAAAAGAAGAGTTTTAGGACGGAGGTATTGATAAAGACGTGACACATAGAATCCAAACGGGTTGGTTGAAGTGGAGAGGCGCGTCAGGGATCTTGTGTGATTGTAAAGTACCATTAAAACTTAAGGGCAAGTTCTACCGTACTGCGATTAGACCAGGGATGCTCTCTGATTCTAAGTGTTGGGCAGTGAATTGTGTACATGAGCAAAAAATGGGAGTTGCGGAGATGAGAATGCTTAGGTGGATGTGTGGACACACGAGACTGAATAGAATTAGGAATGAATGTATCAGAGATAAGACAGGAGTAGCACCAATTGCAGAGAAGATTTGAGAAGCTCGACTAAGATGGTTTAGACACGTACAAAGGAGACCATTAGAGGCACAGGCACTTGTTAGGCATTGTGAGAGTGTGTTAGGCGTTGTGAGAGTCTAGTCACTAGGCATGTTAAACGAAGGAGGGGTAGACAAATAAAGACTTGGAATGAAACTATAAGGAAAGGCATGATGTACTTAGGCATTAGTGAGATTATGACACAAGATAGGGCACAATGGCGACAAAGGATCCATATAGTCGACCCGACTATAGTGGGATAAAGGCTTGAGTGTTGTTGTTGTAGTCATTCAAACTTCAGTTTATGGCTAAAAAGCAGTTTTGCCATTGAAAATAGAAGACAATCATATTTTACATTTCACCAATGAAAAATTACAAACTGCAAAAATTCCAAGTATTCTTGATACATTATAGTCGCTCTCATACATAGTAAAGAAGTTTGTGTTAATTTTGAGTTTAACTTTTATTTTGTAAAATATCAATTATCATTTCAATCATATTTTCAAAGAAAAAGGTCATTAACCTTAAAATTAATACATGAAATGGATATCAAAAAGGAGGAATTTGATATTATGGCAAATTTAAGGGGCAATATAATAATTAGCTAAATCTAAGGGAGGCAAATGATGTCAAGTCGTTAAAGCAAGTGATAGTCAAAAGTACCTAAAGAGGCATTGCAAATAAATGCGATAATCCGGGTGTACCCCTTCTTCGTGGAAGCGTAGAAGAGGATTCCTCAAAAAAGCAAATACAAGTCGAGGTATGGACTGCAGTTGTGGGCACTGTGAGAAGCTGATGTCAACACGTGAAACTGAACTTCCATTATCATAATGAGCAAGCTTATACGCGTCATTGTACTGCGCGGTAAGGATGACAAGCCAATCATGCAGCAGCAATCTTCCTTCCCTGACTCCTTGCTCTATGGAAGCTAGGATAACCTAAAAACAAAAAAGAAGTGAGAGAAGTAAACATAAAACAACATATTAATTAACTGCCAAACAGAACCTGAAAGATTAAATTGGATGTAAAATTTAACAACAAATGCTTAGTTAGTTACAATTCTACTGCATAAAGTTCAACAACTGATATAGCAAAAAATAGATATCATATACTCCAACAGTTTAGTGACAATGGTGTTATGTTTTCATTATTCGCGTAAAACTATTTGAACTAATTTTTTACTCAATTGGAAACTCGTGAAGAAAGAGAACCTTGTGAACAAGGATGGATAATACGGTTTCCGGATCAACACTGTCATAAATTTCATTGATACCACCGGCTGTTGAATATTGGATTGTTCGAATTCGTAGCCTTCTCTGTAAGGAAAACTTTGGCCTGAATACAGTTTCCGGATCAACACTGTCAATTTAATAACAAATACAAATTTGTTGTGAATAAAAAGAAGAGTTATGCACACTCTAACAGACCATTAGGCTTAACCAGTGTTAAATGAGTAAGATAAAGGGCTGATATAAGTGACATTAATCCGTATACTGAAAGGTAATATTCAGGTTTCAAACTGTTGACTTCCAATTGAAAGAGACGACAACATAATCATTGTTCTAAGCAGATTTGGACTTCTAAGAGGTCAACATGCACCAATTTTATTCCCCTTAGCCTATATACACATCTACATACATACATATATCTACATACATACATATCTATATGTATATATATATATATTTATGTGTGTGTGTATATGTTGAAATAGAAGAAATGAAATATTTGGTGCAATTTATTAATCCCTCAAGCGGGCATTACATAGGACAAACAAAGACTATTAAACTTAAAACTACGGTATGGTACTAGTAGGGCTGTGCATAAAAACCAGGCCCAGAGGGCCGGCCCAGGCTCGGCCCGGTAAAAGCCCGGCTAGGCCCGGGCCCAGGCTAAGCCCGCCTCGGGCCCAGGCCGGGCCATGGGGCCTAACAAGGCCCCATATATGAGCATTTGCCCGGCCCGGTGCCCGACCTGGGCTGGTCCGGGCAAACCCCGGTTTCCTAGGCCCGGGCTAAGCCCGGGGCCGGGACGGGCAAAGCCCGATTTCTAGGCCCGGGCTTAAGCCCGGGGCCGGGCCCGGCCCGGCCCCTTTAACAATCAACGGCTCTTAGAGCCGTTGTTTCCAAAAGCTGCCAGCCCTATTTAATAGGGCTGGCAGCTATAATAATTATTTATTAATTATTAATTAATCAATTTAAAAAATATTAAAAAAATAAATTTAAAATAAATTTCTTTTATATAGTTTTTTTTTAAATAGGGCTGTCAGCCCTATTTTTTTTATTGTTAACAGGGCCCGGGCTAAGCCTGGGCCCGGCCCGGCCCTGGGGGCCTTAGCAGGCCCCCTCCCGGAGCCAGAAGCCCGGCACGGCCCGGCTGTAATCAGGGCCCGGGCCCGGGAGGCCCGGTTTAGGCCCGGGCCCAGGGGGCTTTATGAACACGCCTAGGTACTAGACCTCAATCACACTTAAAACTCTTACTAATAACCTCAACACTCACCCTCAAGCTGGACGGAAAACCACCATCATGAAAGCAATATAAAAAGAATGGTATTGGTAGCAGGCGATGTGGGACAAAATATCACGAACCATCGGGAAAAATTTCAAATCAGGGTATCAAATAGAGGATATAACCATACACGATGTAGACCCACACACAACGTGGACTCGCTGGAAAGAAAGATCAACCAACAAATACCATACCACCTACCCAACAATGAAGAAAAATAGGGAGACACAAACAACACAAGAAATATGACTGGAGGTCGTGTGTTGGTGCCAGAAATGTCACCAACCTCCACACACTCAGCGACGGGATTTGAAGGCGATAGGGGAATCAGGAACTGTAAGCAATCAGTTACTAACCCATATGAGTTGGGTGGACAGAACAGAGAGACAGCAGGCTCGCCGCGAATGGCTACACCAGATTTGCCCGCAGCGACGAATACCACTTGTTGTGGATGATATTATTCCACAAAAAGATCTATTACAAGCTATTACAGGCGAATGGGAGAGAAATCAAGGCAACCAAAGGAGACTAAGAGCTTGTAATCGCACCTACAGGTCAGGCGAATGGGAGAGAACTCAAGGCAACCAAAGGAGACTAAGAGCTTGTAATCGCACCTACAGGTCAGGCGAATGGGAGAGAACTCAAGGCAACCAAAGGAGACTAAGAGCTTGTAATCGCACCTACAGGTCAGGTTCTGGCTCAAGTTCAGTGTCCCGACTCGGCACCCATGGACAATTATTTATACAGAAGGGAGGGATGCGAGACGGTTGGGAGCATTTAATGACACATTAAATAATGCATTAAATGCTAGCTGCCTTGAGAACAGGAGAATCCAGGAAGGCTAGAGAGAAGGGGAGCTTGTGTGGTTACAACACGATGTATCCGCATAGGCCACTACTAGCTAAGGAGAGGGGTGAGAAGGGGGCACCCATGGTGTTCACCGAACCTATCAGGACTTCGACTGTTGCGGAGGGCTGGCCGAGCTGGTTGGTTGTTGATGGTGGAGAAAGGGCGCGGTTACTTAGGACATAACCGCCCACCATGCTAAGACTGGGAAGGGTCTGCGATTACAAGTAACGTAACCACCCCTACTATCGAGCGTTAAGGCTTACTTTGATTGAACTGGACTAGCTCTGGCTGTGATCGCAGGATTTCAGGTTAACACCATGTGTAACTAAGGCGAGAGTCGGAGGAAAAGTCATATGAGTTCCTTCGGCAAAAACACTCCCGCTCAGGTGGAACGCACGTGCATAAAGGCATAAACACAGACATAAACCTACAGGCCATGTGTAATTTAAGGCTAGAGTCGGGAAAATGTCATCCGAGTCACCTTCACCCCCCCCCCCCCCACGTGGAACAAATGTGCACGAAGGCTTGAAGACAAGACACAAAAAACACTAACAACCAAGCAAAAACAAAAAAACTACAAAAAAATAAGAAACTCCATCATCGACGAGATATCGAGCAGAGGAATCCTCATCACCAGCTGGATCAGCAGAGAAGATCAGAGGAAGTCGGCGACAGGAGCAGCCGATGAAGGTCCAATGGGATTAGTAGAGACGAGCTCGTCGATCAGGAGCAGTCGACGGGAACATCGATCAGGAGCTGCGACAGAAACGCGGAAAGGATGCAGAGGGGGAACTCGACGAGATCAGTAGAGGAGAAGCCCTACTGGATCGGCGGAGAAGAAACATTGTTTAAACTCTTTTTAATTTTTTGTTTTCTCACTCTCATAATTTTAAGGTAGATCCAGTAATACCGTTAGATTCACTTTATTTTCTTTAGTGCAATTCAAATCAACATAAAAGGGTATTATTGGAATATATATAACAAAGAGTTCTGAGGTCATTGCTTAGGCCCAACGTGGCAGCTAACTTTACCCTAACAGCCACCTACCCAATTATCTAAATAAATTAAACGGCAAGGAGGGGTATTTGAGGACTCAGGCATTTGTTTTTCCTGCCCACCCACCCCCTGCCCATGGCACGCTGCTGCCCCTGCCCGCAGTGCGCTGCCACTGCCCAGACACCCACGTGCGCACTGTAGATAGCGGTATTTGCTTTTAAGATAGGATATATATAGGTTTGTGTGTCATAAACAGATGTACCTTGCACTAGAGTTTGATATTGAATCAAATGTCTCATCTGTAGGAACAACAATACTGTACTGAAATGCAATCTGCAGCACAGGGGGTTCAGTGTGCCTGCAAGACAAGTAATGATGTGAGATCTATATATGCAAGGACAGCAAAAAATGAAATCATTTAAAAGGCTATTATAAAATATGAAGGGAAAAAATTAAAAGTAAATATTAGTGTCTATGGAACACCTCAAGGATGATTTTCAATAGAAAGAATAGAAAAATTAAATAGAAACAGAAAAGGCATTGCTCATAGGTAATGACTCCTACCATCTTTTCAATATTTTGCTTCCAGGTTCTTTATTCTTTCTTCTTGGGGAAATATACGGAGACTAAGTGTCTGTTTGGGGCGGCGTTAGGCTGCCGGTGCGGGAGCAACCGCCACCGCAAGGCGGAAAAACAAATGCACGCCGCGCGCACGCGGTGGCATTTGCTCCCTCTAAAGCCTGCATAATGAAGATTTCACTCCGTCTGCAACCCCGCCTCCCCACCTTTGGTCGCAACCCGGGCTTTGTTCGTTGCCTCGCCGGAGCGCCAACGCCGCTCCAAACGGACCCTAAAAAGTGATGGGGATCACCCATCAGAGATGGCTCACTGCAAGTTGGGACCCACGATCGTGTATTAGCGCAAGAGGACTATACCGGATCGGCGATCCACTCCACAGATGCATCCGTATTTTCATTTACATGCATTTTCAAGTATTACATTATTTTTTTTTTTGAATTTTTTTTGAATTTTATTTATTATAATTTGTTCTGTTACATTAACAATCAATCATAGTCATTGATGTAAGGGATGTCGTACGTAGTTTCTTAGAAATAGAAGTAGGGGGCAACCACCTTTGAATTGCAGAATTTGGAGAGCCTACTTATTGGACTCCGGAAAAATTGCTTCAATCCCACCAACGTCACGGAATATCTAGCAGCAGCAACTCTGCCCTTTCCGGGAAAATTCCAAGAGAGCGAAAACCATCCCACCTAGGTAACTCCACACAAACCTCACGATCCCAGAAATCCCATCCCGTCCCATTCACACCAACATTTTGCCCAACAATCTGATACGAGCTCATGAGTTCAAGCACATACTGGGTCAATGGAGGACTACGTCCCGCGAGGGATTGCAACGTCCCTTGTTGGATCCCGTCGAGGTTGCGGCGGTAGAGAGGAAAGAGGAGGTTTGGCCGGCGCTAGCATAGACGGAAGAGGAGAGAGAGAGAGATTCTTTTAGTTTTTTCCTTCTTACCCAAAAGAGAGATGATAAGAATTCTTAAATAAAAGGGGACTCCCACCTAGGCCTTAGACAAGTAGGGAAAAGTAAATCATTAAAGTTAGTGTCATCGTGCCCCCCCCCCCAATTTGGGCCTTAAGACACATGGGATAAGACAAGGCATAGAGTGTACTCCCTGGATGACATGATCCCCGTCATGTCGTCGTGACCCCCATCACAGTTGAGTTCTTCGTGTGCGTTGTTGTTACGACGATGATACGTCCTGCCCCAGTGCGAGTCGATGGAGGCGTGGTTGGTAACATCATCCACCCCTTCGAGTGGTAGCTTGTCCTCAAGAAGGGAAGGGAGGGGGACGATAGGGCTTGTTAGGGGCTCGCCAATAAAGGGCTTTAGGAACGATACGTGGAAGACGTAGTGGTTGCGGCTGTTGAACGGAAGTTGGAGTTGGTAAGCGGCGTCGCCGATGTGTCGAAGAATCTGAAAGGGGCCATGAAAATGGGGACCCAATTTGGTGGAGGGCACCGGGGGGTGGATAGACACTTGGTGGTAGGGCTGGTTTTTAAGCCAAACTCAATCCCAAATGCTAAGGTGAGGTCACGGTGCCCGCAGTTGTAGCAACTCTCCATGCGATGTTGGTCCTGGAAGAGGCGTGCGCGCGCGAGAGCAAGGAGTTGGTCCAGATCCATAACCTCTTGGTCGAGTGCGGATAGGGAGGCCGACCCTTGTTCATAAGAGAGAAAGCGGAGGGGATCGCGACCGTAGATGAGACAAAACGAAGTCGTTTGTAGCAGTATTCGATCCATAGAAGCCATGTAGCCCAAAATTTTGGGTGATCGCCGACGAGACAACGGAGGAACATTTCAACAGTGTGTTTGACCACCTCGGTTTGTTAGTCCAATTGGGGATGATATGCCGAAGAGAAGGCTAGTTTAGTACTACAGAGGCTGAAGAGGTCCGTCCAGAAGCGACTTGTAAAAACTTCGTCGCGGTCGGAGACGATTGATTCCGGGAGGCCATGTAGGCAGAAAATCTTCGAAAAGAATGTCCGAGCAACACGTTCGGCGACCAAGGGGCGGCTAAGGGCGAGAAAGTGTACGTCTTTGGAGAAGCGATCGACGACGACTATTAGGACGAATTTTCCATGGGAAGTAAGGAGGCCTTTCACAAAATCCATCAAAAAATCCGCCCAAATCTGAGTGGGGACTGGTAAGGGTTGGAGTAGGCCGACTGGATATAGTCAAGCTTGCAACGAATTGGTGGACTGAGCGTCGGAGACCACGCCAAAAGAGCTCATGGAGGAGGCGTTGCAAGGTTTTTTGGGCACCTTTGTGAGACCGGTTGTGGGTTTCATCCAAGAGCTGCGAAATCAGCGTCGAGGTAACTTCGAGATAGAGGCAATCTTTGTAGAGGTTAAGACCGGAGGAGGCGGACCAAGCTGGTGGTGTCACCCCGTCCATGATGCGTTGGAGTAATTCCGCTAAGCTCGGTGAGGATTAGATTTCGCGGCGGACATTCTCGAGGAAGGCGGAACACGGTTAGAAAACGGCGAAGAGAGATGTCGTGGAATGTTCGGGCTCGTCCGGTGTAAGGCGGCAGGATAAGGTGTAGGCCGCGCAATTTAGGGAACCGGCCTTGTGTTCCAACCGGAAGTCAAAGCCAAGAAACTTGGAGACCCATCGTTGTTGAGGGACGATAGTGAGGCATTGCTCGAGCGGGTATTTGAGGCTAAAATGATCTGTCTGAATATGCGTGGGTCGGCTAAAATATACGATGAGATGTCCGTTTTGTTGCAAAACCGCTCCAGATCCGAGTGCGTAGGAGTCGCATTCAATGAGGAACTCTTTGGTGAAGTCCGGTAACTGAAGCACCGAGGAGTTTTGGAGCGCCTGTTGGAGGCCGTGGAAGGTGTCGGTTGTCGTGTCGGTCTACGAGAACCTGTTTTTGCGGAGCAGATTGGTGAGGGGTTGGGCAATGGTGCTATATCAGCGAATGAAGCATCGGTAATAGCCTGTGAGGCCCAAGAAGGCGCGCAAGTCCCGGACCGTGAGCGATATTGGCCATGAAGCAACGCCATCGAACTTGTCGGGATCCGCCGAAACCCCGAGGGAGTGGACCATGTGGACGAGGTAGGCCACACTTTATTTGTCGAAGACACATTTGGAGTTTTTGAGGTGGAGGCGATGTTGGCGTAGCAGCTCGAATATCGCGCAGTGATGGTGCAAGTGGGCGTCCAAGACGTGTTGTAAAGCAGAATATCGTCAAAAAAACTAGCACGGACTTACGGAGCATGGTTGGAACCCTTCGTTCATCAAAGCTTGGAAGGTAGAGAGGGCAATGGTGAGCCCGAATGGTAGCACCAAAAACTTGAAGTGGTTGTGATGTGTGCGAAAAGTTGTCTTTTCAACGTCTTGTGGGTGCATCCGCACTTGATGATAACCTGAGTAGAGGTCCAATTTGGAGAAGTACGTGGCACCATGCAGTTCATCGAGTAGCTCTTCGACCACCGGAGTAAGAAATTTGTCCTTCACATTTTGTTGATTTAAGGCACGGTAGTCGACACAAAAGTGTTGTGAGCCTTCTTTCTTGTGTACAAGGAGAGTCGGGGAGGAGAATGAGATGTTGCGATGGATGAGTCCATAGTTGTAGCATGAGGGAGCATTGGCACTCGATCTCATTTTTTGTAGGAAGGAATGGCGGTAAGGGTGAACCATGTCCGAGGGGGTGTCCGGAAGGAGGTAGATACGATGATCCTGATGGCGAGCCGGAGGAAGGGAGTCTGAAATAGTGATGATATATGGGAACTCTTGCAGGAGGAGCTCGAGGTCGGGCTTGTTGGAGGAGTCCGTGGGAAGAGTGGGTCCTTGAAGGGAGAAGGTCAAATGGAGAGTTTACAAAACTTGTCCCGACCATTCGATCGAGTTGTTGCAGTGGTGCCAACGCATGGAGAGAGCATCAAAATCCCATGTTATGGGTCCCAAGGTGTGGAGCAATCGAACCCCCAATACCACGTCGAAGCCTTGAAGATCAATCACCAAGAGATCAATTTGAAATTGATGGGAGTCCTCCGTTAGGGTCACCCAGTGACATATGCCCGAGCATTGCATGGTTTGGCTATTTTCTACCGCGACTTGAAGTCGGGAGAGCAGGGTGATGTGGAGATGTAGTTACTCGGCGGTGCGGAGATTGATGAAGTTGTGTGTGCTCCCGGAGTCCATGAGAGCTACGAAGGTGTGATCTGCCATGGAAACTTGCATTTGGATAGTATGGCACTGGGGCTTATGAGTGGCGGAGATAGCATGGAACGAGATCTTTGGGGGTTTTGTATCTTCCGTGTCCTCATCATCATCAGAGGTGTCGTCCACCATGACCAAGAAGAGGCGCTTGCAACGATGGCCTGAACTGAAGAGTTCGTCGCAGTTAAAGCACAACCCCTTAGGGCGGCAGTCTGCCATTTCCGACACCGAGAGCCGGCGGCGATACGGTGGGCGGATGGCTACATAAGGATTGGGTGGGAGCGGGCTCGGCTCGCTGCCCTTGGGGGGAAGACGGTGGGTTTGGTTTCCCAGTCAGTAGTGTTGAATTCTCGGCAACCCAGCAGTGGACGGTCTATAAGAAGTTGGCGCTCACAGGCCTGGGCTAGATTCATTGTCGTTGTGAGGTCGGTTGGAGCTTAGAATTCAATGTCCAAGTGGAGACGCTCGTGGAGGTCGGCCAAAAAGAAAGGAACACGTTGCTCAAGAAGGACGGTGAACACGCATGCCAAGAGAATTTGGAAGCGCTCGAGGTAGTCGTCAAACGGGCCGGTTTGTCGTAGTGCAATGAGGTCCCCTAGGGAGTTTCAGTGGTGGGCTGAAGCAGAGAGTACATGTCGTGGCAAAGTCGTCCCAGAGTAGGTTGTGGCGTTCAAGACGCAGTTGTGTGAACCATATTTAGGTTGGGCCCATGAGGTGAAATGAGGTGAGGCCGAGTTGATCTTCCGACGGGGTGCATTGGGTGGAGAAGTAGAGCTCGCATCGAGTGAGCCATGGAAGAGGGTCCTCGTGGCCGTCATAAAAAAAGAAGTCCATCTTTGGGAAACGCCTGGGAGGGCCGTCGGAGGATGGAGTCGAACTTCCTTCTGGAGTTGGACCCGTAGGAATATAGAGTGGTGGTGTTGGTGGTCTGTCCGGTGGAACGTGCGACCCTGATGGTCTGATCATTGATGTAACGTGTGTGCGCCCTTAGGCCAGCGAGTTCGATGCCTTGGAGGTCCAAAGACGTTTGCATGCGCGCATAATCACGTCCAGGATGGGTTGGAAGATGGGTAGTAGTTAGTTATTGTCGGACATGGTCGCATGTAAAGGAAGAAGTTCGGCGGCGGTGGAGGTAAGGTACCTATAATCAAGGTTGTCAGGATCGAGATCCTAGGTGGGATCATTTTGAGGTAGGATCATTTTGAGTTTGGATCAGATCGGATCGAGAATCGCAAGATCCAACAATATTCATAAATTTAGACTAAAAATATAAAATTGAATTTTTTATCATTCAATTACATGCTTAATTAACACAAAAATCAATAAATTGAGCAGTACGTGAATAATTATATTAAAAAATTTTGAATAACTAAATTAAAAAATAATATCATACTAAATTCACTTTCAATTTAAAATAGGACACTCAATGTCTACTAACAATAAAAACAAAACTGGACTGATGGATTGGTGGAAGCCTAGAAACAGGAAGACGAACACAAACAACTGGATTGCTCGTACACTACAAGCAAGAAGCTTGAATTGCTCGTATACAAGATTTTTAACTGCTAGATTGCTCGTACACTAGAAAGGAAGAGAAGACATCAACCTGAAAGTAGGAAGCAAGAAGTCACAGGATTACCAACCACCGAATTGCTCATACGCTGAAATATAAGATAAGACACTGACACCACTTGAAATGGAACCTATTAAGGAAGGAAAAGGAAGACAGTTTCTGGACTAGAAGCGACCAAAGACGTCGCTTTTGGCCTCCGTTTGCAGCCGGCAATCGACACTTGGGATACGGTAAAGAAACATGATATGATTCTGTGATGGGGTATGGGGGAGGGATTGGGATAAAGTTAAGCAATGAGTTATGGGTGTTGGACTAGTTGAATGATGTAAGGATAGGGTTGGCATGTTTCTAGTTACCATTGGCCAGACCGATAGAATTGATTCGGGATCGCGATCCTAAAGATCCTAAGATCCGGATCGCGATCCCAGACGTAGATGTGCCAGTTTAGATCCTAAGTAAGATCTGGATCGATTTACAAAATTTGGATCCTAGGATCGTAAGATCCTGCGATCCTGATAACCATGCCTCTAATACCACGTTGATACGAGCTCATGAATTTGAGCACGTAATGGGTCGATGGAGGACTACGTCCTACGAGGGATTGTGACGCCCCTTGTTGGATACGTCGAGGTTGCGGCGGTAGAGAGGAAGGAGGAGATTCGACCGGCGCTAGCACAGGCGAAAGAGGAGAGAGAGAGATTCTTTTAGCCTTTTTCCTTCTTACCCAAAAGAGAGATGATAAGAGTTCTTAAATAAAAGGAGCCTCCCACCTAGGCCTTAAACAAGTGGGGAAAAGTAAATCATTAAAGCTAGAGTCATCACAAAGCTAGAGTCATCATTAAAGGTAGAGTCGTCATGCCCCCCCCCCATTTGGGCTTAAGACACATGGGATAAGACAAGGCATAGAACCTACTCCATGGATGGTGTGATCCTCGTCATGTTGTTGTGACCCTCATCATAGTCGAGTTGTTCGTGCGCGTTGTTGTTGCGACACTAATAAGTCCTGCCCCAGTGTGAATCGATGGCGAGGCGGTTGGTAACACAATCCCCCTAGGAACTTCAAAGCCCTATCTTCCTAGAAATCCCATCCCCTCCCAGGAAGCAGCCCGCCCCTCTTGTTCAAATAAACACTCTACCCCTTTGGCCCGATCCATAGCCGACCACCCTCCAAAAATCCCTCAACCTCTAGATCTACCTCCTCCTTCAAACTGTCAAACACACAAACATAAACACACACACATACACAAATACACACACATACACACATAAACAAATACACACACATAAATAAACACACACCTACACACAAACACATACAAATATACACATGTGTGTATGTGTGGTTTTTTGTATGTATGTATGTATGTGCATGTTTGGTTGTATGTAAGTGTGTTATGTTTGTGTGTTTGTGTTTGTGTGGTTGTAAGTGTGCGTATGTGTATATGTATTGAGTGTATATGAAAATGTATGTGGGTGTATCTGTGTATGTGTGTGGTTGTATGTGTGTATGAGTGAAGTTGTATGTGTGTATGAGTGTGGTTGTATGTGTGTATGGGTGTGGTTGTATGTGTGTATGGGTGTGGTTGTATGTGTGTATGGGTGTGGTTGTATGTCTGTGTGTGCATGTGTATGTGTGTTTGTAAACTGATGTGTGCCCTAACATTTCAATTTTGTCACTGTATTAGATTTTACATTTTAATTCCATCAACCGAAAAATAATATGCAGCGAAACATCGGAATTATTAATTACAATTCTTGTGACAGAATTCGTCATTTCAGCTGAACAAAACAATTGAAATTGACTTCAATTCCAATTCTTGTAGGAATCGGAATTGGGTCAATTCCAATTCTTGCTCCCAGTTTCTGCTAAATGAACGGAGCCTTAGTGAACTTAGTAGACGATAGTTCCAAAGACCTTAGGTGGCAAGAGTTCAATGGGAATCGACCCATAGCTAAAGAGAGAAAATCAGTCAAACTTTTGGTTGTTCCGAAGAGTCTTAAAGAACGGAGAGCACTTCTCCCCGACTTTTGATAAGAACCTGCTCAAACAAATCAACCTGTCAGTTAAGCGATGCACCTCCTTGGTATCTCATGGTGATGCAATCTTCATGAGGGACTTCACTTGTTAGGATTAAGCTCTACTCCTGCTGGAGTTAGAAGATGGCCTAGAAACTTTCCTTTTCTAACCCCAAATACACATTTAGACGGATTAAGCCTTAATTTAAACTTTCGCAACGTCGTGAAGGTCTCAATAAAGTCTTCAAGGTGCTCATGAATGCTCTTGCTCATCAACATAAGGTCGTCCATATAGACCTCCAGGTTATGCCTCTTCTGCTCCTTGAATATGCGTTCCATCATCTACTAATAGGATGCTCTCACATTTTTCAGCCCGAATGACATCATCTTGTATTTATAGCATTTGTCGTTTGTGATGAAAGAAATGTCATGACAATCAGGAGAATGCATTCAGATCTAATGATATCCTGAAAAAGTATCAAGAAAGCTCATTAAACCGACGACTAAGTCAACCAGCGCGTCGATCTGAGACAAGAGATAATAATCCTTATGACATGCTTTATTGAGAAAGAAAAAAATCGATGCACATTCTCTACTTTCCCCCATCCTTCTTCACCATAACAACATTAGAGACTCGCCCTGGGTACTGGATCTCTGATACAAAACCTGCCTTCAGCATCTTCTCCACCTCTTCGCGAATGGGCTCGGCCAAAGTAGTGATTATCGCTCTTTTCTTCTGCCTTATGGGGCGAACCCCTAGATCCAAGTTGAGGTGCTTCCACGCCACATTTTCATCGATGTCAGGCATATCTCTGACGCTTCATGCAAAGACGTCGACATTCACCTGCAGGCACGACACGATCTTTCGATTGTTCTCTTTTGTCAACTCGCCGCTAACCTTCATGCTTTGGGGCCTCCCGCCCAAAGCAATAACCTCTACTTCTTCCACCTCCTCTGCTACTTCCAAGCGTGTCATTCCTTCCAGCACCTTATCAACTTCTTCCACCTCCTTCAAGCTGATTATGTTGGTGGCGTTGAGGTAGCACTCCCGGACCATCATAAGATCATTGTGGATACTGATCTAAACTCCTTCTGAGCTATATTTCAAGCACTGAAGATAAGAGAAGGGTACAGATTGGAAGGTGTTGATCAGAGGCCTTCCGAAGATAGCGTTGTAGCTACTCGAAGCGCCTACAATGACGAGCCAACAATTGTTTGAAGTTCCACCAAGAGTGATAAGGAGTTCCACTCCTCGTCTACTTCTTTCCTCTCTCCTGAAAACCCAAAGAACGTCTTGTCTGATGTTGTGACCCTCTTTCTCTCAACTTTCATCTCATCGAACACCTTTTTGAATACGACATTAACAGAACTCACATTATCCACCAAGATCCGAGAGACTGTGAAGTCCTCAATCGCTGTCTGGATAACAATGGCGTCGTGAAAAGGGTTCTCATTACCAATTATGTCCTTCTCAGAGAAGGCAATCTCCCCCACCAGGGTAGGCACTTGGGAGCTTGAAGCGACACTCCAGCAATATATTGCATGGAGACTTCCTTTCCGGGAAGCCTCTGCTCTAACTCCTCCGTAGATAATGTCAATCCCTCCGCGCATCACGATATCCACCCATTTTTCGCATCATCTTGGAGTTGTGGCTGGAACTAACTCTCCTTCACCTGGAACTCGTCGTTATTGATACTCCTGCCCTCTAACATGGGCTCTTCCCTCTCCAACTCTCCTTCTCTCTTCCAAAAACTCCAGACGTGTGGTAGTGACATGCCCCTCTACTTGTTAAAGCCCAAAGTAGGGAAGGGCATTCCTGCGAGAATCCCTTCGAACTTGATTCTTTCCCTGGGGCTGCCCTCCCTATCAGGCAATTGCCCTAGCTTCCCTAAAAGGAGATTGGTTCTGCCTCCCACCTCCCTACAGCCTCATGGGAGGATTGAAACGAGCTTGTCATTTGGGGAGAAACGCCTTCCAAGTCACACGACCAAATATTCCTGTCGGCCTCCAATGTGGCCTATTCATTGGGACCTGAAACCTCCTGTCAGGTCCCGGATATTCCGGAGCTATTATTGGCCTCCTCACATCTTGCGTTCTCGACTCCTCCTGCCTTTTCTGCTCTGTTCTCCTTCCCCCCTCTAGGGCCCTGACTTCTTAGCTCAGGTAAACCCAGAACCTTGATGCCCGGAACTTTCTCCCAAAATCGATCAATGTAACTCCCCAGCAACTCATGGTGGCCCTGTTTTAGAAGGAAAAAGGTCGTAGGCCCCTTCATCCGTTTCTTGGACATTATGAAGCGCAGCATCAACCACTGACGCGGGTCCTCAAAGCAATAAATAGAACTTGTCGGCAACTGGTGAAATCAGTCTCTTGCCTTCACCTTGAAGGTAATCAGGAAGAGTTTGCATTTGAAAGTGTCAGTCATGGTCCAGATGGATACCATATCCTCGAACCCTCGCAAATGTTGGATGGGGTCATCCTTTCCAGTATAGTAACTCAAAGTGGGTTTCTGGAACCCTTTAGGGGCTGGGGAAAAAAGAATCTAGTCACATAATAGACTCGTCGGCTCATACTAGTAAGCTAGATGGTGGCGATCCGGCTCTAGCGAACTCCATACGAGCTCACTGGAGGATCACTGGAGGACCTCGAGATTGCCGAAGTCACTCGGGCTCCTCCTAGGCGACCCCCTTGCCAGGTCACTAAGGTGGCTTGCCTTCCTATCAAGAAGTCGCATGGTGAGACGAGGTTGTAGTGACCTTGGCGCGGGTACGAGAAGAGCTCGCATAGTATCCTACATCATCCTGCTGAATTTCGCCAAGTCAGCTCGCGTGACGAACTCGCTATCAACAAGTGAGTAGCTAGCGTCAGTCTCCGGCTCGCCATAGGGAGCCATGATATTTTTTGTTGGATCTGATGGCCAACCTTAGAGGGGGGGTGAATAAGGTTTTCAAAGATAGTTCGAAATTAGAACGAATTTTTCCAAGAAAACAAGTTTGTATGCTACCGCGGGGCGGTAGACCACTACCGCGCGACGGTAGGTTATAGAGATTGATTCTCTTTATAAAACTTTGTTTTTTGATTTCCCACACAGCACTCAAACCTCTAGTAACATACAACTACGATTCTGAAATGAAATAAACGAAATATAATTTTATTCAAAATAAGAACAGTTGTTTACAATAGCAAAACTGGATCTTCGTGATGTCGGAGATCGGAGGCAATGAATACAAACTTGTTTTGGTTTCTATACCGACCCCCCTAGGACCGATTGGCTTTCGCTCTTCTTCTCAAGAAGATCAACGAGCTGACTCTTCACCTTCCTCCCCGGAAGGGTTTAGAGCCTCACTAGATCTCCCAGATCTAGACGTCCTCCCAAGTCAATTTCCTGCAGACTCGTCCCAGGAATCCGACGACCTCCCAGATTGATTTCCCTTACACCAAGATCAGATAAAAACAAAGAAAATTTAGAGTTTAAAGGTTATTTCTCCCTCAAACGTAGAACTCCTCCGAGAAACGATGTGTGACGATGCTCTTGAATATCGTTCTTGTTGCAGTCGATCAGCCGCGAGTGGTCATTGAAAATTTCGTTCGTCGGAGTTCTTCGATCACAAGCGGGAGGAAGAAATAGTGTTTTTCCTTCAACGGAGATCAAAGTTTGTCCTCCTCCAGATAACGGCCGAACCCTAGAATGAAAAATTCTCCTTCGTGTTTTTTCCAGGAAAAGAAATGCGTGTTTTTATACGTCTTGAAAAATACGCTACTGCCGGGGGTAGGGCTTGCGCCCGGCGGTAGGACGATTCGCGTAGTGGGGACAGCTGTCCAGCAGATTTGGAAAAATATCAAAATAATATATTTTCCGCTTTTATAATACCGCGGCGCGGTAAGATGCTAGCGTCTCGCGGTAACTTTTTCTTAGCGGTTCGTCAACTTTCCGCAACGGTTTTGAGCAAGCGCGGAGCGGTAGACCTAGCGCTACGCGGTAGAAACCCGAGAGCCTATCCAAAAATAATTTCACGCTAGCGCGCGGCGGTAGGTTGCAGAAGTTCATTTTCTTGATCTTTTTTTATTTGGAAACCTGCACATTATACCCAACACAAGTATGATCAAATAAAACTCGGGATTTTGATATTGTCAAACCAAAGAGATGCGGACCATAGGTTCAAACAAACTCCTCCTTTTGATAATAATAAATCTCGTTCGTGAGATATAAATAGTAATAGCAAGGTATAGTGTAATCCTATCAGTAAGCATGAAATATAGCAGGTTGAATTAATTAATACGGCTCCCCCTACAGGTGTGCTCCCCCTACATGTGTGCTCCCCCTACACAAGATCAGTTGAATCGAGAGAAAGCTTGCTTTATTCTTCATAAACGTGGGAATATATAGGGACTACAATGATACATAACAACAAGACTCACGATGTCATACTAAACAAACTTACGCACAATAATAATAAATAAATCTGGAATATACGACTTGTATAATAACTCTCAAGTCTCCCCTCAAGCCGGATGGAAGATGTCAGTCATTCCAAGTCTCTTGATGTTATCAGTGAACGAGTCACTTCCCAAGCTCTTAGTGAACACATCTGCTAGTTGATCTTTAGAGTGCAAGAACAGTGTGACCACTGTCTTTTTATCCAAGTGATCTTTGATGAAATGTTGATCCACCTCCACGTGCTTTGTTTTGTCATGTTGAACTGGATTGTGGGCTATGTTGATGGCTGCCTTATTGTCGCAAAACAAGGAGAAGGGGGACGTCACTGGAAACCCCAAGTCCTATAGAATGGTACACAGCCATAGACCCTCACACATGCCTTGGGACATAGCATGGTATTCTGCCTCAGCGCTTGATTTGGCTACTATGTTTTGCTTCTTACTGCGCCATGTTACCAGGTTTCCTCCAACAAAGGAACAATAACCGGTTGTAGATTTTTGATCGTCACGGCATCCGGCCCAATCAGCATCGATGAAAACTTCAATCCTCAGGATGGTCGTTCTTGGAGAACAAAAGACCTCGACCTGGGGCTTTCTTCAAATACTGTAACACACGGTATGCTGCCTCTTGATGTCTGGCCCTGGGAGCATGCATGTATCTACTTTGATCAGATTTGCGTCAATTTTCGCTGTGATATAAAGATACACTGTTCAGATCTAATCACCTCAATTCCCAGAAAGTATCGTAGTCTTCCTAAGACTTTCACCTCAAATTCGGCAGCTAAGAGGGACTTGAGATTTGCGATCTCTTCCAAATCGTTACCTGTGATTACAATATCATCCACATAAACAATAAGGACCACAACACCCTGAACACGCCTCCGAATAAACATAGTATGATCTGACTTCGTCTGGTTGTACCTAAATTTGAGCATAGCCATGAGGAATCGGTCCAAACCACGCTATGGGGGGTTGTTTCAGGCCATATAAGGACCTCCTTAGTCGACAGACAAGGTCTTCAGCTCCTTTTTTTATGAACCCCGGAGGGAACTTCATCGAGCTCACCATGGAGGAACGCGTTCTTAACATCCAATTGATGAAGATCACAGTCCATGCAAGCCCCACAAGATAACAGTACCCGAATAGAGTTCATCTTAGCCACGGGGGCGAAGGTCTCCTGGTAGTCAACTCCCTGAGTCTGAGTGTACCCCTGAGCAAACAGCCGTGCCTTGTACCGTTCGACCTTCCCTTCTAGATTCTGTTTGACTGAAAACACCCATCACGAGCCAATATCCCTCTTGCCAGGAGGGAGGGGCGAGACATCCCAAGTATGGTTCTTATCCAAGGCTGACATCTCCTCTTCTATAGCCTGAGTCCAGGCCGGAATACCCAATGCTTCCTGCCATGTCCTGGGAACAACGACCGTCGAGAGAGAAACAACAAAGTCCTGAAGGGCCGGGGTAAGGTGATGGTAAGCCACGTGGTTAGAAATGGGATGTTTAGTACATGCAGTCTTACCTTTCAACAGACCAAGCGGGATGTGCAAATCTGCATCATCAGAATCTGAGGCAATAGCGGTCACTGGTAGAGGCGGAGCCTTAGTAGCCTGTATACGGGAGGAGCGGTGGTGATATACGGGAGGAGCGGTGGTGATATACGTGAGGAAAGGAGATATCGGAGTATCAGGCAGAGGAACAGGGATAGGGGGTCCTTGTTCCTGAGACACAGGAGGTTGTGGTGGTAGAGAAGGAAGAAGGGGAAGAGGGACATCCATATCGCTAGTATTCTCCCCCTGACGAGGAGAAAAACCGATACCCTTTCGTAGTAGATGAGTATCCGAGGAACACGCACTGGAGGACCCGAGGGTCCAATTTGTCACGGTGGGGCAAATGGATGTAGACGAAACATACACAACCAAAGACACGGGGAGGAAGGTGGGAAGTATAGACCACAGTCATGGTAGACAGCCGAGCGAGGGGAGTAGCATAGCTAAGCACACGTGAGAGAAGTCAATTGAAAAGGTGTGCAGCAATAAGAACTGCATCGCCCCAATAGGACTTAGGGAGGTGCACAGCACTCAGAAGACAACAGGCGACGTCCAATAGGTGCTGGTTTTTCCGTTCAGCAACTCCATTTTGGGTAGAGGTGTGAACACACGTGGTATGGTTTATGATATCATGACTAGCGAGGTACAAGCAAAAGACTCTCCGATCATCATACTCCCCCCATTGTCACTCCGTAAGACACGAATCACACCCTTAAATTGGGTTTGAACCATTTTGTGAAAAAGCTGAAAGCAAGGGAAGACTTCACTTTTCTTTATGAGCAGATACACCCAAGTTGTACGAGAAAAGCAGTCAATAAATATGACAACCCAACGAAACCCAAAGGTAGATAAAACAGGAGACAGCCCCCAAACATCAGAATGAACAATATCAAACGGAGTGCTACAAGAAGAAGCTAAATGCGATGAACTATGTCGCACATGCTTAGACTCATCACAGATATCGCAGACAAATTTTGTAAAAAAAGGGGGAAAACAGAGAACAATTTCTAAAGGTAGATAGGAGAGGGATGTCCAAGCCGCAGGTGCCAGCGGCGAACATCATCAGCTGTAACAGGAGCACAAGAGAGGGCCTGAGATGGAGGTTGATCCAGGTAATACAGTCCACTGCGGTTCCTACCATTGCCAATGTTCTGCTTCGTACCCAGTTCCTGAAAAACACAGAAATCAGAAAAAAAAAAGTTACAGAGCAATTAAAAGAGCGAGTAATGTCACTGATAAAAAGAAGATTGCGAGGAAAGGAGGGGACATGAAGGACAGATGGTAGGGAGATAGAAGGGGAACAAGAGATCTGGCCTTTCCCAGCAATGGGAGACAATAAGTCATTAGCAGAGATAACTTTGTCCTTACCAGACAAAGAAGTGTAAGAGAGGAAACCTGAGGAAGAGCCGGTCATGTGGTGAGTGGCACCAGAATCACTCACCCACTCAGACGGGGAGGCAGTGACAGCATGAGCATGTGGCATAGCAATAGTAGCAATGGAAGCGGAGGCACCTGGAGGCTGATCAGACTGAGAGTGAAGTAGACGGCGGAATACATCCAACTCAGGAGCAGTAAGAGGCCCGGGCACAGTATGGGGGGTCTCGTCGTAGAAGTCTGTATAGTAAGAAGCATCATGAGGTCTAGAACCACCCGAGCGATGGCCCCCTCGTCCAGGCCCTCGTCCACGGCCACGACCACGTGGGGCAAGATGGGGGTGAAGCTTGTAGCACACCTCCCGAGTATAGCCTCTGCGGTCACAATAATCACACATAAGAGCAGACGGGCTAGGGATTAGGACTTGGCGACGACCAACGCTAGTGAGAGCAGAGCGATTAGGAGGGGCACTAGCACTGAGAGACCTCCGACGATCTTCATCACCCCGGATCATACGGAAGGCCTCGTGAAGGGACGGAAGCGGAGTGCGGTGAAGAATATGCATCCATACCATGTCAAACTCCATGTTCAGTCCCATCAAGAAAACATGGAGACGAAAGAGATCCTCCCATTGTTGTAGCTGGACAGCATCCACAGTACAGGTTGGAGTGAAGTGGGAGAAGTAGTCCAACACCTGATATAGCCGCTCGAACTCGGAGAAGAAGGATGGCGCCGTCATAAATCCTTGTCGTAGTTCCAAAATGCGGCGAGTAAGTTCATAAACCTGCGTAGAGCTGCCAATCTGGGAATATGTCTCCCGAGCACGGGTCCATATATCAAAAGCAGAATCCATCAGCATGTAACTCCGGTAAACCTTCGGAGACATAGAGTGAAGGAGTCAAGACACAACCAGGGAGTTTTCTGAGTCTCATCGCTTCCAAGAGGGATCAGTCAGTTGGGGCTCCTTAACAGTCCCATCGATGTAGCCATACATCCGGTGGCTACAGATGACATGTAGCGCCGCCCGGGACCATTCAAGATAGTTTGTGTCATCTAATGGGACGGTTGTGATTTTCAGGGAACCAGAGAAGCCATGAGACTGCTGAGAGTCGCTCATCTGAGGCGGAATCACGCATGGGGACGACACCTAAGAGTCACCTTCATCGAGAGAAGGAGCAGTCATGAAGGAAATAAAACGCAGAAGTGGAGGCCGGAGAGACTAGGCGGCCTGCCTCAAGCAGAGGAGACGACAGCCGAGCTGCAGCAGGCAGAGAAGGAGGCGTCGGGCGGCAGCAAACAGAGGAGACGGCGGCCTGCCTCAAGCAGAGGAGACAGTGGTCGGGCTGCAGCAGGCAAATAAGGCGGCAGTCGGACGACAGCAAGCAAAGGAGGCAGCGGCGGGCTTCATCACGGAGAGGAGACGGCGGCAACAGCACGGAGAAGAGACAGCAGGCTGCATCACGGAGGGACGGCAGCGACACCCAACTCAGCAATCGGCGGTGGTATGGGGGCCGCCCGACATCTAGGTCAGTGTCGAGCGGGGCGACGCTGAGCCGAGCAGGACGAACCCGAGGCGGGGTGGGGTGGGTCGGAGTCGGGACGCGGGATGAGGTCGAAATTAGGTTTTTTTGTGTTTCCCTATGATACCAAGTTGAATCAAGAGAAAGTTTGCTTTATTCTTCCACAACGTGTGAATATATAGGGACTACAATGATACATAACAACAAGACTCACGGTGTGGGACTAAACCAACTTACACACAATAATAATAAATAAACCCGGAAATACGACTTGTATAATAACTCTCAAGTAGATCTTCCCTGGGGTGACTTAATATAGGATAAACTCATGAACACTCAAATCTCCCCCTTTTGATATTATTGAAAGGGTCAGGGATTAACGAACATGTCTCGTGAAAACAAAGAGATGAGAAACGTGCACATATGCATGTAAAAAATATAAGTACTAGGGGCAAAATTAGGAGCGGAACACCATGAGTATAGACCTACACAACACACGAATAATAGGTGACATGAAAAATTTTTATAGAGCATATGAAATTTGGACAATACATTTGAATCTAAATACACACGATTTGGAATACAATGTTAGAAGATTTATGGAGTTAATACAATGCAACATTGTAAGCGTCGTGAAGAGAAATCGTGTACTAAAACATATGTATTATAGAAAGATAATGCAGTTTAAGTCTAATTCTTATGCGTGGAAGCGTTAGATAGAATAATGACAGGTGTACATGTAGCATCATAAAGAAAAACATCAAGTAGAAATAATCATACATACATGTTTTATCTCTATAATTCAATATGCTAACACAGGAGAAATGAAGTGAAAACTCACGTCACGTTTTTATCTACTTCATACCAAGACTAGAACAAGGGACACTAACTCAATTTGTAGTCTTTGCACAAGATCGAAACGATTCTTTAGACGAAGGTGTTCATCCTCACAATGCTCATGAAGACTTATCAGGAAAAATGAGTAGTGCTTAGGGGGTATCCTTGACACATGATTTGATAGCAACATATATTTTTACACATTTCCAATGAGGCTCTCTATCTCCTCTACCACTTGTTGGATCTTATGGCCAACCTTAGAGGGGGGTGAATAAGGTTTTCAAAGATAGTTCGAAATCAAAACAATTTTTTCCAAGAAAACAAGTTCTGAATGCTACCGCGGGGCAGTAGACCACAACCGCGCGGCGGTATGTCACAGATATTGATTCTCTTTGTAAAACTTCGCTTTCTGATTTCCCACACAGCACTCAAATCTCTAGTAACATATAACCACGATCCTGAAATGAAATAAACGGAATATAATTTTATTCAAAATAAGAACAGTTGTTTACAATATCAAAACTGGATCTCCGTGACGCCGGAGATCGGAGGTGATGAATACAAACTTGTTTTGGTTTATACCGACCCTCCTAGGACCGGTTGGCTCTCGCTCTTCTTCCCAAGAAGATCGATGAGCCGACTCTTCACCTTCCTCCCCGGACGAGTCTTAGAGCCCCACTAGATCTCCCAGATCTACACGTCCACCCAGGATGATTTCCTGCAGACTCCTCCCAGGATCCGACGACCTCCCGGGTCGATTTCCCTTATACCAAGAACGGATAAAAACAAAGAAAATGCAAAAGAAAATTTAGAGATTAAAGGTAATATCTCCCTCAAACGTAGAACTCCTCTGAGGAATGGTGTGCGATCGATGCTCTTGAATAGCGTTCTCGTTGCAATTGATCAGCCGCGAGCGGTCGTTGAAGATTTTGTTCGCCGGAGTTCTTCGATCACGAGTGGGAGGAAGAAATAGTGATTTTCCTTCAACGGAAATGAAAGTTCGTCCTCCTCCGGTTGGCGGTCGAACCCTAGAATGAAATATTCTCCTTCGTGTTTTCTCCAGGAAAAGAAACGCGCGCTTTTATACGTCTTGAAAAATACGCAACCGCCGACGGTAGGGCGATTCGCGCGATGGTGACAGCTGTCCAGCGGATTTGGAAAAATATCAAAATAATATATTTTCTGTTTTTATAATACCGCGGCGCAGTAAAATGTTAGCGCCCGGCGGTAACCTTTTTCTCAACGGTTCGTCAACTTTCCTCAGCGATTTTGAGCTAGCGCGGAGCGGTAGACCTAGCGACACGCGGTAGGAACTCGAGAGCTTGTCCAAAAATAATTCCACATTAGCGCGGGTGGTAGGGCTAGCGCGCGACGGTATGTTGCAGAAGTTGATTTTCTTGATTTTTTTGTACGTGGAAACCTGCACACTATACCCAACACAAGTATGATCAAATACAACTCGAGATTTTGATATTGTCAAACCAAAGAGATGCAGACCATAGGTTCTAACAATTTTCTAACACGGTTTTCTTTCTCTGGCTATGGTCTACGCTCAATGCACCAAAAATGTTGAAACCAAGAAATCGGTTGACAAAAGTTCAGACCTAAGAGGTAGTCGAAGGTTACCGCTCCTGTGGTCTAACACCACACATCTGATGGTAAGAGAGAGACAATCACGAAGATTGAAAGCTGATTTGCCTATAAACAAGACCCAAGTGCTGCAGCAAAGAGGTCTGATGGAGATCAGCGATCGACACAAGTCTATTCTCGTAGGAGGCGGTGAACCACTACCCGTTCGAGCGATCTGAGCCTGCGGTTACACCCAGACAGTCATTTCGAGTCAATTTGTTACGATTAAGATAATTTCCGAGGAGGAATCCAGCAAGAGAGGGGAGCCGGCGGTGGTGAGCGAGAAAAAAGGAGGAAGGATAAAGAGGAAACTTAGGGAGCAACCTTAATAATTTACATACATCCAAAGATATCCCAAAATCCAAACTCCTCCCCCTTATATAGATGAGGGGGGGGAAAACAATACAAGGAAATAATACTAATTAATATTCAGTAATTAATATTAATTAATATTAATTAATTAATATCAATATTAAGTAATACCAATTAATTACACGAATTAATTAAGGCGGTTTCCATATGCACGCTCTGGTGGTCCCGGCGAGTAGAGGTCGCTTCGGTTTCCATATGCGCGCTCCGGTGGTCCCGGCGAGGGGTGGCTCCTCCGGCAAATGTGCGAGGGTAACATTACAAGGAAATAATACTAATTAATATTCAGTAATTAATATTAATTAATATTAATTAATATTAATTAATATTAATTAATTAATATCAATATTAAGTAATACCAATTAATTACACGAATTAATTAAGGCGGTTTCCATATGCACGCTCTGGTGGTCCCGGCGAGTAGAGGTCGCTTCGGTTTCCATATGCGCGCTTCGGTGGTCCCGGCGAGGGGTGGCTCCTCCGGCAAATGTGCGAGGGTAACATTACGCCGGTCTTGAAAATCGGTCTTGCCCACAAGGCCGAGGTTTAATTTTTTGTCGGGGTCTTTAAGAATGGGAGAGAAATAATTTGTGGCTGGAGTGCGGAAGGAGGCGAAATAATGAGAATTAAAAATTAAAGGGGAGGTTAAAGTGGATTCGAGAGGATACGGGGGAGGACAGCTAGTAAAAGGTGGAAAGAGGGGGTCTTGCTGTAAGAGAAAAAAAGATGTCGTGATTTGATTTGTTTTTTGTGGGGGTAACGGTGGGTGTAAAAATCAGTGAGGATAAGAAATTTGGGGAGGCGGGGCTTTGGTAAAAGAAAAAAACGTGTGGCTCGATGTTGTGGGAGACAATGTCGGTCGCATTGATTGGAGAGGGAATCGAAAAACTGGCGTGGATTCAGATCGAATCGGCACGCCGGACAGCCAGCCAGAGTCGTCGTCGACAGGGAGAGAGGGAAGGAGCCGCAGCTGCGTCGAAGGCGAGAGACGGAGGCTTGGGTTGCGAGCGTTGTTGCGGGGAAACATCCCGGCGAAAGCGGTGTTAGAGAGACAGCACCGATGGAGTAGGAGTCGCCGACACAGTGACCGCAAAACTGTCGGCCAGCGCTTGGACGCTGGAAGGGGAGGGTGTGGCGGGCTGCTTGACGAGGGAAAGGGGATGTGGGCGGTTTGTTCGACGTTGGAGGGGGAGGAAGCATCCTCTTGTGTTTCCCCGGCGATGGATATCAAGTGGAGTGTTGTAGCGCCTTCTTCCTTGATGCGGTTGATGTTGGTGAGGTTGTTGGCAATGAGGGTACTCATAGCCCGGAGGTCATTGCGGATGTCGTGGAGGAGGTGGAGGTGAAGCACGGCGCTGGTTCCCAGCGGCAAAAAGGGCAGTAGGCAGAGATCAGCAGGTCGAACCATTGTTATGATTAAGATATTTTCCCGGGAGGAATCCAGTAAGAGAGAGGGAAAGTCGGTGGTGAGCAAGAAGAAAGGAGGAATGATAAAGAGGAAACTTAGAGAGCAACCCTAATAACTTGCATACATCCAAAGATATCCCAAAACCTAAACTCCCCCCTTATATAGATGAGGGAGGGAAAACAATACAAGGAAATAATAATAATTAATATTCAGTAATTAATACTAATTAATATCAATTAATTAATACCAATTAATTACACGAATAAATTAAGGTGATTTTCATATGCACGCTCCGGTGGTCCCGGCGAGGAGAGGTTTCCCCGGTTTCCATATGCGCGCTCTGGTGATCCCGGCGAGGGGTGACTCCTTCGGTAAATGTGTAAGCCTGTGAGGGTAACACAATTTGATGTATTATTTTATATTTTTGAGTCTTCTTTAGTAACTGATCGGCTTGGACGTTGTGGGACATCCGATTAGGATGCTCTATTTTCAATGAGTATTTATATATGCAGGTTACGGTGGGTGCGATGGTTTGATTCTGAATTTTGAAGTCGTTGGTCTTCCTCAAGGTGCGACGCCAAGAGGCACATCCTGGTGAGGTTCCAGGTCTCTTCCTCTCCTTAATTTCTATTCCCGCTGCTCTCTTCGTTCCCACTCTCAGGCGATACCGTTGAACCCTCCACTGCCCTAATAACTCCCAATCTCCTCAGTCTCTAAATACCTGTTGGTCCTTTCCCCCTCTGAAAACCCGCTGCCCACTCTATCGTTCACACCACCATCGCAACTTCCCCCCATGCTCCAGTCAGAGTTTAGAAGTCTTCTCCACTCCACATGTGAAGCCCGCCTACCCCCCACGCCACTCCTACGACTACTCCACCCCAAAACACCCTAAACTGCCTCCACCCTTTCTTACCAGAGCCCAACTGCATCCTACCAAGCCTTCTTTCAGCCCTCCCCTCACCCATAATCGAATCTACTCAACCCTACCCCTTTCCAATCCCTCCATTGCCGCTGTCCAGCAATCAGCCACCCCTCATGAAGCCTCTAACTATTGGGTCGTCACTATTCGCCACCACCACCACCTGCATATGTAAGTTGTTGTTTGGAGTTGTTATTTTCTGTCATTTGTACTTGGCACTGTATTTTCTCATGATGTTTGTTTCATTTGTTATGAGTATTGGTTGTTGTGTGACTTGCAGGGTTTATTTTGCGCATGCTTAAATTATTTGCGCCTTGGTTTTGCTGAATGTCAATTACTTTGTCATAATCAATATTTGTGAACGCTTGTGTCTCTGCATTTTTTATAATATGAATTGTTTTTGTTATTTTATGCGGACCGCCTCTTGCATTTATATCATATGGCATTGCATCTAGGATCGCATTTAGTGTATCCATCTTGAGTCGACCTGCACTGCATCAAATTGATATCAGAGCCCAAGGTATGGGCCATATTTATAATTGTAGTTGTGAAAAAATGGACAAAGAGCTAAATAAACCGCAAACTTTATTGCTCCAAAAAGATAATTATTACATAGGTATGTCCCCTTATTTATAGAAATTGGGGGAGAAAAGAGAATATAACAAACGATGTGGGACTAAATACAATTCGCGCGGCTTATGCGGTTTGACATTTTCACTATACAAAAGAATAACAAACCACCCAGCAACACCAAGGGAAACCGCCAGTTCGCCAGGGAAGACCGCTGGACAAGCCGCTAGACCGCAACTGTGGGTTGCCACCAGGCCACAATTGCGGCTAATCGCCAGACCGTCAGCAGAGGATCACTACCAGACAGCTGCACCAACCCGCCAGACAACCAGACCGCCTCAACTAACTGTCAGGACTAACCGTCAGACCGCCTGAACTGCTAATCGCCCGACTAGAGTGTCAAACAGCCAATTTCTAACACTCCCCCTCAAGCTGGAGCGTATATGTCAACCATGTTCAGCTTGCTACAAAAATCAAAAGCGGAAACAGGTTTTGTGAAGAAATCTGTCAGTTCTTTATCAGAAGTGACGAAGGGAGTACAGATCTGATTCTTCAATACCTCTTCTCTAATGAAATGACAATCCACCTCAATGTGTTTTGTCCTTTCATGAAATACAGGATTCTTTGATATGTAAATGGCGGCTTTGTTATCACAGAACATAGAAAGAGGATAGTCGTAGACTTCTCCCAAGTCAAGCATAAGTGTTCGTAGTCATTTCAACTCACAGGTAGTTGAGGTCATGCTCATATACTCTGCTTCAGCAGTTGACCTTAAAACCAATGTCTGCTTCTTACTTTTCCAGCTATCAAGGTTTCCTCCTATAAAAGTGCAAAAACATGATGTATACTTTCTATCTTCCTTGTTATCAGCATAGCTGGCATCAGAATATGCTTCAATCTTCAGGTGACCATTCTTCTGAAACAACAAACCCTTTTTTGGAGACCCTTTCACATACTCCAGAATCTTCATGGAAGACCGAAGATGACACTCTATAGGATTCTGCATCAACTGACTGTCCTTCCCAACTGCATAACAGATATCTGGTCTAGTAACAGTCAGATATATGAGTTTGCCTATAAGTCGCCTGTATACAGTGAAATCTGGAAGAAGAGGAGAATCGTCAGTCCACCCTTTATCATCTCCAACCGTCATCGGGCAACGAGCAGGTTTCATGCCAAGAAGACTGATTTCTTTTAAGAGATCTAGCACATACTTTCGCTGTGAAAAAACCACTGAGTTCCTCTTTCGTGAAATCTCAATTCCCAGAAAGTACTTCGGAGTTCTCATATCCTTAGTAACAAAATGTTGCCGAAGATGTCGTTTGGCTAGATCAATGGCTTCTTTATCATCCTCAGTCAGAAGAATATCATCAACATAGACAGCAAGAACCACAAGGCCTTTAGTAGTCTTGCGTATAAACAGAGAACAATCAGCAGAGCTTCGATTGAATCCAATAAGAGAAACAACTCCACTAAACTTGTCAAACCAAGCTTGTGGACTCTGCTTTAAGCCATAAATCGCCTTCCGAAGTTTGCATACCTGAGACTCCCCCTGAGTAACATACTCTGGAGGTTGCTCCATCTAAACTACCTCATGCAAATCTCCATAGAGGAAAGCATTCTTCACATCTAATTGAGACATCTCCCAGTCTCGATTAATAGCGATAGAGAAGAGAACACGTATAGTGCTGATGCGGGCAATAGGAGAAAAGGTATCAAATAAGTCAACCCCAAATGTCTGAGTAAACCCTTTGGCAATAAGTCGTGCCTTATAGCGATCAACTGAGCCATTGGGAAGGTATTTAACCACAAAGACCCACCTACAACCAACCACATCAATGCCCAATTGTCGTTCTGGCAGCTCCAACGCGAAAAATCACACTTATCATGGGACGACTTCAACGTCAACTACAACCCCTAGGCCCTCTTCTTCACAACAACACTATTGGCGTTCTCGTCTCCTTCAAACAAAGAGGATTTATTGACAACTACTTGGAGCGGTTCCAGCTGCTCCTGGCACGAGCTCTATACATATTCCCCCAGAGCATAAGGCGCCCCTTTTCACTGTCAGCCTCCACAAGCATCTCTAGCTAGACTTGGAGCTTCAAACACTCGCGGATCTCACTACTGCCATGAACCTTGCACGGGTCTGTGAAAAGTGATTGTTTTTGAATCAACCTTATAGCGGTAGTCGTAGCAGAGTACCATCTGGGGATTCAGTACCCCCGATAACACAGCCCAGCAGTGTCCTCCTTAAAGGAAAGAGGGTGACAGGTTGCCGATCATTTGTCATTTGTCAACCCAGGAAATGACCGATCATCGAGTCAAGAGCCTCTGTTTCAACTATGTTGAACCATACTCACGTGGCAACAGATGCAAGTGCCACTTTTGGCACGAGGTTGAGGATCCTTCTGATGAAGAAGAAGAGAAGCATGATTCAGGGGATCCCAAGATTTACCTCATTGTCATCAAAAGACCACATTTCAGTAAAATCATTCAACTTCATATTTCATTGCAGACCACCAATTGATCGCTCCCATTGACTCGAAGAGCACGCAAAGCTTTATCAGCAAGCAGATCGCTCATTGACTGCAACTTCCAGTGCCCAGAATAGCAGCCTTGTGGTAGCATCAGCACATGGGCCAATCTATGCCACAAGCCGCCTATCCTGCCGGCTAGTCAAATATCACAAATGTCAACTCAACCAAAAGAAGAAAATAGATGTCATAGTATCACAATAAGTAAATGTCCAAAAGTAGTATATCAATAATATGGAACTACGTTAGTCCTTTCTATATCAGAGTACAACAAAACTTCCTGAAGGCTACATCATAGCGCTCAACTCACATCGGTCACGGGATCATATACCATGTGTCAACACACACCCAACCCATGCAATTCACATTTACTTGGGAGCATGAGAATGTGAAGGGGTTGTAAGTGCCCACAATGGCGTAGCACCAAGGACCCAAGAAAATTGTGGCAGGGGAGCTCTATAGGGACTCCTCTCTAGACCATCTCCATGCAGAAAAGGAAGGCGGACCAGCCGGACTAGGAGCATCTGCTGCAGAAGGTGGACGACACTCTAGTTTCACCTAAGGTATGGCCTTGCCTGCCCCCCCCCCCACCACCCAGTCGTTGGGACAGCTGCATATGTCTCATCTGTTACCACTACCTCTTCTTATAAAAGGATGAGATTGAACAGCTGCATATGTCTCATCTGTTACCACTACCTCTTCTTATAAAAGGATGAGATTGAACATCAGTGCAATGCCATGCTCCAGCAGGGGAACATCCATCATAGCGTCTCCATATTCTCCTCCACAATCCTCTTGGTGCACAAGAAGTACGACACTTGGTAGTTCTACATGGACTACCACAAGTTAAATGCAAAGAAGGTCAAGGACAAGTTTCCCATATTTGTGGTGGGCCTATTGAACTAGCTTCACGACACTCGTTTCTTCTTCAAGATGGAATTGTGTTCCTGATACCACAAGGTACGCATGGCCTCCGTTGATGTGGAGAACACCGTCTTTCGGACCCATCATGGGTAATTTAAGTTTCTAATGATGCCCTTCGCGGCTAACTAACGCTCCCACGAACTAATGAACGAGGTGTTCTAGGACCGTTGATATGTGCTTGTATTCTTTGATGACATTTTAATGTATAGCAAGGCATGGGAGGAACATCTAGGGCACATGTTCAGTGTTCAACTTATCCTCCAGTAATAGTTATCCCTTAAGCGGGCCAAATGCTCCTTTGGAATGGATCGTGTGGCATGCTTGAGTCATATCGTACACGACACAGGGCTCGTCACTCTGGTAAAGGTTCAAGGGGTGACAGCCTGGCAAGTTCCTCAGTTCAAACGTGAGCTTCGTAGCTTTTTGGGTCTCACTGGCTACTACCGCCGCTTCATTCAGGACTACAGCTCGATTGTAGTGCTCCTAATTGAACTACAAAAGAATTCCTTTGTTTGGGGAGACGAAGACGCAAAAGCGTTCACATTCCTTCAGCACGCCCTGATCACCGCCCCAATTTTTGGCTTACACAACTTCACTCAAGAGTTTTCAGGTGAAGTGCAACATGTCTGAATGCCCGGACAGGGGAGCGCATTGATATTACAACAAGAAAGATACATGATAGCTTTCTTAGGTCCGAAAACAACCCTACACCACCAGAAATTTTCCATTTATTAAAAGGAACAGATCGACCTGACGACGACCGTACAACATTGGAAACTGCACCTCTAGGGATAGATATTTCTTATCTACACAGCCCACTTTACTTGAAGTATCTTCTCAAGTAGCACTATCACGCCGCAGTTGCACTATCACGCCGCAGTTGCACTATCACGATGGATCATTTGGGTGAGACTCTTTGCCATCTCTCGGCCCACCTCGGAGATTCTCACTCAACTATGCCAAGAGATACAAAGTTATCTCAACCTCCAGGAACTCAGCCGCATTTAAGAAAGGAGGCTTCTCCCTTGTTAGACCTTGCAGGACGACTTCATTCTATGGAAGGGACGATTATACTTGGTGCCCACCTCCACCCAAATTGCAATCATATTAGAGGAGACCCGTGGAGAGGGCCACGAGGGGGTTTACAAGACCTTACATCACATCTGAGACTTCTTTTTGAAGGGGCTCCAACGGGGAGTTCAGGAGATCATGGCGGCATGTTAGGTCTGTCGGTGCAACAAAATCGACCATCTCCTTCTGGCAGGTTTTCTACAGCTGCACCCAATTCTGAATCAGATATGGGTTGATATCTCTACGGATTTTCTGGAGGGATTGCCTCCTTCCAAGGGTAAGTCGGTTCTCAAGGTTGTTGTGTGCAGGTTCTCGAAGTGGCCGCATTTCCTGGCTCTAAGCCAACCCCTCACCGTGAAAGGTGTTGCCCAAATCTTCCTTGATTAGGTCTTCAACCTTCAAGGCCTGCCTAAGAGTACTGTCTATGACCGCAACAATGTCTTCACCAACTATTTCTGGAAGGAGCACTTTACACTTTGTGGCACAAAATCGGAATTTTCTTCTACTAACATTAATAATATTATGGTCAGACAGAGGATGCCAACCGCACAGCTGAGATATATCATCGATGCATTACTGGGGACTGCCCCAAGGACTGGGTTCAATGGATAACATGGGTGGATTACTGCTACAATACTTCCAATCACACATCCCTCTAGACCACACCTTTTCGTCTTATTTAAAGGAGAGATCCACTTTGCCTACTCACGTATGAGGGCGGCACCGCCCACATGGACCTTCAGGAACATAATCAGCTTCTTGCTCTCGCGAAAGAGTGCCTCCTTTAGGCTTAGAAATGCATTGAGATTGCATACAAATGAGCTCACTGAATCACTTCTTCATAAGTTTAGTGTGGCTGAAACACAGTATGTATCATCAAGCTTCTGTCGTGAGGGACCCATATCATAAATAGGAGCCCAAGCAATGATCCCTTTCAGGTATTACAGAAGATTGGTGAAGTGGTCTACTGCCTCTAGCTCTCGCCCGAGGCTCGGATCTACGACGTCATCCACGTCTCCCAGTTGAAGTTATTCGTGGGCCAAACCCCCGCGACACCCTTGGTAACAATCTTGGGTGCAAGCTTGACATTAACAGGGGAGTAGATGTTACAGACCCATGATGGGGAGCATCGTACCAACGACCGTCAAAATCGCAGAAGGATTGAGGGTGCTTGCTAGCATTTTTGTCATGCACTTTTCATTACTTATGTTTTCATCTATAGTGAACACATTTAATTTAACTCACACATGATAAGTCTTGTGAGGGGAATTTTGGATACTTGGCTTGATCATGGTTTCACCTTATTTGCGGGCAAGATGGATGGAAGAGGGTACGTGTTTAATCATAAAAAATTTCTCCTCTCTCTCTTTTGTTCTCTCTCTTCCCCCAACTAAGCACCACTCGACTAGGGCGGAAGAAAAGCGCAGCTCGTGAATGGTCGGTTCCCCCATCATCTGCCCTTCTCTCCAACTCAAATTCATTCCTTCCACTCATTCATTGCCACCATAAGTTCTCGGGGATCAAAGAAAGGGAACTCTAGCCTCCGCCACAACTTCATCGTCGTGAAGCCATACACGAGATAGCAATCGAGATCTCGTAACACATGTATATACTTTTGTATCGAATATTTTGCATTCAACGTTTAGATAACTATGCAGACCGTGGTTTTAGGGGAGCACTGTTATGGAGGAACAAGCACATTGTTGTATGGCTAAGTATGAGAGTGCATATGCATGGTTTCACATACCCAAAGTTGTAAGTATCGGATGTCGGCGACATGTCAGAATGAGTTTTTAAATATTGGAGGTCGAAGACATGTTCGGAATATTTTAAAATATTTGATGTTCATATCTTATATATATAAATAAATTCATAATAAATAGACTAAGTATCTTATATATATGAGTAAATAAAAAAATTTAAAAGCTAAATATCTTTGATTGATTATAAGTCATTCCAATCTCAATAAATTTATGTTAAAAGCATAAAAATAATCAACTAATAGATGGGATGAACTTTTTCACATTTTTGTAATGTGAAATAATTATACAAATATTGATTGTAAGAATAAAATATTAAAAAAATGAAACACTAACTTTAATTGATTTAAGAATACATAATATAATACATATATGTAATTTAAATATATATTGTTAGTCTGCTAATATAACATAAAATAAATTCGCGGATTATATGTTCAAAAAGCGTGTTGACAAATAAACCGGACAAAATTGGATATGTCGACATATATTTTATGAAAGAACATAATCTGTTTTTCTAAATTTTTTTTACCCTCAAAAACGACATGTCGCCAAATCTGTTGGACATGCCGGTGGACATTTAAAATAGTACACATACCCATGAACTTGCACAGGTGCAAAAACATGTAAATGCAAATATGCATTATTCCATGAGCACAAGTCTAAATCTAAGAAGCTAAGAATATACTGGAAAAGAAATCCAGGGGAAAGTTGAGTATGAATTACCTAGAGAAACCAGATGAATTAACAAACTCAAAGTCATAGGCATATGTGGCGAAAGAATCACAACAGATGATATGCTGGACATTTTCATACTGTGGGTCTGGGAAGAAATGGCCATACTGCAAATAATGTAAACCAAACATAATAAGAGCTGAAAAGTCAGATCACATAAGGTGCAAAAAAAACGATATTGGTTGCATACAGAACGTCCCAATTTGAATTCGGAAGATGTTCTCAATCGTAGCACACAGCCAAAGGCATATGGACGGCTCAACATCCGGTACCTACAAGTTGCTAAAAGTCAACCTTCTTTACAAGGTCAGAGAAATTTTCAAAAAAAAAGAAGAATATTAGATATTAGAACTGTAAAATTCCATAATTAAATCCAAGAAAAATCATAATTTATGTGGGTTAGATTTCGGTACCATAACCATCCCATTGTAAAATTAGAATTGAATTTGAACTTACATGTCCTGTGGAAGAGTTGAATCATCTGTACTAGAGTACAAAAAGAGAGAACCGCCACTCTCTATACTTAGAAACTTGAGAGAAGCCAAGTCGGTGTATTCATTTGTTATGGCAAATAAATCCACACAAACACCTGCTTGAACAGCAATGGAAGCCTGTGCTAAATAGTCAGCATAATATGTTTCAACTCCTGCAGCTACTCTGATTATCAAGTTCAAACGGCATTACCAAATCTTTATAGAATGGTGTCTGCTCAGGAAGCAAAGCCATGTCAGCATCTTCCCTTCTACTAGCATATTGTTCTCCATATCGCCTTGTATCTAACTGCCCAGTTCCATAATCAGGAGGACCAGATAAAAAGGCAAACACCCTAGCTGCTCATTTTGAAAGGTAAAACAATCCATGTATCAAATTACAGAAATACACAAAAAATACAAAATATCATGCATCAAACACAACCAAAAAAAAATACAGCATGATATTTATCCTTTGGCGTACCCAAGGCAAATGTATTCCCATATTCTGAACTCAAATAACTTATAAGACTATCCATAGCTGTTCCAAAACCACGGCCACCAAAAAATACACCATCAAGACCTTGTGTCGCAGCTGTGTTTCTTTCCCATGAAGTCGCTGTCTTTAGTGTATCAAGAGCTGCAATAATGCGATCCTTGCAGGTTTCAACCTGTGAAAAAAGATAGCATTAGATGTCATCCTTTGAGTTATTTACTTTGGCAGCTCCATGTAAATCACATTTGAATGAAAAGACAATGCCACATGCACAATTTCTAATTGAAGAGGTGAGTTAAACATAGCTGATAGACTAGTGTCTCGGGTCTGAGTAAAGAAAATAAATCGCACAGAAAAAGTTTTAAGAGAAAAAGATAAATCATTTCTCATTTCATTCATATCTTAATCTCTGATACAACATGCTATGTATAGAGCTAATACATTGATTTATGCATAATTAATAAAAGGTGATGGCAGGTGGCAGGTGGCAGGTGGCAGCTGGAAGACTGCAGTTAATCCATCAGAAGTTCATTAAGGCTGGATGGCGCCATTTGATTTCTAACATTCCTCCTCAAATCGAGGCCATCCTGATGTTCAGTGCAGCCCTAAAAGCAGGAAATCACATTTTTCCTAATGCCTTCATTAATATGTCGGAGAGTTGTTCTTCAATGGGCCAAAAACGAACTCTGATCTCCTTCACCATTTCTCTTACAAAATGATAATGAGGTTTGATGTGCTTGTTTTTATTGTGAAATGTTGGGGTTTTGGAGAGGGCAATCGCTGACTAGTTATCACAGTGAATAGGGATCATTTCTTTTCCTTCTAATTATTTCTTTACTCCCTTAAGCCAGGCAGCCTCACAGGAATAGAGCATAGTGCCATATACTCAGCCTCTCTGGATGAGAGAGCCGTCTTTTGCTTTCTGGAGTTCCATGAGATAGGCTTCCTTCCTGAGCAGAAAATCTACCCTCCGGTACTTTTTTTGTCATCAACAGAACCTCCCCAATTTGAATCACTGAAACCACAAATTGTGTTGTCTTCATCTTTCTGGTATAATAAACGGATTTTTTCGTTCCATGGATGTATCTAAGGATTTATTTGACGGCCATGAGATGGCCTTGTATTTGTCCGGCTGAAAAATCTCGTTGCAATCCCGATAGCAAATTCGATATCATGTCTAGTATTAGTGAGGTAAATTAAGGACGATACCAGGCTTTTATATTCTTCTGAATTCACATCTTCTTTAGCTTCACCTTTGCTTGTTTTGTTTCTCCAGGTGACATGGGGTTAAAGTGGCATTGCATTTGTTCATTCTGAATTTTTTTAAAAGATCAATGGCATATATGAAAATCTTCCCAAGGCTACGGTTGATTTGCAGACCTATGAAGAACTTAAGGTGCCTGAGATCAGTCACTTGGTAGTGATTCTTCATGTTGTTCTTGAAGACTTCTATCATTTCTTCATTGTTGCATGCGGCGATAAGATCATCAACATATATGTACACAACCAGCATTTTATGTATTTCACCTGTGTGGTGGGACCCTTCCCCGGACCCTCGTTTGCGTGAGGATGCTCTATGCACCGGGCTAACCTTATCTATTTATGTATAGGGAAGCTTCATTTGGGATTTTGCAGATGTCTTATTGGTAGGAGTCAATGTTAGCATTCCAAGTGCGGGGGATCTGCTTTAGCCAATACAGAGCCTTGGATAGCTTATAGACATTCTCTTTATCTTCTGTTTCATACCCTTAAGGCTGTTGCACGTATACTTCTTCTCAATTCTTCCATTAAAAAAAAGTATATTTAACATCAAGTTGGAACACTAGCAATTGATATTGTCTGACATAAGCGAGAACAAGTCGGATTATACAAATTCTGGCAATTGGGGCATAGCTCTCGGCATAACAACATCCTGAGACTTGAGAATAGCCATTGTCAATGATATGGATTTGAATTTGATGGGCTTGCCTTCATCGTTTTCTTTGGTTTTGTAGGCCCACTTCAAACCAATGACTTCTTTGTCTTTTGGCTTGTTAACAAGTGATAGGGAAAATTCTAGATTTATAAAAAATATTCTCCAATCCTATATCAAATAAATGCAAGCGTACCTTATCAAGTATAGCATAGGATATTAGAAATACCAAGGTCGTATTTTTTGGGTGCGTTGATACTTTACTTCAAGGATTTGTTTGCAAATATGAGAAAGATTACGATTAAAAAGATGATTTAGACTATATTTAAAAGACTAGCACTCCACCTCGACGCACCTCAGAATTAAAATAATGGAAATAAATAAAACTATTCTCTTTAACGAAACCGCTTTGACCGTGGAGGTTCCCGAAATATGAGCACACTTCTCTTGAGGATACGCCTAACTGAGCGTAGGTTGATCGACCGAACTCTCGTTCTGAAATCGAAACCCCTAAAACTTGTTTTACGTTGTGAACCCCGCTATTGGATTTGACTCGAATCCCGGAAATTTACATCGTCCTCTCTCGAGGGTTGCGTGCAACTCTATTTACCCGTGAGTGATCAATCCGTGTGCACGAGCCTCTCGGCTAACTAGAGTATGAATACAGAAATAAAAATCATATATCGACAATATAACATCACTCAATAATAATCAAGGGTAATTCGAAAGCATTTCACAAAAGAGAAAAAGAAAATATGAAATAAGATACGATCATTTCATTCTTTGGATCATTTCATTCTTTGGATCATCTCGATCGAGTACTAAAAAGAAGTCAACTACTCATCGTAATGGTGGAAACATAAAGCATATAAAAGTGCATGATGAAAAGGAATAGATTAAGATGAAAAAAAACTAATTTTATTGCTTATAAAGAGAAGATTACAAGAAGGAAAGTAAGAAAAATTACATGTACTAGAAAGAAAAGTGCAAGTAGACTAGAAACAGCAAAACAGTAAGCTAGAACACTCTAAAACAATCCAAAATTCCGACCCTAGATTACTGGAAATGCTGACTATTTATAGGGAAAAAATTTAAGTTACACGCCCTAGGTCACGTCTGTGACCTAGGGCATGTACTTGGCTTTAACTTTGGGGGATGCGTCTGGCGGAGCAGCTGACGGGATGGAGGCGGGTTCATTATTTTGGGAGGTACACGGCCAAGGTCACGGGCATGACCTAGAGCATGACATGTATGACAAGAGGCAGGCATTCAATTGGCAAAGGCGGGGTGCAACTGGGGAGATGAACCTGGAGAACACGGAAGTGACTTGAGCTTACACGGGCGTGACAGTGGGCGGCAGACATCATTGAGGCAACTGGGTGTGTCCAGGGGTAGGATCAGCAAACACGGCGTGACTTTGGCTTAAAACGGGTGTGATCATTGCATATCGTCTTGACAAGTCACATATCGGCTTGACACGGCACAGACATGGGCATGACAAAGAACACAAGCGTGACCATCCGGTCCATCCTCGAACACGAGTGTGTACTGGGGAAACTTCAATAAATTGGCTCAACAGATAGACAACGAGCTCGAAACAGCCATTAAAATTACAAGGTCTCGGTCACGAGCATGACTGAGGAACGTGTACTGTCAAAATTGCACAAATTATCCAGAAAGACTGCAGAAAATCTATAAAACAGACTCAAAGCTTAAGTTGGAACAATAATATAAAAAACAATTAATAAATAAAAAGACATAAATACTACTAATTTATACTAAATATTAAGCTAAATTTTATACTAAAAAAGACATAAATACAACTCATCAAATACCCTCATACTTGAGATTTTGATATTCCAGAGCAAAAGTAAAAGAAAAATTTATAAAACTTTAATACGATTTCTAATTAAACTAAAATTGCATTTAATCAAAAGGAGGTTAGAAATAAAACTTAGGGATTCAAAAAATAAGTCTTAATTATGATAATAAAATGAAAAGAGAAAGTATTTAGCTAAAACTTCTCAAATTAATTAACTAGCAAAACAAAATTACAATTACTAGCAAACAAGATTGAATTAAAATTATAAAAACTTCAACTTTAAAGAAACCTAAGGAAAAGAACAACCTACTAATTATGCTCTCTCAATATTTTAATTTAAGTCTAGGTTAAATAATATTGGTTAAGGGGTCACAAAATTGGCACAAGAAGTTTCTAGATTATAGGTGATGGATTTTATCTTCTCACCTCACTCATTTTTTTTATTTGTATTAGGAAAATGATAAATTGTATCCACTCATTTTCCATGACATGTAATCTTTTTAAAATTCTCCTCAAACAAAACTCAAAATGTATATGTATAGGAGTAATGAATTTTATCCTCACTTCATGACATATAATCTTTTAAAATATTTGGGTGCATATGTTTATGGAATGATGAATTTTATTCTTTCATTCCCACGACATACGATATTTCAATTAAAATTGTAAAACATGCCCAAGATTAAGATGGGTAATTGGCTAAAGAAATATTTCTAGATTATAAACTAAAATATTTTGAGAGCAATTTCTAATAGAGAAATTATTCCTAAGATTCAAAAAAGTAGAAATAGAGATAATTAAAACTAAAGGACTTTAGTCAACCTACTACAAAATGAAGCCAATTAAACTATAAGAGAAGAAGTGCTATAAAAATTCTCTAATCAAATTAAAAGCATAAAATAATCTTTAATCTAAATCACCTAAAAATTAAATAAAACAAAAGATTAGTAAATTATAAACATAAAAATGCTTATAAGTATTCTCAAAATTAAAAGTTTAGGAAATAGCAAAAAGTCTAGGAGTTTTATTATTTTTGAATTTTTCTAAGTTTTTTTATTTTATTTTTTTGGCAAAATATCCAAATTGGTTTTTTTACTTTGGGCCTAGTTTCAAATAAGTACTTTAACTTTTTTTACTTCAAATAGGTCACATAATTTTTGGCATGGTTTCCAATAGGTCCTTTACTTTTCATTTGCTTCAAATTAGTCTTTTAACTTGTATCAAGCTCAAATAAGACATTTAGTTTTCATTTCCTTCAAATTGGTCTTTTAACTTTATATTTTATTTCAAATAAGTTCATAAGTCATCGTTATTCGGATTACTAGGCATTGATGTGCCGCTGACGAAATGCTTATGTGGTAATAAAATAATTTTTTGAAATTATCTAATAAAAATATTTATTAAATTACAATTTTATAATTTTCTTAATATTTTTGTAACACGCTTCGAATTTATTAGTCATCGTTATTCGGATTACTAGGCATTGATGTGCCGCTGACGAATTGCTTATGTGGTAATAAAATAATTTATTGAAATTATCTAATAAAAATATTTATTAAAATTACGAATTTATAATTTTCTTAATATTTTTGTAACACACTTCGAATTTATATTCTTCTATTCAAAATAACTAACAAAAAAATTGGGATTGTGAATATCATCATGCCATTGAAATATCAAAAATAATAATAATAATCCAAAAAATTGCATTCTAGGTGACAATTATTTATACTAATTAACGTCTATTTTATTTATTTTTGTGAAAATAAATGTCACAAAAATAGTTACATTTTGAATTTCTTTCATTTTTTGATATTTCAATTGAGTGTTGACTTTATAATTCATATTATTTTGTTATTTATTTCTAATAAATGAATATAAATTTATAATGTGCTGAGAAAAAATAATTAGATAAATTATAAATTAGATAAAATTATAAGTATTTTAATTAAATAATTACAAATATTATTTTACTGGCACATAAATGATTCGCCAATGCCGCATCAATGTCTCGTTAGTGCCTAGTAATCAGAATAATGGTGTTTTAATAACTTTTTTGAAATAAAGTATAAAGTTAAGAGATTAATTTGAAGTGAATGAAAATGAAATGATCTATTTGAAACTATGCCCAAAGTTAAGGGGCCAATTTGAAGTAAATGAAAAGTAAAGAACCTTTTAGAAATCATGCCAAAAGTTAAGGGACCTATTTAAAGCAAATGAATATTAAATGATCAATTTGAAATAAAGCTCCGACCAATTTGAGTATTTTGCTTTTTTTAGATTTTGTTGGTTATGATCTTTTTTTATTTTTTTGTTATATAAAAACTAGGAAATAAAATAGACCTAATATTTTTTTTGTTAATCCATGGACTTCCAGAAGTATATCATGTGAATGGCTCACACTGGTACTAGGAGATATGATGGGATGACATCTCAAACCTCCTTTTCCAAGAAATTTATTTTTCGCTTACCTAAATTTTTTTGAAATTTTTTGAAGTTTTTCAATTTTTGTTTTTTTCGTGTGTGCTAAAAATAAAGGAAATAAAAGAAAATATTTTTTGCCTTTTTGGGATTTTGTAATTTTCTAATGCTTTAATTTTTTTTGGGGATTTTAATAATTTACCAAATGAAAGGACAATACCCCCATACTTAGAGTTAAATATTGTCCTCAATATTTAAATCTAAGTAAAACTAAAAGAAAACAGGAAAAAGGAAAAAGGAAAAAGAAAAGAAATGAAAGTGCGAGCATAAGAAAATAAAATAGTGCAAGACAAAAATTAAAAAGAGGGAGAAAAGATGGCGTCCCTGATTTGAAACCAGGGTGGCCGGAAGAAAACCTGAAAAACACATTAAAACAAAGATAACAAAAACAAACATAAAGGTTAGTTAAAATGGGTTGTCTCTCATAAGCTCATTGTTTACCGTCGCGTAGCTTGACTAATTTAGTGATGAGGTCATAAGTTTGGGAGGTTGAAAGATTCAATTTTTTCATTCGAATTATCGCCTCAAAAATATAACATCAAGCAGTGTTTGTTAACCTTAAAAGAGCTTTTTTTTTCTTTGAGATTAAAGAGCATTTTTTCAGGTGGGAAATACGAACGGTCTCGTATAGCCAAACCTCATTGACGACAAAGGGGTTGGACCATCGGGACTTTAATTGTCCCAAAAAAACCTAAGACGAGAATTATACAATAGGAAGAGGTCGCCTGATGAAAAAAATTAAAAATTTAATATTTTTGTCATGATAAAACTTAGACCACTTCTTATAAATTTTGTTATTTTCATAGGCGTTTGCACATCATTCGTCTAATTCATTTAATTAAATTTTTTGATGTTCAGAGGCTAAATTTAAATAAAGATTTAAACATTTTAAAGCCCAATAGGCGTGATGGTCTAGTTCTACTGGTAAGTGGCATACCTTGCCATACACGATGGCGGTCTTGTATGTCGTTCGATACGCCCACAACACGTCATCGAGTTTTACTGACCAATACTTCCTATTAACAAGCACAGACTTTTCTAAAATATGTTTTATCTCTCGGTTCACTACCTCAACTTAGTCGCTAGTTTGTGGGTGATAATCGGTGGAGAGTTTGTGTAAATACATATTTTGCAAAAAATTTAGCAAATTTGTTGTTACAGAAGTGTGTGCCCCTATCACTTAATATTGTGTGGCCTGCCAAAACGGGAAAAGACTTTTAAGAAAATTAATGACGACTCTCGCGTCGTTGGTGGGAAGAGCTTGCGCTTCCGCCCACCTCGACACGTAGTCGACAGCTATGAGAATATAACGATTATTAAAAGAGGGAGGAAGAGGACCTACGAAATAAATGCCCCATAAATCAAAATTCCCACATTCAAGAAAGAAGTTTTGGGGCATTTTGTCCTGGAGGGAGAGATTACCGACCGCTGGCAGATATCGCATGTACTCACAAAAGTGTGAGCATCTTTGAATAATATGGGCCAGTAGAAGCCCACCTCCAGCACCTTTCTCGCACTCGGTTTGCTTGATAGTGTCCACCAGTTGGTCCTTCATGGCAGTGCCACAAACTTTACAAGCCTTCCTCATTTGAATTGCACCTCTTCACCACTTGGTCCGCGCAGACACAAAATAAAATGGGGTCCTCAAAAAGTAATTTTTCAAGTTAGAAAAAAATTTCTTTTACTTACTTGAAAATTCTTTTGTAAGGACTTGTGCCACTAGATAATTGACAAAATCCGCGAACCAAGGAGTGAGAGAAGCGGTTACCTTATCGAATACGAGGAAGCACTCTACAGAGAATTTATCGTTGATGTCGGCCTCCACAAGTGCTTCCGTAGCAGGGTTCTCCAAGCATGAAAGATGGTCGGCCGCCAAATTCTCCGGTCCTTTCTTGTCCCGGATCTCCAAGTCAAACTCTTGCAGGAGGGGGGTCCATCTAAGTAATCGTGGTTTGGTGTCCGCCTTAGTCAGCAAGTACCTGAGAGCAGAATGATCAGTATAGACAATAACCTTGGAGTGAGTAATATAAGATCGAAACTTATCGAACGCAAAAATAATCGCAGAAGTTCTTTTTCAATTGCTGTATAATTTGCTTGTGCAGATGTGTGTCTTGCTCACATAATAAATCGGGTGAAAATATTTACTCACTCGTTGGTCTAACACTGCACCTACCGCAAGGTCACTTGCATCACACAAAATTTTGAATGATCAAGATCAATCTGGCGCCACTAAAATCAGAGAGTTCATAAGTTTATCCTTAATCAGATTAAAAGTTATCAAACAATCATTATTAACAATAAAAACACTCTTTTTCTAGAGGTTTAAGAGCTTTGTGACTTTAGAACAGATTTATATAAAGCGCCGATAGAAACCCGCATGGCCTAAAAAATTTCTAATATATTTAATGTTTGTAGGAGGGGGAAGTTTTTCTATAACCATAATTTTGTGTTTATCGACCTCGATCCCTTTACTTGAAATCTTATGGCCGAGGACTAACCTCTCTCGGACCATAAAGTGACATTTTTGCTAGTGGAGAACTAGCAACGTGTTTTCGCAGCATTGAAGAACATCATACATCTTTGAAATATAGCTGGCGCGTTACAAAGGTCAAACGGCAACCTTCGATAGGCGAAGGTGTCAAAGGGAGAAGTGAAAGTTGTTTTCTTCTGGTCTTCAAGTGAAATTGGGATTTGAAAATATCTGAAAGACCATCGAGAAAAAAGTAGGTGTGACCGGAAAGACGTTCTAAAATCTGATCGTTAAACGGTAACGTAAAGTGGTATTTATGAGTGGCATCATTTAGTTTTCTATAATCGATGTGCATCCGTCAACCCGTAACAGTACGAGTTGGAATTAATTCATTATTTTCATTTGAACTACTGTTACTACGTCTTTCTTTGGCACGGCTTTTACTGGACTAACCCAAGTACTATCTGAAATTGGATAAATAATTCTTGCAGCTAAAAGCTTGATTACCTCAGCCTTAAAGAAGTCTATCAAATTTGGGTAAAGTCGTCGTTGAGGCTGGACGGTTCTATGGGAATTATCCTCAAATAACATTTTGTGTGTGCAGAAGGAGGGGTTAATCCCCTTATTTCGAAAATTTGTCAAGCTATGACCCGACGGTGTTTGTTTAAGACCTTAACTAATTTGAAAATTTCTGAATCACTTAAAACCGAAGAAATAAAAAAGGTAATTTCAAAAAAATTTAAGAAAAACATATTTTAAATATTCGGGGAGTTGTTTTAGTTCGAGATTAAGGGGTTCTTCATAAGATGTTTTAATTTTTATATATTCTAATTTAAGTGTTCCAGGAGGCAAAAAACGAGATATTTCTTTCAAACAAAAAATTTTGGCAAGTTCTGAATCATCAAAAGTTGGTGAAATAAATTCAGAAAATGAAGAACAATTTTCATCAAAAGAAACTTCTAAGTTAAAACAGGAATCATCATTAGATAAAGAATCTCATTGAGAGATTAATGTTGAAAGTAACTTCATCATTCCCAACCCGAAGGAGGAGCTTCTGTTACTCACATCAATTATAGCACAAGAGGCTGCGAGGAAGGGGCGATTGAGTATGAGGGGTACTTCGGCATCCTCTTCGATGTCAAGAATGACAAAGTTTACCGGAAAATTAAACTTATGAACTTTGACCAGTATACCCTCCACAACCCCTATTGGATACTTAATTGAACATTCTGCTAGTTAGATACTCATTCTAGTTGGGCTCGGATCACCCAAACCTAGCTTCTTGAATAGCGAATACGACATCAGATTTATGATGACTCCCAAATCAGCTAAAGCGTGTTTTACTAATAAATTGCCGAATAAACACGGGATAGATAACCATCCCGGATCATTTAATTTTTGGGGCAATTTATTAATAAAACCGCGGAGCACTCGCATTAAGAGAAACACGCGAAATATCTTCAAGTTTCTTTTATTTGAGAGTAAATCCTTGAGATATTTCGCGTATTTAAGCATTTGAGAGATTGTCTTGCATAAAGGTATGTTAATATGGATTTGTTTAAAAATTTCTAAGAACTTTTTTTAATGCTCTTCTACACGCTCATTTCTAACTTTAACAGAATACGGAATAGACGGTTGAGAAGTGCGAGGAGATTAAGTAAAAGAAGATGAAACGGGAGGGGTTGTAGCAGAAACAATTACCTTGGGTTTGATCCTTTTTGAAGAAGTTACCTCCTTCTTGCATTGGAGGGCGATTATATTCGCACTTTCTCGTGGATTCTGATGAGCGAATATTATATAGTATTTTAGGCTCTTTTCTATCATAGTTTCCTTGCTTTTTTAGCTCATGTTTTAGTTAATTTCATCATAAAGTCCTTCGTAATCAAAATAGATATCTTGTGAGCATTCTTGTGTTAGTTTAGGGCTATTGTGTGCATTCCATGCTTGTGGGAGATCTCACTCCCCTCTCTTTTATATTTATGAATTGATATTATTGTGTATGGCTGTGTAGATGTAATTCCTGGAGGTTTTGGAGGTGTTCCCTTCAGGTACCGGTGCTTGTGGTATTTTTCCCGTGTGTCCCGGCCGATTTTCGTAGAGAAGGCCAATATTCGTTTATTTTTCTACTTGCACGAGCACTGGCCACCTCTGCTCACGACCACTGGTCGTGCGTGATTTGCGCAATGTGCCTTGATCTTTCGACGATTGGCGTGAGAGGCCACTACTCGTGTGTTTTTCTTCTTGCACGTGGAGTGGCCCCTCTCTCTGCGCACGACCACTGGTCGTGCATGGCTTATTGCAAAAAATGACCTGTGGATCGCATGAGTGTACGCACGAGTATTAAATACACGACCACTGGTCGTGTGAGGCAAAACTTTTCCTCCAAAACCTCAATTTTTCCCGCCAGCCCAGGTTCCTTCTTGTATGAGGAGTGGCCTTTTCCTTCGTGCACGACTACTGGTCGTGCGCCTACTCGTGCGTTGGCCAAACTTTCGCTCTGCCTATAAATATCTCGCAACGTCTTTTCAGCCGGGAGATCCGCGATTTTACCGCCTAGTTCGCCATTTTTCGCCATTTTTAGGTTTCCAAGACCTAGGGTTCATCCCCTAAGCTTTCCCCATCATCCAGAAGCTTAAGAAAGGAGAAGAAGAAACCCTCCTCCAAAATCAAGCTAGGGAGCCAGACAAGAAGACATGGACGGTGCAAACCCTTGAGAAGAAGAGTCCATTAGGAGCTCCTGACAGGAGTTCCTCTACCCCGAAAGGTAGCCGATAAGCGAGGCAATCACGAAGTCGTTATCCGGAGTCCACCTTGTCTCTACGGAATAGTCACATGCACTGTTTGAATCTCTCTACTCCTCTCCTGCAATCTAGGTTGAGTTGGTTGTAATTTCTCTTTTAATAATTGATGATGGTGAAATGGATGTGTGCTTGAAAGTGTATTATTTTCTATTGGAAATATTCGTGTTATTTGTCCATTTCATTGGAGTAGCCTAGGCAGCCTAGTTACTTGTTGTGATTGTTCTCCTTGCAGTGGGATAGTTGTGAGAAGAAGTGGTGGTTGTGTTGCCTAGTTTAGGCACAAGCGTTGTTGCGAAGCGGAGGTCGGTGACCCACAAAAAAGTGAAGCGGAGGTCGGCGACCCGCGGAGGTGCAAAACGGTGTTTGCGACACGCATTAAAGTTAATTTTATTTTCATGCATTAGACTAATTGAAATTCAACCCCCCCCCCCCCCTCATAAATTCGACCATAAAATACTTCGATCTCAAGTCTTTCCTACACGTTGAATCCACTTTTCCGTGCTCCGCAAGAGATTCGATACTCGAGAGTAACTTCTCGTTTTATTATTACTTGATAACGACAGTGAGTGTACTTGCCCTACCGCTCGAAAAAGTCACGTCAAGTTTTTGGCGCCGTTGGCGGAGAGCATGGCACGTGTGATTTTTCATTTAATGAAGTCAAGAGATCGAATTCTTTCCCATATGTTTTAGCATTTTCTTTTAAATTTAAGTTTCAGTTTTTTTAAAATTTTATTTGTTTCCTTTAACCATCAGTTCTTTTTTCTGTGTGGAGCAATTTTATTTTCATCTGTCAATTTATGCACACCGGTTTTCATAGAAGCATGTGCGATTCACCCTCCTTGCCATATATTATACTCCACAAAAGTGCAAGTGGTGTGGGAGTATTTATCATGGGAGTGAGGTGTGTGAGAAAGGGAATTATAGTGCATACATGAATGGAACCCCACAGCGAGCACTACCACAATCTGAAGCTTTGACCCCTTCAATGTCCAAACCTTTGTGTTTGTAGTGCCTGTTTTGTCAAGGCCCTGATCATGCGATGAAGGATTGCAAAAGCTGGAAATCACAGTTGGAAGAGGAAGAGAAGCCTATGCTTATGACCTTCCCTCCTCTGTGCGCATCCCCTTCATTCGCAAACGATGTAGCTATTTAACCCCCAATTTCCCTTAGGAGTTTAATAGAAACCTCGACGAGTGAACTGTCGATCGTTGTATTGACACTGTGGTGAAAACATGTCATCCACTCACTCACCTCATTGTGAATCAACCACAGTAGATCTGGGTGTGAAGCACAAAATTAATTTTATGCCTTCTTTGAAATCTGGTAAGTTTATATTTTTAGATGCATTGCTTAAGTTGGCATTGCAGGATGATCCGGATGAGGACTTTCCCCCTCTTATTTGCACTTATAGAGGGAGGAAAGGGCATATTATTACAGTGTGTCAAATGAACAAACCAACTCGATTGAACATGAGTTTGCGCTTCGATCACACTCATTTCGGTGCGCCTCCATCTAGCACATCTTGTGCAGTGGAGCAAACTGAAAAAGTGAGATCCCCAAACTATGTTCCTTTGAGTGGGATTCGTACATGAAAGCACATTCCACTATCCCTTTGGCCATGCATGAAGAAGCAGACACTTGTGAAGAGGAATCCCCCTCTTTACTTGTAGGAGCCCCTTCATGCCCCATCTTTAGTACTATGGGCTCCTCCTCTGAACCATCTTCCGCAGTCCCGCTCACAATTTTTTCTTCCACCCCGCCAATCTTGAAAATCACCCGGTTGCAGGATTACCCTACTCTGTCAGGTGAGGTGCAAGAAGAAGCAGCCACTGATGAAGAGGAACCTCCCTCTTCACTTGTGGAAGCCCCCTCTTGCACCACCCTTGATCAGGATGCTCCTGTGGTGGGGAAGTTCTTTCCACCCCCGGATGTTATCATGGCAAAATCACTAGCTGGGGAGGTTTTAATTAGTGATAACATCCTCATTTGTATTCAAGAGGAAGATGATAGGGAGCCACCTTCTCCCACCACTCCTACTCATCCGGCCCCGACATTTTTGTCTTATGATCTGGTTGCCTTCCCTGTGCAGGAGGAGAAGATGGGGCAGGATCTGTATTTTGCTCCCAACTCTCTTTCTTGGCAGGATTTCAGTAGCCCATTGATGGACCAGGCCATCAACCTGCCTTACTCTCTTTTTATCCTCTACCTGCAAAGCATGGTTATTTTTATTCAGGTAGGGCGATTTATATTCTATCTTTGTATCAGTACCCCTACCGAAACTGATTTTTATGAATTTACCTATGCATTTCTCTTTTCATGTGCCAATTAGTTAAGGCGTTTGGACTTTGCAATAAGTTCTGATGGGAGATACTAACCCAAATAGTTATCCTTTATTTTTGTTGTGTGCAATTATTCTGCTTTGCTTTGACTTTCTTTTTCTGTAATAATATTGTTGGAGTATTGTTGGTCGTCTCCCTAAGCCCCCTACGAGCTCTTGTTTCATCATCGTTATGTTTGTGTGTGTCTGAGGTCCATAGCCTGAAATTTTCATTCATCCACAATATTGCTTCGCGCGCAACCACTGGTCGTGCGCGACCGCATGACCAGTGGTCGTGCAGTACGCGGGAATTATAAAAACGAAAGATTAGGCTGAGACCCTCATTCCGCACACGGACCCTAATATCTGTGTTCTCATGCGTTCGCCCTCCCCCTCCACCGGCATTCCCGGTCTCCTCTCACCATTTCTTCCTTCATTTCATTCTCTCCTTCCACTCCCCTTCCTCAATATCTCCATTCCTCCATGGATCCATCCAAGCATGGGAGGAAGAAAGTTGTAGCCTATCAACTCCGGGGAGAATCATCTTCCTCCATGCCTGTTCAGAGGATGTTGGAGTTCCAAAAGCCGTACCATATGTGGTGCTTCAAGAAACTCAGCGAGAGGCCCTTCATCTCGCAAACGGGCGTGGATTGGAATGATCTTCGTGAGCTCGGTGATGGCGGTCACCTTGTGGAGGAAGTCAGAAAACTACTTTGTGTTGGGCATTGGAATTTTGTCTTTGATAACTAGGAAGACGGGTTCCGGGAACTCACATTAGAGTTCCTGTGTACCTTCGCTTTGAAGGATCCAACCCCCTCGGGGCGGCCTTCAAGAGTGGAATTTCGTATCCTGGATACCAATTACCGGTGCTCCATTGCCGAATACACAGTATTTGTGGGATTCTACTTTTCTGAGATCGCCGCCAGCCTGGGCTTTGACGATCTCCCTTCAAATTTTCCTCCGAGGACAGTCTCACAACGTATGGGCCTTTTTCGTCGGGCACCGAGCATTTTATAAAGGCCCATGCAGCAAAGTCCATCGTGATCAAATCCCCCGGCCTTCGCTACGTGCATCATTTAATCGGACGATTCATCGCTGCTCGTGCTTTGAGTCAGAACGTTGTAGGATGGGCTGATCTCCTCTACCTTTATAGCATGAGTGAGCGTTATCCCTTGCACTTGGCCCAGATTTTGGCCAAATATCTGGATCACCAGGCCACTTATCCTCACCTTGGAGTAATTAGGGTGCACACTTTGTGCCCAAATTGCAAAGAGAATGGGTATTTGGGGTCAGCTGCCCCCGATGGACCTTGTGACCGAGGGCGAGGCGATTATGCTCCAGGCAATGGTTCATTTTTGATAACTGTGTGTAGTGGGGAGGAAGAAGAACCAGAGATATGGGGTCATCAAGCCAGATGCCGACGAGGAGGATGACCAGCCTGCAGCGGCGAGAACGGAACCTTCTGCACCTCGGCAACCCGTGTGTGATCAGAGAGTTACCCTGTCTATTCAGGAGCAAAGTCAGGCACCACCGGCACCGGAGTTCGGAGCTTCTTCATCATCTCGAGGGCAGCAGTCGTACATCCTGCCACAACTCAACGAGCGCTTAGAGGATGCAGGAATTCATCTATCAGATGGCGTTAAGGACAGGCCTGGATATTCCTCCTCCACCAGTTCGTCATAGTCGGGCCCCGCCCTATCCCCCGTCTGAGGATGATGACTGATAGTCATCTCAGCGCTCAGTAGGATTTAGTTCTTTTCAAGTCTTCTAGTTGATTTGAGTAGTTTTTCTTTAATTTCATGTTGGCATGTAATAATTTAACATTATTTTTGCTAGACTTTTTTTGATGGTGACTAGTGAACCGTCAGCCTGTGTTGTGTCTGTTGGAGCCGACGGTTCACATATTCTTAATTTGATAATATCAATTCTCATGTTGTATTTGATCACATTTTGTGTTTGGTAGTGTGCAGATTTACAGTTTCAATCGAAGCGAGAAACATCATTCTGTGACCTATCGCCGCGCACTATCGCTCTACGGCCGAGCACTAGCCTGGTTTCAACCCGAATGAGCGCTCTAGATCCTACCGCGTGGCGCTAGCGCTACCGCCCGCGCTAGCTTCTGGATTTAATCTGAACAGGCGCTCTGGTAGCTACCGCGCAGCGCTAGGTTTAAACCGCGCAGTGCTAGCTCACTCAACGATCGTCACGTTTGATTCGTCGAGACGCTTGAGCTAACGCCAGGCGATAGCGGGCTACCGCCAGGCGATAGCGGGCTACCGCCAGGCGATAGCTAGATACCGCGCCGCACTAGCACGAAAAAGCGGAAAATAATCTTATTGAATATTTTTCCAAATACGCGGGACAGTTGTCACATCGACGCGTAATGACCTACCGTCGGGCGCTAGCCGTGCCGCCGGCGGTAGCTTGTTTTTCCAAAGACGTATAAAAGGCGTTTGTTTTCTCGTTCCTTGTACAAATCAAGACAGACAAGAATTCCCTCTAGGGTTCGGGAGCCGCCTCTGAGCACCGTTTCGCCGTCTCTGTCAAAGGAAGAGAAAGTCGCCTCCCTCCCGTTAGCGCACAAAAATCCCCGGCGAGCCAAGGACTACAACGACTGCAAGGAGTTGATCAGCTGCAACCAAACGAAGACCATTAGCGCCGATCACGCATCGCTCAACGGAGAAATTCTTTTGAGGGAGATTCAATCTTAAACCTCTTTATTCCTTTTTGTAATTTTCTCTTTTTTTGTGATTGTGGTGAGGAAAATCGACCGGTGAAGATCGTCGGATTCCGTGAGAAATCGTCCCGGGGAAGGTACGTCTACATCGGGTGATCTAGCGGGGCACTAAGACACTTCCTTGAGTGAAGGTGAAGAGCCGGCTCGAAGACCTTTCTTGGAGGGAAAGGGAGAGAGCCAACCGGTCCGGGTAGTGGGTCGGTATAGAAAACCAAAATAGTTGCTCCCTTCACCGCCTCCGATCTCCGGCGTCACGGAGATCAAACTCTTGTAATTGTAAAATACCTTTTGATTTTGATTGAATAAAATTATTTGAGTTCTTATTTCTGCGTATAACATCCTGGTTGTTCTTCGGTGGATCTCTGAAGAGGTGTATTTCTCCAAGGAGAAATTTGCCCAGGAAAACGAGATCTGTGACCTACCGTCGCGCGCCAGCAAGCTAGCGCCCCGCGGTAGCTTCCAGAACTGGTTTTTCTGGATCATAATATTTTGAATTTTTAATTAACGCTTAAACCTTATTCACCCCCCCACCCCCTCTAAGGTTGGACCACACGATCCAACAAGTGGTATCAGAGGCAGGTTTGTACAACCCCGTATTCGGCGAGTGGGGTCAACAGGAGTCGGTCCAGCCATTTTGACGCATTCCAAGTCTAAGGCGAGTCGGAAGGGGGTCGAGTACCTTTTGGGGATGCCCGACTCGCCCAGGTATGGGTAACTCAATAGGGTCGAGTGAAGCAGGTGGGCTCGCACTCGCCCCAGGATCTCGGCAGACAGTTGGGAGAGTGGGGCCCGCACTCGCCCTGGCCCATGAGGAGGCGGCGAGTGCCAGTCTCATCAGGCACTCGCCACCCCAGGCAAGTGGAATTTCATGGCCCACTCGCCCAGTGTTGTTTTTATCTTTTTACCCCTGCTGGCCTGAAAGTAGTCTTTCAAAACAGCGGAGTTACGTTGTTGGCAGGCCGACTTGGGTTGTGTATAGCTGTTTAGAACAGCGGATGTGAGTTATTGGCAGACCAACTTCAAAAACCTATAAATAGACCCAAGGGGGTACCTCAGAAGGCATGCTTACTTGTTCTTTGGTCTTCTAGCGCTTTCTGAAGTATCCTTAACTCAGCACTTGGCTAAGGAGGGGAGGCACTCTAAGATCTTCCGGGTGTGTGGTGGGACCTCCGTGCTGGATCCTTGGGTCCGTTTCTGGTTCTAAGTTTCTAATCGTCTGAGCATGTGAGAGAAGTAAGTGTGAGGTCACTCATTTCCTGAGGGTCCGAACTCCACAGAAGCCGGTCCGCGGTTTCAACATTTTGGTGCGGTGAGCGTGGAGAGTGATCAGCACCGAAAATCCTTTGCGAGCTCGATGGATGAAGACGAAGGACGAGGTTCTGGCAGGGCCGACTCGCCGCCTCTCCTTCCACTCGCAACCCTCGGGATGTTCGAGGATTTCCGGCAAGAGATGCGGAACCTTGTCATGTTCGCACTCGGCACTCACGCTGAGTGCTCGACACCAGTCGTCCCAGTTCTCGCAGCCCCATCCCTGGGCGAGAACGCCCCTGTCAGGCGACCTGGGAAGGAGGTAACAGAGGAAGGCGGCGAGCGGGATCTGCCGGGGCGAGCTCTGTTCCCCGACTCGGCAAGTGCGGGCCGGATCAGCGAGGCGAAGGCGCGAGATCGCCCGGCCCGCCTAGCAGGGGATGGCAGCCCCTTCAGTGAGTTGGTCTCATCCGCCCCAGTTCCAGAGGGGTTTCGCGAGCAGGAGATGTCCTACTACACCGGAAAGGACGATCCGGTTCAACATATCCAATGGTTCAAGGATGTGGTTTCGATCCGACAGATGTCGGATGCGTTCAAGTGCAGGATCTTCGCCATCACCCTCAAGGAGAAGGCGAGAGATTGGTTCCACCAGCTTCCAGCCAGCTCCATCTATTGCTTCGAGGACCTGCGTCGGGGGTTTATGCTGAGGTTCACCACTTCCAAGAAGAGGAAGGAGTCTGAGTCTTTGTTCCTCATCAAGCAGGGGGTGAACGAGACTCTGGGGAGCTATGTGGACCGGTTCCAGGAGGAGGTCCTCCAAGTGCAGGAGATGTCAGGGCATACCCTCATGGTGGCCTTCACCCTGGGGTTGCAGCAGGGATTCTTCAGAATGGAGCTGAAGAGGGTCCCTCCTCTCTCCTTTGAGGAGCTGATGGAGAGGGCGGCAAGGGAGGTCGACGGGAAGGCGTCGAATCCAGATTTCGCCAGGAAGCTGGCCAAGTGGGCCACGCAGGAGGAGAAGGAGTCAGGGGATGGCAGGGGCCAGAAGGTGCGGAGGCCTGAGCCCATGCAGAGGGAACAGCAACAACAGCCAAGGTGGGGCCGCCAGGAGCCGAACAATCGGCTAGGCTGGAGGCAGCAGGAGTGGCACGACCAAGGCCAGAGGCGAGGTTTCCACAGAAGAGACCACCGCCAAGAAGGGCAGGGTCAGTTCAACCCTCCAGGCTGGAGGCAGGGCCAGAGGCCTCCTCTCCCCGATCAACATCAGGCCATGGTGATAGCCCTGGGGAGGAGGAGAGGTCGGAGGAGAAGGCAGGGTGGAGCTGCCTTAATGCGATTTCCATCAGGAGGAGGGTCACGTCACGGCCACGTGCCCGGAGTTCCTAGAGTTGAGGGGAACCAGGGCGCAGCAGCAGCAGCCACGTCGGGAGGTGCGGATTGAAGAGGTCCTGCCCGGAGGGGAGGACAAGTGCGAGGATAGGGCCGATGTAGGGGGCCGAGGAGGGATCGGGGTGATCCACGGGGGGTGGGAGTTGAGGTCGCCCGCAAGGCGAGCCTCCATACCATGTACCGCCGGAGCGTTGCTTCGACGTCTCTAACTCCACCCCCAGAAGAGAAGATTACCTTCACGAGGAAGGATATGCCGGATCATGAGGATCCATTTTGCGACGCGCTGGTGATCCAGGCCGCGGTCAAAAAATTTATCGTCTCTCGGATCCTCATTGATAACGGGAGCTCAGTCAACGTCGTCTTCAAGAAGGCATTCGACATGATGAAAGTGGAGGCCAGGAGGGTGTTGGCCTCGGATGGGCCTCTGTTCGGATTTTCCGGGGAAAGGAAGGTGGAAGGAGTGGGACTCCATGTTACTATAGGGGGGCAGTCCAGAAACTGCAAAGGTTCGTCATTGTGGACGCTCCCAGCAGTTACAACGCGATCTTCGGACGACCCCTCATCAACGCCTTCCGCTGCGTACCCTCTTCCTTCCATCAATGTATGAAGTTCAATGTTAAAGGCATTTAAGTCCGGGTCCGCGGAGACCCCAAGGTGGCAAGGGAGTGCTATGTCACGGCGGTCAACACCATCTCCTGGCAGGAGGGGGCCGAGGAGATGGAGAGGAGGATGGAGGAAGTGTCCAGGCAGGAGGTTGGAGGGGGAGCAGAGGAGATGGAGGTGGAGGAAGAAATCCGCGCCCAGGTGGGGGCGGCGGAAGAAGTTCCGGGAGAGCAGGCCGAGGTAATGGCCATGGAGGAAGCCGGGGAGGAGGTTCCAGTCCCAGGCGAGAGGGTTGCTGGCGAGTGGGAGGAGCAGTCTTGGCTGGAGGCGGCGGAAGAAGTGGTGGAGATGGAGGTTCTCACCCGGGAAGACAGGGTGGAGAAGGTGCGGATCTGCGGGGGGCTAAATCCAAAGGACAAGGGGAGGGTGTTAGAGTGCATCCGGAAGAACGTGGATGTCTTCGCATGGAGCACTGCAGAGATGTCGGGGATCGATGCGGACGTCACCTGCCACCGCCTCAACCTGGATCCCGAGGCTCTCCCCATCCGGCAGAAGAAGAGATCTGTCGCAGACAAGCTGACCGAGCTCATCCGGGAGGAGGTGGGTAAGCTGCTCAAGGCCAGATTCGTTTCAGAGATCCAGTATCCAGGCTAGGTCTCCAATATTGTAATGGTTAAAAAAGGAGACGGTCGCTGGAGGATGTGTGTAGATTTCTCTCTTTTGAATAAATCATGTCCTAAAGATTGTTACCCCTTGCCTCGGATCGACGTGCTGGTTGACTCAGCCGTCGGTTTTTCTGCAATGAGTTTTCTAGGTGCTTTTTCAGGTTATCATCAGATCAGAATGCACCCGCCCGATATAAAAGATGTCTCCTTCATCACTGGAAACGGGTGTTACTGCTATAAAATGATGTCTTTTGGGCTCAAAAATGCAGGGGCAACGTACCAAAAGATGATGGATTGGGTCTTCCGAGAGCAAAGGGGAAGAAATTTGGAGGTGTACGTGGATGACCTCATGATCAAGAGTCGGGTTGTAGACTCTCACCTCCGGGACCTGGAGAAGACCTTCAGCACCCTGCGGAAGTATAAGATGAAGTTGAACCCCTTGAAGTGTGTCTTCGGGGCCAGCAGGGGAAAATTCCTAGGTCATCTCCTTACTCCCGCGGGGGTGGGACCCAATCCTGACAAGGTGAGGGCGATCATGGAGTTGGGGTCACCACGGAACGCCAAAGAGGTCCAGCGGCTGAAGAGGAAGTTGGCAGGGTTAAGCAGGTTACTCTCTCAGGCAGGAGAGAAGTGATCCCCCTTCTTCAAAGCGCTGAGGGGAAATCAGAAATTTGAATGTTCTAAGGAATGCGAGGAAGCGTTCCAAGCCTTGAAGAGGCAACAGACCCAGGCTCCGCTGCTCCAGGGACCGAACGAGGGGGAAGATCTATCCCTGTACCTTGGAGTCGGGTCCGAGGCCTTGAGCGTTGTCCTAGTACGGGAAGAGGGGAAGAAACAACTACCCATTTATTACGTGAGCAGGGTCTTGAGGAAGGCGGATCTCCGATACCCGATTTTAGAGAAGTTGGCTTTTGCCCTGGTTGTCTCGGCTCGGAGGCTCCGGCCCTACTTCCAGGCACACTCCATCTGAGTGGTGACTGATCATCCCCTCCGCAACATCTTTGAGGGGGTGGAGCATTCGGGAAGGTTGGCGAAGTGGTCGATGGAGCTGAGTGAATTTGATATATCTTTTGTTCTACGCCTCTCGATCAAGGCTCGAGCGATGGTCGACTTCCTGGCTGATTATGTGGTCGAGGTGGCGAAGGCGGAGCTCACTCGCCCAGTTCCATGGAAGGTGATGGTAGATGGCGCCTCGGGAAGACATTCCTTGGGGGTAGGAGTGATCCTGGAGAGCCCCCAGGGAACAAAGATCGAGCAGACGGTGGTCGTTCATTTCCCCATTACCAACAACCAGGCGGAGTATGAGGCGGTAATAGCGGGGCTTTGTCTGGCAAGAGAGTTGGGGGTGGATAATGTGGAAGTGCTCACGGATTCCATGGTGGTGCCCTCTCAGATCAACGGGGAGTTTGAGGCAAGGGAGCCTACTCTCCAATTGTACTTAGCCAAGGTAAAGGGAGTTATCGGCATGTTCCAAACATTCTCAATTCGACACGTGCCGCGGGAGGAGAACGAGCAGGTAGATCAATTGGCCAAGCATGGACCCCGGGTGGGGGGAACCATCACAGACCTTTTTCTCCCCTCTATTGAAGAAGGAGAGCTGATGGAGGTGGACCAGTGCCCTTCGTGGATAGACCCCTTCGCCGCCTTCTTGTCCACAGGTTAGTTCCCAGAAGGCCTGGACAAGAAGCGCTTCAAGCACAAGTCGACATACTATCTTATGTGTGACGGGAAGTTGTATCGCAAGACCCTCTCAGGACTCCTAGCACGCTGTGTGGCCGAGGGGGAAGTCCAGAGAATCTTGGAAGAAGTTCATGCCGGGGAATGCGGGAGTCACTCGGGAAGCAGGACCTTGGAAGGGAGGATAGTGAGGCAGGGGTACTTTTGGCCAACCCTGGGTCAGGATGCCGCCGAGTTTGCAAAGAAGTGCCAGAAGTGCCAACTGTTTGTCCCGCTCCAGCTACTATCAGCTCAAAGACTAAGGAGCATCACCGCGCTCTGGCCCTTCGCCATTTGGGGAATGGACATGGTAGGGGTCCTTCCCTCAGGCCAGTGGGCAGAGGAGGTTCTTATTGGTGATGATAGATTATTTTTATAAGTGGCTGGAAGTGAAGGCGCTGACCAAGGTGACCTCCCAGGTGGTTCGGAATTTTGTGTGGGGGAAGATCATCTGCCGGACACGGGTTGCCTCAGGCCATTGTAACGAACAACGGGCCGCAGTTTGTCAGCGCCGAGTTTATCAGTTTCTGTGGACAGCTTGGGATTGATCTCAGATTCGCGTCGGTCCATCACCCCAAGAGCAACGGGCAGGTGGAGGCGGCGAATAAGATCATTGTGAACTTGCTGAAAAAGAAGGTGGAGAACTTGAAGGGGAGCTGGGTGGAGCAGCTCCCTTCGATCCTATGGGCCCTTAGAACTACTCCTAATACGGCCACAGGAGAGACCCCATTCAAGCTCTCCCACGGTTGTGAGGTTGTGCTCCCCGTAGAATTCGAGGTCCGGACACCTCGGGTAGTCGAGGCGGAAGATGGAAGAGAGGAATGGAGAGCCGAGAACGAGGGCGAGCTGCGACTCTCCTTGGATTTAGCGGAGGAACTTCGGGCTGAGGTCGTTGTTAGGCAGGAAGAAATCAAGCGGCGGATGGTCAAGTATTTTGACAAGCATGTCAGGGTCAAGCAGTTCACGGAAGGGGACTTGGTCCTCAAGAAGGTAGATGTCGCAGGAAGATCAGCAGTCGTGGGGAAGCTCAACCAAACTGGGAAGGTCCATACATTGTCAAAGAGGTATTGAGATCAGGGGGTATCGCCTCCAGAATGCGGAGGGCGAGGCGGGAGGCCCTCAGTCATACCTGGAGCGGTGATGATTTAAAATGTTTCTATCCGTGAAAAAAGTATGTAACATCCTCTTTTATAAATATGAGATATCGCGACTTTTCAGATCCTTTTTGCAATAGTTGGTGGCAGGTGATGTTCATGAAATAGATTCCGATGTCAGGCTCCCACTAGCTGGCATGGCTGGATGTCACTCGAGAGAGTCTACCGAGACCCCGAGAAGATCCCGCTGTCAGGCTCCCACCAGCTGGCAGGGCTGGATGTCACTCGAGAGAGTCTACCAAGACCCCGAAAATATCTCGTTGTCAGGCTCCCACTAGCTGGCAGGGTTGGATGTCACTCGAGAGAGTCTATCCAAATCCCGAGAAGATCCTGCTGTCAGGCTCCCACTAGCTGGCAGAGGGCTGGATGTCACTCGAGAGAGTCTACCCAGACCCCGAGAAGATCTCACTGTCAGGCTCTCACTAGCTGGCAGGGCTGGATGTCACTCGAGAGAGTCTACACAGACCCCGAGAAGATCCCGCTGTCAGGCTTCTATTAGCTGGCAGGGCTGGATGTCACTCAAGAGAGTCTACCCCAGACCCCGAGAAGATCCCGCTGTCAGGCTCCCACTAGCTGGCAGGGTTGGATGTCACTCGAGAGAGTCTACCCAGACCCCGAGAAAATCCCGCTGCTAGACTCACACTAGCTGGCAGGGCTGGATGTCACTCGAGAGAGTCTCCTCAGACCCAGAGAAGATCCCGCTGTCAGGCTCCCACTAGCTGACAGGGTTGGATGTCACTCGAGAGAGTCTACCCAGACCCCGAGAAGATCCCGCTGTCAGGCTCCCACTAGCTGGCAGAGCTGGATGTCACTCGAGAGAGTCTGCCCCAGACCCCGAGAAGATCCCGCTGTCAGACTCTCACTAGCTAGCAGAGCTGGATGTCACTCGAGAGAGTCTGCCCCAGACCCCGAGAAGATCCCGCTGCTAGGCTCCCACTAGCTTGCAAGGCTGGATTTCACTCGAGAGAGAGTCTACCCAGATCCCGAGAAGATCCCGCTGTCAGGCTCCCACTAGCTGGCAGGACTGGATGTCACTCGAGAGATTCTACCGAGACCCCGAGAAGATCCCGATGTCAGGCTCCCACTAACTGGCAGGGCTGGATGTCACTCGAGAGAGTCTGCCCCAGACCCCGAGAAAATCCCGATGTCAGGCTCCCACTAGCTGGCAGGGCTGGATGTCGCTCGAGAGAGTCTGCCCCAGACCCCGAGAAAATCTCGTTGTCAGGCTCCCACTAGATGGCAGGGTTGGATGTCGCTCGAGAGAGTCTGCTTAAGTCTCGAGCTTCTCCCGTTGTTAGGCTCTCACATAACTGACAGGGTCGGGGTCCTCGGTGGACATCATTGATGCTCTGGAAACGAGTCCTGGGCTGCTCTTGCCAGTCAACATGAGGCATCCGAAGGTGAGCTTGGGGAAAAGGCCAAGGGCAAAGTCATAAGGAGAACAGGTCAGACCTGGCAAAATCCCAAATGCCAGAGGGGGCGAACCGAGATCTCGGCAACTACCAAGGGAGGCGAGTCGGGGGTGTTCTCGGCAGTTGAATTCCACCCCATCAGGTTTTTACTTGTGAAAGTCAGGTCCTGAATAACCTTTTAAAAGGCAAGAGATCCCGCACGCGAGAAGGGAAGTCGCGGACCTAACGTTGCGAGTGGTCTAGCCTCTACTCGTAAGAGATGGCGAGGTCTCGGCATCCCGGGAAGAGAGTGGTCTAACCTAACTCTACTTTCTAGCGGCGAGTTCTACCCTAGCGTCGTCGCGCGAGAAGGTGCAACATGCGCGCGCGAGTGCAGTAAATACAGAGCAGTATTGAATAAAGAAAAGTTGCTAAGTCAAAACTTCATTAATATATATATTATTACAAAAGGAACTCGCCTTGCAGCGAGCTTACAAAATTAGGGGGGAATCATTACAGGAAAATAAAAGAAAAGTACAGGTCAGCTCTCACCCTCCCCCCCCAGAAGGATCATCCTGGAAGCCCGACACTTCTTTGAAAAGGGAGTCGAAGCTGTCTTCCGGCTCGCCAAGAGTAGGGACGGGGAGGAACAGCTCTGGCACCAGGTCTTTGGCAGTCACCTCCTCGCAGTCCGCCGTCAGCAACTGTAGATCTCGCATGACCTGCAGGGTGTGATCAGCAACTTTGATAGAGTTGAGCCGCAGCATTTCGTCGACCTCCGCCTGGCTGAAGATCTGCATGTCCTTGCCTTGGGCGCTCGGCTCGCCGCGAGCTGGAGGGAGGAGAAGGTCCATCAGGCGCCTGACCTCGCCATGAAGCAACTTATTCTGTTCTTCTAGCCTCCTGTTCTTTCTCCTCGAGGTCAGTCGCGCGAGTGCGCAGGCGGTCGGCGGTCTCGGCATCCTGCGAGGCGAGAAGCATGAGCCAAAGAATTAAGTAAGCAAAGTAAAATAGGAAGAGGTTAACTAGCACTCACCACCCCGCCGGCACTCTTCCCAATGATGTCTTCGGCGATCCCGAGCCTCCTCGTCAGGTCGGCGACATTGGCTCGGGCGAGGTCCCGGGCCTCCTCGGCACACGCCAGCTTATGGTTGAGGGTGAAGCCGCGGCGAACGAACATGTGGGCAAGCTCCATGGAACGCATTTGGGCTCGAGTGCATTCATGAGCAAGCCGCTGGAGGGTCATGTCGTCGAAGGCCGGCGTGCCCGCTGGGAGGACACCAGGAGGGGAGGAGGGATGAGATGGAGACTCTGTGGGCCTGTTCATCCCACTGGACCATCGGCTCGCCGAGCTGGTCCTTTGCCTTTCCGTCGAGACCATAGTTCTGATGGTCCTTCGGCAGACCCGGCTCGCGGGCCGCAAGCTTCTCGGCAGCTGGGGAAGCAGGAGGGTCACCGCCGCCTTGCTCCTTCTCAGGCGAGTCGAGGACGATCTGCTTCCCCTTAGAGACCACCGCCGCCTTCTTCAGCTTCTTCGGCGGTGGCGGTAGGCGAGGCGAGCTGGAGCTGGTGAGCTCACCCCACTTCTGGCTGGAGGAGGGCTTGGAGGATTCCCGCTCCATTCGGTGAGCCGCCGCGGCCGCCCTCTCCCGCGCGAGCGGGTCAGGATACAACCCTGAATCCGCGAAGGGCGGGTTCTCTGGGATCAGCCACTCCCCTACAAAAAGTAACTTTTTTAGCAAAGGATCGTCTCGGCAGGCCTGCGGTAAAATTGATAACAAGTCATACTTTCGCCAGGTAGAACCGGCGGGAGCAAATCGAGGCCCCTTCGCAAGAAGGTGACCCCGAAGTCTTTATGCAGAAAGAATTGGTGGAGGCTGGCGTCGTCGCTCGTCAGGGTCGGAGGCCGGTACACCTCGCCCCGTTGGATTGGCGAGAAGGGTATGTTGCTGAGTTCGCCCTTGATGGTGACGAACTTCGTGAACCAGTTATGGTACTTGTTGGCCGTCTCGTGCACCTTGAGCTGCGAGCCGGCAAAGAAGGCGATCCCGTCGCTGGTGGCGCGATAGATGAAGAATTTGCGGAAGACAGTGAGATTGAATTCAATCCGCTCCTTCCGAAGGTAGCTCGCGAAAGCCACAAGCATGGCAATCGCGTTGGGTTTCATCTGCACGGGGATGGCCCCAAAATACTTCAGCACCTGGCGGACCTCCGGCCAGAGGGGCAGGCGCAACCCCACCTCGAAATGCGAGATGGGGAAGGCGAGATCGTCGGTGAAGAAGGTGTTGATCGACACGCCTCGCCTAGGCCGGCGTGCGGCGAACCCTGGCGGGGCATAGTCCTCCACGAAATCGTTAAGCTCCTCCTCAGTAGTATTCCCATCAAAGAAAGGGAATTCTGAAAACTGTTTAGCGCACTTTTACCGTCCATCGGCGTCGGGTCGCGTCTTGCCCATCTCTCTAGATCTCGACGCGAGTGCAAGTGGCGAGAAGAGAGACAAAGGGGGGTATAAGCCGACAATAAATGTGATATGTCAAGGGTAGATAAGGGGTCCTATTTATAGAAAAGTGAATTAAACCTGCCGAGCCGACTACTCCAGTCAAGCCTGCGGGAGCCGACTCGCCGAACCCTGCGACCTGTTCTACCCTAATGCGAGTCGAGTCTATAGCACAACGTGATTCGCAAATAACAGGCATTGGAAATTAGATCTAAATACAGTTAAGTTATTACACAGCAATGTCAAGTGTTCGAAAAACACAGCAGTAGAGAAATTATTGGCATAGCATGCGGGAATTGGGGGTCTAGGGGGCGAGTGTCGGTAGGCTCAGCTAGGGAGTCATTTTCATCTACCCCGGTCTCGCGTCCCCATCCCCGGAGGCCGGCGAGGGTTATTAAACTCGTGGACCAGCTCTAGGTATTGATGAATGAAACGCAGACTCTCCTGAATCCAATCCATGAGGGGTCCTGGGGAAGTCATCCCGCTTGCCGAGCCGCGCCTCACCTCATCCGCCAGCGCACGTAGTCCCTTTCCAGCGCGCGCAGCCGCTCGCCGTCAATAGCTCGCTCTTCTTGGATCTCGCGCAGCGCGAGCCAATACTTCCTGAGAATCCCAATGGTTCGCCTCCTCATATCAGCAGGCTCTAAGGAGGCGTCCAGGAAGCCTTCCAGCGCGTTGGGAGAAGGAAGTGCCTGGATCGGAGGATTCCTCAGCTTCAGATTGTTCAGGAAGGCCTGCGATGATAAATCGATTCAGGTAAGTAACCTGGGGTCCAAAATATGGCTAACACCTCAACTAACAATGCGAGGCGAATGCCCCCTAAAGGTGTGGCTTGCGGGAAGAACTCGGTTGTCCCTGCAGAGGCCGAGCGGGAGCAGAGATAAGGGTCTTTCCGCGACCCGGGATGTAAACGTCTGGAGAGGTGACCAGTTCGAAGCTGGGGACGGGGATGTCTTCAGCCTCCTTCCCTTTGTGTCCGCGAGCCGGTGAGTTCGGCGGCGGCGAGCCCAGTCCGGTGGTCCCAAAGGTGGGTATCGGGCTCTTCGCGCGAGAGTCATCGGCAGCTTGGGAGCGCGAGCCCACCTGAGGGGAATCGAATCGCACCGGAGGGGTGCCCGCATCCCCTAGGCCGGAATCAAGATCAGCAGGGATGTCTTCAACCCCCTTCCCTTTTAGCTCGGTGGCTGGCTTGGAGGAGGCGAGTCCATGATCCGGCGTGGGGACCAGATCAGCATGGACAGCCTCGCCAACCTTGGGGTCAGGTTTGGCCTTTTTTGCGGACTTATTTTGCGGCGACTCGCTCGGTGACGGGTTAGAGAGTCAGGGGCTCAGCTCAGCAGCACGAGATGCGTTGAGCGCCCTGGCGCGGTTGAGCCTCTCTTGGAACTCCTTTGAAAGAGGCGTGATGGTAAAAAGCAGGAAGAGAGGGGATTTGCACCGCTCCCCCAAGCGGGAGGGCATGTATATATAGTCGTTTGTGGATCCCACCAAAAGATTCATTTGGGCTCGCTGACCCACTCGCCGATCACTTGGGGTTGGATGTTTATTTCTGAGTTTGGGGCAACCTCGCAAAGAGCGGGGATTGTGTACAACCCCGTATCTGACGAGTGGGGTCAGCAGGAGTCGGTCCAGTCATTTTGACGCAGTCCAAATCTAAGGCGAGTCGGAAGGGGGCCGAGTACCTTTTGGGGTTGCCCGACTCGCCCAGGTATGGGTAACTCAATAGGGGCGAGTGGAGCAGGTGGGCTCGCACTCGCCCCAGGATCTCGGCAGACAGCTGGCGAGTGGGGCAAGCTAGGTCCGCACTCGCCCTGGACCATGAGGAAGCAGCGAGTGCTAGTCTCATCGGGCACTCGCCACCCCAGGCGAGTGGAATTTCATAGCCCACTCGCCCAGTGTTGTTTTTATCCTTTTACCTCTGTTGACCTGCAAGTAGCCTTTCAAAACAGCAGAGTTACGCTGTTGGCAGGCCGACTTGGGCTGCGTATAACTGTTTAGAACAGCGGAGGTGAGTTATTGGCAGACCAACTTCAAAAAACTATAAATAGACCCAAGGGGGTACCTCAGAAAGCATGCTTACTTATTCTCTGGTCTACTAGCGCTTTCTAAGGTATTCTTAGCTCAGCACTTGGCTAAGGAGGGGAAGCGCTCTAAGATCTTCCGGGTGTGTGGTGGTACCTCCGTGCTGGAGCCTTGGGTCCATTTCTGGTTCTAAGTTTCTAGTCGTCTGAGCTTGTGAGAGAAGTAAGTGTGAGGTCACCCCTTTCCCGAGGGTCCGAACTCCACAGAAGTCGGTTCGCGGTTTCAACAAGGTTATTCCAAAATGGTTCACCGCCGGGAATAATGGTCAGCTCTTATCTTGAAACGACTAGTGGGGATGAAAGACTATACACAGAGAATTTGTTAGCGCCACCCTTATTCACAGGAGTGAACTATAACGAATGGAGAACAATAATGAGGAAATTCCTCATACTACTAGACATAAAAGTGTGGAACATAACTTGTATCAAGCCCCCAAATAACTTAACTAACTATGAGTGTCATATAAATGCTAAAGCTATGAACAGTTTGTTTTGTGCACTTGGTCAAGAAATTTTTAAACTCATCTACACGCTTCTCATTGTTTATGATATATGGAAATTTCTTGAGTCTACTTATAGTTCTTTTTCTGCAGATGACGAGTCTGAGCTATTTCTCCTGGACCCAAGTGAATAACCAAATGGAGACTTGCCCTTGAAGAAGGACATGGCAACCACATCACGGGGAAGGGAAGATGAGATCTCAACGTTGGATGAGGAGACACATGAAGGAGTCAAAGAAACCTTATGCTCCAATCTTGTCTCATCCAAGCGCACTGTAAGGAAGTCAAATTCTCGTTTCTCTTGTAATTTTATCTCTACATTGCATGTGCTAAACGATGCTAAACGTAGAATTAAGAAGTTGATGAGTATTAACTCAAAATTACATTTAAAAAATAATAAGTTGAAAGCAAACGCCAATATAGAATCTACTTGTGGTTTGCCTAGCTCTCTCACATGCTCTTTGGATAACATTTCTACACCTTGTATAAATTATAAAGAATTAAAAGAAAAATATAAGGTACTTGAAAAAGAGCTTCGTCTTGCAAATGAACAAAATGATAAATTATTTTTAGAAAACTCATCATTGAGAAGTGAGTGTGCTGGGTGTAAGAACTATAGAATTGAAATTAAAGAGATGGATGAGACGTTTGAGAAATACAAAAACAAGTATGAAGTTCATATCGAATCTGTAGTCTCCACTCTTAAAGATAGCACAATCGCGAACAATAAAGCTAAACATAATTTTAAAACTAAAAACAGAGATTTAGTTACAAAGATCAACATGCTTAAGGAAATTATGTTTAAAAATTCACTAAACACAATCTTAAGTTTCACGAAAAACCCAAAAGCATGTTGAATATGAACTGTCATGTAATTACTAGATCAATCAAAGGGAGTATGAAACCTCTAGCTAAAGTAAGTGAAATCCTAATTATAGAAATTATCATCACTTGCAAAAACAAACTACTCCTTACCTAAAAGCAATTGAATGTAGATTTCCTATAAACAGTCATTGCACTATAAGTTCTTATATTAAGCCAAAAACTTTTAACTTGGAAAACAATTTCAATATATCTAAATCTCCAACGTCATATTATTCAATTGAAGATCATCACATAAAGACTCGTAGAGATCTTAATTGAAATTTGCAATATAAACAGAAATTTAAACAGAAGTATGAATGGAGGCTCATAGTTAAAAATGACGCACTTATACTACTCGAAAGGGCACATTCATCATTACCTACCCATAAGCTGACACGCAGTGTTTGGGTACCCAAGAGAATCGTCACACATGATCTCACTTGGATACCTAAATCTCCTCTCAGATAACATCCACTCATTGCGTGAAGTAAGCTCAAAACGAACTACACGATATGCTCATTAGTTTTATTTTTATTTATTTATTTGTTCTACTATTTGGTTTATTGTTTTTTGTTATATATTTGAACTAGCACGATACATATATCCACAATAATAAGAAGAACGACAAAAAATTATTGCTAAGCAGGGTAATATCACAGAGTTAATCAATAGTAATAAAACTAAACTCATGATTAATAGTACGAGTAGAATAACTATAAGCAAAAATGTCTTAACCTGTCTTATTACAAACATGAAGAATAATAATAATAATAATAATAGAGGGGGCAGCGCAGTCGAACACCAAAAGACAAAGTGATAAAGCGCAGATGTTATTCTTCCGAAGAAGTTGGAGAAATGTTGAGCTTGCTCATCATCTTCTTGAGCATCTTATTCACGCCCTTCACCTCTTTCGCCGTCTGCCTAATCTCCCGCCCCTGCTCCTCCACCATATCGTAGATGTCCCGGCTGGTTTCCCTAAGGGATCCTGCACGGGGTAACGGAGGTTGTGCAGCAGGTGGCCATGCTCATGATGTAGTAGGAATCTCACCTATTCTGTAAATTTGGGGGGAGCTATCAGTAGGGTACGACGACAAGTCAATGGCAGGGTACTTCTCCATGAGGATACTCTGGATCACTCCGCCCAACGGCAGAGTGTTCAACCGCTGGCGGTCGGGAGATTTGAGCCGATAGGTGTAGCGCATCATCGATAGGATAAGATCAGATATGTTGAAGTGCCTTCCAGCTATGATACAGAACGTCACCATAGAAAGTTGGGTCGTGATCTTCTTGGTGTCCCCAGCCTTGAACATCAGGGAGTGGCGCAGAACGTCCTGGATGATGCGGGCACCCGGTGTGAGCGTGTCCACGGTGGTGATAAGATCTCAACGCCCCTCCACACCAGGGAGAACCTCGTTGATCTCTCTCCAGTCCCGTATAGATCTAAAGGACTCAACGATGTCAAGTCGTTCCCCACTGAGGAACCAGACATACTTAAGTTCAAGATCCTCGTGGAGTATAGTCACAATCTCAGTACCGATACATGATTGCACTCCTCCGCCCAGCCGTGTGTGAACTGGATCCCTGAGGTTATTATAGAACTCACGAGTAAGCACTGAGGAAAATGGATTATCGGTTGAAATCGCGGATAGAAATCCTGAATGATCCAGGTAACTGTAAATGTGAGCGTAACGGTCAACGATTTCGATGACCATCGGCACACTTACGGTGGCCTCGTCTATTGCGGGGAATGTGGACGCGGGTACTCGAGAGCGCTTGGAGAAACTCCATCGTGACGGTTGAGAGCTGGAAGAAGTCATAATCTGCAAAACACGAAAAATCCACTCTTCAAAAGTCTGAGAAAGTTTCTGGGGGCTACCGCGGCGCGATAATCTGCTACCGTCGCGCGGTGGCGTGACGGACTGCACTCCGTCCCCTTCCGCCGGATCTCCTCCAAAAATCAATTTTTCCATAAATTTCACTTAAAAACATTAAGGGGAAGGAGATCCAAACTCATAGAAGTTAGATCCGTGAAATCAAGTAAGATCTGTGACGAAAAATCTCAAATCCAACTCAAAAAACTCTTGGAAACCACCACGGATCATGCCTAAAACGACTAGAACTCCACAAAACACAATTTTAATCTTATCATACATAAAAATGAAGAGAAAAAAAGGGGAGGAAATTACCTAGATATCGGAAGCGCCGGTGGAAGGACTGTACTCGGAGGGGAGAGAGTGGACAAGCGAGAATGAAGATTTCAGCCTGAACCACCGGTTATATAATTTTGAGCTGTCGCGCCGTGGTACCTCTACTGTCGGCGGTAGCACCTTTTTCGTACTGATTCCTGACGATGAGCACCGGTATCTTCATTGTTTCTTAGTTAATATGAACTACAACACAAGATTCATTGTGATGTGTCTCACAATAGCAGGGGCGTAGGTTTGTGTGTGTTAGGATCGCGAACTTGTAATTCACGTCTTGTCCTTAACTGGGGAAGGGTTCCAGTAGGTCCTTGTGTGGCGCTGGGGGAAAGAGTGTTAGGTTGAGCGGGTCCTTGTATGTGCATATAGGATTAACACCCCACCCTACGGCACTTGTGCAGCTCCTCATGCACATCCGTTACTTAGTACGGGGCTAGGGTGATGACAAATAGCTTGGGTCGATTGTGTCTCGAGCATTCTCATGAGTGTTCATATACAGAGCACGAACTTCATTTCATGTCTCATGGTCGTCAATATCATGCATAATATTCTATCATGCTGTCCTAATTATTTTTGCATTGTTTTTTGTTTGTTTTGTTTGCTTTGTTTAATTGTTTTTTTCTTTCAAAAAATCAAAAAATATATATATAACCCAAAATAAACACACACAAAACTGTGGATCGTTCATTCTTAGGACACATGGGACTAGAACCTAGCGCACAATGATTACATACAATGTTTGTTTTAGGATTGTTAATTCCTATGAACATTGTCTATTTTTGTCATGATGTGTCAAATCTATAGGTACTTTGTTACTGAGTGTGACTAGACATGATAGTATCTGTTGAATATGCATCTAGGTATGTGTGAGGATTTAGGTAGCGTAATGACTTTACACTGTTCATACATCCCTAGACGAAGCACTCATGTAGAAACTTTATGCGTATATGATATAACTTGTGATATTGTGTCTAATACATTAGAAATAACTTGAATAATCAATGTCACGATATTCATGTGTTTATGTAAAAATTAGAACTTTGGGTCAAATCTCTAGTGATCATGTCTTTTGTATACAAGTTAAAGTGCATATATCTATGTGGGTGGATTTCGATTGATTCGGGGCCCTTGAATTGAATGTTATAATCATGATAGTGCGAAAATAAATGAACAAAATTATTATTCATGCTATCAAATCGTGTGTCAAGGTTACCACTCAAGCACTACTCACTACTCCTGATAAGTCTTCATGAGCATGTGAGGATGAGCACCTTGGTTGAAAGAATCGTTTTGATCTTGTGCAAAGACTAATCCTTTAGTTTAGTGCCCCATGTTCTAGTCTTGGTATGACATAGATAGACATGTGACGTGATTTTTCATTTTATTTCTCTCGTGATAGCATATTGAATTACCGAGATAAAACATGTACTAATGGTAGTTTTACTTGATGTTTTTACTTTTGATGTTACACGTACACATGTCATTGTTTTATCTAACGCTTCCATACATAAGAATTGGACTGAAACTGCACTATATGTCTACAGCACATAGGTACTAGTACACGATTTCTATTCTTGACGTTTATATCGCATTTGCACTTGTATCATGCATCTCAGTTATTATATCTCATGAACGGGATTTGATATTATCAAAAGGGGGAGTTTGTTGGAGCCGATGGTTCACATATCCTTAGTTTGATAATATCAATTCTCATGTTATATTTGATCACATCTTGTGTTTGGTATAGTGTGCAGGTTACAGGTTCAATCGAAGCGAGGAACTTCATTCTGTAACCTACCGCCGCGAGCTAGCGCTCTACTGTCGAGCGCTAGCCTGGTTTCAACCTGAATGAGCACTCTGGATTCTACCGCGTGGGGCTAGCGCTACCGTCTGCGCTAGCGCTACCGTCTGCGCTAGCGCTACCGTCTGCACTAGCTTATGGATTTAATCTGAACAGACGCTCTGGTAGCTACCGCGCAGCGCTAGCTTTCTACCGCGCAGCGCTAGCTCACTCAACGATCATCGCGATAGCTGGATACCGCGCCGCGCTAGCACGAAAAAGCGGAAAATAATCTTTTTGAATATTTTTTCAAATATGCGGGACACCTGTCACATCGACGCTTAATGACCTACCGCCGGGCGCTAGCCTTACCGTCGGTGATAGCTTGTTTTTCCAAATACGTATAAAGGCGTTCGTTTTCTCGTTCCTTGTACGAATCAAGACAGACAAGAATTCTCTCTAGGGTTTGGGAGCCGCCTCCCTCCCATTCACGCACGAAAATCTCTGGCGAGCCAAGGACTACAACGACTATGAGGAGTTGATCGGCTGCAACCAAACGAAGATCTTTAGCGTCGGTCACGCATCGCTAAACGGAGAAATTCTTTTGAGGGAGATTCAATCTTAAACCTTCTTTATTCCTTTTTGTAATTTTCTCTTTTTTGTGTGATTGTGGTGAGGAAAATCGACCAGTGAAGGTCGTCGGAATCCGGGGAGGATTCGGTGAGAAATCGTCTCGGGAAATGGATGTCTAGATCGGGTGATCTAGCGGGGCTCTAAGACACTTCCTTGCGTAAAGGTGAAGAGACGGCTCGAAGACCTTTCTTGGAGGGAAAGGGAGAGAGTCAACCGGTCCGGGTAATGGGTCGGTATAGAAAACCAAATGAGTTTCTTCCTTCACCGCCTCTGATCTCTGGCGTTACGGAGATCAAACTCTTGTAATTATAAAAAACTTTTTGATTTTGATTGAATAAAATTATTTGTGTTCTTATTTCTGCGTATAATGTCCTGGTTGTTCTCTGGTGGATCTCTGAAGGGGTGTATTTCTCCAAGGAGAAATTTGCCCAAGAAAACAAGGTCTGTGACCTATCGCCGCGCGCTAGCAAGTTAGCACCCCACAGTAGTTTCCAAAACTGGTTTTTCTGGATCAAAATATTTCGAATTTTTAATTAATGCTTAAAACCTTATTCACCCCCTCTAAGGTTGGTCACACGATCCAACAGTGCCATGTTAGGAACATTTTCTATCTGTTTGGATATTTCCCTTCTCTTGTAATCTGTGTTGTGATGTGTATTGTTTGCTTGCAATGTAGTAGTTTGCTTTACTGACTTTTTTATATAAAAATATTGTTTGTATTGTGTTTTTGTTTGTCAAACTCCCACAGGAAGCCCGTGGTGCACATCCTTTGCTTAGTTAAGTCAGAATCGGGGGCAGATTTTCAAGAGCAACGGTCAAATTCAGCGGCTTCTGGAATGCCCCATTCTTGGGCATGGGTAACGAGTTTCTAACCCAACTTACTTTTCTTTCATTCCTCATCTATTTTAGCATGCTAGGGCGCATTGAGGATAATGCTTAGTTTAAGTACGGGGGGATAGTTTTTTGTTAGCCATGCATGTACTGCACTCACATTTTGCATTCTGTAGGTGTTGTTTTTATCTAAAAAACTGCTCCAAATTTATACAATTTCATTTTTTTTCTTCGCTTATTGCATTGCATTGCCACACCCACCGCGCTAACTTTAATTATTGTTAGTCCATTGTTTTCCAATTATCTTTAGGTGTGTAGGTTAGATTAATTTAAAATCAAATTTTTGAAATTGGTTAGTCAACGATAGACTCATGGAGTGTTTCTAATCAAGTGCTCGTGTTCTCAGATCATGTTCTCAGATAGAAATAGATTTAGAGTAAATTTTTCTGCATATGTTAAATACATTGTATTTTCTTTAACTATTGTTGGTTTATATCCACTCTTCATTAGAACACAATCCAGTTCAACACTAGTGTAGAGTTGTGTGTAGTTTCGTTAGTGTTATATTATAGGCTCATGATAAAAGGGTGTCATTTCTCGGTATCTAGAACTTGCCCTCGGCAATCTTCGAAGCATATGCACAAAATATTAATTAACTCTACCTATAAGATTTAGGTCTTCACTTGGATAGCTTGAGCTTTCGTATCTGATCCTATATAAACTACCATTGCAAACCCAATTTGTGCCTGCACCCCTCCTCTTGTTGCACCCCCACCAAACTAACACCAAAGCCTAAGCCAAAATCCATCACACTTAGTGTTGAGCTGCATTTAAAATATTTTTTGAGCTAATTGGAGTAGAGGATTAAAATTGCATTACATTGTGTATTCATTGCCTATTTTTGTGTGTAATTTGTAAAAAAATGTTGAAAATTGGTACGGAAATACAAATCCTAAAATGAAACATTGAAAAAAAAGGAGAAAAGAAACAATATATATTTTTTGCAGTGTTTTGGCAAGTGGTGAGTGACCTCATGTGTTCAAGGCTGTGTTTGGCAAACCAGTCCGGTGGCACGCCGGGAAGGAGAGAGAAAACGGCCGGGCGGAACGGCGGCTGGAGCGCGGGAGACCAGCGGCAAAACCCCCGTTTTTCGCCCTTTCACGCTGGCCGGCAGCGGCTGGAGCTCGCGATTTCCTTCCCAAACGATTTTCTCCGGCTCGTTCAGGCCGGAACGGTGCCCCGCCGGAGTGCCAAACACAGCCCAAATCTAAGTTTGGGGGTGTCACTCACTCATTTGTTGTCGTTGGTAGCTATTTTGATGCGAGTTCTCGATTTTATCTTAAGTGTGAATTAGCCCTCATGTTTATCATTACAAACCTCACCTTAAGCCTAAGCCTAAGAATTCATCTCAATCAAGTCCTAATGATAGGTAGAGTTAGTTAATGGTGAGTGTAGAGTAAAAGGTGTGACCGGACGAGCATTTGGTCATCGTCATTGATGGATTTCATTGGAGACCGCCCTAGTAGTCTTGAGCTTATAATATCGCACTTAGCGTTGCTACTTTCGCCTACACTATGCTTAGAACAGATTGTAAGTTTTTTCGTTTAGGAGTGGATATAGTTATGTGATAGTTGATTTAAATACGGTGTAGTTATTCTATATGCTCAGAAAAAAATTTAACCTATTTTTATTCCATATGGACAAGAGACTTCTCGATCCACTTCCTTATTTCGATTTTGATTTATAATTAACTTATCTTACTCCCGATTGATAGATGGAAAATCACAGCGGGTATTAATCTTGGCCCTCTCGATTAGCTTTAAATTCTTACAATAAAATTATAAGTGATCAACCCTGAAATTGCTTGCATATTCATCACTTTTTGTTATCGTCATTTTCTTGCTTTTATTTATTTATCTTGCAGCTAGAATTTGTCTCTTACAGTGTGTCAAATCCCACTTTTCTCTCTCGCTAATAGTCAAATTAAATAGTTTAAGCTTAGATCTCCTAACGAGATTCCATCTCTCTCTCTCTCTCAAGAACTTGGCACAGCTACAATGATAGTTAAGGGGTTTCACTTATCTTAGATTGTTTCCCAACCCTTAGTCTGCATTATAGAGATGGGATCCTTTGGATTCCTGGATGTAGCCTACCATTATGTACATTTGGTTTTTCTTGTCTAGCTTTTCTTTTTTATTTGTTGCAAACTTGCAATGTGTCTGTAAGTTATGCATTCGGATATTTTTAAGTGTATCACTGAGGGCTTTCGTTGAAATAATTCTTTGAATGGAGTGGTCTTATGTAATGCTCTTGTTTAAAAAGTACATGGATGCGCTGCAAGACTCAGCCCAAAACATTTTTGGAATGTTTTTTGAGTGTACAGGGGAACAAGCCATTTCCAGGACAGTGTGATTGTTAGGGCAAGACTACGGGGAGCAACTACGGGAGAGAGATCTAGAGAAAACTAGGAGAATTTAGGGTTAGGGAGGAAGGAAGGAGAATACCTGATAACATTCTTCATGACCCCCCAAAAGGGGGCTGCCCGGATATAAATATATCCGGGCATGGAGGGGCCGGCCGGCCCCTCCAAGGGGGCTGAACCCGCCTGGTTCAGCCCCTGGCCGGCCGGTTCAGTGAGTGGGGGCTGAACCCAAAGGTTCAGCCCCGTTGTTAAGCGCTCCCCTGGTTCTCCGTACATAATGATGCCCGGCAAAGCGCAGCGGGGGCGTAACATTCCCCTCCCCATCAAGAGCCAACTTGTCCTCAAGGTGGTAGTGCGGGTAGAGCTCTTTGAAGTCGAAGAAATCCACCCAAGAGTTGTGTGCTGGCGAGAGGCCCTTCCATTTGACCAAGAGCTCGGGCCGGTATTCCGTGCCCCGACTCTTCCACCGGTGCCCCAAAATATCCTCGGGCAGCGGCCGCAGCTCCCCCAGAGAAGTAGCCTCGGGCAAGTCAGTACTGGGATGGACATGCGGACCCAACTTCCGCTTGAGCAAGGATACATGGAACGTAGGATGAATGCGGGACCCCTCCGGCAAAGCTAAAGTATAGGCCACCGGCCCCACCCTGCTGATGATCTGAAAGGGGCCGTAGTAGCGCGGGGACAGCTTCTGGTTGCCACGATGAGCAACGGACAACTGGCGGTACGGCTGGAGCTTAAGAAAGACTTCGTCACCCACGGCGAACTCCCGCTCCGTACGGTGCTTGTCCGCCTGAGTCTTCATGCGGTCCTGTGCCAGGCGGAGATTCGCCCGAAGAGTGACCAACATGCGATCCCGATCCAGAAGAGCACGATCCACGGCCGGAAGAGCTGTGCTACCCGGCTCATAACTAGCCAAAGACGGCGGCGGCCGTCCGTAAACCACCTCAAAAGGCGTCATTTTGTTGGCGGAGTGATAGGACGTGTTGTAACAGTATTCAGCCCAATGTAACCAATCCGGCCAACTCCGAGGCTCATCCATAACAAAGCAACGAAGGTACGTCTCGACACCCCGATTGAGCACCTCGGTCTGGCCATCCGACTGTGGGTGATGCGCTGTGCTGAAGTGTAAGCGAGTGCCCTGCAACCAGAAAAGCTCCCTCCAAAACCCACTGATAAAGGTGGGGTCTCGATCAGAAATAATGGCACGAGGAAGACCATGCAGACGAACGATTTCCCGAGCGAAGAGTGCCGCCACAGATTCCCCAGAGTACGGATGACTGAGGGCCAGGAAATGACCATACTTGGAGAGCTTATCTACCACTACCAGAATCACGGACTTGCCCTTAGACTTAGGCAGCCCATCGATAAAGTCCATGGACACCGTGTCCCAAACAAGCTGTGGAATATCCAACGGCACGAGTAGCCCTACAGGAGAAGAAGTCTCATATTTCTGCCGTTGGCAGATGTCACATTGCCGAACAAACTGCTGAATGTCCCGTCGCATGCCAGCCCAAAAACAGTTAGCACGTGCCCGCTGAAGGGTGCGTAGCACCCCCGCATGCCCCCCTGTGGGCGACGAGTGGAACTCATGCATCAGTACGGTCTTCCAGGCTGAATTGGCGGGCACGACCACCCGACCCCGATAGTATAGCCGACTATTACACAGATGATAGCCGACCGCTACCTGTTCGCCTCGCTGGAGAGCCTCCACCATCGGTCCGAGCGTGTCGGATCGCAGCACCTCCGCCTGGATATCCTCCAGTGAATCGATCAGCGGACCCGAAAGGTGAGAAAGAGCTGCCTCGGGCAGACGGTAGAGAGCATCGGCCACCACATTCTCTTTACCCCGACGATAAACGATCTCGTAGTCATAGCCCAGAAGTTTGGTAACCCATTTCTGCTGTAGCGGCGAAGAGACCCGCTGGTCCAGGAAATGCTTCAAGCTCTGATGGTCCGTCCGAATCTTAAAATGTCGGCCCAGCAAATAGGGCCGCCAGACGGCCACTGCATGAATGATCGCCAATAACTCCTTCTCGTAGGCGGAGAGGCCCAACGTACGAGGAGCTAATGCCTTGCTGTAAAAGGCTATGGGCCGCCCCGCCTGCATCAGAACCGCCCCGATGCCGACTCCCGACGCATCCGTCTCCAAAATGAACTCCTGCGTGAAATCTGGTAGTGCCAACACTGGTGTGGAGGTCATAGCTCGCTTGAGAGCCTGAAATGCCTCCTCCGCCTCCTCATTCCAAGAGAAAGAATCCTTCTGTAGCAGCTGGGTCAATGGCCTAGCGATCTTGCCATAGTCCTGTACGAAGCGTCGGTAGTACCCGGTGAGGCCCAAGAAACCCCGCAAAGTGCGAACTGTCACCGGTCGCGGCCAGGACTGCATACTCTGTATCTTCCGCGGGTCGGCCCGCACTCCCTGACCAGAGACCAAATGGCCTAAATACTCCACCTCCTCCTGTCCGAACGAGCACTTGGAACGGTTGGCATACAGGTGGTGCTGGCGCAGGCGACCAAGGACCTGTTCCACGTGGCGCACGTGGTCCTCCCAATTGGCGATGTAGATGAGGATATCATCAAAGAAGATCAAGACAAAGACCCGCAGAAAATCTCTGAATATCTCGTTCATGTTAGCCTGGAATGTAGCGGGCCCCCCAGTCAGCTCGTTCGCCATAACCAAAAACTCATAGTGACCGTCATGAGTCCGGAACGCCGTCTTGTGGATGTCCTCCTGCGCCATCAAAATTTGATAATAGCCGGAACGCAGGTCTAACTTGGTGAATCGCCGTGCTCCATGAAGCTCATCTAGCAATTCCTCGATGTGAGGAATCGGAAAATTATCCTTGACAGTAGCACCGTTCAAGGCACGGTAGTCCACACAAAATCGCCAGGACCCATCCTTCTTTTTGACCAAAATAATGGGAGCCGAAAAAGAACTGGTACTCGGCCGAATGATGCCAGCCTCCAGCATCGCGCGGACGCTGCGTTCAATCTCCGCTTTCTGAACATGTGGGTAGCGGTACGGACGAACATTCGTAGGCTCAGCCCCCGCCTTGAGCGGAATACGGTGATCTCGAAACCTCGGTGGTGGCAAGGAGCGTGGTTCCTGAAAAATATCAGCAAACTCTGTCAGAAGTAACCGTAACTGAACCGGTACCTCAGAAGGAGTGGACTCGCCGGTCTGAACCGTCCTGAGAATGGCCATCATCTGCCCCTCCCCGCTTAACCGCTGCATGCTGCGAAGAGAGACCTCTTTAACAGGAGATGACATCATACCCTTCAGGAAAAACTGTTTCTCGCCATGCACGAACTCCATGGTCATGTGTTTCCAATCAAAAGTCACACGATGTAGCTGGCGCAACCACTGAACTCCCAACACCATGTCGGAGCCACGAATAGGCAGTAGGTAGACATCAGTCCGTCCCACATAACCATGTATCTGCATCTCCACTCCCTTCAGCACCCCCTCACACTGCAGCTTGCTGCCATCCACCACCATAACGTGAAAAGCCGCTCCCTTATCAACCAGGTGCCCAACTCGTCGTGCCACGTCGGGGTGTATGAAGTTGTGGGTACTCCCACTGTCCACCAGGATAGTAACTTTCTCTTGGGCAATCCGGCCCGCCAACCGCATAGTAAGCGGGGGAGCACAACCCTCGAGAGCATGTAAAGAGACCCCGAACTCCGTCTCGTCCAAGTCCCCGTCTACCTCCAACTCCTCAACCGACGCCGGCTCATCTCTGTCCTGCTGCAACATGAAAACCTGTAGCTTCTGACACTTATGACCGGGCACAAACTTCTCATCGCAATTAAAGCAGAGGCCCTTCTCCTTCCGAGCGGCCAACTCGCTCCAAGACAACCGAGTCACCGTCGGTTTGTTACCCACGGGTTGCTCCCGACGCGCCCTGTGGCCGGGGTCGAAGACGGCCTACTCATGAGCCGCGCCCGCTGCCTGTTAAACCTCTCCTCCTGGATCCGTGCCAAGGTAATGGCGTGGTTCAAGGAACGGGGCATGAGCGCCTGTACCTCGTCTCGAATGTGCTCCTTGAGGCCAGATATGAAACAGCTGTAGAGAGTCCTTTCCGGCCACTGAACACGATTTGCTAATTTCTCGAACTCCGTGCGATACTCCATCACGGAGCCCTTTTGACGCAGCTTCTGAAGGAGGGCCTCAAAGTTCTCATACTCCTGTGGACCAAATCGGGCTGTAAATCCATCCACAAACTCCCCCCAAGGCACGTACTCCCGGCCCCGCAGGAACCACTGCGTCCACTGGAAGGCGCCGTCCTTCAAGTGGAAGGACGTCAGCTGCACCCACTGCCCTTCTGGCACCTCCTGGTACTGGAAGAAAAGCTCCGCTTTGTGAATCCATTCCAAGGCGTCACCTCCCTCGAACTCTGGAAAGTACATGCGGGTAAGTCCGGGGGTCAGACGTTGTGTCCATGGACCTCCGTCCCGCCTTGCGTGTTCCCCATGCTCAAATCCGCCGTAGCCGTGCTGTTGTCCCGCTCCCCAAGGCGGAAGTTGCGGCTGGCCGCCCCATCCTGGGCCAATACCGGCCATTCCCGGTGGCCCAAATCCGCGTGGAGGAGGAAGGAGTCCCCCCCCTTGGCTGTCCCGCCATGTCGGGTGGCCGCCGGAGCCCGAAAGGCTCATCCCCGCCTTAGCGCCACTGTTCCTGGCCCGATCCGAAGTCGCCGAAGCCCTCCGCTGCAGATCCTGGCGGGAACGACCCCGACGGACCTCCAAACGCCGCTGCCAGGCCCGCCGGAGGTCCATGGGCCGCCGACGCCGCACCTCCCGCCGTCCCGAGCCACGTCGCGCCAGGCGGAGCCCCTCACGCAAGCCGCACGCCCGCTACCCCTTCCGCAAGCCGCGCGGCGGCCGAAACCGCGGGATCGGCCCCCGATCCGGCCGAGTCGTCGGTCACCGGGGTTTTCCCTTTCAATAGGGTCTTCAACTCTTCCAATCGGGCTTCCAACCGCCCCTCTAGGGCCGCCATCGAATCGGTTAGGCCAACAACATTCTCCTCTAGGGTTTCAATCCGCGAGGACTCCTCTTGATTGCGAGTGTTCACCATGGAGAGAATCGAAGCCTCTGATACCAAATGTTAGGGCAAGACTACGGGGAGCAACTACGGGAGAGAGATCTAGAGAAAACTAGGAGAATTTAGGGTTAGGGAGGAAGGAAGGAGAATACCTGATAACATTCTTCATGACCCCCCAAAAGGGGGCTGCCCGGATATAAATATATCCGGGCATGGAGGGGCCGGCCGGCCCCTCCAAGGGGGCTGAACCCGCCTGGTTCAGCCCCTGGCCGGCCGGTTCAGTGAGTGGGGGCTGAACCCAAAGGTTCAGCCCCGTTGTTAAGCGCTCCCCTGGTTCTCCGTACATAATGACGCCCGGCAAAGCGCAGCGGGGGCGTAACAGTGATTCCTTCTCTCGACAGTTCTATTCTATTGAGGAGTGCTTGGAGTTGTGGGTTCTCTACGAATCCAGTAGGCTGGGCAAAAAGAATTGATTTTAGTGGAGAGGAATTCACCATCACGGTCACTTCTTATTCCTTCTTTTCTCAACTTAATTGCTTTTCAATGAAACTTTTGAAACGTTTGAATTCACTAAGAGCTTCAGATTTTCTTTCAGGAAATGAAATCAACATAAATCTGGAATGATCATCACCTATTAATAAAAAATATTTCTTACCTCTTGGGATCGGTGTTGACGTCGGTCCCCATAAGTTCATATGAAGGAGTTGTAGAGGCTCATTGCTCCTCCAAGATGAAGCTTAAGGAAAAGGTAGTCGATGAGCTTTTCCGAACTGGTGCCCTTCACAGAATTCTTTCTCAAAGTTCATTCTTGATAACCCTCTTACTAACTCCTGGCTCATAAGTTGTATGTATTGAGAGTTTAAGTGTCCAAGTTGTTGGTTCCAAAACATTGCATTTGAATAAGGTCTGATGTTGCAAGTAAGAATTGTATGTGGTTGTGCTGATAGGGCGATAGAGTAAACCTTATTCTTAGTAATATGAGTAGATAAGTTTTTCCTTTTTGTTGCGGTGTGTAGGATATGGCATTCTTATTTTTCATAGATAACTAAATATCCCTTTTGAGTTAGTTTCTCAGCACTTAGAAAATTTTGAGCAAGGCTAGGTATATAGTGGACATCATAAATTTGCTTGATCTCAATGATTTTTGCTTTAATAGTAATGGTACCCCTCCCTTCTATGGTTTTGGCTTTTCCATCTCCCAGGAAGATTTCAGATTTAAAAGTCTCATTTAGGATAACAAAAGAAGATTTATTGTGAATCATATGGCTAGAACACCCTGAATCAATGTACAATTTGTCTGCATCTTTGAGATCTTCTTTGTGATATGTGTAGAACATGGTTTCACTGGTTTCTCTTCAGTGAAGGCCTCTTCCATGGCTTTAGACCAACACTCCTCTATATGTGTTGGTCATCTGCACCCCTTGCATCTAAAGAAATAATCTTTATTTTTGTGGTTGTTGTTTTTGACATAAAGAAAAAGTGCAGAAAACTGGGATTTTTAGTGTAAATTTGGGTTTTTTCGTCCCTACGCCCTCCAAATTTATTTTAGAGAAGGATAGTTGGTGAGGAGTGTTCAAATTTTCAAATTTTCATGCGGGGATGATTATGAGATAGGAAGTTTGATGTAGAATAAATTGTCCCTAGGTTGTTCAGCTCTATTTAACTGATTTTCATGGGATTGAAGAGAACCCATGAGCGTTGTGATGATCAATTTTTTTGTATCTGGCATCTTCGATCGCGGAACCAACATGATCAATGGTTCTGTGCCAATTTCTGAGTATTTTTGGCATGATTTGCTGGTCATCCATTGTAGTGCCTAAATTTCTTATTTGATTGTTGGTGGTGCGGGCAAAAAAATATTGTATGGTTTCAGTTTCATGCATTCAAAGTGAGTTAAATTGGTGCCAGAGAGTTTGTACTTGATGAAAATTACCTTTTTATCCTTTGAATTCTTCTTTTAATGTGTCCCATGCGTCATTGGCTGATTGAGCACCCATGATTCAAGGAAAGGCAGTATTTGTGACACCTTGTTGGATAAGAAGCAGCTCGAGCGACTTTCACATCTCGTCTTTGTTGATTTTTAAGAATGTTCCCTTAGTAACTTCGGCAGATGTGGTAGCTCCAAACTCTACTGTCTTGGGAGATAAAAAGTGTTTGCATCTTGATGCTCAAATACTAATACATGCCACCATTGATTGTGTATATGAAGGTTGCATGGAGGTAGATGATAAGGCCATGGGGGAATGCAATGAGATGTATTCATAGAAACAAAAAATCCCTTGATCGACAACAACTAGATCAAAAGAAAGATGGCGCTCTAATACAACTAAAGAAAATAGATCACACGGAGAGAAGTTTTAAGATGAAAAGTTAAATCATTTCTCATTTCATTCATATCTTAATCTCTGATTGACATTAATACATTGATTAATGCATAGTTAATAATAGGTGATGGCAGGGGCAGCTGGAAGAGGGACGGTTAATCCATTAGAAGTTCATTAAGGCTAGACAGCGCGATTTGATTTTCAGCATGAAGTTCATAAGTCAAACCCACGACATATTTGTCCATCAAGTCCGGTTTCACAAACCCAAACCATGACACATTAGATGACCCATTTGGAAGACTTCAAAAACATGGAGAACAAGAAGATAATAGAGGAAGATTCCAGAATTGTAGAGAAACTAATTGTACCATGAATACTCTACAAGCATGTAAATGGATTATATATATAAGAATCTTATATAAGAATCTAAAATAGTGGAGAATATTACACTAAAAAATAGAATAAAGAGTGGTGAGAATGCAGGTGAACTGCATTACATACAGGGGCCAAAAATGAAAGTAATGGCATCACATCTTCAAGGTTGATTGGTAATCTGCTGTCTGATTCAGGGGGTATAAAAACATTCTTTACGACCGGTATAGGCCCTTGAACATCATAAAGACCAATCTTATAACTGAAGGTAACAAGCCCAAATAATGATCCTGGTCCCAGACCTGCATAAATGATGAAAAATGTTTCCTTTTTACAAGAACAAAAGGATGCAATTTAAAATTGATTAATCACTGTTACCATGAAGTAATTTGAGAATAACCGGCTTTAAAGGTTTTATATGAGCATGTACCTTCAAGAGCTGCTAATAAAGAACTTTTGATAAGCTCCAAAAACTCTTCGGAAGCTGCATTGAAATTCAAAACAGAGTTCACATCCAGCATTAATGAGGATACTGTAGTTCACATTTTAGCACTAAAGTAATAAGGCAATATACTTCATTGTAGACGTGCAGAACACATGCGCAGTCACAAAAACGGAACACATTAGATTAAAAAACGCGTACATACAGACATTTTTCTAGTTACATAATAACAGAAACGGTAGAATGATAATGATCGAAATGACAAAAACCAGAGGTATTAGTTCTTACATGCTAAATCAACGGCGGCAACGTAGACAGGCCGCGCTTGAAATGCTTTAGCAGATTCCTCCGCTGTAACAAATTGCATAAATTAGCAAGCCAAAGGACATCAGAACAGACGCATAAGCATTAAAATTTCATAAATTGGATTGAATATAAACCCGGGATCTCGAGGTCGATGAAGGAGGAGCTCATCTCTGGGCAGGGCTGGGACTGAGAATACCGCTGGATGGCATGGGAGGGGAGGCCGTTGAGAGATCCGCAGAGGGCGCAGGTCCATGCCCACTGCTCGAGCTCACAGTATGTGTTGAAATAGCCCCAGCAGCTTTCGCAACGGGGAAGGAGTTGGCCGTCATGCCCGTATGCCGGATATATCCCGTGTTCGTCCCCAGGTGAGAAAGGCGTGACAGCTACCCCCCAAGGGACCCCGCAGGACTCCTGTGCCTCAGGATCGACAGGGAAGCGTGCAAGCGAAGTCCGGACAGCCATCGTCGATGATGAGATGATTAGGAGAGACCGAGTTCTTAGGTCTGAGATCGGGAAAGAACCATTTTTTTAAGAATTTAGGGCCTGTAAAGGAAATGGAGTCAGGGTTTAGGTTTTGGGTTTAAATAAGTGCAATGTTATAAGCACAACAATTATCGATATTGTCACACTAAATTAAACCTTAAAAATCACCAAAAATCCTAACTCTCGTCCAATAACCGCACACCTTGTTTTTCCTGTTCATCCCTTCCGTCGGACGAAACCCGATTTCGCGACTTCCTCTCCTCCAAATTCGTCGATCGCCCCCGAGCTCGACGGTGTAGAAGAAGTCCACCGGAGGAAAGCCACCCCAGCCCCCTTGCTTTCCCCGCCGACCCGAGCCTCATCTCCATCCGCCGAACAGAGGTTGATCCGCCGACCAGAGGCTGATCTCCATCCGCCGACCAGAACGCCGCCCCAGCCCCTTGAACTTTTTTATTTTTTTTTCAGCCCAAAAGCCTTGAAGATTTCGGATTTATTTGTGATATTGTGAAGATTTTGGAGTATATTTCGAATTATTTGACATTTTCTCAAGCATCAAGGTATAACTTTTTTTACTATTATGCAATGCAAACCTAAGCATAGGATTGTTCTAATTTATATAGTTCTGGTTATGTAATTTTGAGTCAGGTGTTGTTAAAAAAATTTAGAAATCTCAACAAATGTTTTTTATTATTATCTTGTTTGTAGGATGGAAATTGTTCCCAAATTAAATGAAATCGATGTAGGAATGCACTTTGTTATAGACATGATTTTTCCTACAAAAGAGACCTTAGTGATAGATCTAGTTTTTCCTCGTGATAATCAACAAAGAAATAACTATGTTAAGAGAAATTTAAGGAAAACTACATCAAAGAGATGTGGATATCAATTTCTCCTACTTGGCCAAAAAGATGCATATGTTGAAAAGTGGAAAATTGATGTTAAATGCGGCACATATAATCATCAGTTTGTTCATTTAGAGGCACACAGTTATGTCGGTATTGTCACAACCCGTATTTTCACTCCTTTTAACGATATATCAGAGTAAGGGAAAATGTGCGTCATGATGCCACGTCAGCAGGGGATAACTACGGACGCTCAGGCAAAACTCTTACTTGACACATAAAGAAAGATTTTTAAGTTATTTAGAGAAAAATCCAGTTTAAGTTAAGCAGTTAGTTGTATCTCTCGGCTTAGTGGCTCATCTAGTTCACGGGAAAAATAGTTATACGCTGCGAAAAATACTTCTTTTATGAGATTAAACACTCTACATGAGTGTAAACGTCCTCGATGGACAACTCATGCTATGCAAGACCCTAGATTTATAATAAGTATAGCTAAAAGTCTTTATGTTAACCAGAAAGTAATGACTTAATTTTGAAAGAGATGGCATGTATAATATAATAATAATAGGGTTTTATAAGTTAAAAATATCTAACATGTAGTCCTAGCATAAAACATATCAGAGAGTAAGTAATCCAATTCATCACAAAGAAAACAACTAGCAACTAGCAAGGTATCCAAAATCAACTATCATGTGGGCGTTAACAATCTGACACGAACCTACGTCAAGTAAAAGTATGTCTGAACTAGGTAAAACAACTAAAACAACAACTACCTCGCAACGGCGAGGTGAAAACCACAACCAACACTGCTGCTCGGGAATTCCAAAACCAGCTTCACTACCTATTAAAGTTCTGAACCTGAGACATTCCAAACACAGAATATCTCAGCAAGAAGGTACAAGCGATGACAGAAAAGTAAGCCAAAAAGTAAACAAATATCAAAAGACCACCAACTCAAGACCAAAAGTACTGAAGTAAAGTACAGAAGTAAAGTACTAAAATCAGAAAATAGAACTTACGTGAATCGTCACGTACAAGAAATCACACCAGATGCACAAGGCTAAAGAGGTGGAAAGCATGATTAAATCATAAGAAAGAATTCTCAAAACTTTATTAGCCACATGTGGTCAACTCTACCCAAAAACACAGGCGAGGTGGACGCTCATCCGGACACACCCTCACAGATATAATATCCATCTAACTGCGGGGGAGACTCATACACTCCACCATTCACCGCAGACGCTCAAACACCCGGTAGAGTTCCACAAGGTACTAATAAAGGGAACAAAGTTTGTGGCGGTGGTTTCGTCCACTAACACCCGCAACAAAGGAAAACCATGATATACATCTCAAGACTTGGCACATCGGATTCTACTAGATATTTCTAGATTAAGAAGCGGATGATCAACCTTCAGGAAGGATTTACAATCCTAGATAAACTCTAACACGTCCTGCATAATAATTAATGGATGGTTAAAAGAGCAAGATTCAACCACATCATCAAACATATACCACTATACAAGGTTAGATTAGCAAAATCAAGAACATGATAATACAAGTGTTTTTAAACAAAAGGTTAAGACAACATTATAATCAGCAATTTATTAATGATAACGACAAAAGAAGATAGAAATTTTAGCAGATCGGGAGAAAGAATGGAAGAGGGGAGTAAAACCACCACTTGCCTTAGTTTTGCCGGAAAAACTCTCCAAATCGCTCATTGTCGTAGATTGGGGCTAAAAAAGATGAGAGAAGTCAAAATCTAACAAGAATAGCCAAAAGAAGAGGTTAGGGCTAAAAACCCTAACGAGAAAAACTCAAGAAATGGGGAAGATTTTACCACGATGACGAAGCTCTCGCTGAGACCTTTCAGGATCTATGATCGGTTCAAGATTTCGAGCACCAGAGCACCGTCGGCGGCCACCAGAAGAATCACGGAAAAACTTTATCTCTCTCGCTCACGTCGCTCTGGTTCGGGAAAATGAACAGAAGTATGATCGGCTTAAAGAGGAAGAAAAAGTTTTCTTACATATATTTATGCGTGTATATATAATATTGAAATAAATAAAATTTTGACTCATCGCACTAAAGGAGAGAGAACCAGGGTCGGCTGGACCGAAAATCTCGAAATGAAGCATGGATTTCTCGAGAAGAGTCAGATTTCTCGAGAAGGGCAACTAATTTCTCAAAAGTAAGGTTGGATCTCTCGAGTACTGTAGAAGAAGGGTTCTCGGGAACTAAGATGGCTTTCTCGAGAATAGAAAGGAACCTCTCGGGAATAGGTAAAAGCATTTCTCGAGAACAATAGGATTTCTCGAGAACAGCAGAAGGACTTCTCGAGAACAGGAGGGAAGAACAACCTCGTTCGACGAACACAAAAATCGTTCGATGAATTTTGGTCGGAGTTCGTCGAGCACAAAGGAAAACCCGATCGACACTTCGTCGAGCGCCGCTCGACGTTCATCGAGCGACGCTCGACGCTTAGTCAAATCTCAGACAGCGCCCAAAAAAACGTCTCCCGCCTCCGCTCGATGAAAACCTACCCTTAAGGAGGGCTTCCCGAGAATCAAAACAGGCATAATGCTTTAATATAATAATAATCATATACAAATAGCTTGAACAAGGAAATACGAGTTCAAAACGGAGGCTCAAACGCACGTCGAATTGAATGAATTCAACAGCGATGACAACCCAAGAAGCCGACACACCATTCTTGAGACACTAACATTAAACGCTTATACAAGCAAAAATCATCACAAGGATCCAAACACGCGCCGAGACTCCAAAATGCTCGGATCGCAATAAAACTGGACAAGTCCAAAACCTCAAAACTTCATCCCTTCCAATCAAGGAAAACACTCAATTCAATCAAAATCCCAAAATCTGGTCAAACAGACCCAACGGATACGAAAACGCACTAACGGTGCAGCGCCGTCAACATGATGTAAAAAGTAACGCCTTGACGTCATAAATATGACGATACCAAATCAAATAATATTATCGGAAAATCGGGGGCGTTACAGTTATATTAGATGTTGAAGAAGAAAAGATAGTTGAAGAGATGTATGGCTCCGGTGTGAAACCTCAAAAAGTACTAGCTTCTTTGAAAAAGAGAAATTCCTCCAATGTTTCTATTATGCGAACAATATACAACCAAAAAGTTAAGTTGTATAAGAAGGAGCTTGATGGTGACACTCATATCCAATTTCTTTATAAATGTATCCGAGATGCAGAGTATACTAGCTACAATTATGTGAATTCTGATAGCTACAATTTGGAGAGTATATATTTTGCTTACTCTACATCTATCCAACTGTGTAATATATTTCTGAATGTTTTTATCATGGATTGCACATATAAGACTAATCATTATAGACTACCGTTGTTTTCTATAGTTGGGCAGACTTCTACAAATTTATCATTTTTTGTTGCATTTGCATTTATATCCAATGAAACTGAAGGTAATTATAAGTGGGCATTGGAGTGTTTTAAAAGCATGTTGGATCTAACTACTTTGTCAAATGTGTTGATAGTGGATAGAGAGATAGCCTTAATGAATGCAATCAAGGTGGTGTTTCCTCAAACAAGAATTATTTTATATCAAGTTCATATAAATAGGAATATACTAGCTCACTGCAAGAAATATTTCAAGTAGGGAAAAGAATCTGAAACTTTTTTATCTGAATGTCAATTACTGGTTTACTCTCCAACTGTTCATGATTTCAATATGGAATTAAATGATATGTTAAGCAATTACTCTAAAAAATATCCGGAAGTTCTTAAATATGTCCTACTTACATAGATTGATCCATATAATGAGTACTTTGTTTCAGTATGGATAGATAAGTTATTGCATTTGGGAAACTCTACGACTAATCGTGTTGAGAGCGGTTATAGTCAACTCAAACGGTTTTTGGAAGTATCTATGTGTAGTTTGTCTTCAGTTTGGAAAACATTCCATCAAATGCTTACTTTGCACATACACAAATTAAGCGTTCTCTTGGGCAAAGTTCAATACAAGTAAATACATGTTTCAGAGTGTCGTTGTATGCAGATTTACTTGGGCATGTTTCGATTTGTGCTTTGGAGACAATCAAGAAATAGGAAAGTCAAGTGAAGAGTGATCATGCCTTGGACTCAGCAGAGTGTACACATAAGACGCGATACATAATGGGCTTACCTTGTGCTCATGAGTTAGTACTATACATGCATCAAGCCACAGCGTATCCCTTGTGGATGGTTCATAAGCATTGGAGACAACTAATTTTGAATTCGGCTACAACAAGTGATACAAATATAAAGGAGGAGATGAATCCATTTGAGATCATGCAGGTAGATTTGGATGAACTTCTTCAAAAATATGCTAATATTAGTGATATACAACGGAATGAAATAAAGAGAAAACTTTGGGAAATATTGGAACCAACAATTACTCAAACAAAAGAGACACAATTGCCTTCAAAAATTAAAGGGAGACCACAACGGAGCAAAAAAAATATAAAGATGACTACAAGTCCACAAAAAGTGACCTTTCACTTTTTGAGCATATTTTGATTGTAGAAAACAAGGTAAAAGAGAGACCCAAAAAAATTATTCCAAGAAGAAATCCAAATTAAAGAAGGTTTCTTGAATGCATCAAAGAGGAAATGTAATCTTACATTACTAGTCATTTGATTGATCCCATAAATGTGCTCAGAGATGGATATTATGGTTACCGAGTAGTAAGTCAAGCCTTAGAGATGGGGGATAATTAGATGAAAATACGTCGAGATCTGTCAAAAAAAATTAAGAATAATCACAACTTGTACATCAACGTATATGGGAATGCGATATTGACAGAGTTGTCATCTTTGGAATGCACTTCTTGTCCGACACCACTCGACAAATGGATGACGATGTCGGACATGAGATTAGTTATTTCATCTTGTTACAATGTGACAGTTGTACATTTCTCAAAATTTCAGTCATTCACATTCCTACCACTACATTTGCCTCCAACGATTTAGCAGACTGTTTATATTGGTTTTGTCAACAACAACCACTTCATTCAATTATTAGTCTCCAAAGATTGTCCACTTCTGCCAGTGATTAGTATGTGGATGAGATATCACACTACAATTGCAAATGAGTGGGATTTGAATTATAAAAGGCAAGATGAAATCATTAATTTGGTCAATCCTTAAGGTATGTATGTTTTCTTTTGTTATTCATAATCAATAAATATATAATTTTCGAACATAATGTCTCATGTTAACATTTATTTATTTTTCCAACATAAAATATCATGTAGGTGTTGAAGTCGCTTTTGCAGTAGATCTTTATCATTACATATGATTTTAAAACAAAGGTATAAAATGTTATTTTAAATTTGATTCTATATTTTATATGTCGCTAACTTGATGTTATTTCAAATATATGTAGGACTATGAAACAATGGTGGCATTTTCGATGACCGACATTTTGCCTGAATTCTGTGTTGTCAACGCATGCAACAATGACTAGAAAGTTTTCAATGAAAAATTTGTAGTGACTTTTTGGACTATGCAATATATTTATATATTTTTTATGTTTTGAACTATGCACAATGTTAATAATTTATGTTATTAATCAAAAGTAACTTTGGTGTGAAAATAACATTAGGAAAGAAGAGTAGAATCATAGCCATTTTGGTGTGTTAATAACGATTTTAAAATTTGGTGTGACAATAACGTGTTGGTGTGAAAATAAAATAATCTGGTGTGTTGGCTATCAATAGCGATAATTAGTGTGCTTATAACATTGAATAAGAGTAATTTTGCGTGCAAATTCATATTAGCTATGTGTAAATCATGATGATGTGCAAATCGAAAAATTTTAGGTACTTTTCTAAAATTGTTTTGAAATTAATAAAATTGGTCTGCACTTATCTAGAATTGATTTGCACTTAACATCACTCTAAAAGAATGGTGTTGATATCAACACTACAAATTTGACTAGTTACGTTTAAAAAGTTATTTTTTTAAGGTAATTGTTATGGATAAATCTATTTTAACTAGGTGCAAATTAATTTTATGGGTAAATCAAACAATTATATGTGCAAATCAAATTGTTACGTGCAAATCAAAATAAAATCTTTAAGAATCGGAATCGAAATCCGAACCTGTCAAACCAAATAAGGTTTTGGTTCTAATTTGAAGAACTAACCTTAGCGGTTTGGTTCATGTTTTAGTAAAACCGGAACCGAACCGGAACCGTGACAGCTCTAGCAGTCAAGGGGATCCTTGGACACGGGCGAGCATCATACTCGGCAGGTCGCGCGACCACCCAGTAGTGTGGGCGAGCATTAAAGACCATTCTATCAAGGTGAGTTCCAAGTAGCAACAGTGGCGAGTAATAGTCGTCTAGCAGGCGACCTTCAACCAGTCACTACGCTAGGCTAGCAGAGCATCGCAGATGGTCGCTTGCCGATACTCGCCAACAACCGAGTCAGGCTGCTAGAAGGATGCAGTCGGTATTCGAAGTGTCGGGTCTCCTTGCCTAGAGACCCCTCCCCCCCAAAGATTTGTCTATAAATAGGACCCCAGGGGTACAAGAATATGGACTTCAAAATCTTGAAAAAAATATTGACCACCTCTTCCCTTGGAATTTTACCTGAGCCTTCTGATACTTTCTTCAAAGAGACAAGTCATCAGCTAGTGTCCCCTTTGTATCCTGCTAGACCATCTTTGATTGTGTATGGAAAGTTTTTTCTAAGCACCCGGGTACGTGGTGGGACCTCCCTACCGTAGCTCCGAGGTCCTCTTAGTGTTGCCTAAGCTCCTTAGTTTTTGCCTGTCAAGCCATGAAGCCTGATCACAGGATCAGTAACTTTAGGCTATCTCGATCCGAATTTTGGAGTTAGAATATTCTCAACTTCAACAAGATGAAAATAAAAAGAAAAACACAATATTTTCATTCTTGTCTCTATTTTCATTTACATTGATTTACTTAGCAAAAAAAACAACAATGCCGTTAACTGCATGGCCACATCGTAATTACAAATGAATGATATAGTTTTTAAAAATACTAATAAACTAATTAATTATAATCACTCCTCCATGTTCTGACTTTGAGAATGATGTTCGCAAGTACATTGCCGGCAGAATGTAGGTCAATGGATTGGATTTATGGGGATTAAAGTGTGGATCCGGATCCTCTTTATTTCTGACGAAATGAAGTGGATTCATTTGTCCATCTAATGGACAAGACTTTCCTCAAAAAGATCTAAGGGTGCAGAATTTTTTGATTAAAAAATCTAAAAGGATGAGGATTAGTGAACCCGTTGGATCAGCCCCAAAAAAATTTGGACCGTGAAATGGATCCCCTCCATTTTGTCAGAAATGGAGAGGTTCCCCATCTGTAAAATGCAGCCAAATTATAAAGAGCACATCTCAACTCACTTTAAGATGTGTGCGGACATCCAATGCGGACCGCTGGATACCCGCACTTTACAATAAAGTGCAGACGGTGCACTTTACCTGTAACACCTCCCCTGTAAAGACCATATAATATGGGTCCGGCCGGGGCCCCACAACATACGGACACCACAGCTTTAGTATTAAAAGATGATATGAAACTACCCAAACTCAAAACTCCAGACATACACAGCGGAAACAGAACATTAACAGACAGAAGTTATCCACTAACAGTAGAGTATCAAATGGCCTTAAGGCCTTACACAATAAAAGTCCAAAATACAAAAGTGCCAAGCACTCCTAGGCTACCTCGGCATGCAAGCCGGACATAGTCAAACAACAGCAACAAGACATGGAAAGGAAAAATAGTCAAGCACATCAACACTTCATGAGGCTCAGGGCTTTTCGCCCGGCGCGCTAGCTCCTACATGCGATCCTTGCCCTGTAAGGATTTGAAGTAACGTGGGTCAGCAAAGGCTGACCTCTACTGTGTAACAAACACATCTCCTCCCGGCCGTCCCTAACGGATCCCGGGGTACCACTCCACCTGCAAGTTAGCACTTCGTATACCAAAAGAGTATATATAATAAAGCGGTAAAACAGGCTTGGATGTCTCATACAGCATACATGTTCTCTATGTTTTGTACAAAGTGAAAGGGGCCTACTATGCAACATGAATGCAACCCGGGTTTCACCCAAGGCACCCTAGCTCGTATGCATCTAGCACAACATCAAACACTGGGTACTTCCGTTTCCCCATTGGCTTAAAGCCGCAAATAAAAGGGAACCACCATGTCCCTAACGGCACACACGCCGTCACACGAAACCTTGCAAAGGCCCCACCCGCACAAGGGTCATAACCCCAGGGCTTGCCCGCACAATCTGACTTCGCTCGTCAGGGTTCTGCCTCACACTAACTGATTCTAAGAAGCCTTGCTGGACCCCACCCGCTCATGGCTACATTGCCCGGGCTTGCCCTCCGCTCGGCATTCTCGTTAGTCTCACACAAGGGGCTAGTCTCGCCGGGACACGTTCCCCACATGACTTGCGTGTCACGGAAAAGCCAGCCGACCGCGGAGACATAGCCGCGCCTTAGCACAGCACAAACAATGGTTTCCCCACCCCAATTGCCACTCGCACCGTGTCTTTCCCGTGCTCCAAGGAAACCATCTACCGCACAAAGCGGAGCTAACCTCGTCCGGTTCCGACTACGAGTACTCACACAAATATAAGGGGGAAAACGCATACATACAACGGCGTATTGCCGCTACGGATTTCTACCGAATCCCCGAAGCTCGCTATGCAACATCATCGGGTCGGACTAACGGTCGCGACCACGGCTTCACTCACAATGCCTAATCCGCTAACGGAGCGGATCTCTAATGCAAAGCATGCCGGGATGAACATACTCAACCCGGAGGTTTCTCTTGAACCTAGGCTACACGAATCCCTCTCATTTGAGAGATTCAGTGCTAAAAATACGAAAGGAAGGGGATGCTATTCATGCATCCTAAATCCTAAAAAACGAGAGGAGAAGTGTCGTTACCTTCCGTCCCCTCTTCCTAGCCATGGAGAAGATTTGCTCGGTTGAAAATCACCGCAACGCTCCCACCTTCGCGGATCTGAACTCCGCTCGCGAAACGGACCTCCGAAGCTTCGCCGGTGGCCGGATCTTGGCCTCCTTCCTCCTTCTTGCTCTCCCTTCTCTCTAGAATCAAGAGAGATAAAGCCAAATGGAAAATGAGGGTTTGAAACCCTATTCCCGGCCTTAAACCACCCAGGGAGGCTCCCCACCGTTAGATCTTCCAAAGAAAAGAACGAACGGCCACGATCGGAACCCAAAATACAAAATCTGGGGCCGAATACGGGTTGCAACACGGCCGTGTGCCTGGCCGTGTCACCCATTCGCCGTCTCGATCGAGTCGAAAAACCAGCACACGGCCCTTGACACGACCTCCGACACGCCCGTATCACCTGCGACACGCCCGTGTCGGGACCCGTGTCACGCCCCCCGTGTGCAATCGACCAACGTTTCGCAGTCAGAGAGGTACACGGCCTTGTGACACGGCATTAGACACGCCCGTGTCAAATTTGACACGCCCGTGTTTGTGCCCGTGTCACGGCCCGTGTATCACACTTGCAGAATCCCTGGAGTGACACGGCCTGGGACACGCCCGTGTCCTAGGCCGTGTTCTTCAACTCGACTAGCGTCGACCGCCAAAGCGTCGACCGCATGAGCCGAGGCCGAACATGCCTGTGACACGCCCGTGACACGCCCGTGACACGCCCGTGACACGCCCGTGATACGCCCGTGACACGCCCGTGACACGCCCGTGACACGCCCGTGACACGCCCGTGACACCTGCTCCAAAACCAAACTGGGCTTAAAACATCACCCGTCCCTCTTTTGAGTTTCGGGGTGTTACAACTCTCTCCTCCTTAAAAGAATTTCGTCCCGAAATTTAAAACATGGAAGGTAAACAAAACTAAACAGTACCTGAGGAGAAAAGCTCGGGGTACTCCTCCAGCATGGCCTGCTCTCGCTCCCATGAGAGCTCCTCGCAACCACAGTTGTCCCAACGGACCTTTACGAGTCTGACCTCCTTGTTCCGCAGTTGCCGAACCTCTGAGTCTTCGATCCCGATTGGACGAACTCGCGTCCTCAAGTCTTCCTCTACCGACACCGTCGTCGGCTCAATCACCACGCTGGCTTCTAACAACGCTTTCCTCAGGACGGAGACGTGAAAAACGTCATGCAATCCACTTAGCTCTGTGGACAACGCCAACCGGTACGCTGCCTCTCCCACTCGCTCGATGACCTTGAATGGTCCCAAAAATCTCGGACTTAGCTTCTTGAGTCGGCGAATTCGCGAAACGCCTTTGAACGGCTTGATCTTAAGATACACCCAGTCGCCCACAACGAATTCCACATGCCTGTGGCGAGCATTGAAATACTTCGACTGTCGTTCTTGAGCTACCTTCATGCGCTCTTGGATGGTCCGCACTAGCTCACTAGCGTCGACTACCACTTCTTTCCCCAAAAGCTTGGTGTCTCCCGCCTCTATCCAAGACATCGGTGTTCGACACCGCCTCCCATACAGAGCTTCGTATGGCACCATCTTGATACTAGCTTGGTAACTATTGTTATACGCAAACTCCACCATGAAGAGGTGATCCTCCCACTTCTTGCCGAAGTCGAGAGTACACATCCTTAGCATATCTTCCAAAGTACGGTTCGTTCTCTCAGTTTGCCCATCGGTTTGAGGATGAAAGGCCATACTGAACTTGATCTTGGTGCCCAAGCTCTTCTGCACCAACCGCCAATCCTTAGACGTGAAACGTCCATCCCGGTCGCTGACTATACTCTTCGAAATCCCATGGAGTCGTACAATATTGCGGACGTATAACTCCACCAACTTTTCCACACCGTCCTCCTTCCGGTTTGGGATGAAATGTGCCACTTTGGTCAAGCGGTCCACAATTACCCAAATGGCATCATTACCCTGCTGTGATCTAGGCAACCCATGCACAAAATCCATGGAGATGTCATCAAATTTCCATTCGGGGATTGGAAGAGGCTTCAAGAACCCGCCCGACTTCTGACACTCGGCCTTCACCAAGGCACAAGTTTGGCACCGACTCACACACAAAGCTACGTCCCGCTTCATCCCAGGCCACCAATAGGACTTCTTCAAATCCAAGTACATCTTTGTACTGCCCGGGTGAATGGAGTACTTAGTGAAGTGGGCCTCAAACATCAACTCCTCACGGAGCTTGCCGAACTGCGGTACACAAATCCTTCCGCCCTTCCTCAGAATTCCATCAACCATCTCCCAGGCGCTACCCTCGCCCTTCAGAGCTTCCTCCACGAAAGGTTGGAACTCCGCATCTACACGGGTCGCTTCCCGAATACGATCGCATAAGTCACTCTGCATCTCAATCCAATTTAGTCGAGCCACGCTAGACTCGCCTCTTGCCACACATTCCAAACCAAGGGACTCCCAGTCCCGCCTTAACCGCTCATCGCGAGCTTCAATCCAATTTCCCTGCCCCGAGTATTTCCTACTCAAAGCATCTGCCACCACATTGGCTTTTCCTGGCGTGTACTGAATCGCCACCTCGTAGTCCCCAAGGAACTCGACCCACCTACGCTGCCGCATATTGAGGTCCTTCTGATCTAGGAGATACTTCAGACTCTTGTGGTCCGTGAAGATCTCCACCTTTGCACCATAAACGTAGTGCCTCCACAACTTCAAAGCAAAAATTACCGCCGCCAACTCCAAATCATGGACGGGGTAATTTCTCTCATGAGGCTTCAGCTGCCTCGACCCAAAAGCTATCACACTACCATGCTGCACCAACACGCACCCTAAACCGCATCCGGATGCGTCGCTGAAAATCTGGAACCCTTCGGTCCCCTTTGGTAGACTTAGGGTCGGCGCCGTCATTAGCCTCTCCTTCAGGGTTTCAAATGCCTGACTGCACTCTTGAGTCCATACAAACTTCTGATCTTTGCGAGTTAGTGAAGTGAGGGGTAGAGCTATCCGCGAAAAGTTTTCCACAAACCTTCGGTAGTACCCGGCTAGTCCAAGGAAACTCCGGACTTCCGCCACGGTCCTCAAAACTGGCCACTCTCTGATGGCTTCTACTTTCGTTGGATCCACTACCACCCCGTCCCCACTGATTACATGGCCCAAAAACGCCACCTTCTCCAACCAAAACTCGCATTTTGAGAACTTCGCATAGAGCTGGTTCTCTCTCAACACTTGTAACACTATCCGCAGGTGCGACTCGTGCTCCGCTTCCGACTTGGAATACACCAAAATGTCATCAATAAAGACGACTACGAACCAGTCCAAATATTCGCGAAACACTCGGTTCATCAAGTCCATGAACACGGACGGCGCGTTCGTCAGCCCGAACGGCATCACCGAGAACTCAAAATGACCATACCTCGTACCAAATGCGGTCTTGGGTATGTCTTCGTCACGAATCCGCAACTGATAATATCCGGACTTCAGGTCCAACTTGGAGTACACCACCGATCCCACCAACTGGTCGAAGAGATCGTCTATCCGGGGAATCAGATACTTATTCTTGACAGTCAATTTGTTCAACTCTCGGTAATCTATGCACAAACGCATACTACCGTCCTTCTTCTTTACAAATAACACCGGCGCACTCCACAGTGAGGAGCTGGGCCTGATATACCCTTGCTCCAAAAGCTCCTGCAACTGAACCTTGAGCTCGGCCAACTCCTTTGGTGCCATCCTAAAGGGTGGTCGAGACACCGGTCTAGCCTCGGGCACTAACTCGATGGAGAAATCAATCTCCCGCCGAGGAGGTGCTCCCGGTAGCTCCTCAGGGAAAACATCTCCAAACTCTGCCACCACGGGCACTTCTCCAAGAGACATCCTGGAAAGGCTAACCTCCAACAACGCTACTAGAGCTACACCCCCTTGGTTAACAGCTCGCACTAGATGAAGTGCCGAAACTAGGGAACAGGCCACCCCATGCAGGCCCTTAAACTTGACTTCTGCTTGCCCCGTGCTTCTCAGGGTTACCGCCTTGGACAAACAGTCGATACTGGCACGCTGCTCCGCTAGCCAATCCATCCCCAAAATCACATCGAACTCGGACAACGGCAAGATCGTCGCTACTAATATGAAGTCGACTCCCTCAAGACTCCAACAAATCCGCCCTTTAGTCCTGGTTGTCATAGACGACCCATTGGGCATGCGCACTTTCAACTCTGAGTCCGTTGCAAAGGACTCAACTCCAATCCTCCGGGTGAAACTTTCCGCAAGGAAGGAGTGCGACGCTCCCGTATCAAAAAGTACTCTAGCGGGGTACCCAGATACCACTACAAAGCCTACACACATGCAACAAACATAAAGATTTGAAAGACAGGAATCTAAGGTGCAGGTTGAACTCTCGTACCTGTCACCACATCAGGTTGACGGATTGCTTCTTGTTGCCCAAGGTTGTAGGCCCTTGGCTGCACTGGTTGAAACCGAGAAGCACTCGACTCCGCCATTTTCCCCTTCTCTGCTGCACTAGGTCCGGAGCGTACGGTTTGCTCCTACCTTGGCTCTTGCTCAGCGCCCCCTTGGGTACAAAATCTTGTTATGTGGCCTGGCTTGCCACAACTGTAACACGTCTGCGGTCCCTTAGAGCGTGACCCTCCGGACGTCCAATTACTTTTCTCGCCCGACTTATATGGGGAAGGCTTCTTCTTCCATCGGCTCCCTTCCGTCTTTCCATGGGACTGAGCAGGCTTCTTCTCCTCCCCCTGCTTGGGTGTGAAACCCTTGCGACGCTGGGATCGCTCCATGTCACTCTCCAAAATTCGGGCCGCCTCCACCAATTCGTTGAAACCCGCACGCTTCATCGATATGAGAGGTTGTCTTAGATTCTCCCTCAATCCATGATAGAAGAGGTTGTCCCTCTCTTCATCGTCTGCCATGGTCGTCCCTGCATAACGACCCAAGCGAGTAAATTCCTGAACATACTCATCCACTGACTTGTCTCGCTGCACCAGATGTAGAAACTGCCTCTGGAGGGCCAACCTCGTTGAGGCGGGAATGTACTTCTTCAGGAAGGCATTCCCAAACTCCTCGATGGACGGTGTGCGTCCTAGAAACTGCCGGCCACTGTGGCTCACCCACCATAACTTGGCATCTCCCTCCAACATAAAGGCTGCGAACTCTGCCTTTTTCTCATCTGGCGCCTCTGCTGCCCTCAGAAGCTCCTGAATTCTAGCCCACAAATCCTCTGCATCTGTGGGCGTGCCGATTCCCTTGAAGGTTGGAGGGTGGAAACTTAGAAAGTACTTCATTTGCCGGTCCCCATGCCCGATAACCACTCTCTCGGCCTGCGGCTCTGCCCGCCTGGCTTTCTCAACCGGCACGGTCGTTGCCGTGTCCGGGGTAGCAGGAGTTGCTACCTGAGCAACGGGAGCTGCTACCTGTGCTGTCGCTGCAGCTTGGGCCGCCACCATCACTTCTGCAAGCATACGACAGAAGTCGGCCGGTGTGACCCCCATCCCTAGCGGACCTTGCGCAGTCGCACTACTTGCCGAGAGCTCTTCTCTTGGCCTCGAGGTCCCAGCCTTGTTGCTTGCACTCTAAACACAAGCAAGAAAACGCAAATCAGTCTCTAATTGCAAGACTCGAACACAAGAACACTCATGGTCCCGCGATACTCCTATGTGGATAACTTCTTATACGCGACTCGACTTATACTTTCGACCGCGAAACTTCTCATTGGAACGCGAACCTCCCTCTGATACCAAATTGTAACACCTCCCCTGTAAAGACCATATAATATGGGTCCGGCCGGGGCCCCACAACATACGGACACCACAGCTTTAGTATTAAAAGATGATATGAAACTACCCAAACTCAAAACTCCAGACATACACAGCGGAAACAGAACATTAACAGACAGAAGTTATCCACTAATAGTAGAGTATCAAATGGCCTTAAGGCCTTACACAATAAAAGTCCAAAATACAAAAGTGCCAAGCACTCCTAGGCTACCTCGGCATGCAAGCCGGACATAGTCAAACAACAGCAACAAGACATGGAAAGGAAAAATAGTCAAGCACAGCAACACTTCATGAGGCTTAGGGCTTTTCGCCCGGCGCGCTAGCTCCTGCATGCGATCCTTGCCCTGTAAGGATTTGAAGTAACGTGGGTCAGCAAAGGCTGACCTCTACTGTGTAACAAACACATCTCCTCCCGGCCGTCCCTAACGGACCCCGGGGTACCACTCCACCTGCAAGTTAGCACTTCGTATACCAAAAGAGTATATATAATAAAGCGGTAAAACAGGCTTGGATGTCTCATACAGCATACATGTTCTCTATGTTTTGTACAAAGTGAAAGGGGCCTACTATGCAACATGAATGCAACCCGGGTTTCACCCAAGGCACCCTAGCTCGTATGCATCTAGCACAACATCAAACACTGGGTACTTCCGTTTCCCCATTGGCTTAAAGCCGCAAACAAAAGGGAACCACCATGTCCCTAACGGCACACACGCCGTCACACGGAACCTTGCAAAGGCCCCACCCGCACAAGGGTCATAACCCCAGGGCTTGCCCGCACAATCTGACTTCGCTCGTCAGGGTTCCGCCTCACACTGACCGATTCTAAGAAGCCTTGCTGGACCCCACCCGCTCATGGCTACATTGCCCGGGCTTGCCCTCCGCTCGGCATTCTCGTCAGTCTCACACAAGGGGCTAGTCTCGCCGGGACACTTTCCCCACATGACTTGCGCGTCACGGAAAAGCCAGCCGACCGCGGAGACATAACCGCGCCTTAGCACAGCACAAACAAAGGTTTCCTCACCCCAATTGCCACTCGCACCGTGTCTTTCCCGTGCTCCAAGGAAACCATCTACCGCACAAAGTGGAGCTAACCTCGTCCAATTCCGACTACGAGTACTCACACAAATATAAGGGGGAAAACGCATACATACAACGGCATATTGCCGCTACGGATTTCTACCGAATCCCCGAAGCTCGCTATGCAACATCACCGGGTCGAACTAACGGTCGCGACCACGGCTTCACCCACAATGCCTAATCCGCTAACGGAGCGGATCTCTAATGCAAAGCATGCCGGGATGAACATACTCAACCCGGAGGTTTCTCTTGAACCTAGGCTACACGAATCCCTCTCATTTGAGAGATTCAGTGCTAAAAATACGAAAGGAAGGGGATGCTATTCATGCATCCTAAATCCTAAAAACCGATAGGAGAAGTGTCGTTACCTTCCGTCCCCTCTTCCTAGCCATGGAGAATATTTGCTCGGTTGAAAACCACCGCAACGCTCCCACCTTCGCGGATCTAAACTCCGCTCGCGAAACGGACCTCCGAAGCTTCGCCGGTGGCCGGATCTTGGCCTCCTTCCTCCTCCTTGCTCTCCCTTCTCTCTAGAATCAAGATAGATAAAGCCAAATGGAAAATGAGGGTTTGAAACCCTATTCCCGGCCTTAAACCACCCAGGGAGGCTCCCCACCGTTGGATCTTCCAAAGAAAAGAACGAACGGTCACGATCGGAACCCAAAATACAAAATCTGGGGCCGAACACGGGTTGCAACACGGCCGTGTGCCTGGCCGTGTCACCCATTCGCCGTCTCGATCGAGTCGAAAAACCAGCACACGGCCCTTGACACGGCCTCCGACACGCCCGTGTCACCTGCGACACGCCCGTGTCGGGACCCGTGTCACGCCCCCCGTGTGCAATCGACCAACGTTTCGCAGTCAGAGAGGTACACGGCCTTGTGACACGGCATTAGACACGCCCGTGTCAAATTTGACACGCCCGTGTTTGTGCCCGTGTCACGGCCCATGTATCACACTTGCAGAATCCCTGGAGTGACACGGCCTGGGACACGCCCGTGTCCTAGGCCGTGTTCTTCAACTCGACTAGCGTCGACCGCCAAAGCGTCGACCGCACGAGCCGAGGCCGAACACGCCTGTGTCACGCCCGTGACACGCCCGTGACACGCCCGTGACACGCCCGTGACACGCCCGTGACACGCCCGTGACACGCCCGTGACACCTGCTCCAAAACCAAACTGGGCTTAAAACATCACTCGTCCCTCTTTTGAGTTTCGGGGTGTTATATTACCTCCCCCAGATCTCATCGGATATAGAGTTCATGACGACCATGGAAAAGAAGCACGACTGCTTCAAACAGCTGATCTCACTAATATGTGCTAAATCAAGTGACAACTGATAAGGTGGATTTGAGATTTACTTCTAAGAAGACACCTATAAATGCTCCCAGGGAAGGTAAGGCTTTGCAATGGAAAAAATTTTGGTTCGCTCGGCGGATATAGAGGAAGGTCCACTCGGGCATCAAAAAATTGATTTTAACCCAATCAAAAATTATTTTTCCTTAAAATAAATTATAAATGTTAATTAGAATTTTGTTATCAATATTTTAAGATCTTATTTTTCTATAAAAAAATATTTTATTAAAATAATCCGATCGGATATCGTGCTTTTTAAAATCCGACTGGATATTATTTTTAAAAATTTTAACATTTTTTAAATCGCAAATTTCGCTAGCAGTCTGATCAGTAATCGCACGGCTAGATTTCAAGCGGACCTTTCTCTGGATCCAATCGGTGAACCAAATTATGGCATATGGAATAGATAATATGAGATTAAATTTGTAATCCCCCAAAGTGTATTTTTTATGGGTAATGTTATTAACAAATCAACTATGGCTATTAACAAACCAATTTAAACCTGTTTCAGGTCTTTTTTCTTATTTTCTCCTCATCTCATAATTCTTGCTAGCAAACCATGATCAGGGTTCCGAACTTCGCGATTTTTCAATGCGCCGCTCCTTGTGAAAAGCCGAATACAACTTTAGGGCTCGCGAAACCTCTTTTGTTTGCGATTCAAGGCCTAGGGCTCGCGAATCTGCTCTAGGAGGCTGGTGTTTCTTCTTCCCTGTTGTGTTCTCCTCGCACCCTTCTTCTCCCACGTTGCAGCCGCCCGAGATATCTTTAGGGTTCGTGATTCCTCGCCATTTTCTCCCTTTGGTTCATTCCTATGTTACTCAAGTTTAAGATTTTTTCTTCTCCATTCAAGCATAATTTTTGGAACCATCGTGTCAACGGTTCCGGTTACAGTTCAATACTGTGCGAATAGAAAACAAGAGACCAAAAAAATAGAGTAACAAAATTTTTATTATCCAAAAAGGTATCTATTACAAAGGTATGACCTCTCTTTTATAGAATGGAGGAGAGAAGAGAGATTACAAATAAGCAATGTGAGACTAATAATTACATGAACATAAAACTATACAAGCCGTATAAGCCGCACGGTTAGCCCAACCACACGACCACTATAATGTGGAGGACAAGCGGCCAATATCCCCAAGCCTCCATAGACAAGCCGCCAGATCGCTCAGACTGCCAGACACCAGCCAGCAATATCTCGACACCAAGCCGCTGGGAGAAGCCTCCAAACCGCCAGACAAACCGCCAGACCGCCCGGTCTCCAACCCGGCTACCAAACTACTGGGATAAGCCGCAAGACCGCCAGACCGCCCGGTCTCAACACTCCCCCTCAAGCTGGAGAATAGATATCAATCATGCCCAGCTTGTCGCAAATATGAAACAAAGAAGCGGACATCGGCTTGGTGAATACATCTGCTAACTTGTTGTCAGAAGTGACGAACGAAGTACAAATCTGTTTCTTCAAAATCTCTTCTCGAATAAATTGACAGTCGACCTCTATGTGTTTTGTTCTCTCATAAAAGACCGGATTTTGGGAAATGTATATAACAGCCTTGTTGTCGCAGAACATAAGAAGATGATAGTTGTAGACCTCTCCTAGGTCAAGCATGAGAGCCCGTAACCACTTTAACTCACATGTGGTCAACGTCATACTACGATATTCTGCTTCTACACTAGACCTAGAGACAACAGACTGTTTCTTGCTCTTCCAGCTCACAAGATTTCCTCCAACAAATGTGTAAAAATTCGATGTTGACTTGCGGTCTCCTTTATCATCAGCATAGCTCGAATCTGAGTACGCTTCAACCCTCAAGTGACCATTCTTCTGAAAAAGAAATTCTTTCCCTGGAGCTGCTTTAACATACTCCAATATCCTCAGAGCAGACTGTAGATGGAACTCCCTAGGAGCTTGCATGAATTGGCTAACCTTGCCTACAACATCGGAGATGTCGGGTCTGGTCACTGTGAGATAAATGAGTTTGTCTACAAGACGTCGGTACCTCGAAGAATCAGATAGAGGAGACGAGTCATCTGTCCAAGTTTTGTCTTCCCCAATAGCCATGGGACATCTGACAGGTTTAGCGCCAGTCAACCCTGTCTCTTTTAGCAAATCAAGAGCATACTTCTGTTGGGAGAGAACTAAAGAGTTCTTCTTCCAAGAGATTTCAATCCCTAGAAAGTATTTGGGGGAGCCCATATCCTTAGTGACCAGGCGTTGCCAGAGGTGTTTCTTTGTCAAAGCTACCCCAGCCTAGTCATCACAAATTAGAAGAATATCATCCACATATACAGCAAGAACCACCATACCAGAGGAGGTTTTGTGAATGAATAAGGAGTGATCGGCTGAACTTCTTGCAAAACCAATGGCCGCAACAATGCCGCTGAACTTGTCAAACCAAGCCTAAGGGCTTTGCTTTAGGCCATAAATGGCCTTCTTTAGATGGCATACTCGTGTCTCCCCCTGAGCAACATTCTCAGGAGGTTGCTCCATGTAAACGTCCTCCTGAAGATCACCATAGAGGAAGGCATTCTTGACATCAGCTGGGAAATGGGCCAATCCCTATTGACAGCCACAGAGAGAAGAACCCGAATGGTGCTGAGACGAGCAACTAGAAAGAAGGTGTCAAAGTAATCAACCCTATAAGTCTGAGTGAAGCCTTTAGCGACTAAGCAAGCCTTGTATCGATCTACGCTGCCATCCAGACGGAACTTCACAACGAATACCCATCGATAGCCAACCACATCAGTGCCCAAAGGGGGAGGAACAAGGGTCCATATACCCCTTTTAGTAAGGGTAGTAATTTCCTCATCCATGACAGTCTTCCAATGAAGAATAGTAAGAGCTTCCTGGTAGGTGCAGGGAGTGGTACTAGCAGAGATAGCCAAGGCAAACGTCCTACGAAAAGGAGTTAGACGATCATATGAAACAACATCAGCTAACGGGTGTTGAGTACACGTCTGCACCCCTTTGTGAAGAGCAATGAGAATATCCAGGTCAGCGAGTACCTCAGTTTCCAGGGCATCTGTGGTGGAGAGAGCTTGCCCGGGAGTAGAGAGACGACCACGAAGAAGAGGGAGATATCTTAGTAGGTGGACACGGTGGAGGAGATGGTGGAGAGGAAGGAGGTGGCGGAGTCTCGGTAGGTGTAGAGGGAACGGAATGGGTGGTAGGAGAAGGAGGAATATCAGGAGACGAAGAGGAGTCGGGAGAGAAGTAGAACGCATTTTCAAAGAAGGTGACGTCCGCAGAGACAACTGCTTGTGGGTAATCTGGTCAAAGCAACAATAGCCTTTCTGAGTGGTAGAGTATCCCAGAAAGACACACTTGGTGGCCCATGGTGAGAGTTTGTCACGAGTGGCAGAGGGAGAGTGCACAAAGGCTGTGAGAGGGAGATGAAACAGATCCTTCCCTGGATATAGAATGGAGAAGGGCGTTTTGCCGTGGAGAATGGTGGAGGGAATGTGATTGATAAGATAACAGGAGATGAGAACAACATAACCCCAATAGGAGTGAGGAACCTATATTTGAGTCAGCAGAGTGCGCGCGACATCAAGGAGGCGATGGTTTTTGTGTTTGGCCACGTCATTTTGCTGTAAGGTATAGACACAGCTAGTTTGATGAATAATACCATGTTTCATATAGAAGGAGAAAAACTCAATCATTTGAAGTAAAACGTCTGTCTCGGTCACTGACGATCCTATAGGGCACACCGTGCAAACGTACTATGTTGTCAACATACAACTTAGCCAATTTTTCAACTAAATCGTCCTTCTTGTTTGGTATGAAGTGTGATACTTTTGTCAATCAGTTAACAATCACCCACACGACATCGTTCCCGCTCTGTGATCAAGGTAACTCATGCACAAAATCCATAGAGATATCATCGAACTTCCACATCGGAATTGACAACGACTTCAGGAAACCTCTAGGCTTCTGACATTCAGCTTTTACTAAGGCACAAATTTGGCACTTTGCCACATAAAGAGTTATGTCCTTCATAAAACCCAGCCAGCAGAACATCTTTTTCATGTCCTTGTACATCTTTGTGCTCCCTAGGTGGATTGAGTATTTAGTAAAATGTGCTTCATACATCAATTCCTCCCGCAGTGCATCGACATTTGGGACGCACAAACGACCGTCATTTCTCAAAAGACCGTCATCCAAGGAGAATTGGGAATTTGACCCATCTGCTGCATAGCGCTTCATACTCTCATCGAGTTCCATTGCTCGTCGAACTCTGTCCGTGAGGTCATATTGCACCTCTATCAAGTTCAAGCACGCAATTGCAGTGGCATTCTTGTCAACACAAGAAATGTCTAAGGCCTCTAACTCCTGGATCAGATGCTCATCATGTATCTGTAGCCAACTTGCCCGTATTGGAGTCCTACGACTCAAGGCATCTGCGAACACATTTCTCTTCCCGGGAGTGTAATGTATCTCAAATGTGTAGTCACCTAGGAACTTCATCCATCTTCGTTGTCACATGTTAAGAGCCTTCTGATCAACTAAATACTTAAGGCTTTTATGGTCCGTGAATATAACAACTTTCACGCCATACAAGTAGTGACGTCATATCTTAAGTGCAAAAATCACAGTCGCCAACTCCAAGTCATGGACTGGATAGTTTCTCTCGTGCACTTTCAATTGGCATGAGCCATAAGCTATAACTTTTCCGAATTGCAGAAGAACGCAACCTAAGTCGTTCCCTGATGCATCACTATATATCTCATAGCCATATGTTTCACATGGCGAACTCAAGATAGGCACCGTAGTCAAATGACTCTTTAAATTCTCAAAAGCTCGTGCGCACTCAGGTGTCCAAACGAACTTCTGATCTTTCCTTGTTAGTGTAGTGAGAGGTAAGGCTATCTGCAAAAAGTTCTTCGTGAAGCGTCTGTAGTAGCTAGCAAGTCCAAGAAAACTCCTGACTTCCGTTACCGTAGCCAACACAGGACACTCTCGTATTGCAACTATCTTCGCCAAATCCACCATAATACCCTCTCCACTAACCACATGACCAAGAAAAGCCACTGACGACAGCCAAAAATTGCACTTTGAGAACTTGACATAGAGTTTATTCCTTCTCAGGGTATGTAAAACCATCCTCAAGTGATTTGCATGATCGTCTTCTAATTGAGAGTATACCAGTATGTCATCAATAGAGACGATCACAAACTGATCTAAATACTCTCGAAAAGTTCGGTGCATCAAGTCCATGAATAATTATGGCGTGTTTGTTATCCCAAATGGCATTACAGTGAACTCATAGTGACCATAACGTGTACCGAACTCTGTCTTGAGAATGTCACATTCCCTAATCCATAACTGGTAATAGCCAGACTTTAAATCTAGCTTTGAATAGACAGTTGATCCCACCAGTTGATTAAACAAGTCATCAATCCATGTAATCAGATACTTATTTTTCTCCGCCATCTTGTTCAATTTTCGATAATCAATGCATAAACGCAAGCTTCCATCCTTCTTCTTCACAAAGAGGACTGGTGCACTTCAATGTGACATACTTGGACGTATATAGTCTTGCTCTAGCAATTACTGCAATTGAACTTTCAGTTCTGCCATCTCTTTTGGCGCTACTCGGTACGGCGAGCGGGCCACAGGTTTTGCACCTGACACCAATTCAATAGTGAAGTCAATCTCTCGCTGGGGCGGTAACCTAGGGAGATCCTTTGGAAAAATATCTGCATAGTCCGATAAAATAAGAACATCACTAAAACTGGAATTCGGCTCAACATCCGCCAATAGCATGAAGAACAACTCTACGCCCTTCCGAACAGCCTTGACTACCTAGAGAGCAGACATTAATATCTTGCTTGATCATCATATAATATCAAATTTAGTCTCTCGTTTAGTGTTCTGTCCCAGTGTGACTTCCTTAGAGTCGCAATCTATACATGCACGCTGCTCCGAGAGCTAGTCCATGCCAAAGATTACATCAAACTCAAATATCAGTAGCACCGATGCCTCTAGCCCGAAACCCTGACTTCCTATCCGTACCTCAATACAGCAAGACCTATCCGCACACATTATCTATTTGTTGACATAAGAGTAGACACTTGAAAGACTTTGTTTCAAGAGACTAAACACCTAGAGGGGGGGGGGGTGAATAGGTTCTAATCTTTTTGAGTCTTTTTGATTTTAAGGCAAACAGATATTTGTAACTTTCTTTAGCACAGAATAATTCTATCTACAGAAATAAAATGCAACACAGCAAACACCAAATCTATAGTGGTTCCCCAAGATATGAGTACATCCACTTTCCTCCTTCGCCTATCCAACAGATAACCGGATTCAGCCTAACTTCCTTCCACTGGCTCAGATCCACAGATCTTACAATCTCAGAATCACAGATGGTTCCTATACCTCAGACTTAACACAAGTCCTACCTCAGATTCTTCTCCAGAATCCTACCTCAGGCCTCAAACCTACCTCAGCCTTTATAATTAGGCTTACAACTCAGACTTACCACAAGTACTACCTCAGGCGCACAACCCTACCTCAGCCTTTATAATTTTAGGCTTACAATCTCAGATCTATCAATAGATCCTACAAGAATTTGTGAGTAATAAGTATCATAAAACTTCACCAGCTAGATTTTTCTGTTGATGTTATCTTCTTGATCAGTTCTTGGATTGACTGATCCTTCTGATCCAACCTAACTTAGCTTTTCAAAGCTTCTTGATTAGAACAAAATAAGTTGGATCTTCTCTGTTGATGAAGATGATCTTCAATTAGCTTCTTCCTTAAAATTCAGATAGAACTCTGAATCTTTCTTTCAGACAACCCTTGATCTGTCAGAATTCTTCTTATAGATGCTTCACGTTGTTGTGTTTCTGTAGTTCTTTGTCATTTCCGATCTGGCTCTTATATAGAGCTTGCTCTATGATTACCGGCTGATCCGGTTCATAACAGACTTCTGACAGTTCTGACATTGGTGTCAGACCGGCTAGTTATGACAGTTGTCAAGTCACCAATCACGTCACCAGGTTCTTCAATGTCTGTCCAACTCAGCATACGACACTCAGCAGACTGCTCCATATGTGTCGACACATATAGGCTTAGTGTCGACACAAGTCTTCAAGGTGTCGACACAAATACTCCAAGTGTCGACACAGTCATACTTCTTCTTCTCGACACTGCTTTTTATTGTATGTGTCGACACAGCAACTTCTTGTCTCGACATTTCTATTGCAGACAGATGGCGTTGAGTGTTTGTCAAATGGCGTTGAGTGTGTGTCGACACAAGTCCTGTGTGTCGACACAATTACTTCTAAACTCGACACAGCCTCTTGAGAGTTGGTGTGTCGGCACAAGTCCTGTGTGTCGACACAATTGCTTCAGGTGTTGACATAGATCCTGAGTGTCGACTCATCTTCTGTTTTAAGTGTCGACACAATTCTGTTTTAAGTGTCAACACAATTCTGTTTTAAGTGTCGACACAATTCTGTTTTAAGTTGTCGACATAATTCTGGATGTCGACACAACTGCTTGTTTAGGTGTCGACATAGCTTTGAGTGTCGACACAACTTCTTTATAAGTGTCGACACATTTTGCCAGTGTGTCGACACAGCTTTCCTGAGTGCGACATAGCAGCTGGGTGTCGACACAACTTCCCTGAGTGTCGACACAATTTGCATGTGTGTCGACAAAGCTTGCCTGAGTATTGACACAAATTTCCTGAGTGTCGACACAGTTTCTTCACAAGTGTCGACACTTGTACTTAGAAAATTTTCCTTCAAATTTGTAAACCTACACAATGAAACTCAAACTTCTATCAAATACACACTGATGCATATTATTGACTAAGTTTTGGCTTCTCCAAATCTAGTACACATTTTCCAATGTACCCAACAACACTCCGATCCGCGATACGAAGTCCTCAGATAGAAACGAATGAGAAACACTTATATCAAACAGTGCTCTCGCTGGATAGTCCTGAATAAGGACAAAGCCTACATTCATCAAGTTATATACAATCAATTCACAAGGTATAAAGTATATAAAGTATGAAAACTATATACTAATCATACCTGTGATGACATCAATCTGTTTGATGGCCTTATATTGGCCAAGATTGTAAAACTGTGGCTGAGCTAGAGCATATTGGGATGCAGTGGACTCCACCGCCTTTGCCTTCTTAGTGTAAGATGTTCCTGCCTTTTTGACCTTCCTTGGAAGGCCACTGGTACAATCACGGGAAAAATTCATGCTTGCCACAAGTGTAACATGTGAGCGGACCTCGCCCTGACGTTGCTCCAGAAGTAACAGTAGATGGAGCTTGCCCATAAGATTTGGACTTCTTATTCCACTTCCGATAGCACAGTTTTGAAGAAGTCAGCACTTTGAACGCGGGCTTTATCATAGCTAAGCCCCTCTTGCCCTGCACCCTCTTCATGTCCTTCTCCAATGAACGAGCTGTATTAACCAATACTTGAAAACCTTGATTCATTGGACCTGAGAGCAGTAACCTTAGCTCATCCCACAGTCCCTCATAGAACCTATTGGTCTTACGCTCCTCGTCCACGAACGTAGACCCCGTATAGTGTCCCAACCTGGTAAACCCATGCAAGTAATTATCCACACTACCCTCGCCCTGAGTCAAATGTTGGAACTCATTTTCCATGGCAATCCGCTGCGACGAAGACAGATGCTTTGCCAAGAACAATCTCGAAAACTCCTCATCGAGATCTCCGATAATTGTCTGTCTGCAAAGTCGTGTAACTCCAACTCATCCCACCAAAGTCTAGCCTCTCCTTCCAACAGAAAAGTGACCAAGGTTACCTTCTTCCCCTCCTCTGTTTCAATCGCCGTCAACACTCTCTTGACACGCGAAATCCAGTCATCTGCCTACGTTGGGGATCCCACACCTGTGAACATAGGAGGACTAAAGCTTATGAAGTGATTCAGCTGCCTTTCAGTCGCTCGCCTATCAACCAAAGCCTCAAAAGACACTTGCCCAATGGCTATAGGCTCGGCTACACCAACCCGTACTGGTACCATCACAGGCCGCTCCTGCCCAGTCGGTTGTGCATTTATCATAGCAAACACTTCCTCAGCAACTAAGCGAATCATTTTCGCAAAAGGGGGAGGTGTGAGCATATCAGTTGGTGCTGCACTTTCTACAAAACATTGTGGTTCCGACTGCCCCACACCAATTAGAGTTACCTAAAAGTGTAAAATACACATTTAGTGACCATATACAAGACACACCATGACTAATAGGAATACACAGGTTCCTCACACATGTGTATTTTCATTTCTAAGTGGACATTCTTGAGTTCATTTTGTTATATCGGTAAGCACATACACGGACTCGCCACCCCTCAAAAAAATTCGACCACGAATTCGCCGAAGGAAGATCAAGACAAGTTGATACCAATTTGTAACACCTCCATCCGTCAAATGAAATATAACAGAGGGTCCGGCCGGGCCCCCACACCATACTCCACAAACAGTCAATGGGGTCACAAGTTAAATATTATAAGACCACATGAATCCTAACTAAGAGCATTCTAGCAAAATCTTTAAGGGTTAAATTGAACTCAAGTATCAACAATGTCCACTATATAACACCATAGGAATGTTATTACAAAATACACAAATATTTACGACCTTAAGGCCTTACAAATGTTTTCCCCAAAAGAGTGGTTTCACTACGCGATAGCTCACTACCGCCCTGCGGTAGTCTCTCAACGATTCATCGGAAGCGTTGAGTGCTTTGAGTGGTATCGCCATGCAATACCTTTCTAACGCTACGCGGTAGTCTCTCAATGATTTGACGAAAGCATTGAGTGCATCGAGTGTGTCGAGTGGTATCGCCACGCGATACCTTTCTACCGTCGCGCGGTAGATACCCGAGACAACAATTGCTTTAATTCAAGGGCTAACGTCGGTATTATCACTAGAGCCACACATTAACTTCCAATCCTTCCTTTTTTCAGGATTTTTTGGGCATTATAGCTAAGGTGCTACAGATGCAATCAGCCGGGTCACTTCAAGAAGGACTGCAAAGTCAAACTGCAACTAGGGCACGCGACGGGTAAAGAAGAAACTGGTTCCAGTACTGAGGAATCAAGATGGGGAAATGCATTCATGACAGGAACGTGTGTCCGTGCTTTGTCCACCATCAACTACCAAGATGACTGGATCGTGGACTAGGGATGTGGTCACCACCTTACTGGAGATGAGTCAAAGTTTTCTTCTCTACAAGCATACTCAGGTAATGATGTTATTATTACTGCTGATGATATAGTTATTGCAGTTGAGAAGGAGGGCATCGTTTCTTTGGGTAGTGATAAGGGTCCACTCACCTTAAGGAGTGTTTATCATGTACCAGACATGAAGAAGAACTTATTCTCTGTGACCAATGCAGTGGATGCGGGCTATCACGTTCTGTTTGGCCCAACAGAAGTGAAGTTTCTCTGCAACGTGTTAGCGGTGAAGGCTGATGTTGCTCATGTAGGGATAATGGTAAATGACTTATTTGTGTTATCAAGAAGTTCCTATATCGATCGGATGAGAGCTAATGATAGTAATGCTATTTAGAACGAGAGGCCGTGACATGTCAGGATGGATAAGTTGAAATCCATGGTGGTAAGGAGCCTTGTGAAAGGCTTGCCTAGATTGTTATCCTTCGACATTATTTATGTATGTGTGGGATGTCAATATGGTAAGGCTCATTGCCTTCTGTTTGACAAGTCATAGACAAGGTGTAAAGCACCAATGTAATGTATCTATGGTGATCTGATGGGTCTGACCGTCACCGCCAGTCTTGGAGGCAACAAATATATGATGGTGTTGATTGATGGCTATATGAGGTACATATGGGTGTACTTTATGAAGGAGAAGTCAGACGCGTTCCAATTGTTCGTGGAGTTCAAGGAGCTTGTGGAGGGTCGACTTTGCAAGCGAATTAAGAAGTTGAGAACGGACAATAGATGTGAGTTTGTTTCAAATGAGTTCTCTAACTTCTGTAGGAAACACGAAATCCGGAGAGAGCTCACTTGTGCGCATAATCCACAACAAAATGGAGTAGCAAAGCAGAAGATCCGTCATCTGATAGAGACCTATAGATGTTGGCTTCATGCCAGCGACATTCCTAGGGCCTTCTGGGCAGAAGGGATGATATGCGCAACATATGCATCAATCAGATGCCTTTGAGTCCGATCAACATGAAGTCTTCTCATGAGATGATGTTTAAGGAGAAGCACAATATTGGACACCTTCCGGTGTACGGGTCGATCTATTAGGTACACGTTCCAGATGCTCTCGGGACTAAGCTGGATGCGAAGGCGAGGAAGCTTGTTTTCGTGGTCTATGACAAGAGGAAGAAGAGATGGAAGTGTATGGACCCTGTGACGAAGAAGTTCGTCATCTCCAGAGACGTAGTTTTCGACGAACTGACGTCATATAGAGGTGGCTCATCTGTGGAGCTACAGGAAAACAGGTCGGATGGCGGGCAGGCGGAAGAAGCTAAGGATCTTTTGGTGGAGCTGCTTGTGTCACTAGGAGCTCTAGATGTTTCTAGATCAGGGGTGGAGGTTTATGGTTCAAGAAGCAGGGGGAGTGATGCTCCAAGTATGCCTGAGATCGGAGATGATTCAGAAGAAGCAATGGAGGTGATGAGTTATGGTCAGGTTCTTCGGAGGTCGAAGAGGACCATCAAACCACCGACTCGGTACAGCGAAGGGAACATGGTGAGCTTTGTCTCTTATTTCTTCGCAGGCCCTCTGGACGAGCGAGAGCCTTCTAGTTTTGAATATGCCACTAGAGTCAAGGAGTGGGATGATGTCATGTATGAGGAGATGGCTGCCTTTAGAAGGAGCGAGACTTGGATCTTATGCCCAAGGTTGATGATGTTACTCCCGTGACATGCAAGTGGATGTGTAAGCTGAAGAAGAAGGCGAAGAGAAGCATCGAATGACACAAGGCTCGGCCTGTAGCTCGAGGTTTCTTCCAATTACATGGAGAAGATTATGAGGAGACATTTAGTCCTGTTACAAAAATGACTTCAGTATGGGTGGTGATTGCCTTGGCGGCTTGCCAAGGACGGTGAATGTCACAACTTGACGTGAAGAATGCCTTTCTTTATGGAGAGATCGATAAAGACAACTTCATGGTTCAACCACCGGGTTACGTGTCTGAAGATCATTCAGGATACATCTACAAGCTCCGGAAGGCCCTTTATTATTTGAAGCAGGCTCCACTGGCATAGTACGGGAAGATCACAGAATACCTCCAGTTCTGCAGATATTTTGCTTCTGATTCGAGCCTGTTCGTAAAGAAGAAGAAGGAGCTTCATGTCTTCGTTCTATTATGCATTGACGACATGATCGTCACAGGGAACTCTAAGGAGGAGGCAGCTAGGCTCAGAGCAGAGCTAGATGTTCATTTCGAAATGAAGGATTTGGGTGAGCTCCACCACTTCCTTGGACTCGAGGTGGAGATGAGAAAGAGAAGCATACTCGTTTCCTAAAGAGGCTATGCAGAACGAATCGTTCAGTGATTCGGCATGCGAGAGCGGAAGAGTTGTTCTACTCCATGGATATTCACCTTAAGCTTCGACGTGATGAAGGAAGGGTTCTTCCAGATCCCTTGGTGTTTTGGGCTCTGGTTGGAAGCCCTATTTTCTTGACGATTACGAGGCCAGACACTGCTTATGTTGTATGCCGAGTAAGTCATTACATGACGGAGCCTCGGAAGCCTCATCTGGTGGCGGTGAAGAATATTCCGAAGAACGTGAAAACAACTTCTAATATGAGGCTCCTTTATGGGTGTGACACAGGCTTCAACCTGCACGGTTACACAAATGCTGATTATGGGTGAGACTCAGAGGATCGGAAGTCGACGTCTGGATATGTTTTCACATATGGATCAGTAATTATCTCGTGGTGCAGCAAAGAGCAAGACACGGTGTCTGTCTCTACTATGGAAGCGGAGTACAATGCTTTGTCCTTGGCAGCTCGAGAATCCATCTGGCTTAGGAGGCTAGTACAAGACATCCATGAAGAAGTGCAAGGTCCCACTCTATAATGCAGTGCCAACGAAAGTGCCCTTAAACTAGTTAACAATTCAGTTTATCACACAAGGACCAAGCATATTGAGATCGAGCATCACTTCATTCGGGAGAAGGTGCTGGAGGGGTCTCTTATGGTCGAGCATGTGCGGAACGGGGACAATATCGCGGACATCTTCATAAAGCCACATGTACAACCCATATTCGACGAGGAGGGGCCCCACCTTATCCAGCTCAGCAAGTGTCAAAGTCAACCAGTCCAGACGAGTCAAGATCAAGACGCGAGCCAACAGAAGACCTGGGCGAGCATGGCGAGCTCCCCACGCATACTCGCCCGGTAGGCGACTAGGCGATATACTCGCCCATCCCGTGCGAGTTCCTCGGGAAGTCGCATAGTCGCCAGGGTGGGGTGGGGGGTATAAGTACGACCCCCCCTCTTTGGATTTCCCTATAAATAGGACCCCAGGGGTACGAAGGAGGGGACTGGAGATTCTCGGATAGTTACTCGCGAACCCTAGCTCGCGTATCTCCCTCGTACCTAGCTCGGCCATTCTGGTTGTGAAGGGGCTGCTTCTTCCAAGCAGCCGGGTACGTGGTGGGACCTTCCTGCCGCAGCGGCCTAAGGTCTTGTTTCTTTATCTCATCCTTGTTCTCGCTTCTGAGGACCGTCTGACTTCACTGCGAGTCCGGTAGCCTTAGGTCGCCTAGTCCGATTCTGAGGTCGGGATTTTTCTGGCTTCAACACTTGGTGCGGTGAGCGTGGATAGCAGCCAAGGAGGAAAGTTTTGTGGTTGTGAAAGATGGTCAATGGTGGCGATCAAGGCGAGTTGGCGGACAACTCGGCGGGAGTAGGCACCTCGGAGCGAGGTGGCGGGTTTGTGACGGTGGCAGCTTTCGAGAAGTTTGCGAAGAGAATGGAGAGGGCGATACTCGTTAGTTTCGCCAATCCCCCTGAGGTCACGGCGACTTCTCCCCGTCGCCTGACCCCACCGGGCGAGGAAGTTCTGACCCGGCGAGTAGGAAAGGAGCCCGCCTGGGCGAGGGAGGAGCGACTGATGCCGTCGCGTCAGCACCTAGCGAGCATCCAGGGCATCAGGTTCCGAGATCCTGAACTCTCGGCGAGGTATGAGAATACTCACCGATGGAGTGAGTACGTGTACTCGAGCGAGGAGGATAATCGCCGCCGCCAGGAAGGGAGGAGCCCCTTCTGCGATGAGATCCTCGCGGCCCCCGTCCCTAACAATTTCCGAGAGCCCGCCCTCACCTACTACTCCGGCAGAGATGACCCGGTAAGGCATCTTTAGTGGTTTGAGGACGTGGTCTCGATTCGCAACATGTCCGACGCCTTCAAGTGCCGCTTCTTCTCCATCACCTTCAAGGGAAGTGCAAGAGACTGGTTCCACCAACTACCAACAGGTTCCATCTACTGCTTCTCCGACCTTCGTCGGGGTCTCATAGCGAGATTCGCGACGTCCAAGAAGAGAAAGAAGGAGGGACTTGGAGGTGGAGGAGGTGGATGGGTTTACCTTGATCGTGCAGGGCAGCACAAGAGCTTGGGTCACTACATCGACCGATTCCAGGAAGAGGTCTTGGAGGTGGAGGAGGTGTATGGGTTTACCTTGATGGTTGCCCTCAAGTTCGGCCTGAAGCAGGGACTTTTCAACATGGAGCTGGGGCATAGGCCGCCGAGGTCGTTCGAGGAAATGGTGGAGAGGGCGAATGTCTTCATTCAGGGGGAGAAGAGGAACAAGGAGTTCCTGGCAAGGCTGGACGGGGATAAGCCACTAGGGGAGAACAGGGGAAGACTGCTGGAAAAGGAGAGGCGTCCAGAGAGGCACGATCACAGAAGGTGGGAGGAGTCGAAGAGGAAATAAGAGAGGAAGAGAAGAGAGGAGCCCAGGAGGGTGGAGGAGAGGAGGCAGGAGAGGCCTCGAAGGCAAGAAGAAAGGAGGCCCGTCGAGGCTCCAGAAGGAAGAAGGGAAGAAAGAAGATTCCAGTATCCGAGAGATCGTCCTCAGTGGAGACGGCCGATCCGCCAGGAGGAGAGGAGGGATAATAACCCGAGAGAGTAGGGAGGAGGGAGAAGGGAGACAATGGCTGTCGCGCGGCAGGCGAACAAGCATCGATGAAAGGAGGGGCGCCGGGGAAGACAGCAGGAGGCGGTCATCCCCCTCTACTGCGATATCCATCGAGTAGAGGGGCATGGGACCTTGGCCTGCCCAGAGTTTTGGGAGGCAAGGAGGAGGTTGGAGGCGACGGAGGTAGAGAGAGCAACCAAGGCAGGAGGCCCCGGTCGGGCAAGTAGCCTTCCAAGCTCCGTAGAGGAGGAGGAATGAGGACAGGGTTGACCAGGGAGGTCGAGGAAATGTTATTCCCGGTCCGGGAGGCGGACACGTCGGGGTGATCAATTTGGGTGCCGGGCTTAGAGCTTCCTGCAAGGGTAGTCTCCACCAGATCTACAAGAGGAGCGTCATCTCGACTTCATAGAATCCCCCGCTGCTGAACGAGATAACCTTCTTAGAAGAGGATATACTGTGGAACGAGAATCCCTTCCATGACGCGTTGGTGATACAAGCGGCCATCGAAGACTTCACCGTCGACCGAATCCTCGCGGACAGCGGGAGCTCGGTGAATGTCATTTTCAAAAGAACCTTTGTCGGGCTTCAGGTAGAAGCATCCAGGGTCCAGGCCGCGGACGGACCTCTCTTTGGCTTCTCGGGAGAGAAGAAAGAGGTGGAAGGGGGAGTGGAGCTGCTGGTCACTCTCGGAGGTACTTCAATCCGATGTCGATTTGTCATCGTCGACGCACCCAGCGGTTACAATGCCATCTTCGGGCGGCCCCTTATCAACATCTTCAAGGCCGTCCCGTCTTCGTACCATCAGTGCTTGAAGTATTGTCGGGATGATGTCCAAGTCCGGATCAGGGGGGATCCGAAGGCCTCCAAGGAGTGTTACCTGAACGCTGTCAGCACCATCAGCTGGATGGGTGACGCGGAAAGGCTGGAGAGGATGATGGAGCAGGAGGAGGGCCTGCAAGCTGCCGAGGAGCTAGATGAAGTGGAGGTGATCTCCCCGAGAGGAGGGCCTGAGCTGCTGAAGGTCGGAGGAGCCTTTCCCCTGGAAGGGAAGGTGGAGATAGCTGCTTGCCTGCAGGAGAATGCTGACATCTTCGCGTGGAGTGCCGCCGAGATGCCAAGGATTGATGCCGATGTTGCCTGTCATCGCCTCAATCTAGATCCCGCGGTAGCTCCGATTCGCCAAAGGCAGAGGAAGAGCGCCACCGCACTGGCCGAGCAAATCCGGGAGGAAGTGAGGAAGCTGCTGGAGGCAGGTTTTGTCTCGGAGATCCAGTATCCAGGCTGGGTCTCCAATATTATAATGGTAAAGAAGTCCGGAGGGGGCTGGAGGCTATGTATCGATTTTTCTATGTTGAATAAAGCTTGTCCGAAGGATTATTACCCCTTGCCTCAAATCGATGCGCTAGTTGATTCCGCCGTCAGATTTCCTGTGATGAGTTTCCTTGATGCTTTTTCAGGATACCACCAGATCCGGATGCATCCCCCTGATTGCCGTAACGTTTCCTTCATCACCGGCGACGGGTGCTATATCTACAAGATGATGCCCTTCGGGCTCAAAAACGCCGACGCAACATATCAAAGAATGATGGACCAGGTATTCAAAGAGCAAAATGGGCGGAATTTGGAGGTCTATGTGGACGACCTTCTCGTCAAAAGCAAGAGCGTCGCGGAGCACGTATCGGATCTGGCGGAGACCTTCGCCACCCTGAGGAAGTACATGATGCGGCTTAACCCGACCAAGTGTGTCTTCGGCGCGGGAAGGGGAAAGTTCCTGGGTCACCTCCTCACCCCCCGGGGGGTGGAGCCCAACCCCGACAAGGTAAAAGCCATCATGGAGATGGCCTCCCTAAGAGATTCCAAGGAGGTCCAGAGGCTGACTGGAAGGCTGACATGCCTTAGCCATTTTCTTTCCAAGGCCGGAGAGAAATTCTCCCCGTTATTCAAGGCCCTTTGGGGTAATCAGAAATTCGAGTGGACCACGGAGTGCGAGGAGGCTTTCGAAAAGCTTAAGCAGCAGCTGACCCGAGCTCCTCTCCTCCAAGGTCCGCAGGGCGGCGAGGATCTTTTACTTTATCTGGGAGTAGGGGCCGAGGCGGTTAGTTCGGTGTTGGTTCGAGAAGAAGGAAGGAGGCAGCTCCCCATCTATTACGTGAGCCGGGTGTTGCGGCAAGATGAGACGAGGTATCCTATCATGGAGAAGCTAGTTTTCGCTTTGGTAGTTTCGGCTCGGCGGCTCCACCCATATTTTCAGGATCACTCCATCAAGGTGGTCTCCGATCATCCCCTAAGGAGTATCTTGGATGGGGTGGAGCATTCTGGCAGGTTGGCCAAGTGGGCGGTGGAGCTAAGCGAGTTTGACATCTCTTACTCCCCAAGGGTAGCAATCAAAGCGCAGGCGGTATCAGACTTCCTGGCCGAGGTGGAGGAAGACGTGGGCGCTTCCTGCCCGGTCTCTTGGAAGATGTTTGTGGACGGGGCTTCCGACAAGTATTCCATGGGCGCCGAAGTCGTGTTGGTTAGCCCCCAGGGAACCAGGATCGAACAGGCCGTCGAGATCCTCTTCCCAGTTACGAATAATCAAGCGGAGTACGAAGCCATGGTGGTCGGCTTACGTCTCGCCAAGGAGCTGTCAATCAAAGACATCCGAGCTTTCACCGATTCAATGGTAGTCGCTTCCCAGATTCGGGGAGAGTTCGAGGTCTACGACCCCATCCTACAATAATACCTGGTCAAGGTTAAGGGTCTGATCGGGGGTTCCAGTCTTTCTTCGTCGAGCATGTGCCCCGAGAAGACAATGCCGAAGCTGACTACCTTGCCAAGTACGGTCCCCGGGTCGGGGGAACGGTCACCGAGATGTTTCGACCATCCATCGAGGAAGGAGAAATGATAGAGATCGAGCAGCAGCCCTCGTGGAAGGATCCGTTCGTTGCGTTCTTAACGACGTGTCAGCTGCCCTTGGACGGGCAGGACCGAAGGAAATTCCGATACAAGGCCGCGTATTACCTACTGCAAGACGCCGAGCTTTATTACAAGACCATCTCGGGCCCCTTGGCCAGATGCTTGTCGGAAATCGAGGTCCCCCGAGTTCTCGAGGAGATTCACTCAGGGGAGTGCGATAGCCATTCCGGGACTCGTACTCTGGAGCAGAGAATCCTGAGGCATGGCTACTTCTGGCCCACCATCCAAAAGGACGCGGCGGCCTTCTCCAAAAAGTGCTCCCAGTGTCAGCTCTTCGTGCCCCTCCAACTTCAACCAACTCAACACCTCCGCTCGATCACCGCTCCGTGGCCCTTCGCCATCTGGGGAATGGACCTGATCGGCCTGTTCCCTCAAGCTAGTGGACAGAGGAAGTTCATACTGGTGATGATCGACTACTTATCCAAGTGGATCGGGGCCTGAGCCTTGGCCAAGACCACCTCCCAGATCGTCAAAAAGTTTATCTGGGGGGAAATCGCGTGCAGGTTTGGGATCCCGCTGGCCATTGTCACCGACAATAGCCCGCAATTCGCCAGCTTGGAGCTGAAGGACTTCTACAAGCAGTTGGGAACAGACCTTCGGTTTGCTTCAGTACACCATCCTCGGAGCAATGGGCAAGTAGAAGCTGCCAACAAGCTCATTGTCAACCTGCTGAATAAGAAGGTCAACAATCTCAAAGGAAACTGGGTTGAGCAGCTCCCCTCGGTCCTATGGGCTCTGAGAACAACCCCAAACTCGGCCACGGGGGAAACGCCTTTCAAGTTATCCCACGGGTCTGAGGCACTCATCCAAGTGGAGTTCGAGGTGCGGAGTCCAAGAGTAGTTGCGGCGGAAGACGGCAGCGAAGAGTGGCGTCTGGAGAACGAAGTGTTGAAGTTAGAGACCGGGTGGTCTGGCGGTCTGTCTTGGCGGGTTAGAGACCGCGCGGTCTGGCAGTTTCCCTTCAGCGGTTTGATTGCTGTGCTGTTGCTGTCTGGTTGCCGAGCTCTCAGGCGGCCTCCCCTTGCGGTCTCTCTCTCTCTCTGGTGGTAGCCGTGCGGTTAGCCCTTCAGTCTAACCGCGCGGCTTGTGCGGTTTGTTCTGTACAGTCCGCTTAGTCCTGTAAATTTTTAGTCCCACATCTCTTATTTGTATTCTCTCATCTCTCCTCCATTCTATATAAGGGAGGGCATACCTTTGTAATAGACACCTTTTTCTGATAATAAAGTTTCAGTTATACTCTTTCCAGTTTGTTTTAGTTCGTTTCTAACATGGTATCAGAGGATTCGATCTTTGACTCCTGATTCTATGCGTTCTCCTGTCCGCGCGACCTGCCTCTTCTTCTCGCGGCCTGTCTCCCACGGCTTGTTTCTTCCGCCTGATTGCTTGCGCCCTGTTCGCGCGGCCTGTTTCTGCTGCTTGCTTCTTTCTTGCAACCTGTTCTAGTCGCCGCTTCCTTCTTCTCTTCTCTAGTCGCCGTGACCTGTCTCCGCAGCCTCTTTTGCCTTGTTCGCCTTTTGCCTCCCGTTATCCTCCTTCTTCTGTTCGCGCGACCTGCCTCTCCTTCTCTAGTCGCCGCTTCCTTCTTCTCTTCTGTTCGCGCGGTCTGTCTGCTAGCCGCCCGACTTCTCTCCCTCTATTTGGTTCTGCGGCTTGGTCGTGGATTTTCTGGCCGCTGGTGTCTGACATCGTGACCGCTGCAGATCTTCTTCTTCCTATCCGCGTGGATTGTTTTCTAACCGCGTGGCTTCCTGTTATTTGCGCGGCAGATCTCTTTCTCCTAACCGCTGTGATTTCTCTCTGTTCGCGCGAGTTCTTCCTGGTTTAGGCGGCCTCTCTGCCCTTCTTCCTTCGCCGCTCTCTCTCTTGTCCCCGCGACCTGTCTCTAAGTCGCAGCGGCTTGTTCTCCTCTGTGCGGCTCCTCCTTTAGCCGCTCCCGCTTTTTAGTTGCCGCGACCTCCTGTTGAGTCGCGCGGCTTGTGCTTCCCTCTTCGTCCCCTTTTGCCTTGCTCTGCATCTTGGTCGTGGCCCTTCTTGCCGCTGGTGTGCTGTCACCCTCACCGCTGCAGTTCTTTTGTTCCTCCCATCATGGCTTTCATATACTCCTCAGAGCCGTTCGCCTCGGTGGTCACGTCTTCTGGTAGTACCCACGTTGTTACTCAAGGAAAATGGTTGATCGACACCGGTGCTACTAATCATATGACAGGCAATCTCCAATGTTTTTCTCTCCTAGAAACACATGGTCGGTTACCCCCGGTTACTCTCGCTAACGGCTCTTCATCTTCGGTTCATGGGACGGGGATAGTTCATGTCACTCCGTTTCTTCGCTTGGAGGATACTCTTTACGTGCTCAAGTTCCCGTGCAACTTATTATCTGTTACCTCTCTCTGCAAGTAATTACACTGTTCTGTTACTTTTACTTCTACTACTTGCTCTTTTCAGGATCTGGACTCCCAACGGACGATTGCTACTGGGACTGAGAGTGGCGGCCTATACTTCCTGGACAACATGTCCGCTTTCTCCACCTTCTCCTCCACCTCCACAGATCTTCTCCAATGGCATCTCCACCTTGGTCATGCTCCTCCTCATCTTCTTCGTCAACTTCTGCCCCACCTTCCTCCCCAAAGTCCTCCGCTCAACTGTGAAGCCTGTCAGCTTGGCAAGCATCACCGCTCCTCCTTCCCTCCAAAGCACGTTCGTGGATCCACCCGTCCGTTTGATCTCATCCACTCCGATATTTGGGGTCCTTCTCCTACTCTTACGGTTGGTCGGGGTAGTTCATATTTTGTCACATTCATTGATGATTTCTCTCGCTGTACGTGGGTGTATCTGTTAAAAGATCGCTCCGAATTATTCTCTGTATGGACATCATTCTATCTCATGATCAAAACTCAATTTGATGTTTCTATTAAAGTTCTTCGATTTGATAATGCCCAAGAATATATCAGTCATGACTTTTCTGCCTTCTGCATGCAAAATGGGATTATTCATCAAACGAGTTGTGTCTATACCTCACAACAAAATGGTGTGGCAGAACGCAAAAACCGTCACCTTCTGGATGTCGCTCGCTCCTTGATGACCCAGATGCATGTTCCTCGCTCCTATTGGGGCTATGCTGTTCTCCTTGCCTGTTACCTCATCAATCGCCTTCCCTCCACCGTTCTCCACGGAAAAACCCCTTTCTCCATTTTGTATCCGGGCAGGGAGCCGTTTCCTCTCCCTCTCCAAATATTTGGATGCACTGCCTTTGTGCATGCCCCTTCTGCCACCCGTGATAAGCTATCTCCTCGCTCCACCAAATGTATCTTTCTGGGGTACTCCACCACTCAGAAAGTTTATTGTTGCTTTGATCCCATCCTTCGTAAGCCGTTCGTTTCTGCTGACGTCACCTTCTTCGAGAATACCTCCTACTTCTCGGATGACTCCCCTCCTCTTCTCCCAGCCTCTGATTCTCCTGCTGTTCCCTTTGTTCTCTCGTCTCCCACTACGATATTCACCCCTACTCCGCCCCCGTCCACTCCTCTTCTTCCACCTCTCTCTCCCTCTTCTCCACTCCCGTCTCCCGCATCTCCGCCGCCGTCGCTCTCTACTCCAGGGCCAGCTCTCTCTGCCACGGATGCTCCGGATGCCGAGGAACCTGCTGACCTGGATCTTCCTATAGCTCTTCGCAAAGGGGTGCGGACGTGTACCCTACACCCTCTTACTGCTGTTGTTTCATATGATCGTCTCACCCCTTCTCGCAGGGCCTTTGCTCTAGCTATCTCCGCCACTGCCACGCCCCGCTCCTACCAGGAGGCCCTTGCTATTCCTCACTGGAAGATGGCCATGGATGAGGAAATGGCCACCCTAACGGAGCGGGGTACCTGGACTCTTGTTCCTCCTCCCTTCGGTACTGATGTTGTCGGCTGTCGCTGGGTCTTTGTGGTGAAATTTGCCCCGGATGGCACTATGGACCGTTATAAAGCTCGCCTTGTTGCTAAGGGCTTTACTCAGACCTATGGGGTTTATTACTTTGACACCTTCTCTCCCGTGGCTCGTCTCAGCACTATACGGGTTCTTCTCTCTGTGGCGGTCAATAAAGATTGGTCGATTTCCCAGCTGGATGTAAAGAATGCCTTCCTTTATGGTGATCTTCAGGAGGCCGTCTACATGGAGCAACCTCCTGGATATGTTGCTCAGGGGGAGACACGAGTATGCCGGCTAAAGAAGGCAATTTATGGCCTCAAGCAGAGCCCTCGAGCTTGGTTTGACATGTTCAGCGGCATCGTGGCGGCCGTTGGTTTTGTGCTCAGCTCTGCCGATCACTCTCTATTTACTCGCAAAACCTCCTCGGGACTGGTGGTTCTTGCAGTGTATGTTGATGATATTCTTCTCACTGGCGATGACTAGGAAGGGGTAGCCTTGACAAAGCGGCATCTTCGTCAACATCTAGTCACGAAAGATATGGGCTCTCCAAAGTACTTTTTGGGGATCAAAATCTCTCGGAAGCCCAATTCCTTAGTCCTCTCCCAGCGTAAGTATGCCCTTGATCTTTTAAAAGATGCAGGATTGACTGGGGCCAAACCTGCTCGATGTCCCATGGCTGTTGGAGAAGACAAAACCTGGACAGATGATTTGCCTCTTCTTTCAGATACTACGAGGTACATACGTCTTGTTGGTAAGCTCATATATCTCACAGTGACCAGACCCGACATTTCCTATGCTGTTGGCAAGGTGAGTCAATTCATGCAAGCTCCCAGGGAGTGTCATCTGCAGTCCGCCTTACGGATCTTGGAGTATGTCAAAGCCGCACCTGGGAAAGGATTGCTTTTCTAGAAGAATGGTCATCTGAGGGTTGAAGCTTACTCAGATGCGAGTTACGCTGATGACAAAGGGGATCGCAAGTCTACCTCCGGTTTCTGCACCTTTGTTGGGGGTAATCTAGTAAGCTGGAAGAGCAAGAAGCAGTCTGTTGTTTCTAGATCCAGTGCTGAAGCAGAGTATCGGAGTATGGCGTCGACCACTTGTGAGCTAAAATGGCTACAGGCTCTAATGCTGGATTTAGGAGAGGTCTACAACCATCCGCTACCTATGTTCTGTGATAACAAGGCTGCCATATACATCTCCAAAAATCCGGTCTTCCATGAAAGAACCAAGCACATTGAAGTCGACTGTCATTTCATTCGTGAAGAGATCTTAAAGGAACAAATTTGCACTCCCTTTGTCACTTCTGATAAAGAGCTGGCTGACATCTTCACCAAGCCAGTTTCCGCCTCGTTTCATCATATTTGTGACAAGCTGGGCATGATCGATATATATGCTCCAGCTTGAGGGGGAGTGTTGAAGTTAGAGACCGGGCGGTCTGGCGGTCTGTCTTGGCGGGTTAGAGACCGCGTGGTCTGGCGGTTTCCCTTCAGCGGTTTGATTGCTGTGCTGTTGCTGTCTGGTTGCCGAGCTCTCAGGCGGCCTCCCCTTGCGGTCTCTCTCTCTCTGGTGGTAGCCGTGCGGTTAGCCCTTCAGTCTAACCGCGCGGCTTGTGCGGTTTGTTCTGTACAGTCCGCTTAGTCCTGTAAATTTTTAGTCCCACATCTCTTATTTGTATTCTCTCATCTCTCCTCCATTCTATATAAGGGAGGGCATACCTTTGTAATAGACACCTTTTTCTGATAATAAAGTTTCAGTTATACTCTTTCCGGTTTGTTTTAGTTCATTTCTAACACGAAGATGCCCAGAGGCTCTCTCTGGACTACGTTGAGGAGCTTCGGGACTTGGCCTCCGTACGCTAGGATGAGATCAAGAGGCGCATGACGAAGCACTTCGACAAAAATGTCCGCCTCAAGCATTTCCTAGCGGGAGATCTGGTCATGAAGAAAGTGGACGCTGCAGGGTGGGGGGCCACCGTCGGCAAGCTATATCCCAACTGGGAAGGGCCCTTTATTGTCCAAGAGGCCTTGACCACAGGGGGCTACTACCTGCAAGATCAAGCTGGAGAGCAGCTGAATGGGACCTTGAGTGGGGATGACCTGAAAAGGTTTTACCCCTAGTGGTGACACTTGTATTTACTTTGTAAGAATGCTTATTGATGTACAGTGGCGACTGGATTGTTCTCCCCTTTTGTGCTAATATTTTGTGTTATATACATCGAGGCTTCTAGGGGCTTCAAGGATCAGCCCCGCAATCAGCTACGGGAAATAGTGGTTGGTTTGTTCCTCGTAAATAACCCAGGATGGATGATATGACGATGCTTCGGGACTTTAAGCGTTCTTGTAAGACCGAGTCTCTGCATTGTCGACCGAGATCAGCTCCTCCCTTGCATGTCGGCCTATGTCTTCCCGAGTGCATCTCTCCTCCGACTGGAGGAATTACCAGGAACAAACTTGTACCCTAGCCTCCCGGACTCAATAAGAGGCAGACCTCGTCAAGCAACCATAAGAAGAAGATTTCAAGTTATTGACAAAGCAGGATAACCTGCCGAAGAAGGGGCAGGGACGAGCCCAGGGGTGTGTGTTGATTCCGAGTGCGTCCGAAAAGGACCCTCGATGAACATCACCCCCCGTCCGGATGCTGGCGCTCATGGCCATTAAGCGTAGCTGGAAACGATCTTCGCTATCAAATCGGGATACGTGCCTTCAACCCGTTCCTCCTAAATAGCTCAGTACGGATGATAGGACGATGCTTCGGGACTTTAAGCGCTCTTGTAAGACCGAGCCTCTACACTGTTAGCCGAGATCAGCTCCCCCCTTGCATGTCGGCCTATGTCTCCCCGAGTGCATCTCTCTTCCGACTGGAGAAATTATTAGGAACAGGTCTGGACGCCAACTTCCCGATTTGGCAGGTTTAGGAGCGTCTCTTCGAAAAGAGAGATTATTTTCTTGCCAAGATATCTATGTGATTAATCCTCGACATCCCTCCAGTAACAGGATCTCCTCGATTGAAATCAAGACTTCGAGTGGCAGGAAATCCGTAAGTCCGGTTTCCCACGAGCTCCTCTCCTCGGGAATCGGCCGATCTCCTCGATTGAAATCAAGACTTCAAGTGGCAGGAAAGTCGTAAGTCTGATTACCCACGAGCTCCTCTCCTCGGGGATCGGCCGATCTCCTTGATTGAAATCAAGACTTCGAGTGGCAGGAAAGTCGTAAGTCCAGTTACCCACGAGCTCCTCTCCTCGGGGATCGGCCGATCTCCTCGATTGAAATCAAGACTTCGAGTGGCAGGAAAGTCGTAAGTCCGGTTACCCACGAGCTCCTCTTCTCGAGGATCAGCCGATCTCCTCGATTGAGATCAAGACTTCGAGTGGCAGGAAATTCGTAAGTCCAGTTACCCACGAGCTCCTCTCCTCGGGGATCGGTCGATCTCCTCGATTGAAATCAAGACTTCGAGTGGCAGGAAAGTCGTAAGTCCGGTTACCCACGAGCTCCTCTCCTCGGGGATCGGCCGATCTCCTCGATAGAAATCAAGACTTCGAGTGGCAGAAATGTCGTAAGTCCGGTTTCCCACAAGCTCCTCTCCTCGGGAATCGACTGATCTCCTCGATTGAAATCAAGACTTCGAGTGGCAGGAAAGTCGTAAGTCCGGTTACCCACGAGCTCCTCTCCTAGGGGATCGGCCGATCTCCTCGATTGAAATCAAGACTTCGAGTGGCAGAAATGTCGTAAGTCCGGTTTCCCACGAGCTCCTCTCCTCGGGAATCGGCCGATCTCCTCGATTGAAATCAAGACTTCGAGTGGCAGGAAAGTTGTAAGTCCAGTTATCCACGAGCTCCTCTCCTCGGGGATCGGCCAATCTCCTCGATTGAAATCAAGACTTCGAGTGGCAGGAAAGTCATAAGTCCGGTTACCCACGAGCTCCTCTCCTCGGGGATTGGCCGATCTCCTCGATTGAAATCAAGACTTTGAGTTGCAGGAAAGTCATAAGTCTGGTTACCCACGAGCTCCTCTCCTCGAGGATCGGCCGATCTCCTCGATTGAAATCAAGACTTCGAGTGGCAGGAAAGTCGTAAGTCCAGTTACTCACGAGCTCCTCTCCTCGGGGATCGGCCGATCTCCTCGATTGAAATCAAGACTTCGAGTGGCAGGAAAGTCGTAAGTCCGGTTACCCACGAGCTCCTCTCCTCGGGGATCGGTCGATCTCCTCGATTGAAATCAAGACTTCGAGTGGCAGGAAAGTTGTAAGTCCGGCCTCCCACGAGCTCCTCTCCTGGTGGATCGGCTGATCTCCTCGATTAAAATCAAAGCCTGGAGCGGCGGGGTAAACGTAAGTCCATGTCTCTACACGAGCTCCTCTCCCGCAGACCGACTACTTGCCTCCGGGAGACGACTATTCGCCGCCCGCCAAGCTCAGATCGTGTCTTGGCAGAGGCGAGCATGCCTCAAGCGCGGGGCGAGTATACCTCGGGCGAGCAGGCGAGTACTTCAGGCGAGCCAGCGAGTATGCCTCATGCGAATAGGCGAGCACGCCTTGGGCACGAGGGCGAGTATATCTTGACGAGCAGGCGAATATGTGTTTAATGTAAGTCCAGACAAGTTAAACGAGTACCCGTCGCGAGTGCTCCTCACCGTGCCTATGAGCCTAGCGAACGACATCAACCATCATGCGAGTAAAGAGTTGCAAAGATTGAACTTGTATAAATGTCAAAAGCTTCACAAATTACAAGGGTTATAAATACACCCGCTGACAAAAATCGACGAGCAACTAGGACTCATCATCACTAGTATCTGGCCGATATTCCTCATCTCCTACATCTGCATCTTCTTCTTCCTCGCCGTCGTATCTGCTCTCGCCGCTGCTGCTACCACTATCGTTGTTGCTGGAGTCGCTGGAGCCCGACGACGGAGAGGGAACACGATCTGGCGAGATCGTCCCCTCAGCAAAAAACTCAGGGATAAGCTCGTCGACGGTGAGCTGCTTATCCCCTTCGATGAGCTGTCCGTTAATTCTCAGCCGCGTGAGTATGATGTTCCCAGCCGCCCGCGCTATCTCGCGGCGGACGGACGACCTCTCCTCCCATAGAACTCGGGACCGCTTGACGACCCACTGAGGATCGTCCTCCGGTCGCTGACCCCCGGCAGCGGGACAGAGTTCACGCGTTCTTCAGCAGCGACTAGCCGAGTCTCCATCTCGGCTGCGCGAACTTGGGCCATCTCCAGCTCAGCTTGCGAGGCGGTGAATTTCTCCTCGCACTCGGACAATTTATTCGCAGTCTCGACCTCAGCGGCCTGCGATACGTCAAACATCAGTACATGTCCAGACGGAATGGAGTAAATGTCGTCGCAAGTAGGCGACTTACCTCAAAGTCCTTCCAGCAGACCGATTGCATGCCGAGATCAATGGCCTTCTTGGAGATGACTCTCAGAGCCTCCGTCGTCTCCAGCAACTTCCTCGCCGTGAAATTCCCCAACTCGGCAGCTCGCGCGAGCGAGCAGGCAGACTGATGTGCAAGCTCTGGCGAGGCGAGCTCCAACATTGACTCGGCGTCGACCCACCCGTACAAGGCATGGAGGACAGCGAAGGCCTCCCCCTTGTCCTCCCAGTCCGTCGACCAGGATGGGAGGTTGGTGCTCAACGTCACCACGTGCTACTCCGCCGACCAGGTCACCAGCGGGCGACCATGCACATCCACCACCCCTCGCCCGAGGTTGTAGTTGGGGTGGAAACGAGGTGCCCGAGCATCCGGCGGCGACTCTTGGTCGTCAGGCTGGGGCGACGACACCTTCGCCTTCTTACTCGCAGGGCCCGACGACTTGGTCCTCGTTTTCCCTTTGAAGACTTTCTTCCTCTCCCCGACGTCAGGCGGAGGGTGGGATTCAGAGAGGAGGGTAGAGACTTCCTTCGCCGGAGGCAACGGCTTCTCCGGAAGCTCATTGGCCACTACAAGAATTGCGCGAGATGATTAGTGTATGCTTCAGTAAATAGGAGTGAGCTGGCAAGCATACGACATCTCGCTCAAGCCTTACCCTCGTTGGGATGAATCGCCTCCAGCACGTCGACGTTGAGCCACCAGTATATAACGTCGAACTGGTGACCTCGGAAGGATTCGAACAGCTGCTCACGAATGCCTTCCAAGATCGGTGGGAGGAAGGCGACGTCGGCGGGTTTGTGCGGCCTTCCCAGGAGACCCCCGAAGTTGCCATGCACGATCACCAGCAGCTCGCTCCAGCGGTGGACTTTGTTCGCAGTCCCCACTAGAGTGCAGACATGGCTGCTGAAGAAGACGACCCCCTCCGAAGTCGCGGCGAAGGCGAATACTCGGCGAAATACGGAGAGGTCAAAGGCGATCCTCTCCTCCCGGAGGTAGCAGAGGAACCCCATGATGATCGTTATCCCATTGGGGTTGATCTGCGCGGGGACGATCCCGAAGTACCGAAGGATATCGCAGAACTCGGGCCAGAAAGGGAGTCGCAGGCCAGCGTCAAAATGGCGCAGCGACAAAACTAGCGCGCCCTCAACATAGGTGTTGAGTCGCTCGCCGCGAGTTGGAAGCCTCGCCGAGTATCCCTCCGACAGTAGACGATCCCTGAAGTTGTCCAGATCCTTGTCTGACGTTATCGACTTCTTGAAGGCCGCATCAGCAAAGTTGACGGCGTGGGCTTGTCGGTGAGCATTAGAGTCATCGCCAACCATTTCTGCGAGCTGAGTATGGGAAAAGGGACGAGTGGAAGAAGAGAGGGAGGCGAAGCGAGCCGGAGAGATACTCGCCAGACAGATCGAGAAGTTCGCAGCAGTGTACTTATGTTTTACCTACCCCTCATATTTATAGGCCAAAGGCAAAACGGACGGGGGGGGGGGGGGGCGGGGGTCATTTCCGCGAGCATCGATTGATGTCACGAGAGGGAAGGGGCAGCACACCAGCGACATCGGACTTGTCTCGCGCGACAAAGAAGAGGCACTGCAGCGCTCGCCAAGACCTGCACGAGTAAACTCGGGATACCATGGAAACATATAAAGTCGCGGCAAAACGAATAACGAGATACATAGTCGCTCGATTTTATTTAAATGGTAAATATTGTTCGTTATAATATCGCCAAATGACGAATACAGCTTCAACAAAAAACAAATCTACGTCCTAGGTGGCCGCTCCAGAGGATGAGGATGTCGCCCGACCCAACCCATCTCGCGCGCCCTCCAGAAGTGCTCCGTCGCTAGCGCCATTGCGTCGTCACCAAGCCGCAGCTGCTCTTCCATCCTCGTCAGCCTCCCCACAGAACCCATGCTCGCTCGAATCCCAGCCAACTCGTCCAGGACGAGCTGAAGGCGGTGGTTTTTGAAAGAGAAGGGATAGATACTACTCTAGAGGGGGGTGAATAGAGTAATCAAAAATTGCACTAGCAAAGTTGACTTTCTACTCAAATCCCTTGGAGTTAAATGTGGAATGAAGGTTATAGATATTTGAGATTAAACCTTAGAGCCTAACACAAGTGTTGTGTACAAAAAGGCAGCCAACTGTAATTACAGTTAGGGCTTGGAAACCTAAACAGCAACTAGCAAGCCTAGTTAAGATCTAATCACAGCCACAATGTAAGTAATTAATTAAAGCAATCCAGACAACACAAGGAATTTATAGTGGTTCCCCAAACAACTTGGGTACGTCCACTCTTCTACCAACAAGGTAGGAATCCACTCAGGTTTTTGATCAGGTGCCCTGCCACCAACAAGATCTGCTTCAGGTAGATCAAGAAACCCTTTAGACTTTTGATCAGGTGTCTAAAAACCAACACAGGTTTTTGATCAGGTGCCCTGCCACCAAGGGATACTTTTGAAGGGAGTAATAACCCTTTACAGGAGGGGGAAAGGAGGTTAAGGTGTCTTCTCTATTTTACAATAGATTAGAGAAGCACAATAACTTGCACTGAGCTAGAAAGCTCTAAAAGAATCAAGGCTCCCCCTGGCTAAAAGAACGTCCAGGTGAAGTATTGCTTCAGTGCAGAAACACTTCAGAAATTATAGAAGGAAAAAGCTACAAGAAGATAAATAATATTAAATAGAATTTCTTCTTCAGACAGCTATCTTCTTCTTCTTCTTCTTCTTCAAAAGTCTCTGAGTGAAGATCTTCTTGTAAGCAGGAGAACTCAGGTTGAAGAAGAGTGAAGAACTAAAGCTTCTTCTTAGTTAGATGTGAATGAGCTGAGAGCAGTTGGAGACTGTAAGCTTTTTGTTTGAATGCTGCAGTTAGCTTTTCAATGTGTGAGAACTAGTTGATTTCTTTCTTCAAAGAAGTCTTTATATAGCAGCAGCAGCAACGGCTCTTACTTGAGTTTGAATCTTGTCTTCTACTGAACTCTGCAAGCTGGGCTGCAAAAAGCATAAAGCAAAACAAAATACTGCAGGCAGATATCCTATAACAGGATAAAGCTTTCTAAGAAGCTGCAAATAATTCTGATGAAATAAAACTAGAGAAAGTCACATCAGAAAAGACTCTTTACAGCCAAGAAAGACTTTTTGAGTCTAACGGTTATAAAGGACAGCCTGGCAGATAAAGCAGAAAACATATCTCAGCTATAAGACAAACGACTTTGTCAGAAAAAGATTAGCTCATGCATAAAGAATTGAACTGATATTGCATGGAAATAATATCACAATTTATTCAGATAATCTTTTATAAAATATGCCAAAATAAGTATGAAATTAGTCACATCATAGAAGACGACAAAACTATTTTAAAACATACAGCAAAACGTCGAACGACCCTCGGAGATCGTCGACCGACGCACGGAGATCGTCGACCTATCGGACAGATAGTCGAACGATCCAGATAGTCGAACTATCAAAGAAGATAGTCGAACTACCTCAGCAGATAGTCGACCTATCAGAACAGATAGTCGAGCTATCAGATAGTCGATCTATCCGGACAGATAGTCGAACTACCAAACAAAACAGATAGTCGACCTATCAAACAGATAGTCGACCTATCACAGAAAAACAGATAGTCGACCTATCAACAGATAGTCGAGCTATCAAACAAAACAGATAGTCGACCTATCAACAGATAGTCGAACTATCAGATAGTTGAACTATCCAACCAGATAGTCGAACTATCAAAGCAACACAGATAGTCGACCTATCAACAGATAGTCGAACTATCAAAGCAACACAGATAGTCGACCTATCAACAGATAGTCGAACTATCAAAGCGGACAGATAGTCGACCTATCAACAGATAGTCGAGCTATCAGATAGTTGAACTATCAGGACAGATAGTCGAACTACCAAAGCAAACAGATAGTCGACCTATCAACAGATAGTCGAGCTATCAACGCAGACAGAACGTCGACCAATAGATGGACGATCGTCGATCAGCCGATAGACGATAGTCGAGCGACGTTCGACTATAGTCGAACGAAAAACTACTTGACCAAATATTCATCTGGAAAAGCAATTCTACACAACTAGAGAATCTAACCTATCAACTAACCTTTGACCATAGATAAATCTTGGGTCAAGAGACAGAAAGAGAGGACTGAACTCAAATCAAAACCTAGGGTTCCAACAATCTCCCCCTATTTGAGTTAAGTCTCTCAACAATTAAAACATACAAAACTAATTACTGAAAGTAAAATAAAATACATAAAGAGAAACAACTAAGCAGATATCATCAATCAATCAGATAAGAAATTAACTGACAATCAATGAAAAAAATTAAGGAGCTTCAGAGTCAGGCTTAGGATCAGAAGAGCTAGAAATAAAAGTAATATTTCTTGTGGGATCTAGAGCTTCTTTTCTTGATAGCTTCAGGTCTTGTTCTCCAATAATTTTCAATTCTGTTGTTCTTGGGACCACTGCCTCAGGATGCTTTTCCATATACTTTGAAGAATCAAATATCTCAGGTCTAACATGGAACTTGTCTAGCTCCTTCATTCTGAATTTAGACATTGTGGTCAATCCTGTAGTGTCCTTTCCTTCTGCTTTTGCTTTCTTAATTTGCGCTGCTCCAACCAGTTCAAGAAAACGAGCCATCCTAAAGTTAGGATCAAGCTCTAGGCTTTCATAAACAATCTCAGAAGAAGTATCAACTGGTTCTTTATCCTGAATAACTAGATAAGAAAGGGGAGCAGACTTAGCAACTATCTTGCTAGAATTTTCAGATAAAATAATTTGCTTACCTTTTGAAACATCCTTCTCAGAGAGATCTGGCTTAGGAGAGGTAGAGCTTTTAAGTTCTTTGGACTGAGGAGGAGAAAATGTTGGTCTTTGATATACTACCTCCTTTACCTGTTCCTTAACAACATCAGGTCTTTGATGGCCAGTTTGACTCTTACCTTGGAATCCTTGCGAACTTCTCCTTTGAGCAGACTGAGATGGATTTGATCTTTCGGACTGAGCAGCAGGTTTAGAAGATAAATTTCCTGAGTCTCCTGCACCGGGAGGTGGAGGAGGAGGACCTCTAGGATTCCATCTAGGGACAAGAGAGTCATACCTCTTTGACTTTTTCCTTTGCTTTTGCTGGTTCTTAGAGAACAACATCAAATGCTGGAAGTCTTTTGACTTTGGATCAATTCCTTTCAGTATATAATACGGTGTATCATTATTTGGATTAGCAGGAGGAGGAGCAACAACTTTTCTTTTCTTTTTAGCAATTCTTTTTCTTTTGGATTCAGCAGACTCATCAGAATCGATTTCATCTTCAGAATTAGAGGAGATGGGCATATCATATGGGTCAATTGCATCTTTCAAAGCTCTTTCCTTTTCCTTTAAAGCAGCTTTTTCTAGTTCTTCTTCCATGGCATCCTGTGCCAGGAGAGCATCTAAGTCCAAGCCCGGGGAATCATCCCATACAGTTGATTTTTCAATCTGGGCATCTGCAGCTGATTCTTGAATCTCAGAAACTGTCATAGTGACCAGTTCTGCTTGAACTTCTGGCTGAGCAACTTCAGAACTTTGAACCTCTGGTTCTGGTTGAACTTCTGGATCAGGTTGGATAACAGGTTCTTGAACATCTAGAATTTCTTCCAATTTATCTGTAGTATTATGAATAAAATTTTTCTAAATGACATCTAATCATGCCTTCCAGATATTCTCAAACTATCATATCAGTTATCAAGCCTAAAAAGTAAGTAAAGGGAATACCTTTAGAATCGACCACAGCATGTCCTAACTCCCACAATTCATCTAGAAAGGAGGTGATGATTCCTTCTAGGTACAGGACAACCAAGGGAGTAGAACTTTCTTCTAAACAAGCTTTAACAATAAATTCAGATTTCAACAGAGCATCAGAAATCTCTTTTTCAGATAAAGAAGGAGGAGCTGAATCTTCTATTGCTTTCTCTACTACTGCAAGATGAACTGCTGGAGGGGAGGCCAAGGGCTGCTCAGAGACATCTTCATCAAGCATCTCCCCCTGCCTGATTTCAGTAGATACTGAAACCAGGCCCCTAGAAGAAGAAGGCTCAGCAGATTTTGAGAGTTTCAGAATAGCAGCAGTTAGAGAGGAGATAGAGGAAGCAAGGGGAGCAATCGCCTCTTCAATCATAATTTTGATTGAGGGGGTAATTAACTCCACAATGCTAGAAATAAATGCAGGAGTAATTTCAAAAGATGATGATGATGATGGAATTTCAGAAGATGGAAGATCAGCAGGGATGGTATATGTAAGATGAGCTGGAGAATGAACTGGAGATGTATGAGTGGATGCAGGGTGATCAATGTGATCAGGAGAGGGAATTGGAGAGTGAACTGGAGAAGAAATTTCAGACACCAACAAATCAAAACTGGGATGAGAAATCCCAGCAAGATGAGTCGGGAGAGGAGATGCAGGAGGAGAAGCAGAATGTCGTACTTCAATTGAAGTTGAAGGAACTTCAACTGAAGTAGACGGCATAGCAGATGAAGAAGATGGAAGAGATGGATTTGCTGAGCCAGCTGCTAGAAGGGGGGGAGTGACTGAGACAGTCTTGGTGCTCTCAGAAGTAACTGGAGCAACCCCTGCGGGAGCGGGCTTCAGGAAGGTCCTTTTCCACTTTGCAAACAGCGATGGATCCATCTTCTTGCTGGCGTTGATAGAGGTGGTGGCTGACACTAGCAGATGGGGGAATTTCTCCTTCAGAAAAATTCCAACTACCCTTCCTAGGGTAACTTCTTTCTTGCCATTCTTTTTCCTGATCAAATCAAATAGAACGCCTGCCCAATTTATCTGCTTCTAATTTACAATTGCACACATTAGTGCAAATTGCTGCCTTGTAATATTATCGTGGGCGGAGTGCTTTCCCAGTAGCACTTTTCCAACTATTTCCGCAAGAAACTTAATCTTAAACGGGAAATTCACTTTGAGCAGCTTAGAGGGAATGCCTTCGGCATGTCCCAGCTCTGTTAACATCCTTCCGAACTCAGGAGTATCTTGCTCATACTCTTCTTCACCATTAATCAATCCAAAAATTTCAGTCAGAATAGCGGGAGTCAATATTACCTCTTCTCCGCTAATGGTTCCAGTCATCGAGTCATCAGTTGAAGATGAAGTGAAAGCCCACTCTTTGATCTCTTGAGTGTTTATCTTTATTCTGTAGGACATGAGTTTCTCTAATCCTTGATCTTTACACAGATTTAGGATTTCCACTATTCCTGGTTCGCAACAGCTGAAGGCGTCGAAATCTACGCTGAAACCGGCATCAAACTTCACTACTGCAAGAAGCGCTGGAGCAATCGCCATCGAAAAAGCTGGAGAAGACGAGAGAGAGACGGCGAGGACGGAGCGCAAGACAAAGAGCAAGCGGGAAGACGGAATGCGAAAAGACGCTCTCCGTCGACGATAAAAGCAACTATCTCTTAACCTAGGTCGACCATCGGCTTTATATTAAAACAGCGATCGTCGATCTATTTAAAAGATACTGGAGACGATGGTCGAACGGTCGTTCGACGATCGGTCCTGAAGCAGAGTAGTCGATCAACCGTTCGACTATTTCTGTCTTCACAAACAGCAAGCTGTCGTCAACCATAGATCGACGATAGGCTCGACCTGTTCGACTATCTTCGAACGCCGGTCGACGATCTTCAAGCAGATAAGCTATCTTCAACCATAGGTCGACGATAGACTTGATCCGATCGACTATCGTCGAACGTCGTTCGACTATCTTCGAACAAGTTTCAACAAGGCAGACGTCACACTTAGTCTCTTCCATTAATCATGCCTAGTTGAACCAAAAAGAACAGATGCTTCTGTTCATCTAAGGGCTTGGTGAATATATCACCTCTCTGAAGGTCTGTGGATATGAACTCAAGGCTGATCTTGTTCTTTTCCACACAATCTCTCAGGAAATGGTGTCTAATCTCAATGTGCTTCGTTCTAGAGTGGTGCACTGGATTTTGTGTAATGGAGATAGCACTTGTACTATCACACATGATTTTAGTGTTCTTGTGTGAGTACCCATAATCCAAAAGTTGGTTTTGTATCCACAGGATCTGTGAACAACAACTAGCAGCTGCTATATATTCAGCTTCTGCAGTTGATGTTGAGATAGAGGCCTGCTTCTTACAGAACCAAGAGACCAATCTCTCTCCCAGGAACTGACAAGTTCCTGAGGTACTTTTCCTGTCAACTCGACAACCAGCATAATCAGAATCAGAATATCCAATTAATTCAAATTCTGACTCAGCTGGGTACCAAAGTCCTAGATTTGGACATCCCTTCAGGTATCTCAAGATTCTCTTGAGAAGAATCAGATGAGATTCCTTGGGGTTGACCTGGAATCTAGCACAAAGGCATGTAGCAAACATTATGTCTGGCCTACTTGCAGTTAAATACAATAGGGAACCAACAATGGCCCTATAATTCTTTTGATCAACAGGCTTTCCCTGATCATCAGAATCAATAACTACATTAGTAGCCATAGGTGTATGCATTGCTGAAGCATCTGCCATCCCAAACTTCTTTACCAATTCCTTGGCATATTTGGATTGGGAGATGAAGATGTCATCAACATCTTGCTTTACTTGGAGACCAAGAAAGTAAGACAGCTCACCCATACTACTCATCTCAAACTTAGAATGCATTAAGTTGGAGAACTTTTTGCATAGTTTGGGATCAGTGGAACCAAAAATAATGTCATCCACATACACTTGAACTAACAGGATTGTGTCCTTGTGGTGCTTGACGAAGAGGGTTCTATCAACTACTCCCCTAACAAAGTTGTGCTCTAACAGGAAACTAGCTAGAGTCTCATACCAGGCTCTTGGTGCTTGTTTTAGTCCATAAAGAGCTTTCTGCAACTTGAATACATGTGAGGGCTGAGTTGAAGAAACAAAACCGGGTGGCTGTTCAACAAAAACCTCTTTCTTTAGCTCACCATTAAGAAAAGCACTTTTGACATCCATCTGAAAAACCTTAAACTTCATATAGGCTGCATAGGCTAAGAAGATCCTTATTGCCTCTAGCCTTGCAACATGAGCAAAGGTTTGGTCATAATCTATACCTTTCTCCTGTCTGTAGCCCTGAGCTACAAGCCTAGCTTTATTCCTTACAATGATTCCATTTGCATCCAACTTATTTTTATACACCCACTTGGTGCCTATGATCAGTTGGCCTTTAGGTCTTGGAACCAAAGTCCATACTTTACATCTTTCAAACTGATTGAGTTCCTCTTGCATAGCAATGATCCAGTGGGGATCTAGCTCATCATTTTTAATGGCGAGGGGCTCAATCTGTGAAAGGAAACAAGTATGCATCACATCCTGTCTTAACTGATGTCTTGTTTGAACACCAGCTGATATGTCTCCTATCACTTGAGATGTAGGATGATCTCTAAGTGTGACAACATCAGCAGGTGGGATGTGATCTTCAGCAATAGTTGGGATTAATTCCTCAGGAGAAATTTGATCTACTATTGGTGGAACAACAACAACTTCTGCAATGTCTTCATCACTGTCTGATTCAGTGATATGAAGAGTTGAAAGATGGAGGATTTCTTGAGTGACATCTTTGGAAGATTCTTGTACCTGTAATGAACTTGAGGAAGGGGAAGTTTCCTTCTCCTTGTAAAACATTTGGGATTCATCAAAGGACACATGAACAGACTCTTCAATTTATTAGATGATTTATTAAAAACCCTATAAGCTTTGCTTACTTGGGAATATCCAAGAAAAATTCCCATTGAAGCCTTTGCTTCAAATTTTCTAAGGTATTCTTTATTGTTATTATGAATATAAACAACACAGCTAAACACTCTAAAATAATTTATTTTAGGTTTCTTTCCTTTAAGTAGCTCATAAGGAGTTTTACACTTAAGCTTGTGTATCAGACTTCTATTCAAGACATAGTTGGCTGTACTAACAGCTTCTGCCCAATAGGAAAGAGGCATATTAGCATCTGCCAACAATGTGCCAGCAGCTTCAATTAGTGTTCTGTTCTTCCTTTCAACTACCCCATTTTGTTGGGGAGTTCTAGGAGCTGAGAAGCTATGTTTGATACCTTCACTCTCACAGAATTCTTGCATGAGAAGAGAGTCAAACTCAGTACCATGATCACTTCTGATCAAGGCCACATGAGTAGAGTACTCAGTCTGCACACATAATAGAAAGTCTGTAAGGGCTTTGAAGTTATCAGCCTTAGTTCTCAGAAAGAACACCCAAGTGAACCTAGAGAAGTCATCTATAATGACTAGGGTGTAATACTTCCCTCCTAAACTCTGTATATTTATTGGGCCAAATAGGTCCAAATGTAATAAATACAGGATTCTAAGAGAATCACTTTTATTTACTGATTTAAATGAGTTCTTGGTTTGCTTGCCTAGTTTACAAGCCTTGCATAGGCTCTCCTTCTTGTAGGGGCAAGAAGGTAAACCTCTAACAAGGTTGTGTTTAGATAACCTAGATATATTCTTGAGGTTAACATGGCTAAGCCTTTTATGCCATAAAGTATTGTTATTTGTTACTTCATTAAACAAGCAGATTTCAGAGTGAGTTGAATTAAAATCTACTAAATAAATGTTACCTTGTCTAATACCTACTAATACAACATTATTATTTAAAGTAATATTACAAAGAGAGTTAGAGAATGATACCTGATATCCAGCATCACATAACTGACTTACTAAAATTAGATTATGCTTCAGTCCAGTCACATAAGCAACTCTCTTGAATGTAACAGCTCCAATTGTCATCCTGCCATAGCCTTCAGTTTGACCACAGCTTGAATCTCCAAAGATTACCTTTGGGCCAAGCTTTGCCTTGAACCTTGACAGATGTTCTTTATTTCCTATCATATGCTTGGAGCAACCACTATCCAAATACCACTTATTTTGAGTGATAGGATAGGTCTTTACCTGTAAATAAATCAATTTAAACATTGTGGACCCAGGTAACCTTGGGTCCCTTGTTTTTCACATAAGAAAAACTGGAAATAAATGAATAAGCAGGCTGAGGGTGATAACCTAACGGGTAAGATCTCTTAGGTGGGATTCTCCATGCAGATGATGGGTCAATGAACCTAGGGTTTCTATTCATATTCGGGTTTCTAACGTTCTGGTTGGAATTTTGAAATTCTTGTTGAAAGCGTTGATCGGCGTTCGACGATTGGTACCCAGATCGTCGATCTTCGTTCGACTATTGGGCCTGCGATCGTCGAGCAGCGTTCGACGCCCTTTGTAATTCCTTAAATTTCTGTTTTCTTTTCTCTCTTTTAGCTTTATTTAAAGCTCTATTTACTTGATTGACTTGCTCAGTGTTTTTTATTTCACTAGATGAAATAAAATTCACTGGAGTTGAAAGTTGGTTTTTAAGAATGATTGGGGGCTCACTAGAAGATGCTCCTAAGCCTAATTTGTTATTGCCTGACCTAGTGTTAGACATGCTGGTTATTTCAAGTAACTTAAGGCTTCTACCATTCAGAGACTCTTCTAACTTTTTGGACTTAGCTAATTCATTCTTAAGGAATTTTATTTCTTCACTAGCATTAGTGAGTTCTGCTGTTAACCTAATGTTTTCATTAGCAATCAATTCAGATTCAGCTAGTTTAATTCTAAGCTCTTTTATTTCTTTTTCAGAACTAATTATATCTAAATATAAAGATTTAAACTCAAATTTAAATTCAGCAGATGTAAAGTCATAAGAAGACAATACCTCATCTTCAGTTGGCATTTCTTCATCAGAGTCTGAATTCTCTGCAGCTGAGTGATTGCTGCAGACATCAATTGCCATTAGGCAAACTTTCTTTGCCTTCTTTTCTTCCTCATCCTCACTGGAGCTTGAGGAGGAAGATTCCTCATCAGAGTCACTCCAGGTTTCAGCAACAAAGCCTCTCTCCTTCTTTTTGTTCTTGTAGGAGGATGGCTTGGAATGCTTCCTGTGCTGATCCTTGTCTTTTCTTTTATCTTTGTTCTTTTCCTCTGGACAATCTGGAAGAATATATTCAGGCTTCCTGCAACCATAACAGATTATTTCTTTAGAAGGAGTACGATCATACCTTGGTTTATCTTCATACTTTGAAGATTTCTTTCTGAATTCCTTCCTTCCCATCTTGAGAAACCGTTTGGCAAATAACGTCATCAGTTCCTCATTGGACTGGATTCCTTCAGAAGCTTCAGCAGCTTTAAGAGCAAGGGTTTGCTCTTTTCTTGTAGGAGTTGGGGTCTTTGCTTCAGCCTCAGCTTCCCTGGACTTCAGCACTTGCTCAAAAGACTTGAGCTTGCCGAGAAGGGCTTCTGTTGAGATTTCTGTTGTGCTTCTGGCTTCCTTGATGGGCCAGATCCTCAGATCCCATGTGCTAGGGAAGCACATAAGAATCTTATCATTGACCTCTGTCAATGAAATATCCTTGTCAAGGGTCCTCAGCTCATTGATGATTGAGCTGAGCCTTGTGTACATTCCTTCAACTGATTCAGCATCAGTTTTCTTGAAATTCTCATACTGTGAGATAAGGTTGGACCTCCTGTCCTTCCTTTCATCAGCTAAACCAGCTACAATCTGGTTCAGTGTATCCCACATTGCTTTTGCTGAGGAGCAGTCAGCAACCTTCTGGAATACTTCATCAGACATTGTCTGAGCCTGAATGTTCATTGCCTTAGCATCTGCTATCTTTGCCTTTTTGTATTCATCATTGTAGTCTGGAGGAGGCACTGCACTCATATCAGATGATGATGAGGCAGTAGCTGCAGCAGGTGCTCTTGGTGGTCCTGTCAAAATAGAAGCAAAAATACTTTCATCAATAGAGTTTATATATAGTTTAATCCTTGCCTTCCAGATGTCAAACTTAGCCAAGTTACATGCTGGAGGTCTGGTGCTAGAATAATCCTTGGACTGGGCCATGATAGTGAAAGTGAATATCTATAAACTTTGGTATCTATCAGGATCTTGTGACTTAGGTGTTAGTCTATTCAGTCAGTCAACCTTCCTCTGATACCAATTGAAAGAGAATGGATAGATACTACTCTAGAGGGGGGGGGGGGGTGAATAGAGTAATCAAAAATTATACTAGCAAAGTTGACTTTCTACTCAACTCCCTTGGAGTTAAATGCGGAATGAAGGTTATAGATATTTGAGATTAAACCTTAGAGCCTAACACAAGAGTTGTGTACAAAAAGGCAGCCAACTGTAATTACAGTTAAGGCTTGGAAACTTAAATAGCAACTAGCAAACCAAGTTAAGATCTAATCACAGCCACAATGCAAGTATCTAATTAAATCAATCCAGACGACACAAGGAATTTATAGTGGTTCCCCAAACAACTTGGGTACGTCCACTCTTCTACCAACAAGGTAGGAATCCACTCAGGTTTTTGATCAGGTGCCCTGCCACCAACAAGATCTGCTTCAGGTAGATCAAGAAACCCTTTAGACTTTTGATCAGGTGTCTAAAAACCAATACAGGTTTTTTATCAGGTGCCCTGCCACCAAGGGATACTTTTGAAGTGAGTAATAACCCTTTACATGAGGGGGAAAGGAGGTTAAGGTGTCTTCTCTATTTTACAATAGATTAGAGAAGCACAATAACTTGCACTGAGCTAGAAAGCTCTAAAAGAATCAAGGCTCCCCCTGGCTAAAAGAACGTCCAGGTGAAGTCTTGCTTCAGTGCAGAAACACTTCAGAAATTACTGAAGGAAAAAGCTACAAGAAGATAAATAATATAAAATAGAATTTCTTCTTCAGGCAGCTATCTTCTTCTTCTTCTTCTTCAAAAGTCTCTGAGTGAAGATCTTCCTGTAAGCAGGAGAACTCAGGTTGAAGAAGAGTGAAGAACTAAAGCTTCTTCTCAGTTAGATGTGAATGAGCTGAGAGCAGTTGGAGACTGTAAGCTTTTTGTTTGAATGCTGCAGTTAGCTTTTCAATGTGTGAGAACTAGTTGATTTCTTTCTTCAAAGAAGTCTTTATATAGCAGCAGCAGCAACGGCTCTTACTTGAGTTGAATCTTGTCTTCTACTGAACTCTGCAAGCTGGGCTGTAAAAAGCATAAAGCAAAACAAAATACTGCAGACAGATATCCTATAACAGGATAAAGCTTTCTAAGAAGCTGCAAATAATTCTGATGAAATAAAACTAGAGAAAGTCACATCAGAAAAGACTCTTTACAGCCAAGAAAGACTTTTTGAGTCTAACGGCTATAAAGGACAGCCTGGCAGATAAAGCATAAAACATATCTCAGCTATAAGACAAATGACTTTGTCAGAAAAAGATTAGCTCATGCATAAAGAATTGAACTGATATTGCATGGAAATAATATCACAATTTATTCAGATAATCTTTTATAAAATATGCCAAAATAAGTATGAAATTAGTCACATCATAGAAGACGACAAAACTATTTTAATACATACAGCAAAACGTCGAACGACCCTCGGAGATCGTCGACCGACGCACGGAGATCGTCAACCTATCAGACAGATAGTCGAACGATCCAGATAGTCGAACTATCAAAGAAGATAGTCGAACTACCTCAGCAGATAGTCGACCTATCAGAACAGATAGTCGAGCTATCAGATAGTCGATCTATCCGGACAGATAGTCGAACTACCAAACAAAACAGATAGTCGACCTATCAAACAGATAGTCGACCTATCACAGAAAAACAGATAGTCGACCTATCAACAGATAGTCGAGCTATCAAACAAAACAGATAGTCGACCTATCAATAGATAGTCGAACTATCAGATAGTTGAACTATCCAAGCAGATAGTCGAACTATCAAAGCAACACAGATAGTCGACCTATCAACAGATAGTTGAACTATCAAAGCAACACAGATAGTCGACCTATCAACAGATAGTCGAACTATCAAAGCAACACAGATAGTCGACCTATCAACAGATAGTCGAACTATCAAAGCGGACAGATAGTCGACTTATCAACAGATAGTCGAGCTATCAGATAGTTGAACTATCAAGATAGATAGTCAAACTACCAAAGCAAACAGATAGTTGACCTATCAACAGATAGTCGAGCTATCAACGCAGACAGAACGTCGACTAACTGATAGACGATCGTCGATCAGCCGATAGATGATAGTCGAGCGACGTTCGACTATAGTCAAACGAAAAACTACTTGACCAAATATTCATCTGGAAAAGCAATTCTACACAACTAGAGAATCTAACCTATCAACTAACCTTTGACCATAGATAAATCTTGGGTCAAGAGACAGAAAGAGAGGACTGAACTCAAATCAAAACCTAGGGTTCCAACAGTTGTTTAACGCCAACTGGCGATCATTCTCCTTCACCATATGGAAGCGAGTCTCGTAGCTCTCCAAGGTGGTCTGGATCTCCTCTACCCTCGCCATGCACACCTCCAGGGCAAAGATTCGGCGATGAGGTTTGCAGATGGCGAGCTGGTCGAACTTACTCTCCAGCTCCATGTAGGCATGGGCTGCAGCATGACGATACTCGCTCCCTAACAACCCGATGGCATCGATGAAGGCCGACCCAGGAGTCGCCGGGCAATCTGTCATTTCAGGGAGATAAGTTGCGATCAGAAATCGGCACCCAAACGAGGTCGAAAGTTTCAAGCGATAAAGGGCTCACCGCGACGAGGAGACCGAGACCGGCGCGATGGAGAAATGCGACCGGAGATATCTCACCTACCCGAGGATGAGCTTCCAGGGTGGTCGGCTGGTCTGCCCTGACCGCGACCTCCCTGCCCGCATCCTCCATGATCGGGGTCCCCAACCCGCGGCAGAAAATTACTCGGTCGCGGCCTATCTGGTTTCCTCGGCGGGGGCGGAGCCTGCAACGAGCTCGCCGGCTGTTGCGAAGTCTTCAACGGAGAAGGAGGGGGATGTCGCTGCAAGGCCACCTTCTGCTGGGCGGACAAGGACGGCGGCGGCGGCAAGACGGTGCCCCTCGCCTGTTCAAAAGCCGCGTCCAGAGGTGGCGGCGGTGTTAAGGGAGTGCTCGCTGCTGGCAATGAAGAGTCTTGCAAGGAGGAGGCCAGGAGATCCTTGCTCGTCGGGAGATCCTTGCTCGCCGAGAGATCCTTGCTCACCGGGAGATCTTTGTCCGCCGGAAGACCCTTACTTGTCGGAGGGGTTCCTTTCGCCAAAGAGGTCCCCGTCATCTTCTTCGCAGCGATATTGATCCGGACCGTGTGTGCGGTTCGGGGAGGTTTACCAGCGGCGAGGGCGAGCAACAGAGCGGAGTTCAGGGGGATGACGTCTAGTGGCGCGTCAGCGTCGCCCGAAGGGGAGTCTGTACAAGAAAGCCGGATCAGCGAAAAGCACGATGATTAATGATTGGAAAGGGGAGTCGGAGCGGCGACCTGTTACGGTGACGACTTTGGCTTGGGATGTCGTCGACCCCTTGACGACTTCAGGATTCTCGTCTGGGCTGAGGATGATTGAGTCCGGAACATCGCCCATACCAAGGTCATTGAGGAGCTTTTGGGTACTGGCGGAGGGTGCGGGTTCGGTAGTCACCGCCGCAACTGACCCAGATGGTGAAGGCGAGTCGACCGCTGAGGAGGTAGGTTGCTTGGGCTTCTTAATTTTCAACTTCTTCAGCGGTGTAAAGTCGGTCGCGACATCTCCCTCGTGCGGACTCTTCGATCTTGCGATGCCGAGGAGGCCAGACAGGGCGGCGAGGCTGTCTTCGAGAAGCTTCGCGTTGGCATCCGACATGGTGGGCGAGTTTCGGGGATCTGTCCCAGCAACCAAGACCCCCTATTTATAGACTTCGTCGAGCAGTAGACAGAGCGAGCAAACAGATACTCGGCATGACAGCTCGCCAATAAGTGTTGGATGTTTCTTTCCAAGCTCCTACGTTGCTCAAAAAGAGCGGGGATTGTGTACAACCCATATTCGACGAGGAGGGGCCCCACCTTAGCCAGCTCAGCAAGTGTCAAAGTCAACCAGTCCAGACGAGTCAAGATCAAGACGCGAGCCAGCAGAAGACCTGGGCGAGCATGACGAGCTCCCCATGCATACTCGCCCGGTAGGCGACTAGGCGATATACTCACCCATCCCGTGCGAGTTCCTCGGGAAGTCGCATAAACGCTAGGGTGGGGGGGGGGGGTATAAGTATTACCCCCCCTCTTTTGATTTCCCTATAAATAGGACCCCAGGGGTACGAAGGAGGGGATCAGAGATTCTCAGATAGTTACTCGCGAACCCTAGCTCGCGCATCTCCCTCGTACCTAGCTCGGCCATTCTGGTTGTGAAGAGGCTGCTTCTTCCAAGCAGGCGGGTAGGTGGTGGGACCTTCTTGCCGTAGCAGCCTGTGGTCTTGTTTCTTTATCTCATCCTTGTTCTCGCTTCTAATGGTCGTCTGACTTCACTGCGAGACCGGTAGCCTTAGGTCGCCTAGTCCGATTCTAAGGTCGGGATTTTTCTGGCTTCAACACCGCTGTCGAAGGGGACTTTTGGATGGTTACGGGGACTACTAGGGTTGGTTTCCACTTCGCACTTCAAGGGGGAGTGTTGAATTTTTTGAAGTGAAAGTTGCAGCCTTGGCGGACTGTTTGCGTGGACTGGGCGGATAGGATCGCTGATTAGCCAGGTCGGCCAGTGGTTCTACTATCGACTTGTTCCCAAGATGTAACCGGACGGCTAGGATTGGTATCCGTGGGAGTGCAGACTCATGTGGAGTTCGCCGAGTCTGACATATGGCGGACTCTTCTGGAGCTCGCGAGTTCGGCATAGGCTTATGTTTTGGACTTGCTTTAGAGTGGTTTGGTGGAAATCGTAGAGTTCGTCGATTAGTGTGGACCGGTGTTAGAGTTCGTCAGATTGTGCGGACTAGTTCTTGAGTTCACCGGTTTGGAGTCCGTGCTTTGGACTCTTGGTGGTGTGGACTTGGTCTTGATTTGTACCAAGTCTGGTGTTGCTTAGTCTGCAGAGTTCGCCAGGTTGTGCGGACTGCTTTTCTATCCACCGAGCTCGGCAGCTTGTTAGCTTGGTACTTTAGTTATGGGAGCGGAGTGTGCGGACTGGATTAGTGTCCGCAAGGTGTGCAGGCTAGAGCTGTCTTCAGGATGTTGAGGACTTGGGGCGATATCCATAGTGTTCGCAAGTGTGGCGAACTAGTCTTGTCCTTGACATTGTGGTGTTCAAGGCAAATAAGGTTTCTATCCGGCCTTGATGGTGTGACAAGGCGGGCTGGTTTCGTGTTCGCGTCGTGCAGATACGCTTTGTGCTCGCCGTGAGATGGGTGGTGATCCTAACGGCTAGGGTGGTGACCACACTCCTCTCTGCGTTTATAAATAGGACCCCTTGTCACATCACAAATAGACCCGAATGAACAGTAATTGAGCTCAGTCGGTTACAGTGGACAGGTTTTTTGTATCCGCGCGGTTTGAGAAGCTAACCGGTATTTGCTGTTGTAGATTGTGCAGATAGCACTGAGAAGCCAGAAACTTGGTTCTGACTTATGTCAGGGATCAATGCAAACTCTGCACATACAATTGGGGATTAGCAGCAGGTCGCAGCTTGCGACCAAGCAGTCTTCTCTTTGGCAATCTTTCCTAGTTCAATAAAGCTGTCCGCTTCTAGTGGTTTGTTCAGTTTGACAACAACTATTAGCGGATAATCTGGCGGCTAGGTGACCTCACTGTTAGGCGGTTTGCTGATTGCGGATAGAGTTTCTTCAGCTTAGAATAACGGGGTGTCCATACGGTTAGGTTGCGGTCTCGTGACTTGACAGCTTCATCGGACTCCTCAGTGTAGCTCGGCAGAGTCGACGGTTACTCTTTCAGTCCGCGCGGCTAGTTTTTTGCTTTATTGTTTTTTTGCTTTCATTTGGTACATTGTCGAATCTTGTCTTGCCATGTATGCCTGACACTGTAAAGATTTTTGATAGTATAAGATTTTCTTGCTCTCCTAGTTGCATCTGGTTTATTTGGCTTGATTTTGGTTGAGTGTTCCTGCGACCTGATTTCCTATTTTTTGCATTTTATAAATTTTTACATGGTGTCAGAGAGAACATAGGTTTGAGCTGTGATCAACTGCAAACTTGATTTTTTCTTCTAGAAGTTCAAGTAGACTAGTGTAAGTGCAATGGAAGGAGGATTCAAAAGAGCTCTTAGAATAGAACTTTTAACGCCGACCAACTTCAAGAAGTGGATGTCGTGCATGAAAAGTTATCTTCTGGGTGAGGACCTTTGGGAGGTCGTCTATGGAGATGAGAGGCAAGAAGTTACTGCTGTCGCTGGTAATGCTGAAGCGGTAAGAGCTTGGAGGAAGAAAAACGCTAAGACAGAGTTTACTCTTAAGCGGGCTATCTCACTAGAGTTCTTTGATCACATCATAGGATGCCAGTCAACTACTAAGATTTGGACTTCTCTTGATGGGTTGTTCAATAGGAAGAATGTAGTGCGACTATAATTTCCGGAGAATGAGTTGACGAGAACAACTCAGGGAGATTTGTCCATCTCTACATTCTTCCTGAAGATGAAGATCTTGTGTTTTGAAATTTCGACATTGGACCCTGATGAGCTGATTTCAGAAGCGAAGCTTAAGATGCACATAATCCGCGGATTATGGAAGGAATATGTTGCCTTCGTTATTTCTGTTCAAGGCTGGGCTACACAACCATCATTGCTGGAATTGGAGAACCTGCTAGCTTCACATGAAAGGCTAGCAACCTGCTGGATTCACATGAAAGGCTAGCAAGGTAGATGACTGGAATTACTATCTCTGAAGGAGGTAGTGAGGCGCTCTTCTCAGGGAATAAGAAGAGATGGGAGAAGAAGACTTCTGCTGGCGATGACCCTTCAACTTATTATCAGCAAGAGAAGAGTGTTGCTCCTAAGCGGGATTAGAAGAAGAAGGAATAACTAAGGTGCTACATATGTAATCGATCGGTCACTTTAAGAAGGACTGCAAAGTCAAACTGTAGCCAGGGAATGCTGCAAGTAAAGAAGAAACTGGTTCCAGTGCTGAAGAAGCAGGATGAGGAAATGCATTCATGACGGGCACGTGTGTTCGTGCTTTGTCCTTCATCGACTACCAAGACGATTGGATCGTGGACTCAGGGTGTGGTCACCACCTCACTAGGGACGAGTCAAAGTTTTCTTCTCTGCAAGTATACTCAGGTAATGATGATATTATTACTACTAATGTTACAGTTCATGCATTCGAGAAGGAGAGTGTCGTTTCTTTGGGTAGTGATAAGGGTTCACTCACCTTGAGTGTTTATAATGTATCAGACATAAAGAAGAACATCTTCTCCATGACCAATGTGTTAGATGTGGGCTATCACGTTCTGTTTGGACCGATAGAAGTGAAATATCTCTGCAACGTGCCAACGATGAAGGCTGATGTTGCTTGTATAGGGAGAAGGGTAAAGGACTTATTTGTGTTATCAAAAAGTTCCTATATCGATCGAATGAGAGCCAATGATAATACTGATATTTGGCATGAGAGGCTGGGACATGTCGGGATAGACAAGTTGAAAGCCATGGCGGTAAGGAGCCTTATGAAAGGCTTGCCTAGATTATCATCCTTCGATGACGGTTATGTATGTGCGGGATGTCAATATGGTAAGACTCATCGTCTTCCGTTTGACAAGTCACAAACCAAGTGTAAAACATCATTGGAATGCATCCATGGTGATCTGATGGGTTCGACCGTCACCGCCAGTCTTGGAGGTAGTAGATATATGCTGGTGTTGATTGATGACTATACGAGGTACATATGGGTGTACTTTATGAAGGAGAAGTCTGACGCATTCCAGTTGTTTGTGGAGTTCAAGGAGCTAGTGGAGGGCCGGCTTGGCCTACGGATTAAGAAATTGAGAACGGACAATAGAGGTGAGTTTGTTTAAAACGAGTTCTCTAATTTCTGCAAGAAACACAGAATCCGGAGAGAGCTCACTTGTGAGCATACTGTTGGATTTTGTTATACGTCACAACATTTATGCGTAGCGGAATTAGGAACAAGAAAACCCAAAAGAAATTCGGATCTAGCGATGAACATTGATCAAGAAGTATTATAGCCATAAATAAATTATACCTTTGCGGGATTGAGTCGATACTCAACCAAGGTTCTCCGAAGAAATCCAATGAACGCTAACGACAAGAGTTCCGAGCGTAGAATAGTGTACACGCCTCTACGGATATCCACACGAGTACAGAGAACCCTTAGACTCTTGTCACACAAGATCTACGTTGGAAGAAGGTATGCCCTCAACGTCTCTACGGTTTGCTAGAACCGTTAGGGGATAGGCGACAACGACGATGAAGAAGCCTTAGGAAACACTTTCCGACGACAACTATAGAATGACGAACGGTTGGCAGCGAGAAGCAGTGATCGTGACCTAGTGGAACAGTTCCATTGGGAAGAAGGCCGCTGTCGCTCGATTAGGTCGAAATAAAAAGTCCATATTTCAGTTTACTATATATATCGTATATATACTCAGTACCGAACCAGCTGATCCCAGCAGACCATACCGAACCAGACTTAAAAGAATTAAACTGGAAGAAACAAAATTCTTCGTATATAACCGTCGATATCAGACGAATCAAGAACCATTTGTTGAAACAACACGTATATACTTGACGAATTGAGACAGGCAAACCGTCCAAGTACCAAGGCGATATACGACAAATCAGAGTCTAATTCGTCGAAACTGTCATGACGATACTCGACGAATCCAAGACAGATTCGTTGAGATGTCACGACAATACTCGACGAATTCAAGACTATTCGTCGAAACCTCAAGACTATACTCGACGAATTTCCCTTAGATTCTTCCGACCACTTACCTGATGACCCATATTCAAAATATAGGTCCCGGAATGAAAATCCTTCACATCAAGAACGACATAGGCTTGGTACTTCACTCATATCACATATGAGCAAGGCCAACACAAACCTTTCCAACTTCTCCAATGCTCTTATGTGCGACCCCAGAGTCTCATATTGCGTTGGCAGTGAGACTACATGTTTAATCACTTCCAGATCACCATGGAAATACCAACATATACTCCACAAGAAAATAGAGTAGAAGAGAGGAAGATATGTCATCTGACGGAGACCAGCAAGTGTTGGCTTCATTCCAAAGGCATTCCTAGGGCCTTCTAGGCAGAAGGGATGACATGCGCAACATATGTCATCAATTGGATGCCTCTGTGTCCGATCAACATGAAGTCTCCTCATGAGATGATGTTTAAGGAGAAGCCCAACATTGGACACCTTCGGGTGTTCGGGTCGTCCTCCTATGCACACGTTCCCTATGCTCTCAGGACTAGGCTGAATGTGAAGGCGAGGAAGCTTGTCTTTGTGGGCTATGACGAGAGGAAGAAGGGATGAAAGTGTATGGATCCTGTGACGAAGAAGTTCGTCATCACCAGAGATGTGATCTTCGACGAACTGATGTCGTATGGAGGTGGCTCATCTATGGAGCTACAGGAAAGCAGGTCGGATGGCGGGCAGGAGGAAGCTACTAATGATATTTTGGTGGAGCTGCCTGTGTCACCAGGAGCGCCAGGTGTTTCTAGCTCCAAGGAAGAGGCTTCTAGTTCAGGAAGCAGGGGGAGCGATGCTCCAAGTATGCCTGGGATCGGAGCTGATTCAGAAGAAGCAGCGAAGGTGGTGAGTTGTGTTTAGGTTCTACGGAGGTCGAAGAGGACCATCAAACCATCGACTCGATACAACGAAGGGAACATGGTGACCTTTGTCTCTTGTTTCTTTGTAGGCCCTCTGGACGACCGAGAGCCTTCTAGCTTTGAAGATGCCACTAGAGTCAAGGAGTGAGATGATGTTATGGATGAGTAGATAGCTGCCCTCAGAAGGAACAAGACTTGGCATCTTGTGCCCAAAGTCAATGGTGTTACTCCCGTGACATGCAAGTGGGTGTATAAGCTGAAGAAGAAGGTGGATGGAAGCAACGAGCGATACAAGACTCGGCTTATGACACAAGGTTTCTCCCAGCAGTACGGAGAAGACTATGAGAATATATTTAGTCATGTTGCAAAAATGACTTCAGTACGAGTGGTGATTGTCATGACAGTTTGCCAATGATGGAGGATGTGGCAGCTTGTCGTGAAGAATATCTTTCTTTATGGAGAGATTGATAAAGACATTTTCATGGTTCAGCCACCGGGTTACGTGTCTGAAGATCATCCAGGATACGTCTGTGAGCTTCGGAAGGCCCTTTATGGTTTGAAGTAGGCTCCACGGGAGTGGTACGGAAAGATCGCAGAATACCTCCAGTTCTGTGGATATTTTGCTTCTGATTCTGATTCGAGCCTGATCATAAAGAAGAAGGGGGAGCATCATGACTTGGTGCTGTTGTACGTTGATAACATAATTATTACGGGGAACTCTAAGGAGGAGGTAGCAAGGCTCAGGGCAGAGGTAGCTGTTCTTTTCGAGATGAAGGATTTGGGTGAGCTCCACCACTTCCTTGGACTCGAGGTGGAGAAGAGAAAGATCGGCATACTCATTTCCCAAAGAGGCTATGCAGAACAGATCATTCAGCGATTCGTCATGTGGGAGGGGAAGAGTTGTTCTACTCTACTGAATGTTGGTCTTAAGCTTTGACGCGATGAAGGGAGGGTTCTTCCAGATCCCTAGGTGTTTTTGGCTCTGGTTGGAAGCCTTATTTACTTGACGATTACGAGGCCAGACATTGCTTATGCTGTAGTCCGAGTAAATCGATATATGGCGGAGCCTCATCTGGTGGCGGCAAAGAATATTCTAAAGTACGTGAAAACCACTTCTGATATGAGGCTTCTTTATGGGAGTGACACGGGCTTCAACCTACATGGTTACACAGATACTGATTATGGGGGAGACTCAGACGATCTGAAGTTGATGTCTGACTATGTTTTCATATGTGGATCAGTAGGTATCTCGTGGTGTAGCAAAAAGCAAGACACGGTGCCCATCTTTACTACGGAAATGGAGTACAAGGCTTCGGCCTTGGCAGCTCGGGAAGCCATCTAGCTTAGGAGGCTAGTAGAGGACGTCCATGAAGAAGTACAGGGTCCCACTCTGCTACGCGGTGACAACGAAAGTGCCCTTAAACTGGTTAACAATCTAGTTTGTCACGCGAGGACCAAACATATTGAGATCGAGCATCACTTCATTCGGGAGAAGGTGCTTGAGGGGTCTCTTATGGTCGAGCATATGCGGAGCGAGAACAATATCGCGAACATCTTAACAAAGCCGATGTCGAAGTGGCCATTTGGATGGTTATGTGGTCTGCTAAGGCTGGTTTCCACTTCTTACTTCAAGGGGGGATGTTGAATTTTTTGAAGTGAAAGTGGCGGCCTGACGGACTGTCCGCACGGACTAGGCGGACAAAATCGACGACTAGTTAGGTCTGCTAGTGTTTTTGTCGTCGGCTTGTGTAACATCCTATTTCCAACTAGAACCCTAAGAGTAGTTTTGTCATGGCAAAACCCTAGAAAATCCATAAAGGCCAAGTGAGCCTAGGAATGAGGATGAGACCACTATGGTCTGCACATATTAGATTTCTGAACCTTGGTTTAAGGTGATCATGGGGCTTCACCAAGACTCCAAGACCCCACCCATACCTTCATAACCCAAGTAAAGGGGTCAATGGGTCACTAAGGACCCATGGAAGGCAGTCAAAGGGGCTAAGTTGACCAAAGTCAACTATAACCCTAATTAGGTCAAATTGACCTACACAAGGGCCAATTGCAGTCCCTTAGCCAAGTGGACCCCACACATACCCTCATAACCCTAGTGAGAGGTCAAAGGGTCACCAAGGACCCATTGGGACCAATCAAAAAGGCTAGGTTGACCAAAGTCAACTCTGGACCTAAAATGGTCAAAGTGCCCTAGTTAAGGGTCAAGTGACCTTCAAAGGCCAATCCAACCCCCACCTTGACCCTAGGGGAGGCTAATGGGTCACCAAGGACCCATTAAGGAAACCTCAAGGACCAAATTGACCTAAGTGGGCCCTAGTCCAAGTTTGGGTCAAGCTAGCCCAAATGGGCTAACTCAAGCTCAAGCCCATTTTGATTGGGCTAACCTTGTTTGATGGATAAAATAGACATGTGGGCTGCCATTGGGTTAGGTAGGAGCCATTGGATTCAGCTTGGTGTGTAGGAGAGAGAAAGCCATCCATGAAGGAGAGAGAAAGAGAAGGAAGAAAAAGGAAGGAGGACTTTGGGCTCATCCTCCCCCTCCCCAACCCCCTCCATTCATTGCATTAGGACAAGGAAGGCAGCCCCAATCCAACCAGCTGGTCATTGACTGGTTGGAGCCATGCATTCCCCCTACCAACCAAGCCGCCAACCTTGACCATGGCCAAAAATGGCCAAAGTGTTTTCAGCCACCTAAAACCTCCCCTCTCCCTTTTAAAAGCCTCACTGGATGCCAGGGAGGAATTCCCACACTTTACCTGAAGGAGCCAAGCATAAATTTGGTACTTTGAAGGAACCCGACCACCACCACCACCACCATGACATTCCGGTGATCCTCCCGACTTCAGGCCGCCGAACAGGTCCTCCTCCACTCCTTCTTACATGGTAGTCCTTAGGGATCCTTAGAACCAAGGTTAGGGCTCAATCGAGCCCAACCCGATTTTCAAAATCATGGAATTTCCATGAAAAATCAACCTCTTGGGTTCGCCGGAACAGTGCTCCCCGGTGGCCAAGCCGCCGCCTGGAGATAGCCACGACCACCACGAAGGTGTTGGCGGCGGTGGCCGGCCGGGGAGGTGGCCGGAGCGCCGGCGACAGCAGCTGGAAGTCGGCCCAAGTAGGAGAAATCCTGGCTGTTGGCGCGCGGGGACGATGACGGGATGCCGTCCAAAGGCGCGTCAAGATTTGTGCGGGATGATATTTAAACTATGGAATATATATGTTGATTCATTTCATTTTTGTCACATATCTGGTATTTAATGTAATTAATTATTAAAAATACTTAGAAGCCATTTTAGAAAAAATGGTCAACACATAAAATGTATCCCTATGGGTCTACTTTCATACAAAATTGGTTTGAACCAATTTGGGTGACTGGTTTGACTAGGGCACTCATTTTTGTGGGGTCTATACATATGACTAGGCAGACATTAAATAGAGTGCCCACACTTCATCCTTAGCTCAAATGAGCTGAAATTTTTGAAGGAAGTCACCCTACCCAATATGTAGACCCTTCCCAAAAATGGGAATTTTTGGGAATAAGTTTTCTATAGTTTTGTAAATAATTTAATTTATCTAGGGTAAATTAATTTATGGGTCAAATAAAGCTCAAATTCATCCAAATTTTGGTGGGAGGTATATGAGGTCAATATAGACCTCTGGTTTAAATTTCATTAAGTTTGGAGGTGATTTGAATGGAAATCATGCAAACCCTAGCCTTGCCCTAAGAAGGGCATTTTGGTCCAAAAATGTATTGTTGGTTTAGGATGTCCAATTCACCTCAACAGAGGTTCAAATTTGGGCCACTGACTTGGCATGAACTTGTGCACCTTCCAATGAAATATGGGGAGGTTTGGAATTGATTTTCCCCAAGATCCTAGGTCAAACCCTAAGGAAGGGCTTTTGTACCTTGTGAAGGGCATGTGGACCAAACACCTTGTATGACTATTAAATTTTGTAAGGAGGGTAATAGGGTAATTAAAACCCTCTGGTGAAAATATTAGGGTATTTTGGAAGGTTTGGGACCCACAAAACCCTAAGCTTAGTTTAGGGCACAAATATTGTAGGGTTGGAATGGGCTAGTTAAACTCCTCAAACTAAGATGAAATTTTGGTAGAATGGTCTTAAAAATATTATCAGCCTCTGGTAATTTAATTGGGAATTTTGGGATAATATTTATAGTACTTTCTTTATAACATAAGGGGATGCCTCAATTTAATAAATTGATCATTATGGTCCCTCTGCCCCTTGTAAAGACATCAAAGTTTGGCAGAGGAAGTCTTGAAGCATTATAGACTTATATAAATTTTATGAGAATTTTTAAATACATATTGGAGGTACTTACTTCACAAGCTTGTTAAATGAAGAAATTATTCAATAATTTATTTAAGTCTATTTACTGATAAATAAATTATGAAATTTGTCTCAAATCATTTATATGCCATTAGAATCATACTTGAATTTTCTATGAATTTTTGGAAGCAATATAGTCTTTTATATCTCTTTAAATAAATTTTTAAGGATTAAAATGAAATAAGAATTTGGGGATAAAACCTTACTGAAAAATTTAGATACTTTGGAGGATGAGTTAAATTCTTATTTTCAATATCATATAAAATTAGTGGAATGATATCTTGTCTGAAATTGGAACCTCATGTTCATTATTGGAAACTTTAGTCACTATAATAATTAAATAAATTATTAAATAAATAAGGAAAATTTTGGGTCTCTGGATTTAAGGCTTAAAGTTTATAAGGAACTTACATTAATTATTATAGGAGTATTGGATGATTATTCGATGTACTTTCCATTTTACATGATGTTTAACCTCGGTGGTCTGCATTTAGTAATTTTGGAAAGTTGTTCATGAATTTGTTTGAGTCTTATCACTCCTTAATCACTTATGATATTTGACCCAGAGCATTTATATGCCCTTGCAATCATGTTAGAGTTTTCTTTGAATTTTTAGAAATAATATTGCCCTATTTATCTTTTTAATGAATAATTGCAAGATACCTTTAAAATAAAATCAGTGGCCTAAACCTTGCTGAAAAATTAAGAGATCTTGGATCTTAGGTTAAATGTTTATATTGAGTATAACATAAATCTGGGGGAATTTTATCTTTTCTAAATTTGGTACCTCCTGTTCAATCTCGGAGACTTTGGCCACTATGAATATTTAATAAATTTCTAGATAAATAGGAAAATTGTGAAATTCTGGATTGGGGAAATAAAGGTCATAATGGACCTCCATTAATTATTATAGGAGTATTGGATGATTATTTGATGTACTTCCCATTTTACATGACATTTAACCTTTGTGGTCTGCATATAGTAAATCTACAGAAATAATCTGGAGTATAAGTTAGGCACATAAGTCAAAGATTAGTGATTATAGGTTTGGATAATTTAGAATGAGTTCATCACTCAGGATTGGATGAGCAAGGGTTTGGATTGGCTAGTGTTAGGTGGTGCTCGTGATCGACGAAAAATCGTCTTTCCCGTAGTAAGGAAGAGTCAAAATTACATTAGGTTGGGTGGTGCTGTTGATTGTGACGGACGGGTTAGTCCGACGAGCTTTGGATCGGTTGTGGATTATGACGGATGGGTTAGTCCGGCGAGCTTTGGCTCGGTTGTGGATTATGACGGACGGGATGGTCCGGGGAGCTTTGGCTCGGTTGTTGACGGACGGGATGGTCCGGGGAGCTTTGGCTCGGTTGTTGACGGATGCGATAGTCCGGGGAGCTTTGGCTCGGTTGTTGGTTGGACTCATAACTATTGCATGTGCATAAAAGGTATAAGGTGGTGGGTCTTCGGTATTGGAGGGTCGATGCACCGACGCCAATACGCTGACTCGGCAAGTGTGGTTAGCACTTCGCCAAAAGAAGTCCGGTGCGCCAGCCGGCAAGAGTACGCAGGAGTCCGCTTTGTGCACCAAGCGTTGAGGCGTACGATAGGTCTGACCGGTAGTGCTTTACTGGTTTAGAGGTGGGCGAGGCCCAACCCACCGCTTCCGTCTGCCACTACGGAGGTATCCTGGGAGGTAACGGCTCCGAAAGGGGGAACTAAAGGTCTGTGTACACAGAGTCGAGTGGGTGAGTTGCACTTGCATGTTCACGACATAGCATAATGGTATTTCATAGCATAACCATTGCATATAACCTGACACCTAATGTATAAGCGGTATGGGACGCTCTATACATTAGGCCCTGCAGAACGACCCCTTGGCCTATAAGTTCGTGTGAGCGTGCTTATAAGTCAAGGTTCTCTTTCAGTACTATATATTTAAGCCTGCTAGTAAAACCGACACCCTATCGTATAAATCGGTATGGGACTTTTTATACGATAGGAGCCCTGCAAGAGATCCCTTAGCTTATGTGTATTTTATAAGTTAAGGTTACTTTCTTATTCAATTTTATATCATTATTACCATGATTAGAACTGCTAGTTTAGTTCCGCTGCCATCTGCTAGTTTACATTCTCCACCTTCATGTCCTTTCCTTTCCTTCTCCCCGCTCGGTGCTTAGGAGCCATGGGGGAAGGGGCGGAGGACGATAGGACTTAGTCTTTTAGACTAACGGTTTTCAAACCACATCATTTTAGGGGACCACGGAGCCCAGCTTGGAGGAGCAGCCCCGGAGGTCGGCATGCTTGGAGATCGGACAGTCTAGTACTTGAGTCCAGACAGCAGGGACTGTGAGTCCGGACCACTAGTAGTTATATTAGTTTGCTTCCGCGATGAGCGATTTGTAGTGAGGACATGATGTACCGGGCATAAGCCCGAGATTTCTGTTATATGTACTATCTATGGACACTCCCTTCGTGGAGCTTATTTTCTATACATGTGATTCCTGTGGACTTGCTTTAAATTCATTGCTACAGTTGAGATCGATTTGGCCGGCAGAATCGGCATTTTGTAGTGACGACCTTCCCGGGTGCGAAGGTATCACCGCAAGGCGGTGGTTCTGGGCCTAAGACCCCGGTGTCTAAAAAGAAAAAAAAGGGGGTCTTACAAGTGGTATCAGAGGAAAATATATCGATCGAAATGTAGCAGTCCACAAACCCCGGGCCACCCCCGTACGAGTTTAGTTTGGGGACAAACTAAGCAGCGGAAGCAGTGGTGGGCCCATATGGGGGATCACATAAAATTGTCCACTTTTAGTTAGATATGTGCGATTACTTATAATTGACTTCTGTTACGCAGCCCCCAACGCAGCCAACACCACAAGACGGAGTTCAGCAGACTCTGAATGTTGCACCACCTCCCCCGGTCCCCACTCCATTCCTACACTCGGAGATGGGGCAAACCCTGACAGTTATTCTGGATGCTTTCAGGGCCCAACAGGTTCCGGCCCCGCAGCCAAACCCGGGGGCCAATTGGCTGAGCATCTTCCGAGGACTCTCTCCTCCATCTTACTTAGGGACAGAATCGGCTGTTCGGACAGAGGAATGGCTAGACATTATGTATGAAATGTTGACCGGGATACGGTGCTCCTGGGAGGAGAGGGTTCCATTGGTGGTCTCTTGTTTAGAGTCTCATGCCAAGAGGTGGTGGAAGACGCTGCTGGACACGACATATGCCGATAGGGAGGTTGCGGAAGTTACCTGGGAAGAGTTCAGGGCCGCGCTGCTGGAGCATTTTTTTCCGCAGTCGGCCAGGGATGAGTTGGAGGAGCGGTTCTTACAGCTGAAGCAGGGCACCCGGACGGTGGTGGAGTACCATCGAGAGTTCGACCATTTGGCTCGATATGCAGATTCTTACCAGCTGGACGAAGCGGGGTACATCAAGAGGTTCTATAAGGGCCCGCGGGAGGACTTGAGGGAGGCTTTGTTATTTGTATCCGACAGGCCTATCTCCCGGATTTTGGAGATGGCAAAGAGGATTGAGGCTGATTGGCACACCACTCGGGGCCGGAAGCGGCAAGCGGAGGATCAGAGCTGGAGAGCCAGAAATGATCAACGGCAAGGTGCTATACTAGGAGGGAGAAGGACAGAGGACCAGCCTCATCAGGAAGTGAGGCAGGAGCCGAGGGAGCAGGTGATATTGGCCCCTCAGCCTCTTTAGATGAGGGAGGCACCAAGACCCAGGGGTATGACATTTACCCCACCGAAGTGCTACAACTGCCATCAGATAGGGCACATTCGGAGAAACTATCCCATGAGGGAAGCACCTCTACCAGCACCACAGGCTGCCCCGCATGCCCAACAGTTTGGAGGATAAGGACGTGGTCGAGGACGTGGTTTCCAGGGTGCAGATCGCAGGCAGGAGAGGGAGCAAATTTATGCACTGGATCTGGCTCAACCCCGGAACCCGGAGCAAGTAATCACTGGTACGTCAGAAAATTTTAAGTTATTTTCTCATGAAATTTAAATTTATTTAGAAGTGGTAATCTAGGAAAGAAAACCACAGCTAGATTCTAAGACATTTAACTTTGACCACCCCCAGGAAGCTGTTCACCTCCGCCCACTGCAATATGGAGGCGGAGATCAGCGGAAAGATATTTGAAGCCCCAGCGACGATCATAAAGATGTCAGTCTTTGATTTGATCCTAGGAATGACATGGTTGAACTGGAATCATGCTCAGATTGACTGCATGTCTAAGAGAGTTACCGTGAGACATGGGGATTCTTACCTCGTCATCGAAGGTACTAGATCTATTCCCCCTCTCATGTTGTCATCTGTACAGGCTGTCAAGGCTCACTTACAGGGGGATGAAGTATATGAGGTGATATTTGAAATGACTGAGGCCAAGGTATTCACCTCGGATATTCCGGTGGTACGAGATTTTGCCGACGTATTCCCAGAGAAACTGTCTGGGCTACCCCCGCACCGGGAGCAGGATTTCTGGATACAGCTAGTGTCGGGGGCTAAGCTAGCAGCTAGAGCCCCTTACCGGATGGCCCCAAAAGAGCTGATAGAATTTCGAAGCAAACTCCAGGAATTGGTGGAAGCCGGATTTGTTAGACCGAGTTCCTCGCCATGGGGAGCCCCGGTCTTATTTGTGAAGAAGAAGGATGGGACACTACGCCTGTGCATCGATTATCGAGCACTAAATAGGCTGACCGTCCGGAATACCTATCCGCTCCCACGGATAGACGAATTATTCGACCAGCTGGAGGGAGCCCATTATTTCTCGAAGCTGGACTTGAGGTCAGGATACTACCAGCTGCGGATCCAGGGGGAGGATATCCCGAAGACGGCCTTCAGTAGCAGATATGGCCTGTATGAGTTCACCGTGATGCCCTTCGGGCTCACGAATGCTCCGTCGGCGTTCATGAGCCTCATGAACCAGGTTTTTGAGGCCTACTTGGATGTGTTCGTCATAGTATTCATAGAAGACATCCCGATCTACTCTAGGACGGAGGAGGAGCACACTCGGCATCTGGCACTGACTCTAGAGAGGTTGCGGGAGCATCGCCTTTATGCGAAGTTCAGCAAATGCCAGTTTTGGTTGAAGGAGGTGGCTTTCCTAGGCCATATCATCAGTGGTGCTGGGTTGGCAGTGGACCCGGCCAAGATTCAAGCAGTTCGGGATTGGCCACAGTTGAAGACGGCCACAAATGTGCGGAGTTTCCTAGGACTCGCTAGTTACTACCGGAAGTTCGTAGAGGGATTCTCTCGTATCACCCTTCCACTCACATCTCTGACAAGGAAGGAAGTACCCTTTATCTGGACCCCGCAATGTGAGGTGGCTTTTCAAGAGCTAAAGGGACGACTCACTTTGGCTCCTATACTTGCCCTCCCTTCAGGGAAAGAAGGATTTCAGGTCTACACCGACGCTTCCTACCAGGGAATGGGTGCAGTGCTTATGCAGAATGGCCATGTGATAGCTTACGCTTCTCGGCAGCTGAAGAAGCATGAACAGAATTACCCAGTCCATGACTTAGAAATGGGAGCTGTCATTTTCGCACTGAAAGTCTGGCGGCACTATCTGTATGGTGTCCACAGCGACATATACTTTGACCATAAAAATTTGAGGTATGTGGACACGCAGAAAGAGCTGAACATCAGACAGAGATGATGGGTGGAGTTTTTAGCAGACTACCAGTACGAGATGCACTATCACCCGGGAAAGGCAAATGTGGTAGCAGATGCACTGAGCCGAAAGACCGCAAACCCCGGAGTAGGAACACAGTTGATGGCCTTGGAGTTGGTTCAGATGTTAGACAAGATGCAAATATCCCTTGTGTCTGAGGATCACCCTGAGTTGTACCCAGAGTATCTATCGTCATTAATTGCCACGGATGATATTCGAGAACGGGTCAAGGATGGACAGAGGAAGGATACCCAGCTAGAGCCGATATTCCGGGCCTTAGAAGCAGGCACTGCGGGAGATTACTCGCTGAGGGATGACTTATTGTGCTTCAGAGGACGGGTTTACATACAAGAGGGAGGACAGGTCCGGGAGGACATCATGATGGAGGCTCATTGCAGTCGATATTCGGTACACCCGGGGATTACGAAGATGACTGCAGATCTGAAGAAGACTATGTACTGGCCGGGCATGAAGAAGGACATCACCTACTTCGTGACTCATTGCGAGGCATGCCAGTTAGTGAAAGCAGAGTGCAGAAACCCCGCAGGATTATTGCAGCCACTCCTAGTACCAGAGTGGAAGTTCGATGATATCGCCATGGACTTTATACATGGACTTCCCCGATCGCGGACAGGGAATGATTCGATCTGGGTGATCGTCGACCGGCTGACGAAGGTAGCCAGGTTTATTTCAATCAGGAAGGATGACTCGGTGGGTGTGTTAGTCCGAAAGTTTGTGGAGCAGTTTGTCCGTTATCATGGCGTGCCCAAGTCGATTGTGTCGGACCGGGATGGACGATTTACGTCCAGGGAGTGGAGGTCAATGCAGACTTACTTGGGCACGCGACTAACATTCAGTACGGCTTTTCATCCCCAGACGGATGGACAAACGGAACGCACTAACTGGACTCTAGAGGATTTGCTACGACTTTGCATATTGGATCGCGGTGAACCTTGGGAAAAGTTGTTGCCACTGATCGAGTTCTCGTATAATAACAGCTACCAGTCCAGTATAAGGATGGCTCCTTATAAGGCATTGTACGGACGGAGGTGCATGACTCCGTTGCCATGGATACAGGACGAGGACCCTAAGGCGTTGGATTCAGAGTTTGTCGAGGACACCGAGGCTCAGGTGAGATTGATACGGGACAGGATGCTAGAAGCACAGAGCCGACAGGCTAAGTATTACGACGCTCGGCACCGTCAGGTGGAATTCCGGGTGGGAGACCAGGTGTTCTTGAAGATCCGACCAATGCATGGAGTTACTCGGGTACGCGGACAGAGGAAGAAGCCCGACCCAAGATATATGGGGCCTTATAGGATCCAGGAGCGGATCGGTCCCTTGGCATACAGGCTGGAGCTGCCACTGGAGCTGGCAAGTCTGCATGACGTGTTCCATATATCCTCTCTTAGGAGGGCTCTACTATGCCCGGAGCAGTAGATTTCGACTACGGACGGGCCGGTAGCTTTAGACCGGTCTGTTCACTTGGAGCCGGTTCGGATTGACGACAAGGGAGTACGAGTCTTACGGCACAAGAAGGTTCCATTAGTCAAGGTCCTGTGGAGGAATCACGAAAGAGAGGAGCACACATGGGAGCCCCAGGACTTGATGCAACAAAGATACCCGGAACTCTTCTGTCAGGTATACCTCACAATCACTCGGGATGTTCAACTTATTTTCCTATTTTAAACTAGTAGGACTGAAATTTCAAGAATAGAGGATAAACTTTTGTTTATTGGGGTCTAGACTTTGCCAATTGGGCGAATTGGTCTTAGATTTGACTATCACCTTTAAACCTCACATAGCAAACATGGTGTCGTGATGTAAATCTTTCAATTCTCATGGGATGTTACAAGTTTCTTTCCCCCCGATAGGAGTCCCCGTGGGCTTAACCTTGATTTCGGGGACGAAATCTTTGTTTTGTTTATTGGGATTTATAACATCCCATTTTCAACTAGACCCCTAAGAGTAGTTTTGTCATGACAAAACCCTAGAAAATCCATAAAGGCCAAGTGAGCCTAGGAATGAGAATGAGACCACTATGGTCTGCACATAGTAGATTTCTGAACCTTGGTTTAAGGTGATCATGGGGCTTCACCAAGACTCCAAGACCCCACCCATACCTTCATAACCCTAGTAAAGGGGTCAATGAGTCACTAAGAACCCATGGAAGGCAGTCAAAGGGGCTAAGTTGACCAAAGTCAACTATAATCCTAATTGGGTCAAATTGACCTACACAAGGGCAATTGCAGTCCCTTAGCCAAGTGGACCCCACACATACTCTCATAACCCTAGTGAGAGGCCAAAGGGTCACCAAGGACCCATTGAGACCAATCAAAAAGGCTAGGTTGACCAAAGTCAACTCTGGACCTAAAATGATCAAAGTGCCCTAGTTAAGGGTCAAGTGACCTTCAAAGGCCAATCCAACCCCCACCTTGACCCTAGGGGAGGCTAATGGGTCACCAAGGACCCATTAAGGAAACCTCAAGGACCAAATTGACCTAAGTGGGCCCTAGTCCAAGTTTGGGTCAAGCTAGCCCAAATGGGCTAACTCAAGCTCAAGCCCATTTTGATTGGGCTAACCTTGTTTGATGGATAAAATAGACATGTGGGCTGCCATTGGGTTAGGTAGGAGCCATTGGATTCAGCTTGGTGTGTAGGAGAGAGAAAGCCATCCATTGAGGAGAGAGAAAGAGAAGGAAGAAAAAGGAAGGAGGACTTTGGGCTCATCCTCCCCCTCCCCAACCCCCTCCATTCATTGCATTAGGACAAGGAAGGCAGCCCCAATCCAACCAGCTGGTCATTGACTGGTTGGAGCCATGTATTCCCCCTACCAACCAAGCCGCCAACCTTGACCATGGCCAAAAATGGCCAAAGTGTTTTCAGCCACCTAACACATCCCCTCTCCCTTTTAAAAGCCTCATTGGATGCCAGGGATGTTGAAGCCAGAATTGACCTCAACGAATGTTCACGAACCAAAGTGTAGCCAACGCGTACTTCTCCCAAATCTCGACCCCTGACTGGCTGCTAAGGTCCTAGGACTGACCCAAAGCCTCAGCTGGGAGGTCCCACCTCACACCCGGAAGATCTCTGAGAGCTTCCCCTCCAAAGCCAAATGCCGGGCTGAGGAGCTCTTCGGAAAGCACTAGAGTCGGAGAATACTCCAAAAGTCCTTTCCAAAGAGCCCCTATGGGTCTTTTTATAGTCTCCTCTTGACCTGAAAATACTGAAGTACCCCTGATGGGTCTGCCAATAGCTGAATCATGCTGTCATCCCCGGGGCACCAGGGTAATTTTACCTGAGAATAATGAAATAATGAAATAGCCTTTCTAGACGCGGGACCCTACCACGTGGGCCCACTTGGCGAGAACCCCGGACGAGAAGGCTCTCGCTAAAAACCGACTGGGCTTACTTCGGCGAGAGCTCCTGTCAAGAAGGTTCTCGCCCTTGATGGTCTTAATGTCATTGCGGCTAAAGGCTCACTTAATGCCTTCTCGCCTGCCCCGGGCGGGAGCTACCATAGTCGAACCACCTGCTTTGGCTAGGTCAACTATCTGCTCTAATAGGTCGTCGATCAGTCTCTGGCTGGTACCTCAACGATCTGCTTTGGCTTCACCGGTTCTCGCTTGCTCTTGGGCGGGAGCTCCTTCGAGGCGGGAGCTCATCTGGTCTGGAACCCGAAGCCTGGCGCGGCGCGGACGGTTTTGCCCAACGCCAGGCGGGAGCCCTTAAAGGCGAGAACTCTATAAGTTTGTCTTAGGGTTAACCCAAGGCTAGCCTGAGGCTAGCCCAATCCTGACCACTGACCCCCTGGGGTTCCATCCAGCGAATATGGGGTTGTACACAATCCCCGCTCTTTTCGAGCTAGCCCTGCGCTCGACAAGACAAGTCCAACCCCGAAATATTCGCTGGACACGTGCCCGATAGCCAAGAGAATCTTTTGGCGGGCCCTACTGCAGCTATAAATACACACCGTCGGGTGTCCGTAAGTCTTACCTCCGAACTACCGCTTCCTTACTGAGCTCTCGCCTGGGGCTTTTTGCGAGATACCAAGATGTATGCTAAGCGCGCCGGCGAGCCACTTCCGCAGGACCTCCAGGATCGGTTGGCCGCGGCTCAAGCGCGAGCCTTAGCCAACTGTGCTGCGGTAGCGCCCTGGCTATCGAGGAAATCTCCAAACGCCGGTCCTTCGGAGCCGAAGAAGAAAAAGGGAAAACGAAAAGCGAAGGTGGTCCAGCGAGATCTTGCTAGCGAGAACAGGGATCCACCTTCTCCTACTCCCAATCCCACGGAAGGCCCCTCCCCGCAGAAGGTATGCCTTCCGGCCACTCTTACCAAGATGCTTATGCTACAGATTCGACGGCTAACGTGGCCTCTCGCAGGAATCCCTTCCTAATGACGACGCCGGGTCTTCCCCGATTCCCCCCGATTTGTCAGCTCCCCCTCCCGAGGGTCGAACGAGGGTCTCAGAGGAAATTCCTCCAGCCGGGTGTTGAAATTGGTGAAGTGGAAGTGGGGGTGATCGGCAGTCCGGGCGACCTGGGCGGTCTGACCGCGCGGACTGGCTCTTGTCCGGCGGGTAGCTGGGTGGCGACCTGGGTTGCTAGCTGCGGGCTGGCTTTGCGGACTGCGCGGACTGGTTGAGTCCGGCAGTGGGCCGAGCTCTGCAAGGAAGTGTGCGCGGCCCGTGCGGACTGGGCTTGGAGTCCGCGCGTCCTCTTTGAAGGGTGGTAGCCGCGGTCTGGGCTTGGAGCTGGCGGACTGGACTTTGTATCCGCCGAGCTCGCGCCTTCTTGTCTTGCTCTTGTGGAGTTGGTTTCCGCAGTTCCGCAGTGACTACTTGTGCCAGTGGTCGCGGACTGCGCGAGATGAATTCGGTTTCCGCAGTATCCACTATGACCGGGCGGGTTGTTTGAGCTTTATCGAGCGGACTCGGCGAGATGGCGTTGCTAGTCGCGACCAAGGGGCGGTGTCTCTATCTCATAGGGTGGTGACCGCACTCCTCACCCGGCCTATAAATAGGACCCCCCGGCACCTCATTTGGTAGCAGAGTGAACAGTAAGTTGGGCTTGAGTGTTGGCTGCGGACTCGATTTTTTGTATCCGCGTGGGCTGTTGCTTAACCGGTTTCTGTGTGCAGGTGGCGCGGCTAGCAGTGTCAAACCAGGAGTTTGGTTCTGACCGCTGGAGTTAGCGGGCTGCATTGGCGGTTATCAACATCAGTTTTATCTCAAGTTTCTTCTCTGTCCGCGCGACCTCGCGGTCTCGGCGGATAGGCGGCTTGTTCCTCTGTTCAGCAGCAGTTAGGCGAATAACGGGTTGTCCGCGCGACCTCGCGGTCTAAGCGGACTCCTTGTTATTGTTCGGCTTCAGCAGTTTGGCGATTTGCGGACTCGGCGAGCTCGGCGGTCTCGGCCGACTTGGCGGTCTCAGTGTTCTATCCGCCCGGTCTGTTTTTTCTGTTTTTTATACTGGCGAAATCATGTCTCGCCACGTATGCCTCGCCTTGTAAAGAAGTTGAATAAAAGTTTGATCTGCTTGTTTTTGTCTGTGTGTTTGGTTATCTAAGTTGCTTCCTACTTTCCGCGGTTCAAGTTGTGATCTGGGTAGTGCCGAAGATATTAATTTGGTGTTTGGGCTACCTTGTTGATCAACTTGAGAAAATTCAACATGGTATCAGAGGAAGGTTCAGTTGCTTGAGCGGTGATCAACAGGCTTTGTTGTTGCTCTGTGTGCTTCTGAAGGATAACCAAGTTAGCGCCATGGACGGTGATATTGCAAGAGGTCTTGGTATTGAGCTTTTGACGCCGACTAACTTCAAGAAGTGGAAGTCGTGCATGAAGAGCTATCTTCTGGGTGAGGAGTTATGGGAGGTCGTCGGTGGAGATGATCAAGTAGAAATAACTGCTGAGTTTGGTACAGCCGAGCAGGTGAGAGTGTGGAGGAAGACAAATGCCAAGGCTGAGTTTGCTCTCAAGCGGGTGGTGTCACCTGAACTCTTTGATCACATCTTAGGATGTGAGTCTGCTGCTGAGATTTGGACTTCCCTTGATGGGTTGTTCAATAGGAAGAATGTAGCAAGGCTACAGTTCTTAGAGAATGAGTTGGCTAAGGCAACTCAGGGAGATCTTTCTATCTACAAATTCTTCTTGAAGATGAAGAGCTTGTGTGCTGAGCTCTCTGCTCTTGATCCTGATGAGCCGATCTCCGAGGCTAAGCTGAAGAAGCACATAATCCGCGGTTTGCGGAAGGAGTATGTGGCCTTCGTTACTTCTGTTCAAGGATGGGCTACTCAGCCCTCTCTTCTGGAGCTGGAGAATCTGCTTGCCTCGCAGGAGAGCTTGGCAAGATAGATGGCCGGGGTGACGGTCTCTGAAGGAGCTAGTGATGCTCTCTTCACTGAGAAGAAGAAGAAGAGATGGGAAGGGAAGAAGAATCAGTCTACGGCTGGAGATGAATCTTCATCTTTTAAACAGCAGGAGGGGAGCCTTGCTCCTAAGAAGGATTGGAAGAAGAACCTGAAGTGCTTCAGGTGTCATCAACCAGGCCACTTCAAGCGAGACTGCAAGGTCAAGCTGCAGCCTGGGCATGCTGCAGGCAAGGAGGAAGCCTCCTCAAGCAAGGAGGAAGCTGGCTGGGGTGGAGCGTTCATGACGGGCACTTGTGTCCGTGCTTTGTCCACCAGTGACATGGAGGACGACTGGATCGTTGACTCCGGGTGTGGTCATCACCTCACCGGAGATCTGTCAAAGTTCTCTTCGCTGCAGGGATACTCAGGTAACGAAGCTATCATAACTGCTAATAACACTATTCATGCAGTAGAGAAGGAGGGTACAGTAATGGTGGGCAGTGATAAGGGGCCACTCACGTTAAGGAGTGTTTATCACGTACCGGGTATGAAGAAAAACCTCTTCTCTGTGACCAATGCGGTTGATGCTGGTTATCACGTTCTGTTTGGGCCAACAGAAGTGAAGTTCCTTCGCAACGTATCAACGGTTAAGGCTGATGTTGCTCATGTAGGAAGGAGAGTAAAGGACTTGTTTGTCTTATCAACAAGCTCCTATGTTGATCGTATGAGGGCCAATGATAGCGCTGCTATGTGGCATGAGAGGCTGGGGCATGTCGGGATGGATAAGCTGAAGGCTATGTCAAGTAGGAGCCTGGTGAGAGGCTTGCCTAAGTTATCATCTTTCGGTGAGGGTCATGTTTGTGCTGGATGTCAATATGGGAAGTTTCATCGTCTTCCATTTGATAAGTCGCAAACAAGAAGCAAAGCACCATTGGAGGTTATCCATGGTGATCTGATGGGACCAACCGCGACTGCTAGCCTTGGTAGAAGCAGGTATATGCTAGTCTTGATTGATGACTATTCAAGATACACTTGGGTGTATTTCTTGAAGGAGAAGTCTGAAGCCTTCCGATTGTTTGTGGAGTTTAAGGAGCTGGTGGAGGGAAGGCTTAACCTGAAGATCAAAAAGCTTAGAACTGATAACGGCGGAGAGTTTGTCTCCTCCGAGTTTTCTATCTTTTGCAGGAAGCATGGAATCCAGAGGGAGCTCACTTGTGCTCATACTCCACAACAAAATGGAGTAGCGGAGCGGAAGATCCGTCATCTGACGGAGACTTGCAAATGTTGGCTTCATGCCAAGAGTATCCCAAGGTCCTTCTGGGCGGAGGGAATGTCTTGTGCTGCCTATGTCATCAATTGGATGCCTTTGAGTCCGATCAAAATGAAGTCTCCCTTCGAGATGTTGCTGAAGGAGAAGCCTAGTGTGGAACATCTTCGGGTGTTTGGGTCAACTTGCTATGTGCATATCCCTGATGCGCTAAGGACTAAGCTTGATGCAAAAGCAAGGAAGCTTGTCTTTGTTGGCTATGATGAGCGGAAGAAGGGATGGAGATGCATGGATCCGGTGACGAAGAAGTTTGTGGTGTCAAGAGACGTTGTCTTTGACGAACTGACGTCATATGGAGGAAGCTCGGTTGAGCTGCCAGATAGCAAGGTTGATGAAGGTCAGGAGGTGGCTGAGGTAGCTGATCAAGTGGAGCTGGCTGTGTCACCAGCAGATCCAGTTGTTTCAAGTTCTGGAGGAGAAGTTTCTGAGTCAGGAAGCAGGGGGAGCTTTGCTCCAAGCTTGCCAGAGAGCAGAGGTGAACCAAAAGAAGCAGCGGAGGTGATTAGCAAGGAGCAGCCTCTTCGGAGGTCAAAGAGGGTTATCAAGCCTCCAGCTCGCTACTGCGAAGGAAACACTGTGAGCTATGTCTCATGCTTCTTTGCAGGTCCTCTGGATGAGCGAGAGCCTGCTAGCTTCAATGAGGCCACTGGTGTCAAGGAGTGGGAAGATGCCATGAGAGAGGAGATGGATGCTCTCAAGAAGAATGAAACTTGGGATCTTGTTCCCAAAGTTGATGGCATTACTCCGGTGACATGCAAGTGGGTGTTTAAGTTGAAGAAGAAGACAGATGAGAGCATTGAGAGATTCAAGGCTCGCCTGGTGGCTCGGGGGTTCTCTCAACAGTATGGAGAAGACTATGAGGAGACGTTCAGCCCTGTTGCAAAGATGACTTCAGTTCGGATGGTGATTGCATTGGCTGCATGCCAAGGATGGAGGATGTGGCAGCTTGATGTAAAGAATGCTTTTCTTTATGGAGAGATTGACAAAGACATCTTTATGGATCAGCCACTTGGTTTCATTTCTGAAGTTCATCCTGATTACGTCTGCAAGCTCAGGAAGGCTCTCTACGGGTTGAAGCAATCTCCTAGAGCTTGGTATGGGAAGATAGCAGAATATCTGCAATTCTGTGGATACCTTGCTTCAAACTCGGATTCTAGCTTGTTCATCAAGAAGAAGGGGGAGTTTTCTGTCTTGGTCCTGCTGTATGTTGATGATATGATCATCACAGGGAATTCTGAGGAGGAGGTTGCTAGGCTCAGAGCTGAGCTAGCCATTCGCTTCGAGATGAAAGACCTGGGAGAGCTTCATCACTTTCTTGGTCTCGAAGTGGAGAGGAAGGAGAGCGGGATCCTTATCTGCCAGAAGGGATATGCTGAGCGCATTGTGAACCGGTTTGGCTTGATTGAAGGGAAGACTTGCTCTACTCCTATGGATCAAGGGCTGAAGCTTCGACGAGATGAAGGAAGGGTTCTTCCTGATCCTTTGGTGTTCAGGGCCCTTATTGGAAGCTTGATCTACCTGACGATTACTAGACCTGATATAGCTTATGCTGTTGGTCGAGTAAGTCGGTTCATGGCAGAGCCAAGGAAGTCTCATCTTGTAGCGGCAAAGAACATTCTGAAGTATGTCAAGGCAACTTCTGACATGGGACTTCTTTACAGAAGGGATGCGAGTTTCTCTCTGCTAGGTTACACGGATGCTGACTATGGTGGTGATTCGGATGACCGAAGGTCAACTTCTGGTTATGTGTTCACTTGTGGATCAGCGGGCATTTCGTGGTGTAGCAAGAAGCAGGACTCGATATCTGTCTCTACTACGGAAGCTGAGTATAAGGCGTCTGCCTTGGCAGCTCGGGAAGCCATTTGGCTAAGGCGGCTAGTAGATGATGTCCATAAGGAAGTGCAAGGCCCTACTTTGCTCCGAGGGGATAATGAGAGTGCTCTCAAGCTGGTGAACAATCTAGTTTGTCATGCCAGGACTAAGCATATTGAGATCGATCACCACTTCATAAGGGAGAAGGTGTTGGAAGGATTTCTTGTGGTTGGTCATGTTCGGAGTGAAGATAACCTTGCTGACATCTTCACTAAGTCGCTGTCGAAGGGGCCTTTTCAGCGGCTTCGAGGTCTGCTTGGGTTGATCACCACTTCTCACTTCAAGGGGGAGTGTTGAAATTGGTGAAGTGGAAGTGGGGGTGATCGGCAGTCCGGGCGACCTGGGCGGTCTGACCGCGCGGACTGGCTCTTGTCCGGCGGGTAGCTGGGTGGCGACCTGGGTTGCTAGCTGCGGGCTGGCTTTGCGGACTGCGCGGACTGGTTGAGTCCGACAGTGGGCCGAGCTCTGCAAGGAAGTGTGCGCGGCCCGTGCGGACTGGGCTTGGAGTCCGCGCGTCCTCTTTGAAGGGTGGTAGCCGCGGTCTGGGCTTGGAGCTGGCGGACTGGACTTTGTATCCGCCGAGCTCGCGCCTTCTTGTCTTGATCTTGTGGAGTTGGTTTCCGCAGTTCCGCAGTGACTGCTTGTGCCAGTGGTCGCGGACTACGCGAGATGAATTCGGTTTTCGCAGTATCCGCTGTGACCGGGCGGGTTGTTTGAGCTTTATCGAGCGGACTCAGCGAGATGGCGTTGCTAGTCGCGACCAAGGGGCGGTGTCTCTATCTCATAGGGTGGTGACCGCACTCCTCACCCGTCCTATAAATAGGACCCCACGACACCTCATTTGGTAGCAGAGTGAACAGTAAGTTGGGCTTGAGTGTTGGCTGCGGACTCGATTTTTTGTATCCGCGCGGGCTGTTGCTTAACCGGTTTCTGTGTGCAGGTGGCGCGACTAGCAGTGTCAAACCAGGAGTTTGGTTCTGACCGCTGGAGTTAGCGGGCTGCATTGGCGGTTATCAACATCAGTTTTATCTCAAGTTTCTTCTCTGTCCGCGCGACCTCGCGGTCTCGGCGGATAGGCGGCTTGTTCCTCTGTTCAGCAGTAGTTAGGCGAATAACGGGTTGTCCGCGCGACCTCGCGGTCTAAGCGGACTCCTTGTTATTGTTCGGCTTCAGCAGTTTGGCGATTTGCGAACTCGGCGAGCTCGGCGGTCTCGGCCGACTTGGCGGTCTCAGTGTTCTATCCGCCCGGTCTGTTTTTTCTGTTTTTTTATACTGGCGAAATCATGTCTCGCCACGTATGCCTCGCCTTGTAAAGAAGTTGAATAAAAGTTTGATCTGCTTGTTTCTGTCTGTGTGTTTGGTTATCTAAGTTGCTTCCTACTTTCTGCGGTTCAAGTTGTGATCTGGGTAGTGCCGAAGATATTAATTTGGTGTTTGGGCTACCTTGTTGATCAACTTGAGAAAATTCAACACTGGGACCCAGGTGATGGGTACGCTTTCCGCCACTTCTCGCTAGTTCAATCATGCCCTTCCTTTTCTGAACCGCCTTCTCGCAGAGCCAGCTTCCGCTCTCCCGGGTTTCGTCACCCGGGAAGATGAAGCGAGAACCGGTGCGTCGATTTCTTCTGCGGCGAATCCCACCCTGCCGGCGGGAGGGGTGGCCCTCGAGCCTTTCACTACCCCTAAGGATGTCGATCCTCCCTTGGGAGAGGACAACCCTCTCCATGCTTCCGGCCAGGCCGGGACCCCTGTGCGTAAACCCTTCCGCCCAGGGCGGGGTAAGCCTCTCCACCTTCTTTATGGTACTGACGGAGGGGTCGAGCCTTCTCATCCGTTGCCAATCAATGGCTCTCGCCAGACTACAGGTATGCGAGATATTTTGTCGGCTAATCGTTAAGCCTTAATCATAACCGCGAGTGCACTTTTCGCAGGGGATCCCAGCTCTCGGCCGGGAGCTATCGAGGAGGGAGAAGGAGAAGAAGAAGAAGAAGAATAAGAAGAAGAAGAGGAAGAAGACGATTCCCTTCCTCCTTCATCCGGCGAGATAGAGGAAACCTTGAACGGCGCCGGGAATGCGGAGGAGCGGAGGAAGAAGATCTCGGCCATTTTGGCCAAGCTCATCCGGCGAGATCGCGCCCATGCTGCCGCGGCAAAAGCGTTTCGCGAGTCCGTGGAACAAAGGCTGGAGGCCCTGGAACGGGATTTCTTCTTGGGCGAGATTGATCGACCAGGAGGACCTACCGCCCAGTCTTCGCCAGGGAGATGCATCGCGCAGATCCAGGATCACGCTAGGCGGATCAACCTGGGGTGCACCACGCTGTCCTCTTACTTCAACCCGCTGGCCCCTCCGCAAACCAGGCGGCGAGAACGAGGGCGATGGCGTTGGGATCCGTATTAGTTCTTCTAGGTCTCGCCCCTTCGTCCTCTTTAGCCTTCCCTTCCGCCATGTATCCTTAAGCCTCTGTAATAACTGCTATTGTTAACTTTATTCAGCTCTCGGCGGCGAGAGCATGCTATTATCCGTCTTTCCCTTCATTGCGCTGTGAATTTTAATAATGTGTTAGAATTAGGTCGCTTGCGCCGAAGCTAAGAAGCTTGCGCCAAAACCAAGAGGCTCGCGTCTATGAGAGGCGATCGTCGATTGCTGTCATCCTGAGGGGGAAATCCGAGGTGTCGCCGGTTCAGATCGTGACAGCCGTGCTCCGCCGTCATTTTTCTCTCTCTATCGGACGGAGCCGCCACGCTCATGGTTTCGTATAAATAGGGAAGCCTACCAACCGCATTTATTTCTCTGATCCGAAACCTCAACCCCCTTTTCTTGCTCTCGCCCTCTCGCTCCCGCTTCTTCCTCTCTTAGGCTTCTCGTTAGCATCCATAAACTCAGGATGCCAGACGAGAACGAGGGTCGCGCCCATTGCGCGGAAGCGTTCCGCAAGCACCTCTTCCCCTCCTGCACGCTTACCCTAGACGAATACAACCTAACCGTCGACCGTTTTATTCCCGCTGGCTTCTCGGCGCGGAACCCAGGCAATCACGACAAGGTGAATACCCCGGGGGCTGGAGAGCTCGCCATCCCCCTCGAACATTTCGAGGTGGGCTTCCGCCTTCCCCTTTGGTCGGAGATTCGGCAAGCTCTCCGCTACTATGGGGTGGTTCCCGCCCAGCTGAACCCGAACTCTGTCGCGATCCTTGTAGCGTTTATATGCTACATGCGATCTGAGAGGATCGAGTTCAGTTTGCCGATCTTCCGCAAGCTGTTCACCTTCCGCGCGAAAGGAGGGGTGGTCTTCTTCTCCGGGCATCTGCTCAAGACCATCGGTCTCGCCAACAAACACCATCATTGGGGCGAGAAGTTCGTCTTCGTCACCGGGGACTTCGGCAACATCCCCCTCCAACCAGTTCAATATGAGGATGCTGCCTACAAGCCGCCCACTCTGGGGTCGCGCGAGAGCGCACTCCTGGAGTTCTTCGGAACCAAGGAGTTTGACGTTTCCTTCCTGCGGCGAGACGTCGACTCCCTTCCTCCCGTCCACCCGGGCGAAGGTACGGTCTCGCCCTAAATTCGATCTCTTGTTAGAATCTCCCTGTGCTGAATAGTGCTAACTTTGCAGGAGAGCGGGAGGTCCCTTTAAGCCAACCCTTCGTTGTCGCTCCGGGCGCCGGGGATCGGGCTGCGAGAGGCTCTCTGGCTCTTGCGGAAGCTAGTACTCGCGCCTGCAGGGATGAACCTGCTCTACCCTTGTCGACCGGAGCAAAGAAGCGGAAAGGCCCCGCTCCCGCCCCGCGACCGCTGAAGAGGTCGAAGCCATCCGCTGCGGATAATGGTAAGGGCTTGGCCGTCTCGCCCGCCCGGCCTCCCCCCCGGGCGAGTCCTTCGAAGGACTGCTCCGGATGGCCAGCGAGATGGGCGCTGCCGCCGGGAGGCGTACCGAGGCTGCTGCCGAGAACCCACCGGCCGCTGACGCGGCGGAAGGAGAGGGAGCGGTTGTCGAGACCTCCGCCCGGGCCCCGCCCAAGGAAGTGCCGAAAGGGCACAGAAATTACGGCTTCGGCGCGAAGCACGTCGACGCCGAGGGGAAGCCTCTGCTCCAATGGGATCCCGAAGCCAACCAGATCAAGGTTTCAACGCTCCTTCCTAGTTGGGTGGAGCGGGAGGAGGTTACTGGCGAAGCCTTCTCGCTTGGCTATGGCCTCTATAGCCGAGAGGACGCCAGCATCTTCGACCAGATGCCCACCCGGCTCCTGGCTTTCGATTCTATCCGGGCCCTGCTACGCGGGTTCGAGCTTGCGCATATGTGCGTGCGTCGAAGTCTCAACATCGACAAGAACTTCGCCGACATGTACAAGGTGAGGGAAGAGGCGGTGGCCCGAGCACGCGCTTCGGAGACAGAGCTTGCGAGTGCTCACCAGGAGTTGGCGAAAGCTCAAGAGGCGTTGTCTCTACGTCCTGCCGTCGTGGTAAGCGGGATCTTCCCGGCCCCTCGCTCTCGCTTCTTGAAGTCACATTTGCGCAATATTTACTGAGCGGATTTCTTCTCCACAGGATTCCGCCCAAGCCACGGCGCTTCGTGCGGAGTTGGCTGACGTTCGTTACGCGAACGTCCTGCTGAGGGACCAACTTCAGCGTGCGGAAGCGGCGAAAGGCCCGCCTTCGACGCTTGACGAAAGACTAAAGAGCCGCCAGTTCTCGGTGTATGACATCGACAAGCTGCTGCAGGCGAATGCTCAGGCCACCGTCAAGCTGACCGTCGAGACGTTGCGGGATGCGAAGCTGCTTCGGGAGGATGGCGCAACCATCAACGCTCGCCAACTCCTCCCCTGGTTGTTCGACCCAGTGCCGAAGCCCCCGGGCGCGCCGGACTCCCCTCCCTCAGATGTCCTGAAGTCTTCCACCGAGGCCGGCGAGACGTCTGAAGCGAGCTCTGGCGAGGACTCTGGCGAGAGCACCAGCGGGGACTACAACACATCCCCTTGAAGCGCCTTTTTATTTTTGATATTCTTTTGTAACGAGCGAGAAGCTCCTCACCCTGTAATTATCAAACATAATGCAATGTTTTATTCTCCACTGCCGTGCTTGCTTGAATGAATAGGTTAGACGACTAAGTAGCTTCCGCGCGAGCTTCCGCCGAGACCCTTAGCCTCATTTGGATCACCCTAGAGACTCGTTAAGCGAGAGCCTTGTGCCATTGATTAAGTCGTCTTGCCCAGGTCTGCCGGGAGCCTTTTTTCATCGAGACCCCCCCAGCCGAGACCTTGCGGCCGAGACCCCTACTTGCTGAGGCCCCCAACTGGCCGAGACCTTTTCGGGGGCTCTATCCCTGATCCTGGCCAGGGTCGTGACAAGATGCCTTCCCACAAATTGGATCTATGCTCCACCGGCGAGCATTCGGACCTGCCAGCCAGATGAGAGCCTGCGCAGCGGGTCCTCCTGGGGCCGAGTCGGGCTCGGGGTGTTGATGAATCTTTCCAAACCTCTCCCCCACAGGCGAGCCTTCGGACCTGCCAGCTAGATGAGAGCCTGCGCAGCGGGTCTACCTGAGGCCGAGCCGAGCTCGGGGTGTTGATGAATCTTTCCAAACCTCTCCCCCACAGGCGAGCCTTCGGACCTGCCAGCTAGATGAGAGCCTGCACAGCGGGTCTACCTGGGGCCGAGCCGAGCTCGGGGTGTTGATGAGTCTTTCCAAACCTCTCCTCCACAGGCGAGCCTTCGGACCTGCCAGCTAGATGAGAGCCTGCGCAGCGGGTCTACCTGGGGCCGAGCCGAGCTCGGGGTGTTGATGAATCTTTCCAAACCTCTCCCCCACAGGCGAGCCTTCGGACTTGCCAGCTAGATGAGAGCCTGCGCAGCGGGTCTACCTGGGGCTGAGCCGAGCTCGGGGTGTTGATGAATCTTTCCAAACCTCTCCCCCACAGGCGAGCCTTCGGACCTGCCAGCTAGATGAGAGCCTACGCAGCGGGTCTACCTGGGGCCGAGCCGAGCTCGGGGTGTTGATGAGTCTTTCCAAACCTCTCCCCTACAGGAGAGCCTTCGGACCTGCCAGCTAGATGAGAGCCTGCGCAGCGGGTCTACCTGGGGCCGAGCCGAGCTCGGGGTGTTGATGAATCTTTCCAAACCTCTCCCCCACAAGCGAGCCTTCAGACCTGCCAGCTAGATGAGAGCCTGCGTAGCGGGTCTACCTGGGGCCGAGCCGAGCTCGGGGTGTTGATGAATCTTTCCAAACCTCTCCCCCACAGGCGAGCCTTCGGACCTGACAGCTAGATGAGAGCCTGCGCAGCGGGTCTACCTGGGGCCGAGCCGAGCTCGGGGTGTTGATGAATCTTTCCAAACCTCTCCCCCACAGGCAAGCCTTCGGACCTGCCAGCTAGATGAGAGCCTGCGCAGCGGGTCTACCTGGGGCCGAGCCGAGCTCGGGGTGTTGATGAGTCTTTCCAAACCTCTCCCCCACAGGCGAGCCTTCGGACCTGCCAGCTAGATGAGAGCCTGCGCAGCGGGTCTACCTGGGGCCGAGCCGAGCTCGGGGTATTGATGAATCTTTCCAAACCTCTCCCCCACAGGCGAGCCTTCAGACCTGCCAGCTAGATGAGAGCCTGCGCAGCGGGTCTACCTGGGGCCGAGCCGAGCTCGGGGTGTTGATGAATCTTTCCAAACCTCTCCCCCACAGGCGAGCCTTCGGACCTGCCAGCTAGATGAGAGCCTACGCAGCGGGTCTACCTGGGGCCGAGCCGAGCTCGGGGTGTTGATGAATCTTCTTTCAACCGGGCCTATTTTATCATTAAGACGAGTATACATAGCCGGTTAAAACGAAAGGCATTATGGTTATATTCTTGGAGATAGTCAATATTTCGAAATGAATTTATTGAAACGACAATAGTTATTTATAACATTACAATCCTTCTTTCCCCTCACGGGTAGAAGCGCTTTAGATCATCACCGTTCCAAGTATGGCTCAAGGTTTTTCCCTCCACATCCTGGAGGTAGTAACCTCCATTGACCAGAACCTTCTCTATTATGTACGGCCCTTCCCAGCTAGGGTTGAGCTTGCCAACGGAGGCCGATCTTCCTGCTGCGTCGACCTTCTTCAGCACAAGGTCCCCTTCGGCGAATTGCTTGACCCGAATGTGCTTATCGAAGTACCTGGCCATCCGTCGCTTTATCTCCTCTTGCCTGATGGCAGCGACGTCCCGTAGCTCTTCCGCCATGTCCAGCGAGAGGCGCAACCCTTCCTCGTTCTCCAGCCTCCAAGCTTCACTTCCTTCACCTGCGACCGCGACCCGCGGAGACCGAACCTCGAACTCCACCGGGAGGACTGCCTCGCACCCGTGAGAGAGCTTGAAGGGGGTCTCCCCTGTGGCCGTGTTCGGAGTTGTTCGCAGGGCCCACAGGACGGAAGGGAGTTGCTCCACCCAGTTACCCTTCAGGTTCTCCACCTTCTTTTTGAGCAAGTTGACAATAATCTTGTTTGCCGCTTCTACCTGGCCATTGCTCCGAGGGTGATGGACAGAGGCAAACCTGAGGTCAATCCCCGATTGGGCGCAGAAACCGATGAATTCTTCGCTGGCAAACTGGGGACCGTTGTCCGTCACTATTGCTTGGGGTAACCCGTGCCTGCAGATGATTTCCCCCCAAATGAAGTTCCTTATGACCTGAGAGGTAACCTTGGCTAGAGCTTTGACCTCCAGCCACTTCGAGAAGTAATCGATCATGACGAGGAGGAACCTCCTTTGCCGCTAGCTGGAGGAAAAGGCCCGACTAGATCCATCCCCCAAATAGCGAAGGGCCACGACGCTATGACGCTTCGGAGCCTTTGGGCGGGTAGGAGCTGGAGGGGAGCGTGTACTTGACATTTTTGACATCTCTTTGCAAACTCAACTGTATCTTTTCTCAAGGTCTGCCAGAAATATCCTTGTCTTATCACCCTTGCCTCCAACGTTCTGCCCCCTGAGTGGCTGCCGCATTCTCCCGAATGCACCTCTTCCAGGATCCTCGGGACCTCTTCCTCGGTCACACACCTCGCGAGGAACCCTGACAACATCTTTCGATGTAAGCCCCCATCCATCATCATGTAGTGGGCTGCCTTTCGTGTAACACCCCATGTTCAGTCCTGGAGTCGGTGGGAGTTAACGCCTCGCGGTAGAGTAACCGTCGGCGGAAGGGCGTAGAACTGTGCAGTTTTCCTTAGCGCACGATCACTGACCACAGGGCGCACGACCACTGACCGTGCGCCACTGGTCGTGCATAAAGAAAATATAATGCCAAATCCCTGTTTAACGAAAACGCACGATCACTGACATAGGGCGCACGACCACTGACCGTGCGCCACTGGTCGTGCGGACGGGTGCAGAATCCGTAAAATGACTCCGTGGCCGTCCGATTTTCCATCAAATCTCATCTAACGGCCTAGGATGGTCCGCCCAAACATTTAATTTAGGGTTGAAGGGTTCTAAACCCTCATTTCAAACCCTAGACTCTCTTTCTAAAAGTTTAGAGAGAAGGGAGAGCAAGGAAGGAGAAGAGGAGATCCGGCCGCCGGCGGAGCACCGGAGCACCGAATCTCGATCCGAGACCGGATCCTCGACGGCAAGAGCGAGGCGAAGCTTTTCAACCGTCTACTTCTTCATGACGGGCGCGCGAAAATCTACGAGGGTAACGATCCTCTTCATAGGGCATATGTAGTCGCCCTTCTTCCTTTGCATGGGGAAATCCCCCTCTCGCGAGTAAGCGTTGAGGAGCGGAATCCCTTCGGGTAGATATGTAAAGTCCCCGTTGTTAGAGCCCGGAATCGAAGTACGGGCGTAGGCATTGTGTGTGAAGCCTATTCGGGTTTAGCCCGAATCGGTGTTGTTGCATTGCATGGTCGGAGAAGACTCCGCACCGATGATTTCAGTTTTCCGAAATTTCTACGCGGTAGATTGCATACAGGGATCCTTGGGGATTAACCTCGAGGCGCACCCGGAAAGCTTGGGCGGAATCGCATTGCCGCCACGATGTTGCCTTGGAGGGCTAATCGGTACATAACGGGGTTATGTGCGTGTTTTGATCGATTGTGGGAATGAGGAGAAACTTGGCCCGCACCGATGGCTAAATGGCCGTGGTGAAGTGAGCAACGGGCGGGTGGAACTCTACCCATTCCAAGTGGTCTCGGTAGAAGCGACCTAAAGTACATGGGACTTCCCGGGGGGCTGGAAACGGGCCTAGGCTTCGGCTGAAAGGGCTATTTGCTCACGAGAATTGTCGTCCACGAGACGACGGTGGAATCGCGGGAACGGACCGGGTCCGGACCGGATTCACCAATTAGTGCCCTGAGAGCACGGGGTGTACGGCCGTGCGTGCCGACACTTGTGGCGAATAGTTATATAGATTTATATATTGCTATGTTAGTTGTTATGCAGGGAAGGAGCACCGCCGTCCCGCAATTGCGGGGCGGGGTCGTTATAATTTGGTCAGCGTTGCTGACCGGTTACTCGTGTAAATTGCCACCTCTTCGGTGGATTGCTTCTTACAGGTGCTGCTGCGGAGCCGAGCGGCAAATAGCAGGCTAAAGCCCAAGTTGCAGCGCTAGCCCATGAAGGCTGAAGATTTAGTTTTGTTTTTCATATTCATGTTTGGCCGGCCTGCGCGCCGATGTATGAAAGACACTATTTGGTTAAGAGTACAATGTTTGTAAGGCCTTAAGGCCGAGGACTGTTTTGTGTATTTTTAGTCGTTTCATTCCTATGGGTTTTATCTTTAGTGGACATTCATGCTTATTGTTGGGTTCTTTTTAATAACCTAAAATGCTTCCGCTAGGTGTTGCGTAGGACGTTGTCTTTCAAATTGTGAGTATGATAATGCGATGCGTAACTCCACGGTCTGTCTGCGGTATATGGCGTCGGGCCCCGGCCGGACCTACTGCTATATGCCATGTGACGGATAGGGGTGTTACATTTCGCCTAAAGCTCTTCACGTCCCCGATCCCCTCAGGTAGCTCGCCTGAGGTGAGGAATGCCGCCAATGGGTCCACCCATGAGGGTCGTCGACCCACCTCCATCAGCTCCCCTTCCTCAATTGCCGGTCGGAAAAGTTCAGTTAGGGTTCCTCCTCCCCGAGGCCCGAGCTTCGCCAACCGGTCCGTTGCCATGCTTTCCTCCCTGGGAACATGTTGAATAGAAAAAGAACGGAAACCTCCGATGATAGTCCTTACCTTGGATAGATATCTCGTGAGGGTGGGCTCCCGAGCCTCAAACTCCCCACGGATTTGTGACGCAACTATCATCGAGTCGGTGAAGGCCTCCACATCCCGAATTTCCAGCTCCTTGGCCAACCGAAGACCGGCTATCACGGCCTCATATTCCGCTTGATTATTGGTCACAGAGAAGTGGAAGGCCACCGCCTGTTCTATGGTAACCCCTTGAGGGCTTACCAACACCACACCTCCTCCCCGGGAGTGCCTTCCTGAAGCCCCGTCGACGATCATTCTCCATGCTTCCTGCGACCTCGGCTCTTCTTCCTCGGCCTCGGTGACATAATCTGCCAGAAAGTCCGCCACGGCCTGGGCTTTGATGGAGAGCCTTGGAACAAAAGAAATGTCGAACTCGCTGAGCTCGATGGACCACTTTGCCAACCTTCCCGAATGCTCCACCCCCTCGAAGACCTTGCGAAGAGGATGATCGGTCACAACCTTAATCGAATGCGCTTGGAAATATGGACGGAGCTTCCTTGCCGAAACGACCAAGGCATAAGCCAGCTTCTCCAGGATGGGGTAGCGGAGCTCCGCCTTTTTCAAGATTCGGCTCACATAGTAGATGGGTAGCTGCTTCTTCCCCTCTTCCCTAACCAAGACTGAGCTCACCGCTTCTACCCCCACTTCGAGATACAAGGCCAGGTCTTCTCCCTCCTTGGGGCTTTGGAGTAGCGGAGCCCGGGAGAGTTGCCTCTTCAGTCCTTGGAAGGCCTCTTCGCATTCAATCGTCCATTCAAACACTTGATTACCACGGAGCACCTTAAAAAAAGGAGGAGCACCCATCTCCGGACCGAGAGAGGAACCTGCTTAGCCCAGCCAGCTTTCCGGTTAAGCGCTGGACCTCCTTGGCATTGCGAGGTGACTCCAAGTCCAAGACGGCCTTTACCTTGTCGGGGTTAGGTTCTACCCCTGCCGGGGTCAGGAGGTGTCCAAGGAATTTCCCGCGACTGGCCCCGAAGACACACTTCAAGGGATTCAACCTCATCTTGAATCTCCGTAGGGTGGCAAATGTCTCTTCCAAGTCCCGTAGGTGGGACTCCAGGCATTTGCTTTTTACCATCAGGTCGTCAACATAGACCTCTAGATTCTTCCCCCTTTGATCTCGAAAGACTCGATCCATCATGCGTTGGTACGTCGCCCCTGCGTTTTTCAACCCAAAGGGCATCATCTTGTAGCTGAAGCATCCCTCTCTTGTGATGAAGGAAACATCCTTGACATCGGGAGGGTGCATCCGAATCTAATGGTAACCTGAAAAAGCATCTAGAAAACTCATAAGAGAAAAACCGACGGCTGAGTCAACCAGCGCGTCGATCCGAGGCAAGGGGTAGCAATCCTTAGGACATGATTTATTTAACAAGGAAAATTTAATACACATGCGCCATTTTCCTCCCCCCTTTTTTACCATTATCACATTGGAGACCCAGCCTGGATACTGGATCTCCGAGATGAAGCCCGCCTCCAAGAGCTTCTTGACCTCTTCCCGGATCGGCTCCTCCAGCTTGGTGGCGATGGCCCTCATCTTCTGGCGTATGGGGCGAGTCCTGGGGTCCAGGTTCAGGCGATGACAAGCCACGTCTGCATCGATGCTCGGCATGTCTGCCGCGCTCCAGGCGAAGATGTCGACGTTGCTTTGGATGCAGGCTCGCATCCGCTCCTGATCCTCGAGGATTAAGCCTCCGCTGACCCGCACCCTTTGTACTTGCCCCGCCCTGGTGTGCACCTCCATCTCTATCATCTCTTCGGCCGGCTCCAGTCCCGTCCGCTCCCAACCTGCCCTTGCCTCCTCTGGCTCAAGCTCTTCTTCCCCAACCTCGTCAACCTCCATTGCTTCCGTCGGACTCATCTCCTCTTCCCCGACACCCCCTTCCTGCTCAGCCATCTCCCTCTCCAGCTCTTCCGCCTCTGGCAACCATGACACGGTGTTGACCGCCGTCATGTAGCACTGCCTTGCCACCTTTGGGTCCCCCCTGATCCTAACCTGCACCCCTCCATTGTTGAACTTGAGGCATTGATGGAACGAGGAGGGTACGCAGCGAAAGGCGCTGATGAGGGGACGTCCAAAGATGGCATTGTAACTACTTGGGGCGTCGACGATCACGAACCTGCAGTTCCGTGAGACGCCCCCAAGCCTTACATGCAGGCCTACTCCCCCTTCTACTTCTTTTCTCTCCCCAGAGAAGCCGAAAAGCGGTCCATCGGAAGCTAGGACCCTTTTCCCTTCCACCCTCATCTCGTCAAAGGCCTTCTTGAAAATCACGTTCACCGAGCTCCCGTTATCCACCAGTATCCGGGAGACGGTGAAGTTCTCCACCGCCATCTGGATCACTAACGCGTCGCAGAACGGATCTTCATAGTCTGGCATATCTGCGGATGAGAAGATGATCTTTTCTTCTGGGGGGGAAGCTAAGGAGGTCGAGGCGACCCCTCTGCGAAACATGGTTTGCAGGCTCCCCTTGCGGGTTGCCTCGATCCCCACTCCCCCATGGATCACTCTGATCCCCCCTCGGGTCCCCACGTCGACCCTGTCTTCACATCTGTCCTCAACCTCTTCTTGCTGCACCTCCACGATCCTTACAGGCGGATCTTGCCTCCCAGCACCTCTGGCCTCCCTTATCTCCAGAAACTCCGGGCAGGTGGCCGTTGTGTGGCCCTCCTCTTGATGGAAGTCACAATAGGGCAACGCCACCCTGCCCCCTCTTCCTACTCCTCCTCCCCTTCTTCCGGCTCCCCGAATTCTTCTTCCTCTTCCTCTTCCCACCTCCATGGCCTCCTGCGGTGGTGGGAAGTGACCCCTCGGTCCCTGCCTCCATCCTCCTTGCTTCAACCTTCTTGGTTCCCGGTAGATGTCTCTTCCTTGAGGACCCCCTTGGCCCTGGGGGCGACCTTCCTGTGGCCTCCAACCCAATCAGTTGTTTGGCTCCCTGGCCCCCCCATGTTGCTGCCCCTGCCCCCGGGGTTCTTCTCTTCTCATATCCTCTCTTTGCTCCCTCTGCTCTCTTAACTCCCTCTGCCTTCCTACCGCCGGCTCCTTCACATCGTCCTCGGCCAACCTGGCCAACTTTCTCGCAAACGCCGGGTTTGCCCTCTCAAAGTCTATCTCCTTAGCCGCCCTCTCCATGAGCTCCTCAAAAGAGAGGGGGGCATTCTCTTCAACTCCATGCTGAAAAACCCTGGCCTCAGCCCCAGGGTGAAGGCAAGCATCAGCGCATACCCCGGGACCTCCTGGACCAGGAGAATCTCCTCTTGGAACCGGTCAACGTAATGACCCAACGTCTCCTCCGGCCCTTGCCTCACTGCAAACAGGCATTCAGCCTCCTTCTTCCGTTTCTTTGAAGTCGAGAACCTCAGCAAGAAACCCCTGCGCAGATCTTCAAAACTATAGATGGAGCTTGCCGGCAATTGGTGGAACCAATCCCTGGCCTTTTCCTTCAGAGTGATGACAAAAAGCCTACACTTAAAAGCATCCGACATTTGCCTGATCGACACAACGTCTTCGAACCACTGCACATGCTGAATCGGGTCATCCTTCCCGGTGTAGTAGGTCATATCCGGCTCCCGGAACCCCTCAGACACTGGAGCCGAGACGATGAGTTCACTAAAAGGGGTCTCGCCCCCTGTTTGGCGAGAGGGTATGTCTCGCGACCTTGGCTGGCTGGACCGATCCGCGAGACCGTGCCCGGGGAAGAGCTCCCGCACTGTCGCCTCCCTCTCTCCCAAATCTGCCGGAACCTCCTTTCCGGGACGCTGGCCTAGGAAAAGCTCTCGCACCGCCACATCCCTCTCGCCTGCCTCCACCGGGACTTCCTTCCCGGGGCGCTGCCCTGGAGCGTTCTCGCCTAACAGCGGAACCGCCTCCACAGGAACCTATAGCGTCTCCCACTCGTTCCTTGCCGAGAAAGCCAGGCTGATCGTCTGCATGAATTCTCGCCTGAAGTCCTCAAACATCTTCTTCGTCGCCTCGTCCACCCGGGTGGGGGATCCTCCTGCGCCAGATCCTTCACCTTCGCCTCCTGCCATGGGACTTAACTCAAGATTTTCTTGCGCCAACTACTTCCACGCTCACCGCACCAGAACTGTTGAAGCCAGAATTGACCTCAACGAATGTTCACGAACCAAAGTGTAGCCAACGCGTACTTCTCCCAAATCTCGACCCCTGACTGGCTGCTAAGGTCCTAGGACTGACCCAAAGCCTCAGCTGGGAGGTCCCACCTCACACCCGGAATATCTCTGAGAGCTTCCCCTCCAAAGCCAAATGCCGGGCTGAGGAGCTCTTCGGAAAGCACTAGAGTCGGAGAATACTCCAAAAGTCCTTTCCAAAGAGCCCCTATGGGTCTTTTTATAGTCTCCTCTTGACCTGAAAATACTGAAGTACCCCTGATGGGTCTGCCAATAGCTGAATCCCGCTGTCATCCCCGGGGCACCAGGGTAATTTTACCTGTGAATAATGAAATAATGAAATAGCCTTTCTGGACGCGGGACCCTACCACGTGGGCCCACTTGGCGAGAACCCCAGACGAGAAGGCTCTCGCTAAAAACTGACTGGGCTTACTTCGGCGAGAGCTCCTGTTAAGAAGGTTCTCGCCCTTGATGGTCTTGATTCCATTGCGGCTAAAGGCTCACTTAATGCCTTCTCGCCTGCCCCGGGCGGGAGCTACCATAGTCGAACCACCTGCTTTGGCTAGGTCAACTATCTGCTCTAATAGGTCGTCGATCGGTCTCTGGCTGGTACCTCAACGATCTGCTTTGGCTTCACCGGTTCTCGCTTGCTCTTGGGCGGGAGCTCCTTCGAGGAGGGAGCTCATCTGGTCTGGAACCTGAAGCCTGGCGCGGCGCCGACGGTTTTGCCCAACGCCAGGCGGGAGCCCTTAAAGGCGAGAACTCTATAAGTTTGTCTTAGGGTTAACCCAAGGCTAGCCTGAGGCTAGCCCAATCCTGACCACTGACCCCCTGGGGTTCCATCCAGCGAATATGGGGTTGTACAAGGGAGGAATTCCCACACTTTACCTGAAGGAGCCAAGCATAAATTTGGTACTTTGAAGGAACCCGACCACCACCACCACCATGACATTCCGATGATCCTCCCGACTTCAGGCCGCCGAACAGGTCCTCCTCCACTCCTTCTTACATGGGTAGTCCTTAGGGATCCTTAGAACCAAGGTTAGGGCTCAATCGAGCCCAACCCGATTTTCAAAATCATGGAATTTCCATGAAAAATCAACCTCTCGGGTTCGCCGAAACAGTGCTCCCCGGCGGCCAAGCCGCCGCCTGGAGATAGCCCCGACCACTACGAAGGTGTTGGCGGCGATGGCCGGCCGGGGAGGTGGTCGGAGCGCCGGCGGCAGCAGTTGGAAGTCAGCCCAGGTAGGAGCAATCCTGGCCATTGGCGCGCGGGGATGATGACGGGATGCCGTCCAAAGACACGTCAAGATTCGTGCGGGATGATATTTAAACTATGGAATATATATGTTGATTCATTTCATTTTTGTCACATATCTGGTATTTAATTTAATTAATTATTAAAAATACTTAGAGGCCATTTCAGAAAAATGGTCAACACATAAAATGTAGCCCTATGGGTCTACTTTCATACAAAATTGGTTTGAACCAATTTGGGTGACTGGTTTGACCAGGGCACTCATTTTGGTGGGGTCTATACATATGACTAGGCAGACATTAAACAGAGTGCCCACACTTCATCCTTAGCTCAAATGAGCTGAACTTTTTGAAGGAAGTCACCCTACCCAATATGTAGACCCTGCCCAAAATGGGAATTTTTGGGAATAAGTTTTATATAGTTTTGTAAATAATATAATTTATCTAGGGTAAATTAATTTATGGGTCAAATGAAGCCCAAATTCATCCAAATTTTGGTGGGAGGTATATGAGGTCAATATAGACATCTGGTTAAAATTTCATTAAGTTTGGAGGTGATTTGAATAGAAATCATGCAAACCCTAGCCTTGCCCTAAGAAGGGCATTTTGGTCAAAAAATATATTGTTGGTTTAGGATGTCCAATTCACCTCAACAGAGGTTCAAATTTGGGCCACTGACTTGGAATGAACTTGTGCACCTTCCAATGAAATATGGGGAGGTTTGGAATTGATTTGCCCCAAGATCCTAGGTTAAACCCTAAGGAAGGGCTTTTGTACCTTGTGAAGGGCATGTGGCCCAAACACCTTGTATGACTATTAAATTTTGTAGGGAGGGTATTAGGGTAACTAAAACCCTCTGGTGAAAATCTTAGGGTATTTTGGAAGGTTTGGGACCCACAAAACCCTAACCTTAGTTTAGGGCACAAATATTGTAGGGTTGGAATGGGCTAGTTAAACTCCTCAAACTAAGATAAAAATTTTGGTAGAATGGTCTTAAGGATATTATCAGACTCTGGTAATTTAATTGGGAATTTTGGGATAATATTTATAGTACTTCCTTTATAACACAAGGGGATGCCTCAATTTAATAAATTGATCATTATGGTCCCTCTGCCCCTTGAGAAGACATCAAAGTTTGGCAGAGGAAGTCTTGAAGCATTATAGACATATATAAATTTTATGAGAATTTTTAAATACATATTGGAGGTACTTACTTCACAAGCTTGTTAAATGAGGAAATTATTCAATAATTTATTTAAGTCTATTTACTGATAAATAAATTATGAAATTTGTCTCAAATCATTTATATGCCATTAGAATCATACTTGAATTTTCTATGAATTTTTGGAAGCAATATAGTCTTTTATATCTCTTTAAATGAATTTTTAAGGATTAAAATAAAATAAGAATTTGGGGACCAAACCTTACTGAAAAATTTAGATACTTTGGAGGATGAGTTAAATTCTTATTTTCAATATCATATAAAATTAGTGGAATGATATCTTGTCTGAAATTGGTACCTCATGTTCATTATTGGAAACTTTAGTCACTATAATAATTAAGTAAATTATTAAATAAATAAGGAAAATTTTGGGTCTCTGGATTTAAGGCTTAAAGTTTATAAGGAACTTACATTAATTATTATAGGAGTATTGGATGATTATTCGATGTACTTTCTATTTTACATGATGTTTAACCTCGGTGCTCTGTATTTAGTAATTTTGAAAAGTTCTTCATGAATTTGTTTGAGACTTATCACTCCTTAATCACTTATGATATTTGACCCAGAGAATTTATATGCCCTTGCAATCATGTTAGAGTTTTCCTTGAATTTTTAGAAATAATATTGCCATATTTATCTTTTTAATGAATAATTGCAAGATACCTTTAAAATAAAATCAGTGGCCTAAACCTTGCTGAAAAATTAAGAGATCTTGGATCTTAGGTTAAATGTTTATATTGAGTATAACATAAATCTTGGGGAATTTTATCTTTTCTAAATTTGGTACCTCCTGTTCAATCTCGGAGACTTTGGCCACTATGAATATTTAATAAATTTCTAGATAAATAAAAAAATTGTGAAATTCTGGATTGGGGAAATAAAGGTCATAATGGACCTCCATTAATTATTATAGGAGTATTGGATGATTATTTGATGTACTTCCCATTTTACATGACATTTAACCTTTGTGGTCTGCATATAGTAAATCTACAGAAATAATCTGGAGTACAAGTTAGGCACATAAGTCAAAGATTAGTGATTATAGGTTTGGATAATTTAGAATGAGTTCATCACTCAGGATTGGATGAGCAAGGGTTTGGATTGGCTAGTGTTAGGTGGTGCTCGTGATCGACGAAAAATCGTCTTTCCCGTAGTAAGGAAGAGTCAAAATTACATTAGGTTGGGTGGTGCTGTTGATTGTGACGGACGGGTTAGTCCGGTGAGCTTTGGCTCGGTTGTGGATTATGACGGACGGGTTAGTCCGGCGAGCTTTGGCTCGGTTGTGGATTATGACGGACGGGATGGTCCGGGGAGCTTTGGCTCGGTTGTTGACGGACGGGATGGTCCGGGGAGCTTTGGCTCGGTTGTTGGTTGGACTCATAACTATTGCATGTGCATAAAAGGTATAAAGTGGCGGGTCTTCGGTATTGGAGGGTCGATGCACCGACGCCAATACGCTGACTCGGCAAGTGTGGTTAGCACTTCGCCAAAAGAAGTCCGGTGCGCCAGCCGGCAAGAGTACGCAGGAGTCTGCTTTGTGCACCAAGCGTTGAGGCGTACGATAAGTCTGACCGGTAGTACTTTACTGGTTTAGAGGTGGGCGAGGCCCAACCCACCGCTTCCGTCTACCACTACGGAGGTATCCTGGGAGGTAACGACTCCGAAAGGGGGAACTAAAGGTCTGTGTACACAGAGTCGAGTGGGTGAGTTACACTTGCATGTTCACGACATAGCATAATTGTATTTCATAGCATAACCATTGCATATAACTTGATACTTAATGTATAAGCGGTATGGGACGCTCTATACATTAGGCCCTACAGAACGATCCCTTGGCCTATAAGTTTGTGCGAGCGTGCTTATAAGTCAAGGTTCTCTTTCAGTACTATATATTTAAGCCTGCTAGTAAAACCGGCACCCTATCGTATAAATCGGTATGAGACTTTTTATACGATAGGAGCCCTACAAGAGATCCCTTAGCTTATGTGTATTTCATAAGTTAAGGTTACTTTCTTATTCAATTTTATATCATTATTACCATGATTAGAACTGCTAGTTTAGTTCCGCTGTCATCTGCTAGTTTACATTCTCCACCTTCATGTCCTTTCCTTTCCTTCTCCCCGCTCGGTGCTTAGGAGCCATGGGGGAAGGGGCGGAGGACGATAGGACTTAGTCTTTTAGACTAACGGTTTTCGAACCACATCATTTTAGGGGACCACGGAGCCCAGCATGGAGGAGCAGCCCCGGAGGTCGGCACGCTTGGAGATCGGACAGTCTAGTACTGGAGTCCAGACAGCAGGGACTTTGAGTCTTGACCACTAGTAGTTATATTAGTTTGCTTCCGCGATGAGCGATTTGTAGTGAGCACATGATGTACCGGGCATAAGCCCGAGATTTCTGTTATATGTACTATCTGTGGTCACTCCCTTCGTGGAGCTTATTTTCTATACATGTGATTCCTGTGGACTTGCTTTAAATTCATTGCTACAGTTGAGATCGATTTGGCCGGCAGAATCGGCGTTTTGTAGTGACGACCTTCTCGGGTGCGAAGGTATCACCGCAAGGCGGCGGTTTTGGGCCTAAGACCCCGGTGTCTAAAAAAAAAGGGGGGGTCTTACAGCTTGTTCCCAGGATGTAACCGGGCGGATATGATTGGTTTCCGCGAGAGTGCGGACTCATTTGGAGTTCGCCGAGTCCGACATATTGCGAACTCTTCTTGAGCTCACGAGTTCAGCATGGGATTATTCCTTGGACTTGCTTTGGAGTGGTTTGGTTGAAACTGCAAAGTTCGTCGGTTAGTGCGGACTGGTGTTGGAGTCCGCCGGATTGTGCGGACTGGTTATTGAGTTCTCCGGTTTGGAGTCCGCTCTTTGGACTCTTGGTGATGTGGAATTGGTCTTGATTTGTACTAAGTCTAGTGTTGCTCAGTCCGTAGAGTTTGCCGGGTTGTGTGGACTGATTTTTTATCCGCCAAGCTCGACAGCTTGTCAGCTTGGTACTTTAGTTGCGGGCTCAGAATGTGCGGACTGGAGCAGTGTCCGCTAGGTGTGCGTACTGGAGCTGTCCGCATGATGTTGCGGACTGGTGGCGGTATCCGCAGTGTCCGCAAGTGTGGCAGACTGGTCTTGGCCTTGGCCTTGTGGTGTTCAAGGCGGATAAGGTTTCTATTCGACCTTGATGGTGCAACAAGGCAGACTGGTTTCGTGTCTGTGCCGTGCGGATACGCTTTGTGCTCGCCGCGAGATGGGCGGTGATCCTATCGGCTAGGGTGGTGACCACACTCCTCTCCGCGCCTATAAATAGGACCCCCTGTCACATCATAATTAGGCCCGAATGAACAGTAAGTGGGCTCAGTCGGTTGCTGCAGACAGGTTTTTTGTATCCGCACGGTTTGAGAAGTTAACCAGTGTTTGCTGTTGCAGATTATGCGGATAGCGCTGAGAAGCCAGAGACTTGGTTCTGACTTAGGTCAGAGATCAATGCGGACTCTGCGGATACAATCAGCGGTTAGCAGCAGCTCGCAGCTTGCGACTAGGCTGTCTTCTCTTTGACAATCTTTCCCAGTTCAATAAAGCAGTCCGCTTCTGGCGGTCTGTTTAGTTCGGAAGCAGCTGTTCACGGATAATCTGGCGGCTAGGCGACCTCACGGTTAATCGGTTTGTAGTTTTTGGACAGAGTTTCTTCAGCTTGGAATAACGGGGTCCATGCGGTGAGGTTGCGGTCTCGCGACATGACGACTTCAATGTGCTCCTTAGTGCAGCTCGACAGAGTCGGCGATTACTCTTTCAGTCCGTGCGGCTAGTTTTTTGCCTTATTGTTTTTTTGCTTCCATCAATTAATTGGTGAATCATGTCTCGCCATGTCTGTCTCGCACTGTAAATATTTTTGATAGTACAAGATTTTTTTGCTCTCCTAGTAATTTATTTGACTTGGTTTTGCTTGAGTGTTCCTGCGGTCTGATTTCCCGTTTTCCTCGTTTCACAAATTTTTACAGGGCTCTCCCATCAGAACTTTTGGTTCTCTCTGTCGTCGTGCTCGCCATCCACCTCCCATAATTTTCATGCTTGCACATCATATTCTGGATCAGAGAAACTCTCCTCCGACCAAATCTTGTACGATAATGGAAGCTTAGGATCTATATAAGGCAGTCTCAAACTTCTTGGTTCCTTCTATCTACATCTTCTCTTCTATTAATCAATTCCAGCAGGGCGACACTGGAGGATCAGGATTCTCAGCTCTTTCCCAAAGTAAACATTTGTCTTTTCATATTTCTTTCTCTTCAACATTTTAAAGGCTCCGTTTGGAGGAGGGGGGGGGGGGGGGGGGCTTATTTTCACCGGTCAAGCGGTCACGACCGCATGAACTGGATCATAATTAAGGTCCGATTCATGCGGTCATGACCGCTTGACTGGTGAAAATAAGCCTTCCCAAACGAAGCCTTAGTTTTCAAAGATGTTAGTTTTCAAGTAGAAACTGCAACCCATGCTTTGTGGGCACCTCTTCACTTTCTAATGCCAGCAACAAATTTGTTTTCCTCTGCTTGCACTCCAAATATAGATTCTTGCATGAGTTGCATCCATCTGTTTTTTAATTCTATTGTTTATCCACTGATTTCAATCTTTTTTTTAATATGTAACATATTTTAGCATAAGCACAAGATTTCTAAACATTTACAATTTGATCCATTCATTTAAAAACATATAATAGCAATTGAGCTTTGATTCTCACTTTGATGCGAAAATTGGAGGATGAGGGTAAATCGTTATAATTATTCCTCCCACAATCTTTAATAGCAATTGAGCTTGGATGTGGCGGAAGCTCGCCGAATTGTGTCGCCCGTCAAATAATGTCGCTGAATTGTGCCGCCTGTCGAATGATGCCGTCCGTCGAATGATGCCGCCCATCAAATAATGCTGCCGGTCGAATAATGCGGTCCGACGAATAATGACGCCCCGAATGATAGAGGATCGGGATCCTCTCCATTTCATTTGAAATGGAGGGGATCCATTTCAATATCTAATGGACAAGACAAGTTGAAAAGAAATCTTGTGGTGAAAATTTTTTTGATTAAAAAATCTAAAAAACCATGGAAAATGATAAACCCGTCGGATCGAAAGCATTTCAATCTCGATCGTGAAATTGTTCCCCTCCATTTCACTTGAAATGGAGAAGATCCTGATACAATGATATCGCCCGTTCACTATCAGTCGTCTTTTAACAAATCTACAAGTGTCAGATGGTTTAGCCCGGCCACGGCCTCACGCTTCAAACAGCATACAGCCTTTCCACAAATACAAGTTTGACGAGTAAACAAGCCATCTCGCATTTTTCGACCGTTGCCCTAAACCACCACGTCCTATTTTCCCGTTGCCCCAAAGAGATCACTGTAACCCCAGCGTTGGATTTCAAAATCCCAAACCTCCTCTCGTCGTCCTCCCTCTCGCTCTTAGTAAGAAATCCACTCCCGCTGTCCGAAGTGAGAATACGCACAGCTAAGGAAGAATGGGGTGCTTCTCCTCCAAGTTGAACGGCTCGCGAGATCTCCGTTACTACTTTTCCGGCAGCCCAAAATCCATCTCCGACTTCGACGACGGCGATCTCCCTAACCACATCGTTTCCCTAACATCTTCCACCTATGGCGTTCTCAACCTCGACCCCCCAGAAAACCTGGAACAGCCATCCTCAACCACGATGGCATCCCGCAGATTCTCCCCCTCCATCATCATTCCTAGATCCAGAAACTTGTCTTTTAACGATCGGTCGCCGGAGATCATCAACTGGACGGTTGAAGAAGATTTCGAAGACGCCGGCAAAATCGCATGCTCCCCAAAGAAAAAATCCTCAATTCGTCCTCTGGCATTATTCACCCCATCCCCCAAATTCCGTGGGAAGTTTTTCGGAAAGGAAAACAGCTGTCCCCGTTACACAACCGCTTTCACCGACCCTAATCGGGTGCTGAAGCCCCTCATTTTCTCAGAAAGGATGCAACTGAAGACTCCCAAATCAAGTTCTAAGTCGAATAAATCCAGCTCGCGGCGAAGCTTATCTCCCATGTTTGATCCCGAGCTTGTATCCTTCTTCGAGCGAGAGCTCCATGAAGAATCAGAGCAGACCAGGCAGATTTTGCTCACAGCAACGACAAATTTGAAAGAAGAAGAAGTGAGAGATTTTCTTCGCTCGTTTGAAAAGAAATGCCCGCGTGGCGGGGAGAAAGTGGCGGTGCTCTACACGACGACTCTGAGAGGGATCAGGAAGACCTTTGACGAATGCAATATGGTCCGGTCAGTGATTGGATCATACGATGTCTGTGTTATTGAAAGGGATATATCCATGGATTTGGGGTTTAGGGAGGAAATGAGGATGCTGATAGGCAGCAAAGATGCGAGGCCACCAATTTTGTTCGCGAAAGGGAGAATGGTTGGCGGCGCAGAAGAAGTTATGCGACTGGAGGAGGAAGGCAAATTGGGTCTGTTACTAGAGGGGATGCCAAAGGCGGTCAGGTGTTGTGAAGACTGCGGAGGGATGAGCTTTGTGATGTGCAAGGTCTGTAATGGAAGTTGCAAGGTTTTAGTTCAGGGGGAAAAGAAGATGACCAAGTGTGGAGAATGCAATGAGAATGGGCTAGTGCACTGCGCCTCATGTAGCAAAATAGCTAATGGTTTGCCTTCCATTCTAACCTAATTGTCAATTTTGTTTTCCTCCCTCATGGAGCCAAAGAACTCCATGGCTTTGATTGACTTTCTGATATATAACTGTTCTAATGAAGTACCCAAAGTGGACAGAGGGGAGTAGGAGATGTTTGATTGTATCTCTACTGTAATTTACTACTGTAATTTACTGGATTTTGTTTTCGATCTATATTAATAGTAATTTGTTGCATATTAGCATATATATCATTAAAGTTTTTGTCCTTTGTGTATGTATTCATGACAAGAAAAGATTTATGTTGTGATTCTCCTGAAGTTTCTTTCAATGTGAAGCACTTCCAATTTATGGTACATATTCTTTACGATCTTAGCCATGATTTAGATCAGAAAACGATCATATATTCAATCGAAAATACGTGAGTATATATAATCTTAGTAGTACCAAAAAAATCAATGGGCTGTATGTTTGCTCTGTTGATCCAATGTATGCTAAAGTTCTTATATTTTATCATTTTCATAAGAATGTTGAAGTTTTTTTTTTAGAAAATCTGGTACTTTTGTTCTGAATTTCTTTTCTCATAACCAATCTGTATTGCCTAAACATGTGTTGTTTCGAGTAGGCCGTGCAGGTAACTTCTGATTTTACCTTATCCATAGTGATTTATATCAGAAAACGATCATATATTCAATCAAAAATGCGTGATTATATATAATCATAGTAGTAGAACACCAAAAAGTTCAATGAACTGTATGTTTGCTCTGTTGATCCAATGTATGCTTAAGTTCTTATATTTCATCATTTTCATAAGAATGTAGAAGTTTTTTTTAAAAAAAAATCTGGTACTCTGAATTTCTTTTCTCATAATGAATCTGTATTGCTTAAACATGTGTTGTTCGAGTCGGCCGCACAGGTAACTTCCGATTTTGCCTTATCCAAAAGAGATTTTTCTCTGTTTTCATTCTTCTGAATCTCGTTGCTGATAATCCTCTTCCCCTTCGTGTGATCTGAATTCCAGAAGGAGCCTCTAACTAGAATTTTGGAGCTCGCTAGCTCCGTCGACCCCACGGTGTCAGCTCAGTTTCCCGTTGACGCACTCAGTTCTCGACGGCTTCTTCCAACACTCAAAGCTCCTTCGCAAAATCAAATACTAATTCTGCTGCTTCTAGCTTTCATCCTCAGCGACATCTCCCTACACCCAATGCTCCTCCCTGGGCTTCACCTCCAGGTAAGTTCTCTGTGTTATAACATTTAGATCTCCACCTGACTGCTTAGTGAATGAAAGATATCATCTTTTCTCAAAAAAAAAAAACATTTATATCTCCACTTATGAACAGCCTAGTGAATGAAAGATAACATCTTTTCTCAAAAAAACATGTATATCTCCACCTAACATTTTCTTATTTTTAGGATTTCAATAGCAAGTTGGTGCTCTTGTCCGGATAATGCTCTCTGCTTTGCAACATTTCATTTGATAACTGTCATGGTCTGCTGGGCGGAATTGGTATTCCAGAATTGAAATTGGGAGTTAATAATTCAATTCTTGGTGTTTTATTGGACGGAATTGGCTCGAAATTGGAATTGGAATCGAAATTAGAATTGGCTCTCTTCTTTAGCATTAGAATAATTTGCTATTTATGAATTAGTTATGCATATTGTATGGGTTTTGAATCTTATTGTAGAATACAATTTTTGAGCTCTTTATAGAATTAATTTGTTCCTTTATTATGTTTCTCACTATGTAACTTTAGATGGAACAGGTCAATATGGAAAAAAGTAAGAGGGAACTAATAATTAAAGTAGGGGTCTTGACGACACTCGCCGCAACTGCGACCACAATTCAAATTATTTTTAAAGGACAAATAGATATTGAAGCTAATAATGTGTTACAATTAGTTTTGTTAAGTCGCTTATACGAGGGACTAGAGATCAATTGATTCAAATGTGCTACACATGTACTAGACAACTTTTAGAGAATTATGCAATATATTGTGTAAAAAATTAGCGCACGTAAGTCAAAATTAGAGTTGTCATAGTTCTGGTTCTACTAAGATCGTGAACCAAATCGCTAAAGCAACGGTTCTTCAAAGTAGAACCAAAATTTTATTTGGTTTGACCGATTCCGATTCAAGCATAATTTTTGGAACCATCATGTCGACAGTTCCAATTCGTGTTCAACAAAAACCAAAACCAAACCGGCCACTAATGATTCAGTCTGGTTCAAATCGGTTCTACATGTCAAAGTTTTAATCATTTTATAACTCTATAATTTGAGTCATTAGACGCATTCACAAAGATTATTATCTTTTTAAAAGTGTTCACACAAATTTATATGTTAGGCCGGGTGTCGTAAAATAACTTTACTTATAAGAGTGCTCATACAAACTTATAACTTAAGGATTTGTTCATTCCAATCCAATGCAATGCTATGTCATGTAATGTTACATCAAACAAAACCCAAACACAGTTCTATGTCAACATAGACATAGACACCAACAACTTGTTAAGCAGACAACTAGAACTACATGTCTCATCGTTGTGACAAACCTTGTACTCTTTTCGTGTGACGACGGTTTATTAGCAACGTACTATAGTTTAACTAACCAGTGCAGTACTCTACTGCGATCGTGTACTTGGGAGATACCCCGACTCACCTACCAGTCACCCTGGTCCCTACCTTATGGTCTAACTCACAAAGTCTTTGCCAGTGAGTTCTGTACCGAAGAGCTGGGAGAACTGCCACTAACATCACACTTCACTTACAAGTAGTATGTGGAACTCACACATGCATATGAATAAGTATGCCATGCAACTACTCAACACCTTATCATTAAACCAATGTGTGAATATATAATGCTACACCCTCCTATTAGAGAGGTGAGTTACAAGCTCTAAACTCGGACATACTCTTCACCAGAGTCAAAACCTCACCCACACTAGACACCATTCCCAGGACTTCCTCACCCGCTCTAGGACTAATTACCCGAAGACCAATCCTAAGTGCAGCGGATCTAACCAGGTGAGATAGTGTTGTGGGGGAAAACTCCTGATGATGTCCTGACTTCTCCATAACAAACAAACACTACAAGGTTGACCCTAAAATGCTAATGCAAGTTAAGGTTCAACCCTAGGTACTAAAAAAGACCTATAGATCTAACCCAAACATAATTGAGTCAACAAATATTATCTTATCAATTATGTTGGCACAAAAAACATTTTGAGTCCACATCTCTCAAGTAGAATGATATGGGGTACTGTTGAGTAGACGTTTACTTTGTGTCACGAATGAATAAGCGGGAAAGAGAGTGCCACAGACGGCTACATATGGCTTCCCGGAATGGGAAACTCCAATGTTGCGGGTGCTTTTATTGTTATAAAGCTTATATTACATCAGGGGTTACATCATGCTCGAAATACATTAGGTTACCTGTAGAAAACAATAAAAAATAGCTTGTTGAAGGGGAGCTCACGACCACCAAGGAGAGTTTGCCAAAGCTGTACTTGTGACCTCTAATGGTGTGTTTGCCCCGCTCATCTATAGAGCTCTCTTGGATACTTTAAGGGAGTTGGTAGATGATAGGCAATCCGAACGGTAGGGCAAGTGCACCCACTGTCGTTGTCAAGTAATAATTAAAACAAGTAATAATCCGAACGGTAGGTGTACAATCGATCCCTCGCGAAGCACAATAAGGTGGACTCAACGTCCAAAGAGAGACTTGAGATTGAAGTATCTTAAATGTTGGGGGGGGGAGTGAGTTTCTACTAGACTAGTGCGATAAAATAAAACTAAATTACTATTGCAGGTCGTCGACACCCCTTCACTCCTGTGCGGGTCGCCGACCTCCACTTCACACTTCCGCGGATCACCAACCTCCTCTTTACTCTTCCGCGGGTCGCCGACCTTCGCTTCATAACTCGGCTCGTGTCTACACAAAGACAACACAGCCACCACACTTCCTTCCGCCACACACAAGCACAAATGCTTAGGGAAAACATAAAACATGAGGTTGGGCCTCCTAAGCTACTCCAAGGAAATGAACAAATACTGTAAATATTTCAAAAAAAATATATCAATAACAGTCATACACTATTGCAAGTCGTCGACACCGCTTCACTCCTCCGCGGGTCGCCGACCTCCACTTCACACTTTCGCGGATCACCGACCTCCGCTTTACTCTTCCGCGTGTCGCCGACCTCCGCTTCATAACTCGGCTCGTGTCTTGACAAAGACAAAGCCACCACACTTCCTTCCGCCACACAAAAGCACAAACGCTTAGGTAAAACACAAAACAAGAGGTTGGGCCTCCTAGGCTACTCAAAGGAAATGAATAAATACTGTAAATACAACAACACAATAACACTCAAGCCTTTATCCCACTATAGTGGGGTCGGCTATATGGATCTTTTGTCGCCATTGTGCCCTATTTTTTGTCATAATCTCACTAATGCCCAAGTACATCATGTCTTTCCTTACAATTTCATTCCAAGTCTTTATTGGTCTATCCCTCCCTCGTTTAACATGCCTAGTGATTAGACTCTCACAACGCCTAACAGGTGCCTCTAATGGTCTCCTTTGTACATGTCCAAACCATCTTAGACGAGCTTCTCGCATCTTCTCTGCAATTGGTGCTACCCCTGTCTTTTCGCTGATACTTTCTTCCTAATTTTATCCAATCTCGTGTGTCCACACATCCACCTAAGCAAATACTGTAAATATTTTTTTAAAAATATCAATAACAGTCATACACATATGTTCATTCGACCATCATCAATACATGGAGAGAAGGATAGACCACATCGACCTAGATTGTGGGAGAGGATGAGAGATACAAATAGCGTTTGAGACTCTTTCGTGGAGATAAAGGGGCTCTGGATCGCGGTTCTGTGAACGCTTTGCTCGACGACTGTCATCCGGGATAGATGAACTTTTGTCACCTGCTCCCAGTTGACCCATCTTCTCAAGGGTTTTGCGCCACTCACGTCTTCTCTTCTGGCTCCCTAGCTTACGACGAGAGGGATGCTTTTTTTTCTTCTTCTTCTTCTTCAATTTTAAGCTCCTGGATGATGGGGAGAGCCTATGGGATGATCCCCCTTGGAGATCAAAAATGGCGGATTTGTCAGAAAAAAGGCAGGGCTTCGCTGAAAAGAAGAACCGGCATATTTATAGGCGGAGCATGATTTTGACCAGCGCACGAGCAGACGTACGACCAGTGGTCGTGCGAGATGGAAATGTCCACTGCTCGTGCGAGAAGAAACCTTGACTGGAGAGAAAAAATGAGGTTTGGGCGGAAAAATATTGGCCTCGCACGACTAGTGATCATGCTATTATCTTCGTGTGTATCCTCGTGCGTTTTCAAGGGGGTTCTCGGGTTATATTTTGCAAATACACTACAAGAAAAATGTGATTTAGCAAAGGAAATCAGGAACGCGAAAAAATTTGTTGCTAATTAACATCAAATTTAGCTAGGTATATGAATTTTGCTTTTACCAAAAAAAATAATAACGAAATTTTTTGTTGAAAAACAACAACGAATTATTTTGTTGCAAAATATTTATTGCTAAATAGAAACAAAATATTTCATTTCAAAATTTCTTTGCTAATTAATTTAGATTAAAATATGTATGGAGGGAAAATTTTCATTTCCCTCCAAAATATTTTATCAATTTTATTCAACTACTCGTTCATTACTTTAGTAAATTAATAAAGAAGCCCTAACTATCCCAGCTTGACTCCCTGCCACCCTGCTCACCCCTTTCTTCCCAACTCCCCGCCGTGTTCCAGCGATGCATCGACTCCGGCGATCCACTCCTCCACAAGAGACAACTCCTCCACTCTGACTGGTCAAGATGTTTTGATTTCTCCCATTCTTCGCCACTCATCGGCGTGTGACAACGTACAAAACAATTGCTAGTACAGAGCCACTGCTACCTCTTCAGCTCTTATGCTTCCCATCGGACATCAACTAGTGAGATCCCCTAATTGTTTTGCGAGTTAAGATTTCTTGCACCGTGCGAGTTCTGCCACAGATCCCCCCTCCCCCGTCCCAATAGTTTACCAAGAGCAGGCGGGGTACTTAGAAATAGAGCATGTCAAACTTCCATTTTCTGATTTTGATTGTGAATTTGAACTTCCATTTTTATTTTTATTTCAATTTCAATTTCAAACTTCCATTTTGATTATGAAGAGTAGAGTGAGAAAGTTAGCAAGAGAATGCAAAGGGATATTGATGTTGCTGATGATTGGCTTTGATCGATTATACTAAAGCTGACCAATTTCGACTGAATAACTGACATAATGTAATTGAAATCTGCTATATTTCTGCAGAAGTGGTTTTGATCCAGGGTGCTTAAATGTTCCATTCATTTATAAACAAAGAAGCGAAAACATTTCAGGTCCAATAATTATTCTGCAGTCATTTGATCTCTTAGTATTAATGTAGAATTCAAATACATCAAAGGAACTCCTTCTAAGACTTATACAAAGTGTGGCCAAGTTTAGATATATCCAAAAGTAATTTGTTGCCATGATAATGCGATAATGGGCATGAAAGAGCATGAACACCTCAAAGAATTGGAGGAAATCAAGTTTTGATTTGATACTTAAGTGCTTGCTTGTTTCAATACTTAAGTCCATTCCTTTATAAGTGCTTTTTTGTTTTTGTATTCTATACCAATAAAAGAAACCGTTCGTACTTATCATGAACATTAAGCATGAGTGTGCTGGCAATTATGACCACTTGACTTTCACTCATTTTGTTTTCTATTGGGCATATCATTATTTTCATTTTTTTGGAAAGATAATGTAGAAGGATAAGCACCAAAAATGTGATTTCTAGCATGAATATTGATGTCCACTCCTTAAAATTGATGAAATTTAACAAAAACACATTTAGATTAACCTCTTGAGTGAAGATTTATCAGATTTAGCATTATATAAACTCAATCAAGGAACAATAGTAAGCTATAAAAGAAAAGGATGAGACCTGGGTCTTTTCCTGATGGCTGTAAAATAAAGGTAGGAGTTGAGCCCGGCCTCCCACCTCTCTCCCGTCGCGCTGGAAGGAGCCGAGCCCGTCCTCCCACTCCTCTCCCGTCGCCGCTGGAAGGGCCGAGCCCGTCTTTCCCGGCCGCCGCCTGTAAGGGGGAAAACCCGAGCCTCTCTCTCCTTCACCCGACCTCCCTTCCTCTTCCTTGTCCCGTCCGCCGCCGACTAGGGTTGAGGCAGTAACCAACCTCCCTCTCCTCTTGGCCGACCAAGAGGGATTAGGGTTAGGTTTGCACTTGTGGGAGGAAGCAGTCCGGAGGTGTTGGTGGTGAGCAATTAGGGTTTGGCTAGGGATCGCGGCAAAATGTTTGATTTGGAGCTCGGACCGGTGCGTGGAAACCAAATCCGTGATGACCGAGCTATGGCTCCGAAACTTGCATCAAGTGTAATGAATTTTCTTCTGAGGCAGGTGAAGCCCTTAATTTTAGCATGTTTGCATGGAAGCCCCTCCCCACCGACGGGTGGGGGAAGGGTGCTCTCCGACGGGTCGATGTGTACATCCCCATTATTTAATTGCATTTAATGCCCGGAAGCGCGAGTACGGTTTTAGGCATGCTGTGTGAAGCCCATCCGGACGTGTGGTCTGGATTGGTGATGTTCTGTGGGTTCCCGGAGGAGACTCCGTGGAAGTAACAACCATAGTGAACATCTGCATTAGGGACAAATGCATCAAACAAAATAAAAAAAAAACACAGTGAACTCTATATTTTTTCTCTTCATAATGAAGGATGCAACTACGAGGTAATTTGTTACGGATACTCGCGGCGAACGTGGCGCAGACCAATGAAGCTGAACCAGGTGCATCGGGAGCGGCTTGTACATCCCCATTATTTAATTGCATTTAATGCCCGGAAGCGCGAGTACGGTTTTAGGCATGCTGTGTGAAGCCCATCCGGACGTGTGGTCTGGATTGGTGATGTTCTGTGGGTTTCCGGACGAGACTCCGTGGAAGTAACAACCATAGTGAACATCTGCATTAGGGACAAATGCATCAAACAAACAAACAAAAAACACAGTGAACTTTATATTTTTTCTCTTCATAATGAAGGATGCAACTACGAGGTAATTTGTTACGGATACTCGTGGCGAACGTGGCGCGGACCAATGAAGCTTAACCAGGTGCATCGGGAGCGGCTTGAACCGATGAGGACGACCCAGGCGGGGTTGGTGCTGAGAATAATTAATATTCAATTTATGTTTTATGTTATGTTATTTTATATTTCCTGTTATTGGCACCCCTCCTCTATAAGAGGGGTTGATTTGAAATTGTAATGTTATCTTGGATGAATGTTGTGGTTTCTTTCTTCCCTCTAACCCTAATTCTTCTCCCTCTCTTTCTCTTCCTCTTCTCTCCACCGCCTGGACCCCCTCCTCTACCGCCGAATTCCCTAGTTAGTATCAAACTAGTCCGACCTGCCGCTCCGCCCGCTGGTTGATTGTCCACTGTCGACCTCTCCCGATCAAGCCGTTCCCGCGATCCATTCCTGCGACCACCGCTCGGCCCATTTCCGCGATATACGCGCCTACTCCCGACCAACGCATAGTTCCGCTCGACGCGCCTGTGGCGACCCATGCCGCGTCCAGCCTGCTTCATCGGCCCGTATACGGTCCCGACTCTTCTGCTTCGCCGCGCTAGCCTGTGTCGCCGCTACGTCGTGCCCAGCCTGCGTCGCCGCGCCCCGAGCACCAGCCACCACCATGGCCATTACGACACGGTCCACTGCCGGGGCCCTCCTCCGCCGCGTCGACGCCAAGGAGTCCCTCGTGGCCTCCATGCATGCCTCCCTTCTCGCCCTTCATGTCAAGTTTGATGCCATCCAGCCCTCCGCCACTTCCCCCGCCAACGGATCCGCGTGCTCGACCACCGGCGAGTCCACCCTCGGTGTTGCACCCCTTCCGCACAACGGAGACTCTGCGGCCCCGTTTCCTCCAGGCCATTCAACCCTCGCCTTGGACCTTCCCACCTTTGCCGTCGTGGACCTGATTGGGTGGATTGCCAAGGAGGAGCAGTACTTCGGTCTCCACCATACTCCTGAGTAGGACAAGGTCTCTACCGTCGTTGTGGGACTCGATGACTCTGCCGTTAATTGGGCCCGGTGGCTCTGACAGTCCAACCCAGCTATCTCTTGGTCGGAGATCAAACAGGAGATGATCCACCGCTATGATAGCCGCTATTCCAGATCCGCCATCGAACGACTGTGTGGGGTACGCCAAACCGGTGCATTGGATGATTACATCGATGAGTTTGTGACCCTCGTCACCCATGTTCCGGGCTTACCGCTGAATCATTATCTTGGTTTCTTCATGCAGGGCCTCTTGCCCCACATCTGCTTTCGACTCCGCACTCACCATCCCTGGACGGTTTCCGATGCCCTTGACATGACCTGCCTTGTGGAGTCGGATTTGTCTCCTCGACCATCGCTGCCGTCAGGCTGACCTCTGTCGGGAGATCGACTGTGGCGGTCCGCTACTTCAGAGACACTAGCCCCTCGGCCTCCCCCAGCCACTCAGCCAGGCCGACTGGCCCCTCAATAATTCTCCCCCCCGAGTTGGATGACCTCCGTTAAAAGGGGTTGTGCCGTCAGGCTGACCTCTGTCCGGAGATCGACCGTGGCGGTCCGCTACTTCAGAGACACTAGCCCCTCGGCCTCCCCCAGCCACTCAGCCAGGCCGACTGGCCCCTCCTCAATAATTCTCCACCCCCGAGTTGGACGATTTCCGTTAAAAGGGGTTGTGTATCCGCTGCCGTCTGCCCTATTCTCCTACCCACGTCTGCGCGGTCAAGGAGTTCCGTTCCATTATCGGCGACATCGACCCAAAGGTTACCTTGGCCGACTTTGAGGCTCTGGAGCTCTCACCGGAGGATACACCTCTCGACTCCAACGCAGCTACGTTCCACCGGTTGGAGTTGTCCCGCGCCTCAACAGGCGAGATCTCCGGCCCGCCGACCATGCAGTTCTCGGGCGCACTGGGAGATCGCCCGATCATCATCATGGTCGACAGCGGCGCAAGCCACAACCTCATCTCTGAGCACATGGTGTAGCAGTGTCTTCCCTTGGTTCCCGTCCCGGACATTGCGGTCCGCATGGGCGATCGGCGCCACTGCCCGACACACGGTCGTTGCACGGTCGTCTCTCTCTATGGGGCCCTATTTCGTGATCGCGGACTTCTACTCATTTGGCCCCGTGCTGGGAGTGGCTTGGCTCCCCACGCTCGGCGAGGTATATGTTTATTGGGAGACTGGGTCCATGCAGTTCCTACACGAGGGATAACCATGTTGCCTTGACAGTGACTCCGCCCTCTTATGCTCCCTGATCTCCCTCGGCACGATCCAGAATCCCACAGACGTTGTTTTCTCCGCAAGGTTGGGGGTCGTCTTGGCCTGTCCATTGTGCCTCTTCCTTCCCCGACGGACCAAAACCTTCCTACGGCGCGCGCCGACGTCACGCGGGCTATGACAGGGTTGCCACCCGCCCAACTAGCTTTGGTCCGGAAGGAAGACGACAGCTGGCGCCAAACTACCCAGCCAAGCTTTTGGTCGCCGCTACCGCCTTCAGGGGGACTCTGGCCCGTTGGAGGGCCTGGTTTCTGGGACTTACCGTCTGGAGTCCGAAGCCACGGGGACTGTTCTAGGATCACTGTTGTCTCCACCACTCTGACTACTGCCTTGGGGACAAGACATATTTTCCAGACGGCGGCATTGTTACGGATACTCGCGGAGAACGTGGCACGGACCGATGAAGTTGAACCGGGTGCGTCAGAAGCGGCTTGGACCGACGAGGACGACCGAGATGGGGTCGGCACGGAGAATAATTAATATTCAATTTATGTTTTATGTTATGTTATTTTATATTTCCTGTTATTGACACCCCTCCTGTTATTGACACCTCTTCTCTATAACTTTAATGCTCATTTGGACTTGTAATGTTATATTGGATGAATGTTGTGGTTTCCCTCTTCCCTCTAACCCTAATTCCTCTCCCTCTCTTTCTCTTCCTCTTCTCTCTACCGCCGGCACCCCCCTCCTCCACTGCCGGATTCCCTTAGCATCACAATCCACAGGCCATTTGAAACATTTGAAACATATTCCCCCACTCATTCCACATGCCTACTCCACCACCTCTGCCCAATGGTAATTGTGATACTTCTGATTACATCTAAAGGTTATTAATAAAGAAAACAAAGCAGACGTAAGAATTAAACACTTTCAGCTTAACATCCGCATAGATTTAAGGCTAGATAAAAAAAGCAAATTCAAGAGATCATAAAATTAAACAGTTTCAGCTTAGCATTCCCCTGTAACTTTAATGCTAGATAAAATAGAAAAATTCAAGAGCACATAATAGTTAAAAATAAATTCTTCGAATTCAATTGATTCAAAAACTTAGTCCACAAAAAACGTCTTGAGCATCTCTAATTGTCTTTCCTTACTGTGGTAAAATTAACAAGTTTATCCCACAGAAAATACCTCACATCACATAAACTTGTTAAGTTAGAGTGGCATCAATTGGGAAAATTATAATGCATGAGAAGTAGCAGAGACTATATCTCTTTGAATAACCTCTTGGAGCTTGAACAAAACCCATTGCTACATCGTGACTGCAATATTCCACCACTTAAGAAAACCAATGAGATATGCCACATTCATTTTTTAAGAAACAAGTAAAATTTATAAATGAAGAGAAGTGTCTTGATTTAATCCCAAAATTGAAAACCAATTTTAGGTATAGATGTGACTTGCACGTATCTTCATGATAGTTTAGTTCAATGATGTTCCGTTTCAGTTAAGTGGTAGTCGTTGAGTGACCATGGGTTTAATTGAAGCTTAATTCATGCATGTCTTAAGAGTTAATTACATTTTTAATACTTTCATCTTATTGCACTTACAATAGACTTTAGTCATAAATGTGGCTTGCTTTTTGATAGCCCTCTGATTGAGTTGAAGTATTTTGTAAACTCAATATAATACAAATTTGACAAGTGAAAAATGTTTGGCTTGAGAGCATTAAATGCTATCCACTTAGGCTTCGTTTGGGGGGACTTATTTTCACCGGTCAAGCGGTTACGACTGCATGAACCAGATCTTCATTAAGGTCCGATTCATGCGGCCGTAAACGCTTGACCGGTGAAAATAAGTCCGTCCAAACTGAGCCTTAATGTGCTACAATTCCTTTTCTTAGGATCCCAATACTCTTTCTTTTCTCTTCGGAAATCTTTGATAATTTGAATAAGTTGTTTATGTTAATTTTTTGAGAAATGTTTGCTCTAAAGTTCTTTACAAAATGGATAACTTTTTTACCATTTCTCTTCTATTATTAAGCACAACTGTCAAAAAGTCATAATGCACTTCTTTGATAACCATAGAACAAAATGTTTGTTATTTGAAGTTAATGTCTAATTTGATACAATATCATAGTTATTGCATTTGCCAAAAGATAACATTGTTATTTTGTGTAATAAGTAATCATTTGGTATGTTGTATTTACAGAACAACAATTATGCATCCAGATAGAAGTTGGATCAATAATCGTATTTGCCTGGGTGAATATGGTATTACAGATGAGTATCAAATGGGGGTTGAAGGATTCATAGAATTATGTCAACAATATCCAAGATATTATGGGCCAATAAAAATTTTGATGTCCATGTTGTGATTGTAGAAGCTTGAGATTTCTTATGCATGATATGGTCAAGTTTCATCTCATTTCTAGAGGTTTTGAGCGTGGTTATATTAATTGGGTAAGGCAAGTTGAGCCGCATTGGGATGAACCATCCGTTAAAGCACATATTAGTCGTATGCAAAAGCAAATAATGTCTGAGCAGAGATTCATTGAAGAACAAGAAAAATACTTTGATTGACATGATTATTGATGTCGGTCAGAGATCATGAGCAAGAAGACCCTAATGTGACTGCTAAAAAAGTTCTTTGAACTGAAGGATGCTATAGATAATTCTCTTTGGCCTGGTTGTGAGGAATATTCAGAGTTATGAGCATTGTCAGAATTTTTAAGTATCAAGTCTGAATCAAACTTGAGCGAGAGATATTTTATTCGGTTTTTAAAGATATTTGGTCGGATGCTCCTGAAGGGACATAAATTACCTGATAGCTTTTATTCAAGCAATATGGTTGTTGCTCCACTCAGCCTTGGACTTCAGAAGATTAATGTTTGTGAAAATGATTTCATGTTGTATTGGAAATATGATGAAAAGTTGTAAGAGTGTAAGATATGTCAACACCCTAGATTTATGCCTAGAAATCAAGGAGGGAATAAAAAGTATAGAGATGTACCTAAAAATTTGAGTTACTTATCGCTTACATAGAAGACTACAAAGATTGTACATGACCAAAACCACTGCAAAACATATTAGATGGCACAAAGAAAATATTGGTGATGAGAGAAAATTATGCCATCCACAGGACGGTGAGGCTTGGAAGCATTTTGATAAGACCCAACCTACCTTTGCAGCCGAGCCAGGAAATATTAGACTTTCTTTTTCCACAGATGGATTTAATCCACATAATCAAGGATCTAGACCTTACTATAGTTGGTCGGTTATTGTTTCACCTTATAATTTTCCTCCTTGAATGCATGGATCGTCCTTATATGTTTCTCTTTTTACTCGTGTCAGGTCCAAAGAGTCCAGGTAGGAGCTTGGATGTGTATTTACAACCTTTAATTGTTGAGTTGAAGATATTATAGGTGACTTCCCAACATATTGCATGTTGTCGGGTTGGAGTACACATGGAAAGTTGGCGTGTCCATATTGCATGAATCATATCAAGTCTTTTAGACTTCAACATGATTTTCATCGCAATTTTTTACCACTAGATCATCCAAATAGATATCAAAGAGACAACTCGAAGCTATAGTTGCATTCTTACCAAATATTGTCTTTGGTAAGACTAAGGATAAAGACAAAATAGAAGGGTTTGGTGAGTCTCATAACTGTTTAAAAAAGAAGTATCTTTTGAGAATTGCCTTATTGGAAAACAAATCTGATTCGCCATAATCTAGATGTGATGCACATTAAATCTTGAGGAGTAAAGTCTTCTTGAAGCTTGATGAAGATTAGCTTCTACTTGGTCCTCTAACGGAGATCTTGAATGTTGACTTAAGTGAAAGCACTTCTCTAAACTTTAGAAGACAAACTGGCTTGTTTTTGTAGATTAAGCTCTTGGAAAATATCAGCAGCCTTGAATCAATTTTACTTGAGAAGATTTAAGAAATTTTACTTCAAAAATGATCTTCTCATTATTCAACTTTCGGTTGGAAGAGCAAAAAGTGTGACGACTGCTAAAGAATTTAATTTAATTTGATTGATTCAATTAGTTAGGGTTAGTCATCGCCGTAATTTCCTTTTTATATTAAGCACAACTTTTCAATGCCTAAAAATGACCTTTTCTTAAAGGCAAACACGTGTCAAATACAACTATAGATGCCAGCATTTAGCATGGCATTAATTTTACTTAACACAAAATTCAAAACTTAAACCGCGCGTCTGGGCGATATGGAATCTATCTGTACGATATAGAAGTCGTTTGCACGATATAGCACTTCAATACATGATTCAGCTTTGTCTGCATAATATAACTGTGGGTTGCACAATATAGCCTTCTCTATATGATTCAACTATTGTCTGCATGATATGGATCTTCTCTGCATAATTCAGTTGTTGTCTGCACGATATAAATCTTCTCTGCAGGACATAGCTTTTGTCTGCACTATATAATTGTTGTCTGCACGATACAACTTCTCTCTACACGATATAGTTGACATATGCACGATTCAAGCATTTTTAACCTTTTTTACACAATACAATACTTAAGATATTTTTAGCCATATATGCTTCAACTTATTCTCCTTCAACAACTCTTCTTAGTAGACCGGGTCTAGCCGATTGTTTAGATGTTCTGAATGCTTCTTGATATAGACAAACTTTTCTCTTTTGAGTTTTGACGTAGCTTCTAGTTAACTAAAGCTTCAAAGGATATCTAGCCAATCGTCTTGATATTGTTCCACAATCAGCTAGATGTCTAGGCAATTCGTTACTTCGTGTCTTGATATTCAAGAAACATCCAATGGAATCTGTTGATGCGGAAAATGGGCACCACCAGATAACGGTGTTCGAAATCTCACGGGAGGATGAGGAGAAGGGGAGAAGAGACTGCCGAAAATGCCTTTGCACGCTCGAGAGTGGAGCACGTTCGATCCAAGGATTGCGGGGATAATGGGAGGTTGATGAGGAACTGTCGAACAACCGGTTACTTTAACGGTTAAGGATTGACGGTTGAGGCCGAGAGAAGGGAGAAAGGAAAAAGATAGGGGCCGCTTGCAGCGGCAGCAACAGAGTTCGCCCCCCGCGGCTTAAATGTCACTCCTGCGACGGGCTTTCCTTTGATTATTAATCAATATTATAGCTTGAGTTGACCTCCTTTACATGGAAAAAATATAAAGGGTACAAGGGGAAGCTGGCGGCTAGAAGAGAGGAGATTGTCAGAAGCCGCGCGGACTGAACAGACAGGTCGGCAGATCGCGCGGATTGCTGATCCCGCAGCTCGCTACCTTAGGCTGAGCAGACTGCGCGATCAGGCAGGGAAGACCACTGAGGTCGCTGGGACAGGCTGCTTGAGCCTAGCTCAGGCCGCGCGGACAGGGGGTCAGTCCGCGAGAAGGATAGGCGGACAGGAATTCGTATCCGCAGGGTTTGCTGCCAATGTTGCTCCCCGTGGGTCGGTCCTCCAAATGAGAGGTATGGGAGGCTATTTATAGGCTCGAGGAGGAATCTTCCAGAACTGGGCTTGATGACGTCACCCCGATGATGCAGGCGAGCTGCCATTGTGTCCGCGACATGCTGCGGACTGAAGAGGAATTCACTGACTGCAGGGAGAAGCTGAAGTGCTTCTGGCGGACTGCGCAAAGAGTTCGCCTGGTACATGGCGGACAGGGAGTCCGCCTCTGTTGCTGGATGAGACGAGTCCGCCACCTACTGACGAACTGGCGTTGAGTCCGCTCTGGGCTGTGTGGCCTGATGAAGAATGCTGGAGGGCGGAGCAAGTCCACCTCCCTTAGGCGGACTGTGACCAAGTCCGCCACCTTCTGCCGAATGGAAGGGGCAAGTCACACCTGCTAGGCGGGCTGAGGAGGCAGGTCGCTTACTGCTGGGCGACCTGGAGGCAGGTCGCCTACTGCTGGGCGACCTGGAGGCAGGTCGCCTACTGGCGGGTTTGTCTATCATTTGCTGGCGGACTGAGACCGAGTCCGCCACCTTTGGGCGAGATAGGATTGAGTCCGTTTGCTGCTAGCGGATTGAGGTTGAGTCCGCCCCATGCTTAGACGGTCCAATACCAAGCAGTGTGTTAACAAGGTTGTCGCGGACTGAGATGCGCGGCCGCATCTCGCAGGCGGACTGAAAAAGAGATGGCCAGTCCTTGCTTGCGCCGACTTGAAGGAGAGTCCGGGAACTGGCGGCGGGCTGGAGAAGAGACCACTACCCGCCCGGCTAACCACGCGACCTGATGGTGCGGACTGGGAAGCAGTCCGCGCCATCGCAGAGTTAGCGATTACCGGGCGGCTAGGTCTATCCGCGCGATTAGCTGGAAAATAGGCCGCGAACCCCCCAGATTGCGATCTGCCCCAAGTAGAAAAATGAAAGACAGAGGGAGAGATATAGAACCTGATGTCTCTCCTCAGAAAAGTCTGTAGACTTATTCTCCTGCAAAGGAAGATATTGTAAATGATAAAAGACACATCTTGTGTGTACCTGAATTGTTCTTGCAAAGTGAAGAAGACTTATGAACGCCTTCTACTGAGCTCTGCAAAACAAAGATGAGAGGAGGTATAGAAAAACAATAGCTTGCAAGTACCTGAAGGAAGCTTGCAAACAGCTGCTAATCTCTGCAATTAAGAAGGGTAAGAAGCAAATGTGAAAGAAAAAATGGTTTGCAAGTACCTGAGGGGAACTTGCAAACATCAGCTAATCTCTGCAAAAAGAAGAGTAAAGAGCAGATATGAAAGAAAAAAGATTTGCAAGTACCTGAGGGGAACTTGCAAGCATCTGCTAATCTCTGCAAAAAGAAGAGTAAGGAGCAGATATGAAAGAAAAATGATTTGCAAATACCTTGGGGAACTTGCAAGCATCTGTTAATCTCTGCAAAAAGAGGAGTAAGAAGCAGATATGAAAGAAAAAAGATTTGCAAGTACCTGAGGGGAACTTGCAAACATCTGTTAATCTCTGCAAAAAGAAGAGTAAGTAGCAGATATAAAAGAAAAATGATTTGCAAGTACCTGAGGGGAACTTGCAAACATCTGCTAATCTCTGCAAAAAGAAGAGTAAGGAGCAGATATGAAGGAAATGCAAAGCGTGGGTACCTGCTAAATATTGAGGTGGTAAGGAAGATGTAATCGGATAGCAGGAAAAATACCCAACAAACTCAGCTATCACTGAGTAAAAGAATGGGCTGAATCGAGTAGAGATCAAGTCATAACAATAATCTTCTTACACAGTCAGATATGATATCCATAATATGAAATCCGAATCAGCCAGGTAAAATCACTTTGATTAGATTTCGATAGCATGGCTTGTCGACCAAGAGAACCAGATTCTTTGATTGAATAATTGGTGCCAAGAATATTAATAAGCATAACGGATATACTGCCAGCAGATAGAGCTTTATGAAGGCTGAGTATATAAAGCGAGCATAAGCAAGAAATATAACGCCATAAATCCTTCAGAGATATTGAATGTAACCTGTTAACCTGAAGGAAAGCAGTTTTGCAAAAAACGGACTAACCGCGCTCCCTTGGAAGGGCACAAAAAAGAAAAACAAAATCCTAAGAAGGAACGATGGACACACTGCTCTCATGCCTTAGGGCTACAAGCTACGTTGATCAGTTAGGCCAGGTGCGCCAAGTGGTCTACAACATTGCTCGCCCTAAAAGATCAGCGATGTTGTGGGTCCTCGGAAGGCACGGCTTGAGAGTATCTTGGAGTGTTCAACCATTACAGCGTGAGATGATCACAGAGACAAGGCTACACTTGAACGTCATTGCTTGCCAAACAACAATCATCTTAGCTGTAATGTATCCCTAACGGAGCACAGTATAGCTAACACATAAGACCTCCCTTGATGCACGCTTTGTGTTAGATACCGGCTAGGATCCGAAGCCCTGAAGTCCACTCGCACAGATTTGACGAACCCCACTGCACATATGCGAACACTCCCCACTACGTTGATCAGTTAGGCCAGGTGCGCCAAGTGGTCTACAACATTGCTCGCCCTAAAAGATCAGCGATGTTGTGGGTCCCCGGAAGGCACGGCTTGAGAGTATCTTGGAGTGTTCAACCATTACAACGTGAGATGATCACAGAGACAAGGCTACACTTGAACGCCATTGCTTGCCAAACAACAATCATCTTAGCTGTAATGTATCCCTAACGGAGCACAGTATAACTAACACATAGGACCTCCCTTGATGCACGCTTTGTGTTAGATACTGGCTAGGATCCGAAGTCCTGAAGTCCACCCGCACAGATTGGACGGACCCCACTGCACATATGCGAACACTCCCCGCTATATGTGGTCATGGTGGTATTACGCCAGGGGCCAATCTATGGGGGGTCAAACAAGACTCGACGATATCTCGTCGGTTCAGCGATCCCTTTAGCAAAGAGAAAATAGAGGTGGAAGCACTCCAAAAAGGAAAATGTGTCAATACGGGATCTCTGATGTAAAAGTTTATTGAAATGAATGAAGGAGAACTTAGAAAATGTTCAGAACATATATAAAAGAAATGTTCAGTATGGAGAACAAAACTGATCAGGCATGATCGCGAAGAGCTTTTGGAACTTTGTCATGTCCATCTTCACCTCAGAATATATTTCCAAAGGCGCCTACGTCATTCGCATCAATGGTCTCACCGTCAATGAAATTAAGATTATTGTTAATTTGGCTCACTCCCTTTGAGCCGAAAGAAATGTCTGCTACTTTGCCTTTTGAAGTAGGCGGATTAGAGTGGTCATTCTTCTGGAATAAGTCACGCAATTTGCCCTGCCTCAGCATCTTCTCCACCAGTTGATGAAGCGCTCGGCAATTTTCAGTTAAATGCCCTTTCTCTTTATGGAATTCACAATAGGGATCCGAGTCCTTGAATCTTTGATCAGCGGGTTGGTAATGTCTCTTATAACCGGTCTTGCCTTTCATCACTTGGACTACTTCCTGCATAACTTGGTCTAGTTCAAGTTCTGACAAGTTGCCACCCTGCTGCTGGTAAGCTGAAGCTGCTAGCGGAGCTTGTGCTGGATAAGTGGGAGGAACTGACAATTGTGATCTTTGACTTTGGAAGTGATCTTGGCCTGGGAAGAGACGTTGATGACGTCAAAAATTTCTTCCCTTCCTTGTTCGCGATTGAAAATCCTTGTGAGGAGACTTTGGAGGTTGCCCGTATGAAGAAAAATGATCTTTTTCTGTTACAAGCCTGGAGATGTAGTTGGGATTACTCTTTTCACCTCGTATGTATAAGTTGGCAAGACTGATCATCTCCTGATATGTCCTCGGCACTCGGACGTTAGCTTCGAACTTAAGTGGTCCTTCTCTTAAACCACTTATCAGAGCGACTCGGTACATCTCTGGATCGACGTTTTCAATGTCAAGAATCTCTCTTTGAAAACGATCGACAAAATGAGCCCAAGTCTCATTTTCTCGCTGCCTGATTTCAAATAGGGCTTCTGGCCCGCTCTTCCTCTTAGTAGAGGTAGAAAACCTGAGTAGAAGTTCTCTTCGCAGAGCAGCAAAGGAAGCGACGGACTGAGGGAGAAGTCCGTAGAACCACTCTCTTGCTTGTCCATCAAAGGACGTTACGAAGAGCTTGCACCTGGTAGCATCAGTAAGAGTCTTGAGGGCGACGGCTGATTTAAAAGCTTGTAAGTGTGCAACTGGGTCAGACTCCCCAGTGTAAGTTGGTAATCGCGGCTCTCTGAAGTGAGCTGGAGTTGGTTCTTGCCGGATACTATCTGTAAACGGCGATGACTCTCCCTGTTCTCCTAGAACATAAGGAAAAGGAAAAAATGGAGGATAAGCTGTAGTTGAAAAATGAGCAGGAGGATATAAAGGAAAAGCTGCTGCGGGAGGAGCGACTGCGGGAGCTGAAGGGTTTGGATGACTTCCCTGAAAATTCAAAAATCTTGCTGGACTTCCTCGGGCAGCTTCCCGAAAGAAGTTTTGACGAGCTATGAACTCGTCATTTTGAGATCGCAAAGGAGCTGCTACCTGCCCTGGCGGATAGGTTGTTGGATAAACAGGAGGATAGATCGGCGGATAGGCCGGAGGATAAGTTTGCGGATTCTCCAATGCTTGTGTTGGATTGACTGGAGGAACTGGTGCTGCTGCGGATTGCACCTCTAGTCGCTGCGTGATAGCAGCTAGAGTACGGTTGATTGCTTGGAACTGCTGGGCAGTTTCCTGACGCGATTGCTCCAAGGCTTCCCAGAGAGGATTTTCACCAGGACTTGAAGGAGCAAGGTTCTCGGCAGGTTGATGATCTGTCATGGCTAATCGTTGATTTTCACCGTCTGTCCGAAATCTGAAGGCTGCGTGTTAACTGATGATGTGGAAAATGGGCACCACCAGATAACGGTATTCGAAATCTCACGGGAGGATGAGGAGAAGGGGAGGAGAAGAGACTGCCGAAAATGCCTCTGCACGCTTGAGAGTGGAGCATTTTCGATCCAAGGGTTGCAGGGATAATGGGAGGTTGATGAGGAACTGTCGAGCAGCAGATTATTTTAACGGTTAGGGATTGGCGGTTGAGGCCGAGAGAAGGGAGAAAGGAAAGTGAGAGGGGTCCGCTTGCAGCGGCAACAACAGAGTTCGTCCGCTGCGGTTTAAATGCCACTCCTGCGACGGCCTTTCCTTTGATTATGAATCAATATTACAGCTTGGGTTGGCTCCTTTACATGGAAAAAATATAAAGGGTACAAGGGGAAGCTGACTGCTAGAAGAGAGGAGATTGACAGAGGTCGCGCAGATTGATCAGACAGGTCGACAGACCGCACGGACTGCTGATCCCGCAGCTCGCTACCTTAGGCCGAGCGGACTGCGCGATCAGGCAGGGAAGACCACTGAGGTCGCTAGGACAGGCTGCTTGAGCCAAGCTCAGGAACTAAACTGCAAGGTTTAGCCGCTGAGGCAGCGCAGACAGGGGTTCAGTCCGTGAGAAGGATAGGAGGACAAGAATTCGTATCCGCAGGGTTTGCTGCCAATGTTACTCCCCGAGGGTCGGTCCTCCAAATGAGAGGTATAGGGGGCTATTTGTAGGCTCGAGCAGGAATCTTCCAGAACTGGGCTTGATGACGTCACCTCGATGATGCGGGCGAGCTGCGATTGAGTCCGCGACATGCTGCAGACTGAAGGGGAATTCGCTGACTGCTGGGAGAAGCCGAAGTGCTTCTGGAGGACTGCGCAAAGAGTTTGCCTGGTACATGGAAGACAGGGAATCCACCTCTGTTGCTGGATGAGACGAGTCCGCCACCTACTGGCGGCCTGGCGTTGAGTCCGCTCTGGGATATGCGGCTTGATGAAAAATGCTGGAGGGCGGAGCAAGTCCACTTCCCTTAGGGGAAGCTGGAGGCTAGAAAAGAGGAGATTGCCAGAGGCCGCGCGGATTGATCAGACAGGTCGGCAGACCGCGCGGGCTGCTGATTCCGCAGCTCGCTACCTTAGGCCGAGCAGACTGCGCGATCAGGCAGGGAAGACCACTAAGGTCGCTGGGACAGGCTGCTTGAGCCAAGCTCAGGGACTAAACCGCAAGGCATAGCCGCTGAGGCCGCGCGGACAGGGGATCAGTCCGCGAGAAGGATAGGCGGACAAGAATTCGTATTCGCAGGGTTTGCTGCTAATGTTGCTCCCCGAGGGTTGGTCCTCCAAATGAGAGGTATGGGGGGCTATTTATAGGCTCGAGGAGGAATCTTCCAGAACTGGGCTTGATGACGTCACCCCGATGATGCGGGCGAGCTGCGATTGAGTCCGCGACATGCTGCGGACTGAAGAGGAATTCGCTGACTGCTGGGAGAAGCCGAAGTGCTTCTGTCGGACTGCGCAAAGAGTTCGCCTGGTACATGACGGACAGGGAGTCCGCCTCTGTTGCTGGATGAGACGAGTCCGCCACCTACTGGCGGCCTGGCGTTGAGTCCGCTCTGGGCTGTGCGGCCTGATGAAGAATGCTGGAGGGCGGAGCAAGTCCACCTCCCTTAGGCGGACTGTGACCGAGTCCGCCACCTTCTGCCGAATGGAAGGAGCAGGTCGCGCCTGCTAGGAGGGCTGAGGAGGCAGGTTGCCCTCTCCTGGGCGACTTGGAGGCAGAATGCCTTCTGCTGGGCGACCTGGAGGCAGGCCGCCTACTGCTGGGCGACCTGGAGGCATGTCGCCTACTGCTGGGCGACCTGGAGGCAGGTCGCCTACTGCTGGGTGACCTGGAGGCAGGTTGCCTACTGGCGGGTTTGTCTATCATTTGCTGGCGTACTGAGATCGAGTCCGCTACCTTTGGGAGAGCTAGGATTGAGTCTGCCTGCTGCTAGCAGACTGAGGTGGAGTCCGCCCCATGCTTAGGCGGTCCACTACCAAGCGATCTGTTAACAAGGTTGTCGCGGACTGGGATGCGAGGCCGCCTCTCGCAGGCGGACTGAAGAAGAGATGGCCAGTCCTTGCTTGCGATGACTTGAAGGAGAGTTTGGGAACTGGTGGCGGGCTGGAGAAGAGACCCCGCTACCCGCCCAGCTAACCGCGCGACTTGATGGTGCGGACTGGGAAGCAGTCCGCGCCATCGCAGAGTTGGCGACTACCGGGCGGCTAGCCTAGCCGCGCGGACAGAGAGGTCTATCCGCGCGGTTAGCTGGAAAATAGGCCGCAAACCCCCCGGATGAGACGGAGCAGTCCGCGACTTGCGAGCTAGCCACCTTGGGAGGGATCGCCGATTTCTGGGTTAACATAATCGTCTTGATGCTTCTCCATAATCGCCTAACTATCTAGGCAATTCTTTACTTAGACAACTTTTTACTTTTTGAAGACATCTAGCCAAATTGTTTTGATCCTTCTGCATGATCGGCTTGATGCCTAGTTGATCGGCTAGATGCCTAACCAACATTTTACTTAAATATATCTTGATTTTTTTGAATTTCATTCCTTTGCTCTAACCAACCTTCTAGACTTTATACTCGGATGTTTGTAAGTGAGTGATAAGTCTAGCATAGTCTAGATCTTATGTTGACATGGTATTCTGCACACTGAGGGATTATATTGACAAAACTATGTTTGTTGACATTAAGTCTAGCCCTATGCTTGGCTTGCGCTATTTAATATTTGAAATCAATCACAACCAGCAACATCCATCAAATTCATGGTGTGTTAACTTCATTGTGAGAACTTCAAATCAAGAACATTGTGGGCAATTTTTTCAACAGAAATCAACTTCTCGACATACGCAGAATACTTCTCGATACAAGGAAAATTTACAACCTAAATCAAGAATACTTTGTCAATTTACCTTCTTGAGATCACTGATGGTCTTTGACAACCTAAATTTGATTACACATCATACAAATATAGACATATTTCTTTACTGTACATACTTAGAAAATTTCCTAGATCACTTATTAAATATGATATATCAAATCAAAGAGGATTTTTCTCAATAATCTCCTGCTATTTGATATAGCAGATTTTACAAGAGGTTAAGTCATTTTGAAAAAAAAAAACGATATTATAGATGGTCACAGGAACAAACACAGAGAAGTTGACAAACATCTATTCAAAACTCCAATTTATTCCTTTACATAATATGTCATCTTTAATATTTACAATAAAAAATAAATAAATACAACATTTGACAATACTTCAGTGATTCGACTTCTTAGAAATTATCTTGACAAAGAAATCATAGATATTGAAGAGTAATTTGTCTTTCAATTTTTCACAGTATCTAGAGAACATTTTTGGTTCATTTTGAGAATTATATCCTTCAATGAATTTAGAATGGATAGCATCCCTTTCCAATCTTCAAAAGAAGAAGCATAAATGTTTGATAAACTGTAACCTCTTCTTTGAAGCTTAGGTAGCATTCTTTCAATCAATGATACCTCCAAATTAGTGTCCATATTGTATTAGCCTTTTACAGGCTTTAGATTGCCCTTTTCAATTTTAGGAACTAATTTCATAGGAATTTTAAAAAGACCTCGGGAACAAGAGGGATAGAATGGGTACCACTTTTTAATCAAAGTTTAGCAGAGGCTATAATTAATCTGTCACTGTCAATCTTGAACCTTTTACTTTTAGGAATATAGTCATCATTGATGTGTTAGAAAAGACATTGTAAAGGCCCATCTAATGGTCCATTTTGTTTCTTTTTCTCTTGTTATATTATTCCCACACCTTGTATATGAGACTCTCTCTTTCTTCCTCCTATATATATGTACTCATATATTGTATTTACATTTACAAGAAGGATATACAAGGTTGACTGGATTTTCTGCATTACTCGTGTACCCTACCTCCTGTTTCAGGCGAATAGTTCCTTTCTACCCGCCCAGCTTCTGTGGTTAACCGCCGGCCTGTTCTCTCTTCTCTAACCGCCTCTTCCTCGCAGTCTTCTTTCTTTCTACCCGGCGTCTCCACTCCTTCCATAGAACCACCCTCCTTTCCTTCTCCCGCTCTGCTTTTATAACTTTTCTCTCTCCCGTGGAACCACTCCTTGCGCAGTCTCCCCCTCCTAGCCGCGGATCTCTGTCTAACCGCTATGCTTCGACCGCGTGTCTCTTCTCTCCTCTAGCCGCTGCTCTTCTCGGTGCCGATCTCTTCGTCGCGGATCTTCGCGCCGCTGCGATCTCCGCTTGCCTAACCGCGGCCTTATCTTGTGCGGTTTCCTCTAAGCCGTTGCGACATCTTCTCTTCTTATCTAGCCGCAACCTTCTTGTCGCGCTCTCAATCATCTCTCCTGGGTGAAAATTATTGTGCGGGTTTCCACGCGGTCTGTCTCTTTCCCGCAAGGTATTTCTCTGTACGCATTCTTTTCTTCTCTTCTCGCCGCGGTCTCCTGCTATGACGACTTCTTCTAGCTGCTTCTCTAGTCGCTGCTCTAGTCGATCAACCCACTGATCTAGCCGCTTGCGGTCTCCTGCTCTAGCCGCTTACGGTCTCCTGCTATAGCCGTTGATCTAGCCGCTGCTCTGGCCGCTTCTTCTAGCCACTGCTATAGCCGCTTGCTCTTGCAGCTTGATCTAGCCGCATCTTCTAGTCGCTGATCTAGCCGCTTGCTTTACCGCTGCTCTAGTCGGTTACCCGTCTGCTCATGGATTCGTCTACTCTACTTACTCTCCTGCTACGGCCGCTGCTCCTACTCCTGAACTCCGTGACGAGTTACGCAACACTACTATCTCTCTCACAGGGAAGACAAAATTTGTTGAGTTGGTGTATTCTGTTCGCCGGGTTCTTCAGACAGAGGGATTTCTGCATCACTTAACACAGGATGTTCCTGCTTCCCCTACTGATGACTGGCTTCGTAACGATGAGCGAGTTCAGACATGATTTCTCAACTCTCTTGATGGAGAACCTTACCGCATGGCTATGTATCATGAGACAGACAAGGTGTTGTGGGATGAACTTCATTCCCTTTACTCAGGGAAGGACAGTCTCCAACACCTTTATGATATCATTACTGGTCTTCAAACTCTTGACACCGGTGATTTTACCGACCTAATCTCATTTGTAGCTCAGTGCAAGACTCTGGTTGAAGCCTGGATTCAGCATCAGCCCCCGACTACGGATCTTGCTGCTCAGCGCGCTCAAAAGAAAGCAGTCAGTATTGCCATGATGATGACTCGTGTCCCGCCTCATCTTCAGAGTGTTCGGGCTCAGATCCTCTCGTTTGGTGCGACTCCCTTGTTCTCTGATGTGTGTTCCATGCTGCTAAAGGTTTTACCGCCTCTTGATACAACTGGACCTCCCTCCTCGACCCTTCTCCAGCACTCCTCTGCGCCATTACTCCCTCTCCCTCCTCATACTCATGGCGGACGTTCAGTCTCTCGGGGAAGGGGTCGTGGTGGCCGGTCGCGACCTAAGTGCTCTTTCTTCGGCAAGGATTGTCACCTTGAGGCGACCTGCCATCGCAAATATGGTCTTCCTCCTTGTCCGACTGCTTTTGTTGCTGATCACAGTCCTTTTGCCACTCGTGCTGATCTTGACGAAGTCCTCCTCAAGCTCCAGCAACTCCAAGGGATGCTCAGTCACCCACTTGACTCTGTTGCATTCGTCTCTCATGAAGGTATCACTTGTCTTTCCACGAGTCCGCGCTGGATAGTGGATTTCAGTGCCACTCACCATATCACCTCGCTGAAGCCACATCACTACTTGGATTCTTCATATCCTAAGTGTATCATTGTGGCCAGTGACGCTACCATTCCTGTCTCAGGCTCTGCTGATATTCCTCTCAATTTATATATATCTTTCCGCTCGGCTCTTCATGTCCCGGGCTCCCCAATTAATTTGCTTTCTGTTAGTTGCCTCACTGCCGATTTGAATTGTCCTGTCTCATTCACCTCCACTTCTTTTATGATGCAGGATCGACGGACGCATAGTATCATTGGTAGAGGACGACTGCAAAACGGGTTCAGTCTCCTCGACTCCTCCATTGATTGACATCAGAGTCTTGGGCATGCTCCTCTACCAGTCCTCCAGAAGGCTCTTCCTGATATTTCTCTTTTTCCTTTTTCTTGTGATTCATGTATTTTGGGAAAACAACATCGTTCATCTTTTCCTCTTCATTATACTCGGAGTTCTGCTCCTTTTATTCTAGTGCATTCTGATGTTTGGGGCCGTACAAAATACCTAGTGTGTCTGGTTATCATTACTTTATCACCTTTATTGAGACAACTCTCGGACGACATGATTATACTTGCTTCGTGATCACTCCGAGCTTCCCCGCATGTTCCGGGCTTTCGTTCTTGAAACTCGCACACAGTTTTCCGCCAATATTAAAATACTCCAAACTGATAATGCTCGCGAATATACTAGCCATGAGTTTGCTAACATCTGCTACGAAATTGGAATTATTCACCAGACTTCGTATGCATATACACCGCAACAAAACGACATCGCCGAACGTAAAAATAGACACCTTCTTGATGTTGCTCGCTCCCTCATGCTTCAAATGCAGGGTCCCAAAGGTATATTGCAACTTTGCTCTTTTGACACATGTTATCTCATTAACCGTCTCCCTTCCCACGTCTTCTAAAATGCTACTCCCTTTAGTCTCCTCTTCCCGTCTTTTTCGCTGTTCTCTCTCACGCCTCGCATCTTTGATTGCACTTGCTATGTTCACGTTTTTGGTCCGTCCTCGGACAAGTTGGCTCCCCGACTATTTCCATACCCAAAAAGGATATGTGTGTTATTCCCCTACTACCCGCAAGGTGACCGTTTCTGCTGATGTTACTTTTCGGGAAGATCAACCATACTTCACCGCTCCAAACCCACCTCCTCCACCTTCTTTGCCAAGATCTCTCATCCTTGTTACATCTCCTCCACCACCACTCCTACCTGCCTCGACTCCCGTTATTCCAAAATCCTCTCTTCTTCGTGTCTATACTCGTCACCCTCCTCACTCCGTCTCCCCAATGCAGTCGGCTTCGACCTCTGACACTCTGCAACCTGCTGATCCGACACCGGCCTCCACCGCCCATCCCATGGCGAATTATGTGTCTTTACATCGGCTGTCCCCGGCGCTTCACACCTTTGCTACTTCATTATCCTCTGTTTCTATCCCTAACTTTGTGCAGGAGGCTCTTCAGCATCCAGGATGGAAGGCGGCCATGGATGAAGAAATGACAGCCCTCTGGGTTAACCGAACATAGGAACCGGTTCATCTTCCTCTAGGACAGACTACTGTTGGTTGTAAATGGGTTTTTGTTATCAAGCATGCTCCTAATGGGACGATTGACCTTAAATCCAGATTGGTGGCTTGTGGGTTTACTCAACAACAAGGTCTCGACTATGAATACACATTCTCTCCAGTGGCCAAGCTCAACACGGTTCGGGTCCTCCTTTCCGTGACTATGCATCGCCAATGACCCTTACATCAACTAGATATTAAGAATGTCTTTCTTAATGGTGATATGTAAGAAACAGTCTACATGAAACAACCTCCGGGGTTTGAGATCACAAGGGAGTCTCAGGTTTGTCACCTCAAAAAGTCGATTTTTGGTCTCAAACAATCCCCCTGGGCACGGTTCGACAAATTCAGTAAGGCTGTGTGGGAGGTCGGTTTTACTCTGAGCTCGACAGACTTCTCTCGGTTTACTCGACATCACGCAACAGGCACTGTTCTCCTCTTAGTATATGTCGATGACATCCTAATCACAGGGGATGACTCAAAGGGAATACAAATGATCAAACAACACCAGAGCTATGTTTTTCAAACTAAAGATCTGGGGAACCTACGATACTTCCCCGGCCTTGTGATTGCAAGACGTCCGGATGGCCTTGTCCTATCTCAACGGAAGTACTGTCTCGACCTCCTTCAGGATGTCGGTTACTCTGGATGCAAGCCGACCCAAACTCCCATGGATGCCAATCATAAGCTTTGTGCTAAAAGCGCAGTTACAGATCCACTTCTTTCAAATCCAGAATACTATCAACACCTTGTTGGAAAACTGATTTACCTAACGGTCACAAGACCTGACATATCATTTCCTGTTGGGGTTGTCAGCCGGTTTATGCACTCCCCTCAGATGTCTCATCTACAGGCCGTTGAAAGCATCCTGAGATATCTAAAAACAACCTCTGGTCAAGGGCTGGTATACAAAACCTCTTTCTCTACTTCTAATCCAACTCTGGTTGCGTATGCAGATGCAGATTATGCTGGATCTCTGGATGATCGGCACTCTTCCAGCGGTTTTTGTACCTACTTGGGAGGTCATCTTGTTACCTGGCGTAGTAAGAAACAAGTTATGGTTGTTCGATCTTCAGCTGAAGCTGAATACCGTTCGATGACATTTGTTGTCTCGACCTCTTTCAGGATGTCGGTTACTCTGGATGCAAGCCGACCAAAACTCCTATGGATAAGGTGTAATTACAGATCCACTTCTTTCAAATCAAGAATACTATCGACATCTTGTTGGAAAACTGATTTACCTAACGATCACAAGACCTGACATATCATTTCTTGTTGGGGTTGTTGTTACACGCTCGTGATTGTGAGCGGGTGCACCATGGTAGGGTTGAGATGTTCCCAAGGGAGGAAGAGGAGCCCCTCTTGATCTTCTGGTGATCTACGGTGGCCGGGGAAGGAGGAGAGCGGCCGACGCGTCGTTGTTTCCGCGCGGCTAGGGCGTCGGGCGGGTTGCTGCGGTATCGACAGAAGGGAGAGAGAGAGAATTAGAGAGAAAATAGACGTCATTACTAATTGCTTGAACCTCACACACATTAGTTCCGCCCCATATAAGGTGGAAACCGGTCCAATATCCAAAATACCAAATTGCCTTCCTCATTAGGGCTTAATACATGAGGATAAAACTTTTAAGCAACATAAGAAAATACTAGTGATAAAAATAAAGGGTGCATTAGGCGGGTGCTATGCGCGGCATGCGACGCTTGTACGTCACGCCCCAACGAGGATCCGTAACATCTCCACCCTGCTCGACATCAAGCTTGTCCTGTGGTGGTGGTGGGAGTGGAACTAAAGGTGCGGTGGGCGGTTCGCCGATGAAGGCCTTCAACTGGGACACATGGAACACATCATGAATCTGAGCGTCGGCGGGAAGGCGGAGGCGATACGCCACTTCCCCGATGCGGGTGGAAATTTCGAACGGGCCAAAGAACTTGGGCCCCAGCTTTTGAGAGGCTCCCTTGGAGACGATAGACTGACGATAGGGGTGGCGTTTCAGCCAAACCCAATCCCTCAGGGCAAAGAACAACTCGCGGTGGCCCATATTGTGGGCGGTCTCCATGCGTGCCTGGGCGGCTGGGTCTGAAGAAGGCGGTCACGTGCGAGGCGCAGAAGCTCGTCACGCGAGCGCAACTCTGTGTCGACGGCGGTGGAGCGAGCGGAGGCACTCCGGTAGGTAAGGAGTCGGGGTGGCTCCCGTCCATAGATGAGGCTGAACGGGGTGGTCTGGAGAGCTGTATGATAGGAAGTGTTGTAACAGTATTCCACCCATGGAAGCCAACACGCCCAGTATTTGGGGTGATCCCCTGTAATGCAGCGTAAGTACATCTCAAGTGTCTGATTGACGACTTCAGTCTGGCCGTCTGATTGGAGGTGATAGGCGGAAGAGAGTGCCAGCTTAGTGCTGCAAAGGGCGAAGAGCTCCTGCCAGAACTGGGAGGTGAAAACCTTATCCCTGTCGGATACAATACTCTCGGGAATGCCATGGAGGCAAAACACCCGATCAAAAAAAGCACGGGCCACCGTGGGTCTGGTGATGGGACGGCTCATGTTAATGAAGTGCGCCCCCTTAGAGAACCGGTCGATGACGATGAAGATGATGGCGTGACCCCGAGACGGGGGTAGTCCCTTGATGAAATCCATCGATATGTCCGCCCAAATCTGAGTGGGAATCGGCAATGGCTGCAGGAGGTCGGCAGGAGAAAGGGACTCGGATTTGCTGCGCTGGCAGACGAGGCAGGTGGCAATGAACTTCTGGATGCTCCGTTTGAGGTCGTGCCAAAAGAACTCGACACACACTCGTTGAAGGGTCTTTTGCACCCCTTCGTGTGTATGTCCATGGACGGACGCTAAGATGTCTTTAATCAACGGAGAAGAGTCGGGCACAAAAAAGCGATCTCGGTACAAGATCAGACCATCCTGTACTGTCTTGTGTGGGAGAGAGAGAGAATTAGAGAGAGAAAATAGACTTCATTACTAATTGCTTGAACCTCACACATATTGGTTCCGCCCCATATAAGGTGGAAACCGGTCCAATATCCAAAATACCAAATTGCCCTTCTCATTAGGGTTTAATACATGAGCATAAAGCTTTTAAGCAACATAAGAAAATACGAGTGATAAAAATAAAGGGTGCATTAGGCGGGTGCTATGCGCGGCACGCGGCGCTTGTACGTCACGCCCCAACGAGGATCTGTAACAGGTTGTCAGCCGGTTTATGCACTCCCCTCGGATGTCTCATCTACAGGCCATCGAACGCATCCTGAGATATCTAAAAACAACCTCTGGTCAAGGGCTGGTATACAAAACCTCTTCCTCTACTTCTACTCCAACTTTGGTTGCGTATGCAGATGTAGATTATGCTGGATCTCTGGATGATCGACACTCTACCAGCGGTTTTTGTACCTACTTGGGAGGTCATCTTGTTACCTGGCATAGTAAGAAACAAGCTATAGTTGATCGATCTTCAGCTGAAGCTGAATACCGTTCGATGACATATGTTGTATCCGAGCTTACCTGGCTCGAAAGTCTCCTAGGTCATATGGGAGTAAAACTTCCCTCACCAGCTACCTTACTCTGTGAACAGCCAAGGAAGAAAGGGAACTTAAAGCTTGAGAGGAGGAAGAAGCTTTAGATTTTAGAATATATGCCTAGTACAATTAGCAAAGAGCTTAATGAAAATCCTCCTTCCTAGAGGAATATGTACACCCTCAGAAGTGCACAAAGATGGAAAAGAATGGAAGAACACTAGACTCAAGATCCTTCCACGAGAGATTTCTCCTTCCAACTTGTGTTTTATCAGCTTTAGCATAAAAGTCCTCCAATCAATATTCATCCTTAGAATTAGAATCCCATGATTTACAGCTGAGTCCTTGAGATGGCATCATGAGAAGATGTCTTATATATCAAGACCATTCCAATTAAGACTCTGTTTGGGGGGGACTTATTTTCAGCGGTCAAGCGGTCGAAGTTTGCTAAGAATCTATACTCATCTGAGACTTCAAATTTCTTAAGGTTGGACGTCTTGCGCTCTAAAAATTGCATAATCTTAAATACATCAGCATTTTCAACTTCAGTCAAACTTTCATTATCAGCACCTCCATGAAGTTAAAAAGTCTTTTCTATCTTTTTAGTAGAAACCATAACCGAGGTGTCATATATGGTGCCAAATATTACATCCTCCTCAGATAGATCAATGGAGGAGTGGAAAGCAGAAAGTTTTGAAACCAGTAATCGAGAGAGAGTAGAAATTAACTTGATCAGAAAATAACTGTAAGATGTCTCAAATTTTTTTATCAACAGTATAGAAGGATTCCACATCTACACCAAAACTACTGTGAATCTTGGGATCCATTGAAAGTACCTGCAAAGATGGTTCGAGGACAAAGAAAATAAGGGAAGATGAAGAGGTTTAAAACTGGAGCGAAGACAAAAAGAATCTTGTACCTGTTTCCCCTTGGCACGTGTTTAGGGGAAAGCCACACATCAGTGGTTTGCCGCGGAGGTCCTTCAGTTGACCGTTGGCTCCAAGAAGGGGAAACATGTTTTCAGAAGAGTCTTCTACAACATAGTTGCGTCTTGCTATTCTTTTCTCTTCTCTTCTTCTTGTTTCCCTCTTGGTAAGGATCTCCCTCTCCGGCTTTTGCAGATTATTGAGTGGAACCTTCAAAGTGGCTGGAAAATTAAAAATAAACTTGATTAATACACTATGCAGCTAATGTGGTCAAGTTTATTTAGTTGCAGGATTCAACATACTATTTTCAAGAGGCATGTCCTCAACAGTGGGAACCAGTGGTAGATAATAGTAGATATTTAGCCACCCTTCCGCAAGGGAGGAAAAAAAATCCTCAACTAGGTCCCTGCAATCTTTGATGACTTGAACAAGCTGTCTTCGCAACCTTATGGTCGAACAGGCATACTGCCGAAGTCGCCCTTGAAGATCAGGAACCTTTCTGTCCAATTGTGGACTTTGTTTGATAGGTTCACACCCTTCATGCTGCTGTAGCCAAAATATAGATGACAATTGAAGTCTTCCTTCTTCTTTCCCTGCTTCAAGAATCGCGGGATGAACATATTCCGAAATATGTCCATCATGAACCAGACTCCCTCTATCCGCAGATAGGTATGAAAAAGAAGATGACGGCTATAGAGTTGGGTGGCAGCTGGCCATGCATCACTGCATAGCGATCAAAGATCTGGACAACTTTCCAGAGCAATGGGAACTTGAACTCGTAATCAAAATGATATATGGGGATTGCGATCAAATTATCTACAACAGTATTGATTCCTTATTTGGGATGCATAAACTACGTGACCGCTGCAGAATTCTCCATATGCTTCTTCGTAAATGCCCTGCACTCTGAAGGATAAATCTTGGACATCTTTTGTTCTGCGGTAAAAAAGTTTCAGCAACGTCTATTCACATGGACACCATGATTGGAGACCACCCAAACTTTTGCTTCGACGACATACATAAGTTTCCAATTCAAGTTTATAATTCAATCCAATTTGTAGTTTTTCATGGTCTATGCTTAGCAAATCAAACCGCAAAACTGTTTGACAGACCGAGCAGTCTCAACCTAAATCTATCAAGAAAAGGTTAAATGCATGGCAAAATCAGACAATACAGATATTTAGGCGCACATGCCACTAAAATATTCATCACAACAAACAACATTCACAAGTTAAAGTAGAGATCTAACCTCGCTAACTCAAACTAGACATCCATAGGCATTTCAGAGGTAAAAAGTATATATTACAAACATAGGGCCATTTACCGGGACCTCCCCTCTAACTTTGCTAAATTACTGACAACACCCCTCTTATTTTCGAAATTACAAAAACTTCCCCTAAAGTTTTCATTTCATAACAAAAACCTTCCCTGAAGTTTTAATTTCATAACATCTATGCACAAAAACACTCCCCTCGGTGAACAGTGTCTAGGGGATATTTTTCTTCATGGATGCAATGAAATGAAAAGAGCAGAGGAGATTTTGGTAATGAAATGAAAACTGAAGGAGAGTTTTTTGTAATTTCGAAAATAAAAGGGGTGCTCTCACTAATTATGCTAGTTTATTTGGGAGGTTTGAGTAATTATTTCTACAAACATATACTTAAAATATCATCAATACTTGGCCGCAGAAAGTTTAAAACAAATGTTACAACATAAGTCCACAAGAGAACAAGAATGACAAGTGTGGTTAGGGATGGTGAGCTGGGCGATCTCTCCCTATAAGTTTCACGTCCACCTGCATCTCATTGATGGCAGAGAAAACTAGTGACATTGTGATTAGCTGTAATGGCCGCTCGATGTATTTGCGAGACATCCTTGTCCACTCTTCCGAGAGGGATCAAGGTCTCCAACAGAGTTGCCCACTCATCATGCCGACCCTCAGAATCATTAGTAGATGTGCCCTCTTAAGCTGCAGGACCTATCCGCCTCAGGTTTTTGTTGTCGGCAGAAAGATTCGAGGCATTATTTCTATAATATCTAACATCCTTCTCCAATCCATGTATGCAGTCAGACTTGTAACGTTCTCCCCAGCCCACGGCTCGAAAGGACGACCGTCGGCATCCCCAACATCCAGCTCGAAAGGGTTCAGCCTCAACAAGGTCTGCAGACCATGCACCCCAACTCCTCTCCATCCACAGTCGGGTTGTTGAGGCCGGGGATCGAACCCGAGATCTCCTTGATAAGGAGTTTTCAAACCACTCCTCATCACCAACTAAGCAATTGGTGATGAGGAGTGGTTTGAAAACTCCGTATTAAGGAGGTCTCGAGTTCGATCCCCGGCCTCAACAACCCGCCTGTGGATGGAGAGGGGTTGAGGTGCATGGCCTGCAGACCTTGTTGAGGCTGAACCCTTTCGAGCTGGATGCTGGGGGTGCCGGCGGTCGCCCCAGCACCATGCTCGCAAGGACGGCCGCCGACACCCCCAGCGCCACGCTCGAAAGGGTTCAGCCTAACCAGGTCTGCAGACCATGCACCCCAACCCCTCTCCATCCATAGGCGGGTTGTTGAGGTCGGGGATCGAACCCGAGACCTCCTTGATAAGGAGTTTTCAAACCACTCCTCCTCACCAACTGAGCTCCTAACACTCCGAGGTTTTGAGAGAGTTGGTAGACGTCATTCCTAACAAGACTGGATTTGCTTCTCCTTCTCAAAGGCAGCGGCTTGGACATTGATTTTATCCTGGAAGGCCTTTTCTCTTTCTTGCATCTCCCTCTCCAAGGCTTTCACCTTCTCCTCAAGAGCCCTGTCTCGCACTAACCGCACAGTCAGGTCCTCCGCGGTCACAGTGTCCACAATAATGTCTAGCGGCAGAGGAGCAAACATAGTGTCATCTGTGGTAAGAGACAAGGTAGCATGATAAGAAAAAATTTCATGTTCAGTATAAAATAATTTGCAGGAATGACAAGTACGTTCAAAATAAGAGAGATCACAAATATGCAAGGTCTCCACTTCTTGGATAGTGGTGGGAAGTGCGGGAAAAGCGCGAACAGGTTGCCTTAGTCAGCCTGTATTCATCAACTTCAGCATCTCTTTCCATGACCGCTCACCTTCTTTTCTCCTCCGCTTCAATTCCTCATGTGTCAGGACAATCCCATCCAAAGGGATGAGTGCAACCTCTGGTCACTAGCTAGACAACCTGGGTTTGTGAATTCGAGGAATTTCTATGGGCCTGGAGACCTCAATGGCCTTTCTTGACCGGATGCCGTCGGCCTCCTGCACTTTTTCTGTCGCATCCTTTTCCATAGCGAACTGGCTAGTGGTTGAACTGTTTGGTTCCCCTTATTTCTGTTTCTCTTCCTCCTTGTTTTCCTTTACCGCGTTGTCAGAGTTAACCAATGGGTTTCCCTCGCCACCTTCTCTCTAAGAAACTTCACCCAAGTATTCGTCAAGCTCCTTCGCGTACTCTCCAGAAGAAGGGGTGACTGGAGGGAACATCAGCTTAACCACCCTAAATGGTGTCAGGAGTGTTCTCAAGCAGAGATTGCAAGATCGCTCCCTCCTCCCTCATTAAGGAAGTAAGATTACCCACGACCAACTTACCGGCTAAGTCCTTTTCTTCTTCTTGCTTTTCTTTAATATTATTTCCATGTAAGTTGATACTGAAGCTATCTTTCTCTTTTTCTCACTCTTTTCATTGGCAAACACTCTCTCCTGATTCTGCCTCAGCTTTTTAACAACGGTAAAAGCCACTTTTGTCATTCCTTTGTACACTACCCCAGTTCTAACATTGAGGTTAAGGCTATCCACTGAACAATTGAGCCATGTTCTCACGTTATAGATCAGATGATATAAGTTCAAAACATATAAATCATTAAACAATTGAGTCATGTTATAACAAACATTATTCTTATAAATAGAACAACAAATGTTTTTTAATTATAAAAGAAAAATCATTCATGTCCAAACATGAAATAGAAATAATGTTTCGAGTTATAGCAGGAACATAATCACAATTATCAAGTTCTATTATAAGCCCAGTGGGTAAGGAAATACGGCAACAATTCTTGCTTCATTTCCAACGCGTAGGTCCACCCCTCCTTTACCCAACAATCTTCTTCTTTCCAGTTCTTGCACATTTGTACAAATGTGAGAAACACATCCGGTATCCAATATTCAAGATGAAGGAGTAGAAAAGTTTATTTCTATAATGAATATACCTAAAGCGGAAGTCACACTTCTGTTCTTCTTCTGCAGATCTTCCAGATACTGAGGGAAATTCCTCCTCCAGTGCTCTGTCTTACCACAATGGTGACACTTCCCTTCCTTAGCCAAATCTTTCTTCTTTAGTGCTGAAAACTTGGGATCAAGATATGACTTAGGTCCTACCTTAGTATTCTTTGATCTCTTGGCCTTACCCTTGCCTTTATGCACCATCAGTATGGAGCTAGCAGACTTAGCCTTCTTCATATTGATTTCGGCAGTTCTCAATATATTTAGAAGCTCAGACAGTGTCTTGTCAATCTTATTAATATTATAGTTCAAGACAAACTGCTCATAACCGTCTGACAATGATTGCAGGATCAGATCAGTGACATGATCATCAGAAAACGCGGGTACGTCCTCAACCGGTTTCGACGCGATCACCATCGCCTTTTTAGTTTTCTTTGAGCTCTCGTCGGTCTCTCGAGGGATGCAATTCTTCTTTACAATTATCTTCTTCTTCCTGCGAGTGGAAGACCGTGATGCAACATCAACGCAACTAGAGTCGGTCATCAGAGACATCTTGCTTGCTCTAGGCATTGCGGTTTGGAAAATTTTAACCGTATGGGGTGAATAACATCCTATTGCAAATAATATTTTTTTTGAAATCTATAGACCCTCTAGGCATATTTATATATTTCCTGGTATTTAAGGCGGTCCCAGTCTCTGCAGGTAAAGCGAATATTTCCGAAAAAATGTCAATATGTGGGGATCATGTTTACTTGAAATCTTGCGACCAGATTTTCTCCAAAGGAAGTTAGGGCGGTCAGAACTTTGTTGATCATACAGACCGCCCATGATAGTTTAGCAACAGAGATCTCCATGAAGAGCAGAGTCAGCCTCCAGTTGACCGTCGGACAACGTGGTCAGGTTCTTTTCTTTTATTTGCACACTATGTAACCCCTCACCTTTGCTCGGTTCTTCTATACCTTGAGCGACTCGTAAATTTAGACCTGCTTGTTTAGGCAGGCCCTCAATCCTATAAATAGGGATTACCCTTATGATACGTGTATTTGAATCCTCAAGCTTGCCACCTATGGAAGTGATCTTCAATCTAGTTCCTTAGCGGTCTCTTGTTTGCCCGATGGATCTCTTTTCTCTTCTCCTTTCAACCGAATTCATCTCAATCAATAAATTTCCCGTCGGAAGTGGTATTCACTGCACTGGATAAATTTAGTCTTGGCTTTCAGTGGGCCCCTCTCTTTCTGTGACATCTTCAACCAAAGTAACTGACAACTCGCAGTATCTCTACCCTTCTGGTGTCCCTTAGCGTGAAATTGTGGAGGTATAATTTTTGCATCAACAATCATTTGGTTTATAACTCTAATTTTGATCAAGATTTTCAAACAAAATTTTTCGAATAATAACCTTATTTTTTTTAGCTTATCCCTCCTGTTTTTTGCGCTCCTGTGATTTACACGACTACTTACATATGTTGTCTCTTCGCAACCTTTACATTAGTAGATCACTCTCCTCATCAATCCTGGTTATTTCTACAATTCAACTAGATTATCTTTCTCAAAAAGTGAGAAATCATACACTTGCATGCGTATCTTCCTTTTATACATTATGCATTATTTTCACGACTTTTCCTACTAATTACTATTACGCCCGATCAAGATTATTTTTAACACAAGTGGTCCTTCATTTAATAAATAATGGAGAAGAATTAATGTCATGACTAAACTTATCTCAACTCTCTTCTGATAATACCAAAAGGGGGAAAATAAATTGAGAAATCTAGTAAAATAGAAATCTATAGAGAGTTAAAATTATAACACTACAATGTATAGAGGGAGAAAACATACAAGGGAAGTAAACATTTAAAAAAATCACCGTAGTTATGTACTTGGGTATTTCATTCTAAAACCCATTTTCACGATTATCACTTACCACAATAATCTTTAAACACAACTCTAATCTTAAATGACCTATTTCTCATTGGAGGATTTGATATTATCAAAAGGCGAGTTTGTTGGACATGCATTTCACATATCTAGGTTTTAGAATAACAAATCTCATTATGTATATGACTAAGATTTTTTATATTTATAGTGTGCAGGACATACATGTACAATATCATATTGTACAAGAATAATTGAATGAGACAAATGCAGGCGTCATACTCCGACATGAGTACTACTACAGGGTGGTAGCCTCTAGCATTGGTGGTAGCAGTCAATACTATGGGACGACTGGCAAGAGGCATTTAAACAAAAACATTGGTTGGAACAAAAAACCATTTTTATAAAGTATACCACGATGCGGTAATGCTATCACGCAACGGTAATAGAAAGCCAACCCTGACAATCAATGGGTGGTTGAGGAGGTAATAGAAAGCCAACCCTGACAATCAATGGGTGGTTGAGGAGCCAAATGAAGCCAAAAAAATCAGAGTCTAGCGGGTTTTACTAATGCAGAGCGATAACCTTATTGCGGCGCTATAGATTATTACCTAATATATGAAAATATGGCTTCCATTTTAGGCTGGCGGGAGCGGGAAATTGATATCATAAAGGATACCGAGGGGTGGTAGGAGCTACCGTTGGCTGTAGCAGCTAGACTTTATTTAGTGCAAGTCTCTCTTTCTCTCGCGTGGAACTCTGAACATACTTTTTTGGAGCCTCTTCCCAGACGTCCAAAACATTCCCTATATTCTTAAAGATCAAAAGAAGAACTCTAAGGCAGAATACATCAAGGCTCAATCTATATGAAGCACAAATGTGACAGTAACAGTGATATCTCTTGTGCCTTCGCCATCGCCTTAAGATTTTCAATAGGGAGTTTATGCTACAAAAATCTTATTTCATTCTCTTCTTGTAATCTATTTTCTTTTGGTGGCTCTTTTTGTGATGATATAGAGATTCTCCAATATGGTGGTGACTAGGTCTGTTTGCAACTTAGGGAGAGATAGGATAAGGCCAACTAGCTCTTGGGGAGAGTAGATATAGAAAATCAAAAGTTATTTTCTACGTATTGCCTCAATTTCTAGCATCATAGAGATCAACATTTTTGTAATTGAAGAGTGAATTTAGTATAGTGATTTAGGCTCTATTCTAATTCATTTTTTTCATAAATATCACTCATCTCTTAATTGATTTAATCATAAAACCTGTGATATTCCAATTGTATGTCATGTGAGCGCATTTGAGCTAGATAGAGTACAATTGAGCCATTTCATGCATGGAATTGGCCTCTTCTCCCTCGTATTTCATTTATATACTTAGAATTTATGTGTGTAGTTGTGTGGATGTGAATTTCTAGAAATGTTGGATGTTTTCCTTGCAGGTATAAAGCTATTGTAACTTCTCCCGAGTGTCTCATACCTTTTTTATCGAGGAAGCCACTACTCGTGTGTTTTTCTTCATGCGCGAGCAGTTGCCCCCTCTATGCATGACCACTTGTCGTGAGCGGTCATTTGATAAATTTTTCACGAAGCACGTTCAACATTTTCCCTCCAAATCCCAAAATTTTCCCTCCAGCCAAGGTTTCTTCTCGCACGAGTAGGGGACTTTCCTTCACGCATAACCACTAGCCGTGCGCATATTCGTGCGCTACTCAATTTTCTTCTTATTCTATAAATATGCAGCCTCTTGATTTCAGCCGAGTTCCGATCTTTTTCCTCCCAGTTCACCTTGTTCATCCCGTAGGCTCTCCCTATCATCCAAGAGCTCAAAAGTGAAGAAGAAGCATTCCCCTCTCCACAAGCAAGGTATTTGAAGAGTAAATGTTGATGACACAAAACCCTCAAGAAGACGGGTCCATTAGGGATTAATGACAGTGGTTGCTCTACCCCGGACGATAGTTAAAGAGTGAATCCATCATGGTGTCGCACTTCGGAGCACCTTCGTCTCCATGGAAGAGTCTTGAGTATTGTTTGTATTTCTCCTTTTTTTTTTCGCACACTAGGTAGTGATAGCTTACTCTTCTTCTTCTTTTGATGATGGTTGGAAAGAATTTGTTTTTTGAATGTTATTTATGAAATAGTAAGCTTATTATTTTCATTTCCTTTGGAATAGCCTAGGAAGCTTAGCCTCTTGTATGTGTTTTTCCATTTGGTTGTGTTGTTGGTGTGTGAGAGCCGTTGTTAAGTTTTCGTTGAGATAGACACAAGCCGGCAAGTGGGGTAGTTGAAGGAAACCCACAATAAATCAAAGCGCAGGCTTGCGACCCGCGAAAGAGCAATGCGGAGGCTTGCGACCCGCGAAAGAGCAATGCGGAGGCCTGCGACCCGTAGTTGTGCGAAGCGGGGGTGGGTGACCCGCGGAAGTGCAAAGCGGTGCCAACGACCCTCATAGTAATTACTTTTCTATTTTTTGTGCTAGTGATAACAAATAAACACCCCCTCCCCCCGTAATCCCGACGATAATAAGAGTTCAATCTCCAGTTTTCTCTTGATCGAAAATCCACCTTTTCGTGTTCCTCATGAGATCGATACTCGGGTGTAACTCCCCTTTTAATTTTTTCTTGACGACAGTGGTGCACTTGCCCGACAGATGACATCAAGCTTTTTGCGCAGATGCCGAGGAGCACGGTTCATGTAATTTTTCGGTCAAAAGAGTCAAGAGAAAGAAAGTATTTTCTTTTAAATTTCATCATTTTTCCCACATTTTTTTCTTTCTGATTTTATTTCTGTTTGTTTTTCTTTTACTTGCTTTTGTTTCTGCTCTGGAAAGGGAAAAAGGGCACGTTGGTTCAATTTGACCCTGAAATAGAGCGAACACTGTAAACTCGGAGATGAGAGCGGGCTTTGGTCATGACCAATCTTAACTCCCATCCTAACCACCAAGTTTTGGAGGATGGGAATCCCGATCCTAACATACATGTTGAGAATGAAGTGGTGCAGCCCCGAGTTCACACAATGTATGAATGCACTGCCCCCACTGTGGGAAGTGTATATCCTATGTTAATCTTGTCCATCACCAACATTTTTAGATCTGACCTTCCATCAAAAATATGATTAAAAACTTTGTTCAGTTTGGCGGTTTTCCCTTAGAAGACCCAGGCTAACACATCTTTAATTTCCTTGAGATTTGTGATACCTTCCGCATCAATGGGGTGTCTGACGATACAATGCGGATAAAGCTTTTTTTTCCTTTCACTCTAAGGGGCAAAGCAAAATCCTGGATTTTCTCTATTCCCTCGGGGAGTATTGCCTTGTGGACAAATTTTATAAATGAGTTTCTTAAAAAAAATATTCTCGTCGCAAAAAATTTAGCAGCGTACACTAAAATATATACTTTTAAGCAGTGATACCATGAGTCCATTGCAGAGGCATGGGAGCAATTTAATGTGCTTTTAAGGAGATGTCCTTTACACGTGGTCTCTCTTTTGGATGTTTGTTAACACATTTTATGGGGCTCTTGATCCCAACATTCATACAAATGTTGACTCGGCTTCATGAGGATCTATGATGGGGAAGACCCTTGACGAGATATGGAGTATTATAAAGAACTTGGCACAGCAAAATGCCCAGTGGGGCAATGGGAGAGGTACTCCCAAGAAGGTGGTGGAGGGACTACACCAAGTTGATCCTCACACAACCATTTCTGCCCAACTGGGGGCTATGTCGAAGAAGATTGAGGAGTTAAGTTTGATGGGGAAGAGCGCACACGCTGCCACCCCGTGATAGCTATTTCATACTAAAGTTGTGGCGCCTATGGGCATCAGTCCTTTGAGTGCCAATAGGGAAGCACTGTTGTTGAATTATATAGGTAATCAGTAGAAGGGGCCACCCTCCTCTACCACATATAATGCAGGGTGGCAAAATCGCCCTAACTTAAGCTGGGGAGATGGCCCACAACAAGCATAGGTTAGGCGAGCGAGTGGTAGCCGACCACCTCAACCTATGCATCTCTCTCCCATCATCAATGTAGGCAGGACAAGAGAGCACCAAAGGAGGACAAGCTCGACCTGCACATAGATTTCACCAAGACATTCATTGCAAATCTGAGCGCCACTGGGAAAAGCCTTGAAACTCAAATCTCTCAACTTGCAAAACTAATAACTAAAAGAATGTTGGGTACTCTCCCGAGCCAATCGAAGATTAACCTCCATGTGAGCAAGGATGGGTTCCTTCTACCCTACTCCAAGTGCTTGTTGATACGAGCTCCCTCAGGAATATAATTTCTTTAATGGATGTTGACAAGTTCAACATTCATACCAATGAGGAGGAAGTCGTGCCACTAATGTTAGAAAATGGAGAGTGTGGAAATTACACTAGAAGGGAGCACCAGAATCGCAGAGTTCCGAGTAATGGGACCGCCGAAAAATGATTCACCACTGATTTTCATCCTTCCCTAACTCACAACTCTTAGCTCCACCTTGCATTTTGCAGAGGTATGCTTCTCCTTCGCTCCTAGTTTTATTCCTTCCGGCCGCACTCCTATTTCTATTATTGACGCTACGCTTCGGTGTAGTGAGAATTTTAATATTGTACCAAGTTCTTGCGCGGGTGTCGAAGAGGAGGATGAGAGGGGGGTTGAGGAGTTAGCTGAGAGTGTGAAAGATGAGGCTAAAGAGAATGTGATGGTATCTGAGATAGAAGAGAAGATGATGTTAGCTGAAGAAGATGCTGATGAGAAGATAGTTTTTATTGGTGGGCACGCCAAGTTTTGTGAAGAAATTCTGTTGGGCGGACCTTGTCTCCACCATTCCGGTGGAGCAAGGTGTTGTCATCCTTAGCAAATCGTGAGAAGTCCTTTTAAATAGTAGGGGTAGTTTTTCATTTCCTCTATTTTTTGGTAGTATTTAAATAAGCGGGAAAGGGGGTATCATCTTTCTCATTGGGTGGTCCGTTCGTTTGAATGACATTGATATTGAAGAATTGGCTTTCAATCCAATATCAACACACATGATGATGACTTTCTGTTATAAGAATTGACATTAATCACTTTTTATTGTTCGTTTGCAGAAAGATTTTCAATCATAGGAATTGATATTGGTCAATGCTCTCAATTAAAAATAACATATGCAGATTTTTCGCCCGGCATCAATTTTATCGTCCAGACTCGATTTTTTCGTCATGACGTGATGTTTTTGCCATGACTACAATTTTTCAGCCCGAAAGCGAAATTTTTTATCCAAATGCGATTTTTTCGCCGAGACGTAATTTTTTTCGCACGGACGCGATTTTTTCACCCGGATGCAATTTTTCACTCAGACGCTACTTTTTTGTCCGGACACGACTTTTAATCCCGGACGCGACTTTGTTTGCCCGGACGTGATTTTTTCGCCCGGACGAGACTTTTTCGTCCGGACGCGACTTTTTCGCCCGAACGCGACTTTTTCGCCCAGATAAGTTTTTTTTCGCCCAGACGTGATTTTTTTGCCCGGCCGCGTTTTTTTGCCTGCGGGCGTTTACTTCGCCCAGGCGCGATTTTTTCACCTGTGCGCGATTTTTTATCTCGGACGCGATTTTTTCGCCCGGACGCGATTTTTTCGCCCGAACATGACTTTTTCGCACGGCCGCGACTTTTTTGCCCGGACGCAACTTTTTTGTCCGGACGCAACTTTTACGCCGGAACGCGAGTTTTTCGCTTCGACACGATATTTTCGCCCGGCCGCAATTTTTTTGCCGCGACGCAAATTTTTTGCCCCGACGCGATTTTTTCGCCCGACGTGAAAAAATGGCGGTCGGGCGAAAAAAGCGCGTCTGGGCGAAAAAAATCGCGTTCGGGCGAAAAAGTCCTATCAAGGCAAAAAATCGCATCCGGGCGAAAAAATCAAGCCCGGGCGAAAAAAGCGCGCACGAGCGAAAAAATCGCACCCGGGCGAAAAAATCGCGTCTTGGCGAATAAATCGCGTTCGGGCGAATAAAATGCCCACGGGCAAAAAAAAACGTGTCGGGGCGAAAAAATCGTGTAGGGGCGAAAAAATCGTGTCCGGTCAAAAAAATTTGCGCCCGAGCGAAAAAAGCGAGTCAGGCCAAAAAAATAGCGCCGGGGCGAAAAATCGCGCATGTGTGAAAAAATCGCGTCCGGGCAAAAAAATCGGGCTAATAAAGCGCGCCCGGGCAAAAAAATCGGGCTAATAAAGCGCGCCCGGGCGAAAAAAATGCGCCCGGCGAAAAAAATGCGTCTGGGTGAAAAAATCGCTTCCTGTTGAAAAAAGCGCGCCCGGCGAAAAAAGTGCGCCCGGGCGAAAAAAGCGCGCTAGGTGAAAAATGCGCGCCCGGGCGAAAATGCGCGCCCGGGCGAAAATGCGCGCCCGGGCGAAAAATGCACGCCCGGGCGAAAAATGCGCGCCCAGACGCAAAATCGCGCCCGTGCGAAAAAATCGCGTCCGAGCTAAAAAATCACGTCCTGGCCAAAAAATCGCGTCGGTGCAAAAAAGTCTCGTCCGGGTGAAAAAATCATCTCTGGTCCTAAAAAATCGCATTCATGCAGAAAAATTACTCTTCTTTTGGAAAGCCGATATTGACAATCTCAATATACACACTTTGAGATAGTCATTGAACCAATGAGTTCTTAGTTTTTGGCGAATATCAACAACTTTCCACGAGAAAGCCAATTCCACTCTACAATTATTTATATGAATAACGGAAATGACTTTCATTTTCTCAAATCCAATACTTTAATATCAATATCGTTGAAACGAATGAACCCTTAAGAAATCTTTTCTTAAGATTGATCCAAGTTTTGGTGTCCTTGTTCATCTCTTTCAATTGCTCAATGAAAAATGTTTGTTTCCTGTCTCTGCGATCTTAATTGTTGTAGTTTATCTCATTCTTTGTTGAAATTCGTTGTAAGATCGCATTATTGATATCGGAGGGAGGTTTCGATCCTCCGATCTGTGAGTTTTGAGCTCACCACGCTTTCGTTGTGTACCCACGCCGAAACACTGGCACTGCACCATCTCAAATCAGGGTATAGTTGATTTCTTCCAAGTATTTGATTAGCTGAGCAAGTTAGGTTTTGAGACTTCGTCTATTTTTTCTGAACTCTTTTATTTTCCTGCATAAACAATATTATACAACTGCATAATACAGATATTTTATTTTCCTGCATGCGTGTATGATTGTTTGCATGATTCCTTTATGTTAGCTTGATAGTGAGTGTTTGTTTTATGCTAATATATATATATATATGAATACATATCATATGCGGGCTAGCTTAGGTGCGGGCGTACGGGCATGGAGATTTGGGGGTCAAGGAGGCTCCAAATCAAAAAGTGATCAACATGAAAGTTGTTCGGATCGCCGAGATCTACAACTTTCATGTTGATCACTTTTTGATTTGAAGCCTCCTTGACCCCCGATTTGGGACCCGAAAATTGGAAAATTTTAGGTTTACTGTAGCAGTTTCGCCGCCCAGATTTTTCGGGTCCCAAATTGAAGGTCACGGAGGCTCCAAATCAAAAAGTGTTCAACATGAAAGTTGTTCGGATCGTCGAGATCTACAACTTTCATGTTGATCACTTTTCGATTTGAAGTCGTTTTGACCCTTGCCCGTACGCCCATTTGCCCGCACATGATATCTCCCATATATATATATATATATATATATATATATATATATATATATATATATATATATATATATATATATATATATATATATATATATATATATATATAGTATTATAAAACAATATGCATATTTGGAGCACATCATACTTTTAATTTGGACCATTGGATCAAATCTAATTATCTCTACATGAGAGAGAGGGGGAGGAGAGAGAGGGAGAGAATAGGTGAGAGATGACGGAAGGGAGAGGAGAAAAGGGGCCAAGAGAAATGGGGAGGAGAGAGAGGGAGAGAGAAAGGGAGAGGAGAGAGAAGGAGAAAGAAAGGGAGAGAATAGGAAGAGAAAGATGACGACAAATTAATGTTTCTATGTCAAAACGTTCTTTTTTTTATAAAATAAAAATTGTAATATCGATTTATAATTTTTTATGATCATTTTGAGTACTCATATGTATATATTGCGGGCGCTGCCCGCCTTGATGCGGGCGCAACCCGCAACGACTCATCGAGCACAGGCGAAGCCCGTGCGGAGGCGGGTGAAGCCCGTCTAGATGCAGCCGAAGGCTGCCCGAGAGCATCGAGCACGGGCGTAGCCCGTGCGAAGATGCTCGTGTGTGTATATATATATATATATATATATATATATATATATATATATATATATATATATATATATAGACACACACACACGAGTGCCCGACACGAGGCTCCGCCCCAATGGCCTCGCGCGACAGTATCCGACCGGCGACGACGGGCTTTGCCCGCTCCCGGCGGGCTTCGCCCGTCCGTAGCTGGCTCCGCCGGACCCACAACATATACATATGAGTACTCAAAATGATCGTAAAAAAAATATAAATCAAGAATACAATTTTTATTTTGTAAAACAAATTACATTTTAACGTTAAAATATTAACCCTTCTCTTATCATTCCTAGCTAGAGACAATAGGTTTAGAGTATCTACTGTTTTTTTTAATTATTTTAATATTATAAACTTGTGTAATTACCTAAAATGATGTTGTCTTTATAATATAATAATATAAAGTTATGTATAATTGTGTAATTATGAATACAACTATAAGGGCAATATAGGAATATTTGCAATATTTCACCAAAGATTAATTTTCATATAATAGTATATATATATATATATATATATATATATCTTTATATATAAGGGAATATAGATATTTGGAGGCACACCATGGATTGAATATTGGCCATTGGATCATGAGAGAGAGTATGAGAGGGGGGATATTTATGAGAGAGAGTAGAGGGAGAGGGAAAGAGAGGGTGCGGGAGAGAGAAGGAGAGAGAGATAGAGGGGGAGTGATAAAAAGAGAAAGAGGGGGAGAGATTAATTAATTTTTATAGAATAAATTTTGCAAAATTTTATAAAATAAAAATGGGAATAGTACTTCATATTTTTTTGCGGTCATTTTAAGTACTCATATGTATATGTTTTGAAGAAAAAAAATTTGGATGTGTGCGCAACCCGCTCATAGGCGGGCGCAGCCCGCAGCGGCCCATCTAGCATGGGCGAAGCCCGTGAGCAGGCGGGCGAAGCCCGCCTGGATGCGGCCGAAGGCCGCCCGAGAGCATCGAGCACGGGCGTAGCCCGTGCGAAGATGCTCGTATATATATAAGGGAATATAGATATTTGGAGGCACACCATATATTGAATATTGGCCACTGGATCATGAGAGAGAGCATGAGAGGGGGGAGATTTAGGAGAGAGAGAGTGAAGGGAGAGGGAGAGAGGGGGTGGGAGAGAGAAGGAGAGAGAGATAGAGGGGGGAGTGATAAAGAGAGAAAGAGAGATTAATTATTTTTTATAGATTAAAATTTACAAAATTGTATAAAATTAAAATAGGAATAGTACATATTTTTTTGCAGTCATTTTAAGTACTCATATGTATATGTTTTGAAAAAAAAATTCAGGTGCGTGCGCAACCTGCTCACAGGCGGGCGCAGCCCGCAGCGACGCATCGAGCACGGGCGAAGCCCGTGCGTAGGCGGGCGAAGACCGCCTGAATGCGGTCGAAGGCCGCCCGAGAGCATCGAGCACGGGCGTAGCCCGTGCGAAGATGCTCATATATATTGGTGTGATGTATATACGCTTAACGCGTAAATCATTATACACGCGCTGTCCATCATCTTGTCAAATCCCGATTAACGCCTTAAACTCTTCCGCCGCTGGTTTATTATCTTCACCGCTCGATTAACGCCTCAGCCGGCTGCATAGCTGACAGTGCTCTACCCGCCCTGTACCGGCGGGTTCGTCAGCCGCCGGCGAACCCGCCGGTGGTGATGAGCACGCGGAGTTCTGCAATTCCGAGTTACTTGACTCCGACGTGCCCTTAATGGTCCGCCGCTCGAGTAACGCCTCCATCGGTGGCAGAGCCAACAGGTAAGCATAAAGCAGAAAGCAGGGCCAACAGGTAAGCAAAAAGCAGGGCCAACGGGTAAGCAGAAAGCAGGGCCAACTGGTAAGCATTAAAATTAGATCTTGAACTACTCATCTCGAGATTTGCTTATGGCGCATTAAAATTAGATCTTGAACTCTTCGACTACTCTATTGCATGTCCAACAGGTAAGCAGAAAGCAGCTCCGACAGTTGCCGGAGGTGCTAAGAACCGAAAGGCTCTTGAAGATATTGGGAATATATTCAATCTTCACATCACAGAAGGGTAATGGCACAAATCATCAACATAATCTTAATTTCTTTTAAGAACACACGACTAATAATTAATTTATTTTAAGAATACTAGATTGAACTATCACTTCAGCATACGAATACTAATCCAAGAGAAAAAAAATAGCAGAGTAAGGTTTTTACAACAAGCCTGAAAGAGTGATTTGCCTTCTTTACTCCCAAGTAATAACCCCATCACATTTGATAAATAGATTGTAAAGCTAACTAAAAAACTATAAAACTAACTAACCAAGTAATAATCCCATTATAATACTGATTTAGAAACCAATATCAGCAGTAAAATGAGAGCCACTGAAACTTCCTACTTAGAGAATGAGGTGAGATTTGGATGATGATCTGCTAGAGGTCCAGTTGCTTCAGTGATTATTCTATGAGAAGTAAAGAAAGAAAAGCGCAATTAACTGAACAGAGACTCTAATGAAATCAACAACTGCATTCCTGGAAGAGCATTTAAAAAAATAAACCGATCAGAAGAAAGCGAGCAGACTACGAAGAAATGTGCGGGAAATTGAAAATTCTCAAATCTATCTGGATACCTTTATGTTGATGCCAGCTTTGGCACTTGTTTCAATGAACATAACACCTAGTTCTTGTGTTTTAGCTTCTCCTTCATCTATTGAGACTTGCCTGTTCAACCACTCAATGGGAAAGTACTTGGTACAAGAATAATTAAGAGCAATTGTAAATATCACAGGGCTTATCATGAAAATTTTGACAATAAATTATCATCTATAAACGTTTTAAAGAAATTTTCTGCTAAGGCCCGACCTATTTTTGAGCTAAAAAATAATGCTAAATATTAGAGAGAGGAGAAGATAATGGGCAAGTAAGTTAGGATAAATATATTGTTAAACCTGCCAAAATGTGTTGTTGTTAAAGCTGCCAAAACTAAGATTATGGGCAACTAAGTTAGGGCATTCCCATTAATGTGTTGTTCTTGATTTATTCAGAAATAACAAATCCTATAAGAATCATAAAACCAGTAATTATAAAAATGTTGCTGCAGTTAGGAAGAAATTGCAATCATAATACCATAAAAGCAAAGTGATGCAGGCAGTCCTAAGGGGGTGACTTGGAGTTATATGCGGACACAACTTCAATGAACAGATACATTTTATAAACCGATATTTTTTTTGGTTATAAAATAGAGACACATTGTTGAATAGTCTAAGTTATGTATGTGCCATGTGAAAGTGATGGGATAAGATACTTACTACTCTAGAGGGGGGGGGGGGGGGGGGGGTGAATAGAGTATTCAAAAAGAAAGAGATTCTAAACACTTCTCTTCGAGCTATTTGCAGAATAGAAAGATAAAAGCTTTAAACCTAGCCTAATAGAGTGTAGTGAATAAAGGAGAAGCTCACTGAAGTTTCAGTTGAGCTTTTATCCTAACACAACAATTAGCAACCTAGTTAAAACTATCACAGCCACAGAGCATTGATTAAAATAAGCAGCCAGACAACACAAGAGCTTTATAGTGGTTCTCCAATTGGGTACATCCACTCTTCTACCACCCTGGTAGGAATCCACTACAGGTTTTTGATCAGGTGCCTTGCCACCAGTAGATCTGCTTCAGGTAGATCTAAAGACCCTTCAGGCTTTTGATCAGGTGCCTAAAAACCAAACAAACAGGTTTTGATCAGGTGCCCTGCCACCAATAGTTTACTTTTGAAGGGAGTAATAACCCTTTTACAGGAGGTTAAAAGAAAGAATTAAAGATGTCTTCTCTGTGTTCAGAGAAGCTAGTGGATAGCTCTGAATATATTAAAGCTCCCTCTAGCTTAGAGAATGTCTAGGAAGAAGTTTTGCTTCAGAGTGTAGGATCTCTAAATTGCTTGAGATGACTTTCTGATACAGCCTTGAAGAAGACTCTAGATTTTGAATGAATGTTCTTCTTCAGCAGCTTTTGTAATCTGGGAGAGTTTGCAACAATGAATGTTCAGCAATCTGGGAGGTTCTTCTTCTTGAAGGCTTGAACTCTGAGTATTAATTTTCCTGAAGACAGGATGAACTCAGGAAGAAGAAGAACTTTTCTTTCTCTTGAGCCTTTTTGGTTCTGTATCTGCTGTGTGTTATGATCTTCAGCCGACTGCTCTGATAATATAGAAACTTCTCTTCTTTTGAAAAAGCCTCGAGCCCTGCACTTGAAAACTTTCCAAATAATAAAATAAAACAAATAAAGAAACTGCACCTGTAATCTTTTCTGTCATTCCCAAAAAGGAATTAAGGATATTAAAAATATCCTATCAATTTGACTTTACAAATTGGCACAGTAAACAAAGCCTAACGGCTATATTACAGCTGTAGAAAAATACGATTTCCTCTAATAAAACAAACGACTTTATTTTGCCAAATCTCTTAATTAATGCATAAGGAATATTGCAAATAAGCAAAAGAATATAAGCATTAAATTAAGCAGAATATTCTGAATAAAATATGTCTTAAACAAGAGGAAATAAAACAATGATCAAATGAAATGAATGTAGATAACAGCAGACAGAAAGCGTCGACCAGAGATCGAAGATCGTCGATCTGAACAAGCAGATCGTCGACCTGAAGAAAAACTGTCTTCACAGAAATCGTCGACCAGGGCACACGATCGTCGATCTGAATAAGCAGATCATCGATCCCACTTCAGAGTTCATATAACTCTGAGATCGTCGATCATCAATCGAAGATCGTCGAGCGATATTCGACTATCGTCGAGCACAATTCTACTTAACCAATTTTCATTTCAATCCAATCTCAACTAACGTAACCTAAGGGTAGACTAACCTTTAGTCTCACTGTTGAAACCGAGAAATCGGTCTCTTGTGGAGTTCGACCCTTGGGGAAGGGGTGGTCGCGCACCTACTTCGCTCCTGCAAGAAAAACAACAAAGGAAAGGAGAGCAAAAGACTAGACCAAGGGCCCGGCTCGGAGGTCCCACCACAAACCCGGAAGATCACTGAACGCTTCCCCTCCTTAGCCAAATGCCGGGCTAAGGTACCTCAGAAAGCGCTAGAAAACTGGGGAATAAGTAAGCTTGCCTTCTGAGGTACCCCTTGGGTTCTATTTATAGGATTTTGAGGATGGTCTGTAAATAACGAACCTCTGCCGCCCTAAAATTACCAAAAGCTCCTCGGGCTGGCCTGCCAACAGCTGAACTCCGTTATTCTAAACAGCTATATGCAGCCCACCTGGGTCTGCCAACAGCGAGATCCCGCTGTTTTGATTGGCTAGGGGCAGGCCAACGAGGCAAAACAGTAAAAAGTCCTCCCCACTGGGGATCAAGCGAGTAGCCCTTCAATGCTTCCACTCAGCGTGAGGCGCGGGCCTGGGATGGCTCGCCGGGAGGGCGCGGGACCACCCGCCTAGGAGAGGCGGGCGGAGCTGGCCCGCCAAAGTAAGCGCGGGTAGGGCTAGCTCGCCGGGAGGGCGCGGGCCGATCTGCCTAGGAGAGGCGGGCGGAGCTGGCCCGCCAAAGTAGGCGCGAGCAGGGCTGGCTCGCCGGGAGGGCGCGGGCCGATCCGCCTAGGAGAGGCGAGCGGAGCTGGCCCGCCAAAGTAGGCGCCGGCAGGGCTGGCTCGCCGGTAGGACGTGGGCCGACCCGCCTAGGAGGGTGCGCGCCAAGCTGGCTCGCTTGGGCAACCCTTTGATGCGCGAGTCAGGGGAGCTCGCCTGGTTGCCTGAGTCCCTTCGGCGAATATGGGGTTGTACATAATCCCCGCTCTTTACGAGCTTTTGAAAAAGGACTCGGAAAGAAACATCCAACCCTCACGTGTTCAGCGAAAACCTTACTGAGCTGGAGGGAATCTTTTGGTGGGACTCACCTCCTCGCTATAAATAAGTTGTCCGACCTCCGAGGTAATTCCTCCTCTTTTTTCTTCTTTCCGCGGTCTATAGCCGCGAGATGCCTATGTCTGAGGAGGTGCAGGCTCGTTTGGCGGCTGCGAGGGAGGGTGTCCGGGATGCGGCTCTCGAAGCCGCCCCGTGGCTAGCGCGCGGGTCGTCTGGCCCCCTTTTTAAGCCAAAGAAAGCGAAGATCGTCCGGCGGTCTTCAGGGCGCGACGACCCTACCCCCAGCTCGGTCGGCGGTGCCGAGGTCATCCCTGAGGTATATGCGTTTCCCTTGCTCGATCCTTCCCTCCCCCCAGGGTCGTGTACGCTCCTTGACTTTTCTTTCCTTTTGGTAGAAGACGTCTCGGGGAGCCGGGGCAGACGAGGGAGATCCCAGGCATTCCGCTCTGGCGGCGGCCGATCGGGTGGCCAGTCCCTTGCCGCGGGAACCTGTCCCTCCCGTGGTGCCTCCGTCGCCAAGGCCCAACGGCCTGGGAAAACCCTTCGTTACTCTTGGAGGAGAACCCTTCCAAGGTCGGCCGGGCACCTCTAGGCCTACTGATGATGCGGGCGACGTACCGACGCCAGGTAAACCCTCTGACTTTGGCCTGCTTGCGGTCATCGATCATTCTGATCTTTCCTCTGCAGGTTACAACGTGGTCTCTTCGTCGGATGCCGAGATGAGCGTGGGGTACTCCCCCCCAGACGTGGACAACATCTCTGAGTACCTGAGAGACCCGCGTGATGCCGAGAAGATGAAGAAGCAAATAAAGAAACTATTTCAAAAGCACACGCTACTGCTGCGGGAGGTCTTCGACAGAGTGGAGAAAGATAAGGCCGAGACGGAGGAGCGGCTCGCGGCTTTGGAGGGTGCGAGACTTTCTTCTGACGAGGACGAAGCGACTTCTCCGGGTGTGCATATCACGCGAGCCGAGGGGCGACTGAGGCGTGCCTCGGAGCAAATCAATAGGACCCAGCGGGAGCTGTCGGCGGTCCGCGAGTATCACTATCCTCGCATACCGCCTCGAACCGGCACGGGGAGGGGAGGTAGGTGGAAATGGATCCCGCGTTGAGTTCACCCTCCCCTCTCCGGTCGTTATCCGCCAGGTCCGGGTCCCCCCCACATGCGGCGGTAATGCTCAGGGTGTTCATCTTTTTACTTCTGTCAGTCTAGATATTTGTAATAATTCAGGATTACTTTCGCCCGTCGCGGGCTAATATCTATTGCAATTTTCTCTGGGTTGCGCCATCGTTCAGATCTCTGCGGATTGTGCGGGCAAGAAGCCCTGACTCGGCCGACCTTTCCTCGCGCGGGTTCGGCCTTGCCGAGTCGCCTCGCTGGGCCCTTTTCCTGTACTGGCGAAGGCGAGCCGGTTTTGCGAGTCATGACAGGTGACTCGCGCGCGGGTCAGAACTGGCCCGCTCGGCGGCTGCCGTTTAATCATGCGGGCGCGAGTGCGGGTGCGAGTGTGGGCGGTTTGCAGCGGACTGGCAGGTTGGAGAGAACCCGATTTGGGTTCGGAAGTCGAAGTGTCAGGGCCTTATTGCTATCCGCACTTTCCCGCCCAAGAAGGCTTTTTACCGCCCTTTCTCACCCTATAAATAGACCATGACGGCCCTTCCACACCTACCGTATTTAAGGCTTCTTCTTTCCCCCTAGATCTTTGCAAAAACCCCTCTGTTCCGCTCGGCGAGACATCTGCAAGATGGGTGGAGGTAGTGGCGAGGCGGAGGGGAGGGCCAATTGCGCTTGGACCTTCTCCGAGCATGATTTCCCTTCCGCCGTCCTTACAGAGAGAGAATTTGTAGACGCAGTCGGCCACTTCGACCCGCCAGGTTTTGAGGCGAGGCGGCCTAGGAAGGAGTGTTAGAAACGAACTAAAAACAAGCCGGAACGGGTATAACTGAAATTTTATTATCAGAAAAAGGTATATCTTACAAAGGTATGTCCTCCCTTATATAGAATGGAGGAGAGAAGAGAGAATACAAATAAGAGATGTGGGACTAAAAATTTACAGGACTAAGCGGACTATACAGATCAAACCGCACAGACCGCGCGGTTAGACAGAAGGGCTAACCGCACGGCTACCACCAGAGAGAGAGAGAGACCGCCAGAGGAGACCGCCAGGGGAGACCGCCAGACCGTTCGGCAACCAGACAGCAACAGCACAGCAACCAAACCGCTGAGTGAGACCGTCAGACCGCGCGGTCTCCAACTCGCCAAGACAGACCGCCCGGTCACACTTCAACACTCCCCCTCAAGCTGGAGCATATATATCGATCATGCCCAGCTTGTCACAAATATGAAGGAACGAGGCGGATACTGGCTTGGTGAAGATGTCAGCCAGCTCTTTCTCAGAAGTAACAAATGGAGTGCAAATTTGTTCCTTTAAAATCTCTTCACGAATGAAATGACAATCGACCTCAATGTGCTTGGTTCTTTCATGAAAAACTGGATTTTTGGAGATGTATATAGCAGCCTTGTTGTCACAGAACATAGGTAGAGGATGGTTGTAGACCTCTCCTAAATCCAGCATGAGAGTCCGAAGCCACTTTAACTCACAAGTGGTCGATGCCATACTCCGATACTCTGCTTCAGCACTGGACCTGGAGACAACAGACTGCTTCTTGCTCTTCCAGCTTACCAGATTTCCCCCAACAAAAGTGCAGAAACCGGAGGTAGACTAGCGATCCCCTTTGTCATCAGCGTAACTCGCATCTGAGTATGCTTCAACCCTCAGATGACCATTCTTCTGAAAGAGCAATCCTTTCCCAGGGGCTGCTTTGACGTACTCCAAGATCCGCAAGGCGGACTGTAGATGGCACTCCCTGGGTGCTTGCATGAATTGACTCACCTTGCCCACAGCATAGGAAATGTCGGGCCTGGTCACGGTGAGGTATATGAGCTTACCAACAAGTCGCCTGTACCGCGTAGTATCCGAAAGAAGAGGCGAATCATCTGTCCAGGTTTTGTCTTCTCCAACAGCCATGGGACACCGGGCAGGTTTAACCCCAGTCAATCCTGCTTCTTTTAAAAGATCAAGGGCATACTTACGCTGAGAGAGGACTAAGGAGTTGGGCTTCCGAGAGATTTCGATCCCCAAAAAGTACTTCGGAGAGCCCATGTCTTTCGTGACTAGATGTTGACGAAGGTGCCGCTTTGTCAAGGCTACCCCTTCCTGATCATCGCCAGTGAGAAGAATGTCATCAACATAAACTGCAAGAACCACCAGTCCCGAGGAAGTTTTGCGAACAAATAGAGAGTGATCAGCAGAGCTGCGCACAAAACCAACGGCCGCCACAATGCCGCTGAACTTGTCAAACCAAGCTCGAGGGCTCTGCTTGAGGCCAAGATTGCCTTCTGCAGCCGGCATACTCGTGTCTCCCCCTGAGCAACATACCCAGGAGGTTGCTCCATGTAGACGGCCTCCTGAAGATCACCGTAAAGAAAGGCATTCTTTACATCCAGCTGGGAAATTGGCCAGTCTTTATTGACCGCCACAGAGAGAAGAACCCGTATAGTGCTGAGACGAGCCACGGGAGAGAAGGTGTCAAAGTAATCAACTCCATAGGTCTGAGTAAAGCCCTTAGCAACAAGGCGAGCTTTATAACGGTCCACAGTGCCATCCGGGGAAAATTTCACCACAAAGACCCAGCGACAGCCAACGACATCAGTACCGAAGGGAGGAGGAACAAGAGTCCAGGTACCCCGCTCCGTTAGGGTGGCCATTTCCTCATCCATGGCCATCTTCCAGTGAGGAATAGCAAGGGCCTCCTGGTAAGAGCGGGGCGTGGCAGTGGCAGAGAGAGCTAGAGCAAAGGCCCTGCGAGAAGGGGTAAGACGATCATACGAAACAACGGCAGTAAGGGGGTGTAGGGTACATGTCCGCACCCCTTTGCGAAGAGCTACAGGAAGATCCAGGTCAGCAAGTTCCTCGGCATCCGGAGCATCCGTGGCAGAGAGAGCTGGCCCGGGAGGAGAGAGCGACGGCGGCGGAGATGCGGGAGACGGTGGTGGAGAAGAGGGAGACGGCGGCGGAGTGGGAGGAGTGGACGGAGATGGAGTAGGGGTGTATATCGTAGTAGGAAACGAGGGAACAGCAGGAGAATCAGAAGATGGGAGAGGAGGAGAGGAGTCATCCGAGAAGTAGGAGGTATTCTCGAAGAAGGTGACGTCAGCAGAAACGAACTGCTTACGAAGGATGGGATCAAAGCAACAATACCCTTTCTGAGTGGTGGAGTATCCCAGAAAGATACATTTGGTGGAGCGAGGGGATAGCTTATCACGGGTGGCAGAGGGGGCATGCACAAAAGCAGTGCATCCAAATATTTGGAGAGGGAGGGGAAACGGCTCCTTGCCCAGATACAAAATGGAGAATGGGGTTTTTCCGTGAAGAACGGTGGAGGGAATGCGATTGATGAGGTAACAGGCAAGGAGAACAGCATAGCCCCAATAGGAGCGAGGAACATGCATCTGGGTCATCAAGGAACGAGCGACATCAAGGAGATGACGGTTTTTGCGTTCTGCCACACCATTTTGTTGTGAAGTATAGACACAACTAGTTTGATGAATAATCCCATATTGCATGCAGAAGACAGAGAAATCATGACTGATATATTCTTTGGCATTATCAGATCGAAGAACTTTAATAGAAACATCAAACTGAGTCTTGATCATGAGATAGAAGGATGTCCAGACAAAGAATAATTCGGAGCGATCTTTTAACAGATACACCCACGTACAGCGAGAGAAATCATCAATGAATGTGACAAAATATGAACTACCCCGACCAACGGTAAGAGTAGGAGAAGGACCCCAACTATCGGAGTGGATGAGATCAAACGGACGGGTGGATCCACGAACGTGCTTTGGAGGGAAGGAGGAGCGGTGATGCTTGCCAAGCTAACAGGCCTCACAGTTGAGCGGAGGACTTTGTGGAGGAAGGTGGGGCAGAAGTTGACGAAGAAGATGAGGAGGAGCATGACCAAGGCGAAGATGCCATTGGAGAAGATCTGTGGAGGTGGATGAGAAGGTGGAGAAAGCGGAAATGTTGTCCAGGAAGTATAGGCCGCCACTCTCAGTCCCAGTAGCAATCGTCCGTTGGGAGGCCGGATCCTGAAAAGAGCAATTAGTAGAAGTAAAAGTAACAGAACATTGTAATTGCTTGCATAGAGAGGTAACAGATAATAAGTTGCATGAGAACTTGGGCACGTAGAGAGTATCCTCCAAACGAAGAGACGGAGAGACACGGACTATTCCCGTCCCATGAACCGACGATGAAGAGCCGTCAGCGAGAGTAACCGGGGGTAACCGACCATGTGTTTCTAGGAGAGAAAAACACTGGGGATTGCCGGTCATATGATTAGTAGCACCGGTGTCGATCAGCCATTTTCCTTGAGTAACAACGTGGGCACTACCAGAAGACGTGACCACCGAGGCGAGCGGCTCGGAGGAGTATATGGAATCCATGACAGGAGGAACAAAAGAACTGCAGCGGTCACGGTGACAGCACACCAGCGACAAGAAGGGCCACGACCAAGATGCAGAGCAAGGCAAAAGGGAAGCACAAGCCGCGCGACACAATAGGAGGTCGCGCCGACTAACAGGCAGGAGCGGCTAAAGGAAGAGCCGCACAGAGGACAAACAAGCCGCTGCGACTAAGAGACAGGTCGCGGGGACAAGAGAGGGCGGCGAAGGAAGAATGGCAGAGAGGCCGCCTAAACAAGGAAGAACACACGCGAACAGAGAGAAATCGCGCGGATAGGAAGAAAAGATCTGCAGCGGTCACGATGGCAGACACCAGCGGCCAGAAAAGCCACGACCAAGCCGCAGAACCAAACAGAAGGAGAGAAGTCGGGCGGCTAGCAGACAGACCGCGCGAACAGAAGAGGAGGATATTAGGAGACAGGTCGCAAAAGGCAACCAAGGCAAAAGAGGCCGCGGAGACAGGTCGCGGAGACAGGTCGCAAGCAACCAAGGCAAAAGGCAAAAAAGCAACCAAGGCAAAAGAGGCCGCGGAAGAAGAGGCAGGTCGCGAGAAAAACAAGCGGAAGAAACAAGCCGCGGAAACAGGCCGCGAGAAGAGGAAGAAAGCCGCGCGAACAGGGCGGACAGAATCAGGAGCCAATGACCGATGCCTCTGATACCATGTTAGAAACGAACTAAAAACAAGCCGGAACGGGTATAACTGAAATTTTATTATCAGAAAAAGGTATATCTTACAAAGGTATGTCCTCCCTTATATAGAATGGAGGAGAGAAGAGAGAATACAAATAAGAGATGTGGGACTAAAAATTTACAGGACTAAGCGGACTATACAGATCAAACCGCACAGACCGCGCGGTTAGACAGAAGGGCTAACCGCACGGCTACCACCAGAGAGAGAGAGAGACCGCCAGAGGAGACCGCCAGGGGAGACCGCCAGACCGTTCGGCAACCAGACAGCAACAGCACAGCAACCAAACCGCTGAGTGAGACCGTCAGACCGCGCGGTCTCCAACTCGCCAAGACAGACCGCCCGGTCACACTTCAATAAGGAGGAACGAATGAACGAGCTATTCGCTGACGAGCTCGCGTTCCCAGTGGCCAATTTTGAGGCGGGCCTTCGGCTACCCCTATGGCCGGAGGTCCACCAAATCTTCAAGTATTACGGGGTGGTTCCCGGGCAAATGACCCCGAACTCCATCGCAGTGATCATCGGGTTTGCCTGCTACCTGCGAGAGGAGAAAATAGAGTTCAGCCTCGCGGTATTCCCCAAGCTGTTCTCTTTTCGGGCGAATAAGGACGGGACCGCCTGCCTCGCCAGCAGCCACGTCAAAGTGCGGGAAACCGTCAATAAGAGCCACAACTGGCTCAAGAAGTTTATCTTCGTCAAGGGGGACTTCGGCAACGTCCCATTTTCGCCGGTCTAGCTCAGCGAGGCGAGCTACTGCCCCCCGGCCTTAGGGGGTCACGAAGCGGGGCTGTTCGGGTTCTTCGCCATGAAGAACTTTGAGGTGGACTACCTCCGTAGGAACCTGAACTTCGAGCTAGCGCGGGCCGAGGCGGCGGCTGCCGTCCATCGCGAGTTCTCGACTCCTGCCCCCGCGAAGAGGCCCAGCCGCGAGCAGCCCAAGGATCCACCACCGCCTAAGAAGTCAAAGAAGGCGGGTGGCTCGCCTCCCCCGGCTCGCGACAAGGGTAAGGCCCCCGCGAGCCACCCGTCTGCCGTTCCCGCCCCCGTGGCCTCTCCGGCCGTTAGATCTTCAGGCGGAGAGGCGGGCACGTCGCAGCCGCCGGAGGAGGTTCGACCCACCGGGAAGGCAATCCCCCAGGGCCATCGTAACTTTGGTTACGGTGAGGGGCCCGCCGACGAGGATGGAGTCCCGCTGCTTCAGTGGGATAAGGAGACCAACAGGGTCTACGTATCCTCGCTGTTGCCGAGCTGGTTGGAGGAGGACTCTAGCAGCGGGGACGTCTACAATCTCGCCTTCGACGTCTACGGGCGAGAGGACGCCGCCGTTTACGACGAAGAGGCAACTCGGGTGCTGATTTATGAAAGCGCGCGGGCTCAGTTTCGCAGCCTCGAGCTGGCCCATATGGTCGGCCGGCGATGTCTTCGACTGGACAAGAGCGCCCCATCCCTCACCAAGCTCATCGACGAGAAGGAGGCGGCATGCCAACTAGCTCGGGAAGAGGCGGACGAGCAGCGGAAGCGGGCTGATGCGGCGGAGGAAGCTCTTGCTCAGTACCTAGGTGGAGCGGTAGGTCCCTTGACTCACCTCAACCTTCACTCCCTCCTGCATAACTTAACTCAATTTTTCTCCTTTTCACAGGACGTGGCGACTGCCAGCCGGCTGGGTACTGAGGTCGCCACCCTCCAACAGGAGAAGCATGCGCTTCAAAAGCGAGTGGACATGCTGGAGGCTGCAGCAGCCGCCCCGCCGCCATCTACAAGCGGCTGCCAGCTCGCACATTACAGCGATCACGAGATCGAAGTGATGATGCAGAAGAACGCGACCAACGCTGCAAAGTACACCTTTTGGATGCTTCAGAGGGCCAACCTTATCGAGTACGACGGTGCCAAGCTTTTGGCGAGCGAGGTGGTACCGGAGCTGTTCCTTCCGGTGCCGGAGCCAGGCGACGGGCCATTCCACCCTATTTAAGGGCCCCCCACTTAGGGCTCGCCTCGCCGAGAGCTTGCATTCGTCCTACTTTTGCTGTGGCGGCGACGCGGGCCGGAGCCCAGTTTTTTAAATAGCTTTATCTTTTTTGAATTTTGTCAATGTACAAAACTCTTCTTTGAGTTGAAACGCGAATATCCTTATTTCTTGCACTCGCCTCTTGGTTCTCGCGCTGATCGTGATTTCTTTTATCCTTGAATGTTCTCATGGATGCCGCGACGGTGAGCGAGCGAGTGAGGTCGTCTGCTCGCTTTGAACTCTGAACTTAGGCTTAGGAGCGAGGGGTAGGTTGGGTGGTCGCGACGCGAGAGAGCGACTGGCTGATTCCCTTTGGGCTCGCTAACCCATCCGCGTCATTGGGTGGGCAAGAGAAACCTGGCGCGCGCTTGGACCCTGGGCGAGCCGGCTTCCGGGGCATTGGCGCGGTCGGGTTGTCGCCGTCCGGGCCCTATTCCCTAGGGGCTTGCCGTTTTCTAGGCCGGAGCCGGCTCCCCTTACTCCCCATCGTGTCGGGGTCCCCTTGTCAACCCGTCGATTCGTTCGAGGCTCTCTGTCGAGATAGAGAATCCGCTCGGGGTCCAAGGAAGACTCCTCCGAGAGACATCCAGCCCTGCCAGCTTGATGGGAGCCTGGCAGCGGGATCTTCTCGGGGTCTGAGACAGACCCCTCCAAGTGACATCCAACCCTGCTAGCTTGATGGGAGCCTGGCAGCAGGATCTGCTCGAGGTCTGAGGCGGACTCCTCCGAGTGACATCCAACCCTGCCAGCTTGATGGGAGCCTGACAGCGGGATCTGCTCGGGGTCTGAGGCAGACTCCTCCGAGTGACATCCAGCCCTGCCAGCTTGATGGGAGCCTGGCAGCGGGATCTGCTCGGGGTCTGAGGCAGACTCCTCTAAGTGACATCCAGCCCTGCCAGCTTGATGGGAGCCTGACAGCGGGATCTGCTCGGGGTCTGAGGGAGACTCCTCCGAGTGACATCCAACCCTGCCAGCTTGATGGGAGCCTGGCAGCGGGATCTGCTCGGGGTCTGAGGGAGACTCCTCCGAGTGACATCCAGCCCCGCCAGCTTGATGAGAGCTTGACAGCAGGATCTGCTCGGGGTCTGAGACAGACCCCTCCGAGTGACATCCAGCCCTGCCATCTTGATGGGAGCCTGGCAGCGGGATCTGCTCGGGGTCTGAGGCGGACTCCTCCGAGTGACATCCAGCCCTGCCAGCTTGATGGGAGCCTGGCAGCGGGGTCTGCTCGGGGTCTGAGGCGGACTCCTCCGAGTGATATCCAGCCCTGCCAGCTTGATGGGAGCCTGGCAGCGGGATCTGCTCGGGGTCTGAGGCAGACTCCTCCGAGTGACATCCAGCCCTGCCAGCTTGATGGGAGCCTGACAGTGGGATCTGCTCGGGATCTGAGGCAGACTCATTCGAGTGACATCCAGCCCTGCTAGCTTGATGGGAGCCTGGAAGCGGGATCTGCTCGGGGTCTGAGGGAGACTCCTCCGAGTGACATCCAGCCCTGCCAGCTTGATGGGAGCCTGATAGCGGGATCTGCTCGGGGTCTGAGGCAGAGTCCTCCGAGTGACATCCAGCCCCGCTAGCTTGATGGGAGCCTAGCAGCGGGATCTGCTCGGGGTCTGAGGCAGACTCCTCCGAGTGACATCCAGCCCTGCCAGCTTGATGGGGGCCTGACAGCGGGATCTGCTCGGGGTCTGAGGCAGACTCCTCCGATTGACATCCAGCCCTGCTAGCTTGATGGGAGCCTAGCAGCGGGATCTGCTCGGGGTCTGAGGCAGACTCCTCCGAGTGACATCCAGCCTGAAAGTGAAGGGATAGATACTACTCTAGAGGGGGGGTGAATAGAGTTATCAAATTTTGCACAGACAAAACTTAATAGTCTACCCAACTCCCTTGGAGTGAGGTGTGGAATGAAAAGATTATAGATATTGATTTAACCTTAAAGCCTAATACAAGTGTTGTGTACAAACACAAGCTAACTGTAATTACAGTTAAGCTTGGAAAAACCTAAACAGCAACTAGCAGCCTAGTTATATCTATTCACAGCCACAGTACAGGAAATAAACAATTGAATCCAGACGACACAAGGAGATTTATAGTGGTTCCCCAAACAACTTGGGTACGTCCACTCTTCTACCCACACGGTAGGAATCCACTCAGGTTTTTGATCAGGTGCCCTGCCACCAATAGAATCTGATTCAGGTAGATTCAGAAACCCTTTAGACTTTTGATCAGGTGTCTAAAAAACCAAGCACAGGTTTTTGATCAGGTGCCCTGCCACCAAGGGATACTTTTGAAGGGAGTAATAACCCTGTACAGGAGGGGGAAGAAGGTTAAGATGTCTTCTCTATTTTACAATAGATTAGAGAAGCACAAAAAGCTTGCACTGAGCTAGAATGCTCTAAAGAATCAAGGCTCCCCCTGGCTCAAAGATGTCCAGGTGAAGTCTTGCTTCAGTGCAGAAACTCTTCAGAAAATTCTGAAGGAAAGAGCTACAAGAAGAAAATAAATAACAAAAAGAAATCTCTTCAGGCAGCTATTCTTCTTCTTCTTCTTCTTCAAAGAAACTCTGAGTTGAACTTCCTGAAAGCAGGAGAACTCAGGTGAAGAAGAGATGAAGGTCTTAACACTTCTCAGTTAGATGGAGTTTGCTGAGAGCAGGAAGCTTGAGCTTGATGAAGGCTTGAGTGCTTTTGAATATGTGTGTAACACTAGCTTCAATCCTTCTGCAAAGGGTTCTTTTTATAATCATCAAGCAACGGCTCTCTTCCATTTGAATAATTTGTCTTCTACTGAGCCTTGAGACCTGGGCTGTAAATATCAAGAAGACAGAAATATCTCTGCAGCAAAACATTCTATAAAAAGGAATAAACCTCTTTCTAAGAAGCTGCAGGCTTAAATCAAATAATCAGAAGGACCAAATAAAGTCACATCAGAAATAATCTCTTTATAGCAAAGAAAAAGACTTTTCAGTCTAACGGCTATAAAGGGCTGTCAGCAGATAAAGTAATTTAAATAGACAGCTAATAAGACAAACAACTTTATCTTAAAAGATTTTAACTCAGGCAAAAAGAATAGAGCAAATAATGCCTGGAAACTTTATCATACAGCTTGAAATAATGTGCCAGAAAATGTATTAAATAATTAAATATAATAAATAAATACAAAATACAAAGGCAGGCAGAAAGCGTCGAACGACCTACGGAGATCGTCGACCGACGCACGGAGATCGTCGATCTATCGGGCAGATAGTCGAACGATCCAGATAGTCGAACTATCGAAGAAGATAGTCGAACTACCCCGGCAGATAGTCGACCTATCAGAGCAGATAGTCGAACCATCAGATAGTCGATCTATCAACAGATAGTCGAACTATCAAGACAAACCAGATAATCGATCTATCAACAGATAGTCGAACTACCAGCGCAGAACAGATAGTCGACCTATCAACCGATAGTCGAACTACCAGCGCAGAACAGATAGTCGACCTATCAACCGATAGTCGAACTACCAGCGCAGAACAGATAGTCGACCTATCAACAGATAGTCGAACTACCAGCGCAGAACAGATAGTCGACCTATCAACAGATAGTCGAACTATCAGCGCAGAACAGATAGTCGAACTATCAAGCAGATAGTCGAACTATCAGCGCAGACCAAGGCGTCGACCAACTGATAGACGATCGTCGATCAGCCGATAGACGATAGTCGAACGGCGTTCGACTATGGTCGAACGAAAAACCTACTTAACCAAATTCTCAATTTGGAAAAGCGAGGACTCTACAGCTAGACTCCTAACCATTGACCATAGATATTTCTTGGGTCAAGGGCACAAAGGAGAGGACTAAACTCAAATCAAACTAGGGTACCAACACAGCCCTGCCAGCTTGATGGGAGCCTAACAGCGGGATCTGCTCAGGGTCTGAGGCAGACTTCTTCGAGTGACATTCAGCCCTGCCAGCTTGATGGGAGCCTGGCAGCGGGATCTGCTCGGGGTCTGAGGCGGACTCCTCCGAGTGACATCCAGCCCTGCCAGCTTGATGAGAGCCTGGCAGTGAGATCTGCTCGGGGTCTGAGGCAGACTCCTCCGAGTGACATCCAGCCCTGCCAGCTTGATGGAAGTCTGGCAGCGGGATCTGCTCGGGGTCTGAAGGAGACTCCTCCGAGTGACATCCAACCCTACCAGCTTGATGGGATCCTGGCAGCGGGATCTGCTCGGGGTCTAAGGCAGACTCCTCCGAGTGACATCCAGCCCTGCTAGCTTGATGGGAGCCTGACAGCAGGATCTGCTCGGGGTCTGAGGCAGACTCCTACGAATGACATCCAACCCTACCAGCTTGATGGGGGCCTGGCAGCGGGATCTTCTCGGGGTCTGAGGCAGACTCCTCCGAGTGATATCCAGCCCTGCCAGCTTGATGGGAGCCTGACAACGGGATCTGCTCGGGGTCTGAGGCAGACTCCTCCAAGTGACATCCAACCCTGCCAGCTTTATGGGAGCCTGGCAGCAGGATCTGCTCGGGGTCTTAGGCAGACTCCTCCGAGTGACATCCAGCCCTGCCAGCTTGATGGGAGCCTGGCAGCGGGATCTGCTCGGGGTTTGAGGCAGACTCCTCCGAGTGACATCCAGCTCTGCCAGCTTGATGGGAGCCTGGCAGCGGGATCTGGTCGGGGTCTGAGGTAGAATCCTCTGAGTGACATCCAGCCCTGCCAGCTTGATGGGAGACTGGCAGAGGGATCTTCTCGGGGTCTGAGGTAGACTTGTGTTTGCGCTTTTCATCGTCGGGGCACAAGTTCATCAACAGAGGCTTTATTAGAAAATTGAAGTGACGTTTACATGACTCAGGGAAAAAAACGTTTCAAGTCATCACCACTCCAGGTGAGACTCAGGGTCTCGCCCTCCACATTCTGGAGGCGGTACCCTCCTGACCTCAATGCCTCCTGTACGATGTACGGTCCCTCCCAGTTGGGATTGAGCTTCCCCACTGTGGCTGACCTCCCCGCGACGTCCACCTTTCTCAAGACCAAGTCCCCTTTCGCGAATTTTTTGACTCTGATATGCTTGTCGAAGTATTTGGACATTCTCTTCTTCACTTCCTCTTGCCTGATGGCTGAGAGATCTCGCTATTCCTCAACCATGTCGAGTGAGAGCCGCAGTTCCTCCTCGTTCTCGGTCGTCCATTCCTCTCTGCCCTCTCCGACCTCGACCACCCGGGGGGTTCGAACCTCTAACTCTACTTGAAGCACCGCCTCGTACCCATGAGAGAGCTTGAAAGGAGTCTCTCCTGTCGCCGTATTAGGTGTGGTCTTAAGGGCCCAGAGGACCGAAGGGAGTTGCTCCACCCAGCTTCCTCTCAGATTCTCTACCTTCTTTTTGAGGAGGTTAACAATGATCTTGTTCGCTGCTTTTACCTGTCCGTTGCTCCTGGGGTGATGAATCGAGGCGAACCTGAGGTCGATCCCAAGCTGTTCGCAGAAGCTGATGAACTCGGCGCTGGAGAACTGAGGGCCGTTGTCCGTGACGATGGCCTGGGGCAACCCATGACGACAGATAATCTCCCCCCATACGAAGTTCCTGATGACCTGGGAGGTTACCTTGGCCAACGCCTTAACTTCCAACCACTTGGAGAAGTAATCAATCATTACGAGCAGGAACATTCTCTGGCCACTGGCCTGGGGGAAGGGCCCAACCAAGTCCATTCCCCAGATGGAAAATGGGCAGGGGGCCGTGATACTCCTGAGGCGTTGGGCCGGCTGTAGCTGGAGGGGGGCGAACAACTGGCACTTGTGGCATTCCTTCGCGAACTTCGCCGCGTCTCGGCTCAGGGTTGGCCAAAAATACCCCTGCCTGATGATACGACCTTCCAAGGTTCGACTCCCGGAATGGCTCCAACACTCCCCGGAGTGAGTTTTTTCCAAGATCCTCGAGACCTCCCCCTCGGCCACGCAGCGCGCCAACATCCCGGAGAGGGTCTTTCGGTATAGCTGGCGCTGAGGAGACCAGCTCGCCGAAGGGGCTCTCCCCTCCTACTGGCCGAGCGGGAGGATCTCGTGCCCCCAACTCGCCGAGTCCGCCGCTGCTCCCCGATCCAGGGAAGAGTACTCGCCCGTGGAGCTCGACACCCTGGTTCTCTTCGGCTACTTCCTTCCATGCTCGCCGGGCGGGTGCGGCCTCTCCAAGCGTCGGATTCGCGGGAACCGGAATTGCTGGAGTCGAGCTCTCGGCGCGCGTACCGAGTGCGAACCGAACCAGGCCAAGTACCTCCTGCCTGAATTCCTCGAACATCCCCATGGTGGTGAGAGGGGGAGGGGGTGGCGAGTCGGTCCTGTCGGATCCTTGCCCTTCTCCTCCCGTCATCGAGCTCGCTGAAGGTTTTCTTTGCTGACCACTGTCCACGCTCACCGCACCAAAATGTTGAAACCGAGAAATCGGTCTCTTATGGAGTTCGACCCTTGGGGAAGGGGTGGTCGCGCACCTACTTCGCTTCTGCAAGAAAAACAACAAAGGAAAGGAGAGCAAAAGACTAGACCAAGGGCCCGACTCGGAGGTCCCACCACAAACCCGGAAGATCACTGAGCGCTTCCCCTCCTTAGCCAAATGTTGGGCTAAGGTACCTCAGAAAGCGCTAGAAGACTGCTGTTGAAATCGAAAAATCGGTCCCTGAGGAGTTCGACCCTTGCGGAAGGGGTGATCGCACACTTACTTCTCTCCTCACAAGCCCAAGTGATAAGGGAAAAGGGACCGGGGACAGACCCAAGGCTTAAGCACGGAGGTCCCACCACACACCCGGAAGATCTTAGAGCGCTTCCCCTCCTTAGCCAAGTGCTGAAGCTAAGGTACTTCAGAAAGCGCTGGAAGACCGGGCACAAGAAAGCGTGCCTTCTGAGGTACCCCTTGGGTCCTATTTATAGGAAAAGATGGTCTGCAAATATCCAACCTTCACTGCTTTTGAGGACTATAGGCAATCCAAAGAGGGAAACATGGTAAAAACACCCCACCACTGAAGGGCGAGCCGGCCCTGAGAGGAGTGTCCATTGAGCGGGGGCGGCGAGTACGGGCGCGGGAAAGCTTCCCCCCATGCCGAGGTGAAAAGCGGCGAGTGAGCTCGCCTCTCTCAGCTCCGCGGGCCTGACTCGCCTGACTCAACGCCACTGGAGAAGGCGTTGAGTGAGCTCGCCTCTCTCAACGCCACGGCCTGGCTCGCCTCGCCTCAGGCCTGGGCGAGTTGGCCCTGAAGCCCCTGCTTGCGGATGATGGGTGTGCCGACACTCGCCAACCCCTTGGCTCTGGGGGAGAACGTACTCGGCCGGGTCCGCCCCACGATGAATGACTTCCTTTCGTCGGGCTCGGCTCCACGAACTTCGAGCTCGGTCTGACGATTGCCGAGCCCGTACTAGGCATGCTGGGCTCGGCATCCCCTGCTGAACTCGCCTGGGGCTCTGGGGCGGTCTGAGCCGGCCGGTTTGGCTCCTGTTAGCCCACTCGCTGGATACGGGGTTGTACACAATCCCCGCTCTTTGCGAGGTTGGCACAAACTCGGAAAGAAACATCCAACCCCCTAGGATCAGGCGAGTGCGACAGGAGCCAAAAGGAATCTCTTGGTAGGACCCACCGACGGCTATATATACGTGCTCAGCCTGCTCGACTGACCTCCGCCCCTTTCTCTACTTAAGCCCTGCCGAGATGCCACTCCCCAAAGAGGTCATGGAGCGACTCGCGAAATCTCGTGGGGAAAACGCCCTTCGCGCTGCGGCCCTGACGGATTTGAACGCCCCGGCTCGCCGCTTCACTGAATTTGGCTCGGTCAAGAGGGCGAGGCCCTTTCCTCCCGAGGCCGGGCACATCTTCGTTGACTTAAAAAACACCTTGGTCAATGGCTCCGACTCCTCCAACCGTTCTGCTCTGGCCCCCCCATGATAAAGACTTTGTGGATCTTACCGCCGAACAAGACCAGGGCGGCGAGGTCTCCACACTGAGGGTCGAGAATCTTCCTGTTAAGGCGCCTAAGCCATCCTCTGACCCGCGCCCGCGAGACTCGCCCCTTGCCACCGAAACCATGGAGCTTGATTCGCGGGGGCTGGGGTCGCCGGCTCGCATCCTTCCACAACAACCCTCTTTCGCTCCCGCGGCTACTGGGGTGGACGCCGAGCACACATCCGCTCTTGCTTCCCCCCGAAATTCTGAAGGTATGTTTCCGATCCCCTCACATTACGTCCGATTCCAATTGGTGCTCGCTCCTCCCACTCGCTATCCCGACTCCCCTGTGCAGGCCTTCCCAACCGATCTGGGGCCGATGACTCAGCCGAACGGGCCGTCTACTCGCCTCTTCCATCGCCGCGCGCTTTGGACATCTTCCTGGACTCGGAGGTGGACAACCCCGAACGGTCGAGGCGAAGCCAACTGGTCCTCAAAAAGTTAGTGCGCGAGCTCCACGAGCTGAAGAAAGATAATTCTAGGCTGCAGGAGGAGTGCGCGCAGCTTGCTGGCGAGGCGAGGGTCAGCTCGGCGTATGCGGCGACGTCTTCCTCCATACTCTTCGATGAGATTGATGAGAACTTGCGAGCGGCGAACAGGAACCTGGGGCAGCTCCGGCAACTCTTTGCGCAGCGGCTAGCAACATAGGGTCGGCGAGACCGGGGTAATTAAGGATGGTTCCCTTGCGAGCCGACCGGTACTCGCCCCTGCTGTCTCCTGGTCCATGCGTGTGCTTTTCTAATTTTCCTTGTTCTGGACAATTTGCTCTCTTCATGCTAATAAATTGTATAAATTTTCGTTATGCGAGCGTATCTTATTTCCTTCGAGTGGTGCGTGCCTTTTCGAATTCCTCATCTGGGCTCGCCGAGGTCGGCGAGCAGAGAGCGGCGAGACGGAGTATGCGAGCCGGGCTGGTCAGTCGGCTTCGCTTCTCCTCCCTTTTTCTATAAATAGGGATCCCCACCTACCCCAGGCTATGCCTTTATTGCCTTCTCATCTCTTTCCTTCCTTGCTCTCCCCGCCTTCTGCTCGCGCGCTTCCCTTCCCTCGGCGAGCATGGGTAAAGGAAACCCCGATTCCGATGGCCGCGCCAAGTGCGCCCAGAACTTCGCGGACGTTTCGAGGGCAATACCACGGCGGGCGAGCTCGCCGAGTTTGTGGCGGACTATGTCCCTTCCGGCTTCGTGGCCCGCCTCCCGGCGGAGCATGAGGCCATAAACTCCTTCTTCGAGGACGAGCTCGCCTTCCCCATCTCGCACTTTGAGGTGGGGTTGCACCTGCCTCTCTGGCCCGAGGTCCGCCAAGTCCTCAAGTATTACGGCGCCGTGCCCGCGCAGCTCAACCCCAACGCCATCATTATGGTGGTGGGATTTGCCTGCTACCTCCGCCGAGAGTGGATCGAGTTCAACCTCACCGTCTTCCGCAAACTCTTCTCTTATAAAGCCAACGCCGACGGGGTCGCCTTCTTCGGCGTTACGTCCATAAAGATCCGCGAGGTCGCCAACAAGAACCACAATTGGATGTCGAAGATCATCTTCATCCGGGGCGAGCTCGACAACATTCCCTTCTCACCCCTGTAGAAAAGCGAGGAGGTGTACCGGCCACCGTCCGTGTCCGGCAATGACGCCGAGCTTCATAAGTTCTTTCTGTACAAGGACTTTGAAGTCGCCTTCCTCCTCCGTGGCCTCAGGTCCCTGCCGCCTGTCCTTCCTGGTGAAGGTTTGTCTCGCCCATCTTCTGCTCGCCACTCGGCCTAGTCGATCAGAACCTTATTTTCCAGTTAAGTTTTTTTTACAGGGGAGCGACTGATCCCGGTGAACCCTCCCTTCGCCGACCCGGGAGTGTTTTCGGACCCGCTCGAGCTAGCTCGGGCTGCGGCTGAGGCGTGCTGAGAAGAGAAGGTTAGAGGCAAGCCTTCCAGCAAGAGGCGGCTGGAGCTTGGAGGGCCGAGCTCGCTCCACCGCCCCTCGGCCCCTAAAAAGGCGAGGGTGATCTCGCGAGGCCGGCCACATCAGCCCTTGTCGCCCGTCAAGTTTATGAGCTCGCCGGAGGTTTTTTCCGACGAAGCCCCGACGAGCCCACTGAAGGAGGCGTCATTCCCTCGCGGGAAGAAGCGCGGGTCCTCCCCTCCTTCCGTGGAGGAGGTTACTCCCTGCGATCCGGGAATTCCAAAGGACCACCCCCACTTCGGCAAGGGGGGAAGGAGCAAGGACATGGCCGGCGAACCGATGCTGATCTGGGATGAGGGGGCCCACCACGTCTCCGTCTCCACTCGCGCCCCATCCTGGGGAGCTCGCCGGCCTCCTACGGGCCACCCGTTCGCCCTTGGCTTCGGCCTCTACGGCCGGGAGGGCGCCGAGGCCTACAAGAACATGACTCCTCGGCAGATAGGCCACGAGGGTCTGCAGGCTCATCTGAGGGCCTTCGAACTCCATCATATGATGGTTCGCCGTGACTTTCAGCTCAGCCAACTTCTGCTAAAGGCCTAGCAGGAGCGCGACCTGGCGGCGGAGAAAGCTGCCAACGCAGAGCGGCGGTTCGGCATTGTCGAGCGCTTACTCAACGAGGCCTCGGGCGGGCTGGTAAGAACCGACCAACTCTCGTTTTAAATTAGAAAAATATTTCACCGAGAATCTGACCTCTTTGATTTTCAGGATGCAGAGTCTGCCAGGGTATTACAGGCCCGTGCTAGCGAGTTGGAGGGCGAAGTTGCCCAGCTGCGGGTCCGCCTCGCGGATCAGGAGGCCAGCTCGCGCGAGCAGGAGGCCCATGTTGCCGAGCAGGGGGCCCTTGCTGCTCGGTCGGAGGCCGAGGTGGAGGCTCTAAAGGAGCAGAACCACGGTCTCCAAGGCAAGGTCTGTCAGCTGACGGAAGCCCTTTTCCCCCGAGACGGCGTCGAGCCCCCTTTTCCCTACAAGCGGCCCCGGGTTTTCGGCGAGGGGGAGGTCATGGAGCGGCTGCGAGTCAACTCGATCGAGTCTGCCGAATTCCTCCTGGGCGCCATGAAAGGATCGGGGATTCTGGCCGAGGGCTGCGAGGAGGTGGCGGTCCGGGATCTTCTGCCAAGCCTGTTCCCGCCGTCCCCGCCCAGCAAGAAGGAGGAAAGCTTTGGCTCCCTCTTCGATGGGGCGAAGGGCAAGGAAAAGTCGCTCGGGGACGAGGAGGAGGATCATCATTCGAGAGAGGAGGGCGAGAGCTGACCGGACTTCCCCCCCCTTTTTCTTCTGCATTCATTCTTGTAATCATCCCCCCTTTTTGTAATATCGCCGAGGCGAGCCTCCTCCCTTTTGAAATTATAATGAAAAAATTTTCTATCTTCTTTTTACCTTCAGTGCTGGAATGCACGTGAGTTAGGATTTGCGCTCGCCGAGAGGCCCTGAGCGTCGGCAGCGGCCAGACTCGCGAACAATCCGCTTACTCGCGAGGCGACCTTTGCGAGAATAGTCACCGCCGGCGCCCGCCTATCATACTGAGAAATACCCTCTGCCGAGCAGACCCCTGCGAGAACGGGCTCGCCTGAGAGGCATATTCTTCCCTCAACCAGAGGTGGGGTCAAAAATCCTTTTTAACAAAAAACCAAGGGGGACAGGACCCCTTGAGCTCGCCCTTCTAACTGATGGGTTTGCTCGTACATGCTTGCCATGTGTAACCTTTCAGTTCCATCTTCCGGACCGTAACAACGTCCATCGTGATCCCTGCACCTGCCAGCTTGGAGGGGGACTGGCAGCGGGAGAATCGAGACCTATTCCCGGAGCGAGAAGACTTAGAACATTTGCCTCTCCCAGGTGCTACCACCAGGCCAGTCAGCTAGATGGGAGCCTGAGGGCGGGTGTTGAACATCCTCCGGGCTCGGCTCCAGGTTCATAACGACGTCCATCGAGACCCCGGCCCTGCCAGCTTGGAGGGAGCCTGGCAGCGGGAGAATCGAGACCTAACCCAGCGCGAGAAGACTTAGAAAATTTGCCTCTCCCGGGTGCTACCACCAGTCCAGTCAGCTAGATGGGAGCCTGAGGGCGGGTGTTGAACATCCTCCGGGCTCAGCTCCAGGGTCATAACGACATCCATCGAGAACCCGGCCCTGCCAGCTTGGAGGGAGCCTGACAGCGGGAGAATCGAGACCTAACCCCAGAGCGAGAAGACTTGGAACATTTGTCTCTCTCGGGTGATACTACCAGGTCAGTCAGCTAGATGGGAGCCTGAGGGCGGGTGTTGAACATCCTCCGGGCTCAGCTCCAGGGTCATAACGACGTCCATCGAGACCCCGGCCCTACCAGCTTAGAGGGAGCCTGACAGCGGGAGAATCAAGACCTAACCCCAGAGCGAGAAGACTTAAAACATTTGCCTCTCCCGGGTGCTACCACCAGGCCAGTCAGCTAGATGGGAACCTGAGGGCGGGTGTTGAACATCCTCTGGGTTCAGCTCCAGGGTCATAATGACATCCATCGAGACCCCGGCCCTGCCAGCTTGGAGGGAGCCTGACAGCGGGAGAATCGAGACCTAACCCCAGAGCGAGAAGACTTAGAACATTTGCCTCTCCCGGGTGCTACCACCAGGCCAGTCAGCTAGATGGGAGCCTGAGGGCGGGTGTTGAACATCCTCCGGGCTCAGCTCCAGGGTCATAACGACGTCCATCGAGACCCCGGACCTGCCAGCTTGGAGGGAGCCTGACAGCGAGAGAATCGAGACCTAACCCCAGAGCGAGAAGACTTAGAACATTTGCCTCTCCCCGGGTGCTACCACCAGGCCAGTCAGCTAGATGGGAGCCTGAGGGCGGGTGTTGAACATCCTCCAGGCTCAGCTCCAGGGTCATAACGACGTCCATCGAGACCCCGGCCCTGCCAGCTTGGAGGGAGCCTGACAGCGGGAGAATCGAGACCTAACCCCAGAGCGAGAAGACTTAGAACATTTCTTGAGGGTTTATGATATTATGCTACGAAAGTTCCGCCACATCTCATGTCACTGTTACGATTATCGTGCAAAAAGGGCTCAAATGAATGAAACACATTGTATTGAAAAAATTAAGGCACATACAAATATTCAGGGATAGAAGCGTTTCAGGTCGTCGCCGCTCCAGGTGTGGCTCAAAGTCTCGCCCTCCACATTTTGGAGGAGGTACCCTCCCGACCTTAGTGCCTCCTTTACGATGTAGGGCCCCTCCCAATTTGGATGGAGCTTGCCCACGGCAGCCGATCTTCTCGCCGCATCTACCTTCTTTAGGACCAGGTCGCCTTCCACAAACTGTTTAACCCGAACATGTTTGTCAAAGTACTTAGCCATTCTCTGCTTGACTTCCTCCTGCCGAACCGCTGAGAGGTCGCGCAGTTCTTCTATCAAGTCTAAGGAGAGTCGTTGTTCTCCCTCATTTTCAACTCTCCACTCCTCCCCTCCAGCTTCCGCCTCAGCGACCCTGGGAGCACAAACCTCGAGTTCGATGGGGAGCACCGCCTCGCTTCCATGAGATAGTTTAAAGGGCGTCTCCCCCGTGGCGGTATTGGGAGTAGTCCTCAGGGCCCAAAGAACAGAGGGGAGTTGCTCCACCCAACTCCCTTTCAAATTTTCCACCTTCTTTTTCAGGAGGTTCACGATAACCTTGTTGGCCGCTTCCACCTGCCCGTTGCTTCTTGGGTGATGGACAGAGGCAAACCTAAGGTCAATCCCGAGCTCTCCACAGAATTTAATGAACTCGTTGCTGGCGAACTGCGGTCCGTTGTCGGTGACGATGGCTTGGGGCATCCCATGCCTGCAAATGATTTCCCCCCATACAAAATTTCGGATGATTTGCAAGGTCACCTTGGACAACGCCTTCACCTCCATCCACTTGGAGAAATAATCAATCATTACTAACAAGAATCTTCTTTGCCTGCTTGCCTGGGGGAAGGGCCCTACCAGGTCCATTCCCTAGATTGCGAAAGGCCAGGGGGTCGTGATACTCCTGAGTCGCTGAGCCGGTTGTAGTTGGAGGGGGGCAAATAGTTGGCACTTATGGCATTTTTTGACAAATTCTAAGGCATCATACCCCAGGGTAGGCCAGAAGTAGCCCTGCCTGATAATCCTTCCCTCCAGGGTCCGACCTCCCGAGTGACTCCCACATTCCCCGGAGTGGACCTCTTCCAAAATCCTCGACACCTCCCCCTCCACAACTCAACGAGCCAGTAATCCCGAAAGGGTCTTGCGGTAGAGTTGTCCGTCGCGCAAGAGGTAGTATGCTGACTTGTACTTGAGCTTCTTTCTATCCATCCCTTCTGGGTACTCTCCAGTGGACAAATAGGTGGTGAAGGGGTCCATCCATGAGGATCGCCGATCTATCTCCATCAACTCTCCTTCCTCCAAGGATGGGTGAAAAAGGTCCGTGATAGTGCCCCCCACCCGAGGGTCGTTCTTGGCAAGATGGTCGACCTGTTCATTTTCCTCCCGTGGTACATGTTGAATGGAGAAGGTTTGGAACCCCCTAATGATTCCCTTGACCTTGGCCAGATACCGTTGCAGGGTAGGCTCCCTCGCTTCGAACTCCCCGTTGATCTGGGAAGCTACTACCACGGAGTCAGTGAGTACCTTCACATCATGCACTCCCAATTCCCTGGCTAGGTGCAGCCCTGCGATCACCGCCTCGTACTCGGCCTGGTTGTTGGTTATGGAAAAATGTATTACCACTGTTTGCTCAATCCGGGTCCCTTGGGGGCTTTCCAAGATGACCCTAACCCCTAAGGAGTGTTTCCCTGAAACCCCATCCACCATCACCTTCCAAGGGATGGGGTAAGTGAGTTTGTCTTCTGCTACCTCGACCACATAGTCAGCCAGGAAGTCAGCCATTACTTGCGCCTTGATCGCGAGTCGAGGGACAAAGGAGATGTCGAACTCGCTCAACTCCACCGACCACTTGGCGATCTTCCTGAGTGCTCCACCCCCTCAAAGATGTTGCGGAGGGGGTGGTCGGTCACCACCTGGATGGAGTGTGCCTGGAAGTAGGGCCTGAGCCTCCGGGCCGAGATGATTAGAGCGAATGCCAACTTCTCCAAGATGGGGTAGCAGAGTTCCGCCTTCCTCAGAACCCTACTCACATAATAGATGGACAGCTGTTTCCTCCCCTCTTTCCGAACTAAGACAGAACTCACGGCCTCCGCCCCGACCCCCAAATACAAGAACAAGTCCTCCCCCTCCTTCGGCCCCTGGAGCAAGGGGGCCTGAGTCAACTGCCTCTTCAAGGCCTGGAATGCCTCCTCGCACTCTGAGGTCCATTCGAACTTCCGACCTCCTCTCAAGGTCTTGAAGAAGGGTGAACACTTTTCCCCGGCCCGGGAGAGAAACCTGCTCAGCCCTGCCAGCTTCCCCGTCAGTCGCTGTACCTCCTTTGCATCCCGAGGCGACCCCAACTCCATAATCGCTCGGACCTTGTTAGGGTTGGGTTCGACTCTAGTGGGGGTTAGGAGGTGACCCAGAAATTTTCCCCTGCTCGCCCCGAAGATGCACTTCAGGGGGTTCAACCTCATCTTGTATTTACGTAGGGTGCCAAAGGTCTCTTCCAGATCCCGGAGGTGAGAGTCGACCGCCCGACTCTTTATCATCAAGTCATCCACGTATACTTCCAGGTTCCTCCCCTTCTGTCCCTGGAATACACGGTCCATCATCTTCTAGTATATTACCCCTACATTCTTCAACCCAAAAGGCATCATTTTGTAGCAGTAGCATCCATCTCCTGTGATGAACGAGACATTCTTTATGTTGGGAGGGTGCATCCTGATCTGATGATAACCTGAAAAGGCATCTAAAAAACTCATTACAGAAAAACCAACGGCTGAATCTACCAGCGCGTCGATTCTAGGCAAGGGGTAACAATCCTTCGGGCATGATTTATTAAGAAGTGAAAAATCTACACACATCCTCCACCGGTCGTCCCCTTTTTTCACCATTACAACATTCGAGACCCAGCCGGGGTATTGAATTTCGGAAATGAAACCGGCCTTAAGGAGCTTGACGACTTCCTCCCTGATTGGTTCGGCCAGCTTGTCCGTGATGGACCTCCTCTTCTGTTGGATGGGGCGAGCCTCCGAGTCTAGGTTGAGACGATGGCAGATGACGTCAGCATCGATCCCAGGCATCTCGGCCGCGCTCCAAGCGAAGACATCCACATTCTTCTAGATGCACTCCAGCATCCTGCCTTGATCCTCCGGGGTCAGCCCTCTGCTGATGCGGACCTTCTCCACCCTGCCATCCTGGGTGAGAACCTCCATCTCTACCACTTCCTCGGCGGCCTCCAACCGGGACTGCTCCTACCACTCTGCAATGTCCTCCCCTCTTGGAGTAAGGACCTCCCCTCCTTCTACGGTCATCGCCTCAACCGACTCCTATGGGAGTACCTCCTCGCGGGCTTCCCCCTCCATCCTTCCTTCCTCCCTGCCTTCTTCTACGGCCTCCTGCCCTTCCACCTCTTCCATCCTTCTCCCCATCTCTTCGGCCTCCTCCTGCCAAGAAATGGAATTCACTGCCGTCACGTAGCATTCCCGAGCTGCCTTGGGGTCGCCGCGAACTCAGACCTGGATCCCCTCTACGTTGAACTTAAGGCATTGATGGAAGGAGGAGGGGACGCAACGGAAGGCGCTGATGAGGGGCCGTCCGAAAATGGCATTGTAGCTGCTGGGTGCCTCCACTATGACGAACTGGCAGTTCCTGGATTGCCCCCCTAAGCTGACATGGAGTCCCACTCCCCCTCTACTTCTTTCCTCTCCCCGAAAAACCTAAGAGAGGCCCATCGGAGGCCAGCACCCTCTTGGCTTCTACCTGCATGGCGTCGAAGGGCTTCTTGAAGATGATGTTGACGGAGCTCCCATTGTCAATGAGGATCCGGGAGACTGTGAAATTCTCGATGGCCGTCCGGATGACTAACACATCGTAGAAGGGGTCCTCATGACCCGGCATGTCCTCCCTTGAGAAGGTGATCCTTTTCTCTGGGGGTGGAGTCTGGGATGTGGAGTCGATGCTCCTTCGGTACATGGTGTGGAGGCTTGCTTTCCGGGAAGCTTCGACCCCCACCCCCTCATGGATCACCCCGATCCCTCCTCGGGTCCCCACATCGGCCCGGTCTTCGCAACGATCCCCCTCCGCCTTAGGCCGGACTTCCTCGATCCGCACTTCCTAGCGGTTCTGCAGCTGCTACTATTGTTCCCTGTTCCCCCGTATCTCGAGGAACTCCGGACACGTGATCGTCGTGTGCCCCTCCTCTTGTTGGTAGTCACAGTAGGGCAGGTCTACCCTGACCTCCCTCCTCCTCCTTAGCTGTCCTCTCCTTCTCCCTCCAGGGCGATATCCATGGCCTCCTCCTGATCGGGAAGGGGGGGGGTCTCTGGCCCTGCCTCCCCCCTGGGGGTAAAACTGGCCGCGCCCACCTTGGCGGTTATCTCCTCCCTGATAACCCCTTCGTGGCCCTTGGTCCTGCCACTCCGACCTCCAACCCAATCGTTTGTTTGGTTCCTGACGCCCCTACCTGAGATGCAGCTGCTGCTGCTCTCTCTGCTGAGGCTCGACCCTTCTCTCCTCCTAGGCTCGGCCACCCCTTGGCTTCTCCTCCTCTACGGCCCACCTAGCCAACCTCCGAGCAAACTCTAGGTGTGCTGCTTTCATGTTGGCCTCCCTTGCCGCCCTTTCCAGGAGCGCCTCAAAAGACACCGGAGGCGTCCTATTCAACTCCATGGCGAAGAACCCGGGTTGGAGACCCAGGGTGAAGGCCACCATCATGGTATGCCCTGACATCTCTTGTACCTGGGACAGTTCCTCCTGAAACCTGTCCAGGTAACTTCCCAGGGTCTACCCTACTTTATGTTTGATACGGAACAAGGACTCGGCCTCCCTCTTCCTTTTCTTTGAGGTGGTGAATCTCAACATGAACCCCCTGCGCAGGTCCTCGAAGCAGTAGATGGAGCCGGCCGGGAGCTGATGAAACCACTCTCTCGCTTTCTCCCTCAGGGTGGTGGCGAAGAGCCTACACTTGAAACCATCCGACATCTGTCGGATTGATACCACGTCTTCAAACCATTAGACGTGCTGGACCGGATCTCCCTTCCCTGAGTAGTAGGACATCTACGGCTCTCGGAACCCCTCTGGAACTGCGGCAGAAGAAACGAACTCGCTGAAGGGGCTTCCTCCCTTAGCCGGGCGAGTTGGGAACTCCCTCCCCACCATCTCGCCAAACTGGTACTCGCCTGCCGAGCCCGGGAAGAGGACTCGCCCCCTCGGCTCGCGCTCCCCCTCGCTCGCGACTTCCTTCCCCACTCGCCTGAGGGGCGCGTCGTTTCCTAGTGCTGGATCGGCGACCACGGGAACCACCGGCGTCATGCTCTCGGCTCGCATGCCGAGTGCGACCGTGAAGAGTCCGAGCACTTCCTCTCTGAGCTCCGCGGACATCCCCGCCGTCGCGGGAGGGGGAGGGGGTGGCGAGCTTGCCCTGCCTGAACCTTGCCCTTCGTCTCTTGCCATCGGTCTTGCAGAAGATTTTCTGTGCTAACCACGCTCCACGCTCACCGCACCAAAGTGTTGAAACCGAAAAATCAGTCTCTGAGGAGTTCGAACCTTGCGGAAGGGGTGATCGCACACTTACTTCTCTCCTCACAAGCCCAAGTGACAAGGGAAAAGGGACCGGGGACAGACCCAAGGCTTCAACATGGAGGTCCCACCACACACCCGGAAGATCTTAGAGCGCTTTCCCTCCTTAGCCAAGTGCTGAAGCTAAGGTACCTCAGAAAGCGCTAGAAGACTGGGCACAAGAAGGCGTGCCTTATGAGGCACCCCTTGGGTCCTATTTATAGGAAAAGATGGTCTGCAAATATCCAACCTTCACTACTTTCGAGGACTATAGGCAATCCAAAGGGGGTCAAATGGTAAAAACAGCCCACCACTGAAGGGCGAGCCGGCCTTGAGAGGAGTGTCCATTGAGCGGGGGCGGCGAGTACGGGCGTGGGAAAGCTTCCCCCCACGCCGAGGTGAAAAGCGGCGAGTGAGCTCGCCTCTCTCAGTGCCGTGGGCCTGACTCGCGTGACTCAACGCCACTAGATAAGGCGTTGAGTGAGCTCGCCTCTCTCAACGCCACGGCCTGGCTCGCCTCGCCTCAGGCCTGGGCGAGTTAGCCCTAAAGCCCCTGCTTACGGATGACGGGCGTGCCGACACTCGCCAACCCCTTGGCTCTGGGCAAGAACGTACCTGCCAGCTTGGAGGGAGCCTGACAGCGAGAGAATCGAGACCTAACCCCAGAGCGAGAAGACTTAGAACATTTGCCTCTCCCCGGGTGCTACCACCAGGCCAGTCAGCTAGATGGGAGCCTGAGGGCGGGTGTTGAACATCCTCCGGGCTCAGCTCCAGGGTCATAACGACGTCCATCGAGACCCCGGCCCTGCCAGCTTGGAGGGAGCCTGATAGCGGGAGAATCGAGACCTAACCCCAGAGCGAGAAGACTTAGAACATTTCTTGAGGGTTTATGATATTATGCTACGAAAGTTCCGCCACATCTCATGTCACTGTTACGATTATCATGCAAAAAGGGCTCAAATGAATGAAACACATTGTATTGAAAAAATTAAGGCACATACAAATATTCAGGGATAGAAGCGTTTCAGGTCGTCGCCGCTCCAGGTGTGGCTCAAAGTCTCGCCCTCCACATTTTGGAGGAGGTACCCTCCCGACCTTAGTGCCTCCTTTACGATGTAGGGCCCCTCCCAATTTGGATGGAGCTTGCCCACGGCAGCCGATCTTCTCGCCGCATCTACCTTCTTTAGGACCAGGTCGCCTTCCACAAACTGTTTAACCCGAACATGTTTGTCAAAGTACTTAGCCATTCTCCGCTTGACTTCCTCCTGCCGAACCGCTGAGAGGTCGCGCAGTTCTTCTATCAAGTCTAAGGAGAGTCGTTGTTCTCCCTCATTTTCAACTCTCCACTCCTCCCCTCCAGCTTCCGCCTCAGCGACCCTGGGAGCACGGACCTCGAGTTCGATGGGGAGCACCGCCTCGCTTCCATGAGATAGTTTAAAGGGCGTCTCCCCCATGGCGGTATTGGGAGTAGTCCTCAGAGCCCAAAGAACAGAGGGGAGTTGCTCCACCCAAATCCCTTTCAAATTTTCCACCTTCTTTTTCAGGAGGTTCACGATAACCTTGTTGGCCGCTTCCACCTGCCCGTTGCTTCTTGGGTGATGGACAGAGGCAAACCTAAGGTCAATCCCGAGCTCTCCATAGAATTTAATGAACTCGTTGCTGGCGAACTGCGGTCCGTTGTCGGTGACGATGGCTTGGGGCATCCCATGCCTGCAGATGATTTCCCCCCATACAAAATTTCGGATGATTTGCGAGGTCACCTTGGACAACGCCTTCACCTCCATCCACTTGGAGAAATAATCAATCATTACCAACAAGAATCTTCTTTGCCCGCTTGCCTGGGGGAAGGGCCCTACCAGGTCCATTCCCTAGATTGCGAAAGGCCAGGGGGTCGTGATACTCCTGAGTCGCTGAGCCGGTTGTAGTTGGAGGGGGGCAAATAGTTGGCACTTATGGCATTTTTTGACAAATTCTAAGGCATCATACCCCAGGGTAGGCCAGAAGTAGCCCTGCCTGATAATCCTTCCCTCCAGGGTCCGACCTCCCGAGTGACTCCCACATTCCCCGGAGTGGACCTCTTCCAAAATCCTCGACACCTCCCCCTCCGCAACTCAACGAGCCAGTAATCCCGAAAGGGTCTTGCGGTAGAGTTGTCCGTCGCGCAAGAGGTAGTATGCTGACTTGTACTTGAGCTTCTTTCTATCCATCCCTTCTGGGTACTCTCCAGTGGACAAATAGGTGGTGAAGGGGTCCATCCATGAGGATCGCCGATCTATCTCCATCAACTCTCCTTCCTCCAAGGATGGGTGAAAAAGGTCCGTGATAGTGCCCCCCACCCGAGGGTCGTTCTTGGCAAGATGGTCGACCTGTTCATTTTCCTCCCGTGGTACATGTTGAATGGAGAAGGTTTGGAACCCCCCAATGATTCCCTTGACCTTGGCCAGATACCGTTGCAGGGTAGGCTCCCTCGCTTCGAACTCCCCGTTGATCTGGGAAGCTACTACCACGGAGTCAGTGAGTACCTTCACATCATGCACTCCCAATTCCCTGGCTAGGTGCAGCCCTGCGATCACCGCCTCGTACTCGGCCTGGTTGTTGGTTATGGAAAAATGTATTACCACTGTTTGCTCAATCCGGATCCCTTGGGGGCTTTCCAAGATGACCCCAACCCCTAAGGAGTGTTTCCCTGAAACCCCATCCACCATCACCTTCCAAGGGATGGGGTAAGTGAGTTTGTCTTCTGCTACCTCGACCACATAGTTAGCCAGGAAGTCAGCCATTACTTGCGCCTTGATTGCGAGTCGAGGGACAAAGGAGATGTCGAACTCGCTCAGCTCCACCGACCACTTGGCGATCTTCCTGAGTGCTCCACCCCCTCAAAGATGTTGCGGAGGGGGTGGTCGGTCACCACCTGGATGGAGTGTGCCTGGAAGTAGGGCCTGAGCCTCCGGGCCGAGATGATTAGAGCGAATGCCAACTTCTCCAAGATGGGGTAGCGGAGTTCCGCCTTCCTCAGAACCCTACTCACATAATAGATGGACAGCTGTTTCCTCCCCTCTTTCCGAACTAAGACAGAACTCACGGCCTCCGCCCCGACCCCCAAATACAAGAACAAGTCCTCCCCCTCCTTCGGCCCCTGGAGCAAGGGGGCCTGAGTCAACTGCCTCTTCAAGGCCTGGAATGCCTCCTCGCACTCTGAGGTCCATTCGAACTTCCGACCTCCTCTCAAGGTCTTGAAGAAGGGTGAACACTTTTCCCCGGCCCGGGAGAGAAACCTGCTCAGCCCTGCCAGCTTCCCCGTCAGTCGCTGTACCTCCTTTGCATCCCGAGGCGACCCCAACTCCATAATCGCTCGGACCTTGTTAGGGTTGGGTTCGACTCCAGTGGGGGTTAGGAGGTGACCCAGAAATTTTCCCCTGCTCGCCTCGAAGATGCACTTCAGGGGGTTCAACCTCATCTTGTATTTACGTAGGGTGCCAAAGGTCTCTTCCAGATCCCGGAGGTGAGAGTCGACCGCCCGACTCTTTATCATCAAGTCATCCACGTATACTTCCAGGTTCCTCCCCTTCTGTCCCTGGAATACACGGTCCATCATCTTCTGGTATATTACCCCTACATTCTTCAACCCAAAAGGCATCATCTTGTAGCAGTAGCATCCATCTCCTGTGATGAACGAGACATTCTTTATGTTGGGAGGGTGCATCCTGATCTGATGATAACCTGAAAAGGCATCTAAAAAACTCATTACAGAAAAAACAACGGCTGAATCTACCAGCGCGTCGATTCTAGGCAAGGGGTAACAATCCTTCGGGCATGATTTATTAAGAAGTGAAAAATCTACACACATCCTCCACCGGTCGTCCCCTTTTTTCACCATTACAACATTCGAGACCCAGCCGGGGTATTGAATTTCGGAAATGAAACCGGCCTTAAGGAGCTTGACGACTTCCTCCCTGATTGGTTCGGCCAGCTTGTCCGTGATGGACCTCCTCTTCTGTTGGATGGGGCGAGCCTCCGGGTCTAGGTTGAGACGGTGGCAGATGACGTCAGCATCGATCCCAGGCATCTCGGCCGCGCTCCAAGCGAAGACATCCACATTCTTCTAGATGCACTCCAGCATCCTGCCTTGATCCTCCGGGGTCAGCCCTCTGCTGATGCGGACCTTCTCCACCCTGCCATCCTGGGTAAGAACCTCCATCTCTACCACTTCCTCGACGGCCTCCAACCGGGACTGCTCCTACCACTCTGCAATGTCCTCCCCTCTTGGAGTAAGGACCTCCCCTCCTTCTACGGTCATCGCCTCAACCGACTCCTATGGGAGTACCTCCTCGCGGGCTTCCCCCTCCATCCTTCCTTCCTCCCTGCCTTCTTCTACGGCCTCCTGCCCTTCCACCTCTTCCATCCTTCTCCCCATCTCTTCGGCCTCCTCCTGCCAAGAAATGGAATTCACTGCCGTCACGTAGCATTCCCGAGCTGCCTTGGGGTCGCCGCGAACTCAGACCTGGATCCCCTCTACGTTGAACTTAAGGCATTGATGGAAGGAGGAGGGGACGCAACGGAAGGCGCTGATGAGGGGCCGTCCGAAAATGGCATTGTAGCTACTGGGTGCCTCCACTATGATGAACTGGCAGTTCCTGGATTGCCCCCCTAAGCTGACATGGAGTCCCACTCCCCCTCTACTTCTTTCCTCTCCCCCGAAAAACCGAAGAGAGGCCCATCGGAGGCCAGCACCCTCTTGGCTTCTACCTGCATGACGTCGAAGGGCTTCTTGAAGATGATGTTGACGGAGCTCCCATTGTCAATGAGGATCCGGGAGACTGTGAAATTCTCGATGGCCGTCCGGATGACTAACACATCGTAGAAGGGGTCCTCATGACCCGACATGTCCTCCCTTGAGAAGGTGATCCTTTCCTCTGGGGGTGGAGTCTGGGATGTGGAGTCGATGCTCCTTCGGTACATGGTGTGGAGGCTTGCTTTCCGGGAAGCTTCGACCCCCACCCCCTCATGGATCACCCCGATCCCTCCTCGGGTCCCCACATCGGCCCGGTCTTCGCAACGATCCCCCTCCGCCTTAGGCCGGACTTCCTCGATCCGCACTTTCTAGCGGTTCTGCAGCTGCTACTGTTGTTCCCTGTTCCCCCGTATCTCGAGGAACTCCGGACACGTGATCGTCGTGTGCCCCTCCTCTTGATGGTAGTCATAGTAGGGCAGGTCTACCCTGACCTCCCTCCTCCTACTTAGCTGTCCTCTCCTTCTCCCCCCAGGGTGATATCCATGGCCTCCTCCTGATCGGGAAGGGGGGCGGGTCTCTGGCCCTGCCTCCCCCCTGGGGGTAAAACTGGTCGCGCCCACCTTGGCGGTTATCTCCTCCCTGATAACCCCTTCGTGGCCCTTGGTCCTGCCACTCCGACCTCCAACCCAATCGTTTGTTTGGTTCCTGACGCCCCTACCTGAGATGCAGCAGCTGCTGCTCTCTCTGCCGAGGCTCGACCCTTCTCTCCTCCTAGGCTCGGCCACCCCTTGGCTTCTCCTCCTCTACGACCCACCTGGCCAACCTCCAAGCAAACTCTAGGTGTGCTGCTTTCATGTTGGCCTCCCTTGCCGCCCTTTCCAGGAGCGCCTCAAAAGACACCGGAGGCGTCCTATTCAACTCCATGGCGAAGAACTCGGGTTGGAGACCCAGGGTGAAGGCCACCATCATGGTATGCCCTGACATCTCTTGTACCTGGGACAGTTCCTCCTGAAACCTGTCCAGGTAACTTCCCAGGGTCTCCCCTACTTTATGTTTGATACGGAACAAGGACTCGGCCTCCCTCTTCCTTTTCTTTGAGGTGGTGAATCTCAACATGAACCCCCTGCGCAGGTCCTCGAAGCAGTAGATGGAGCCGGCCGGGAGCTGATGAAACCACTCTCTCGCTTTCTCCCTCAGGGTGGTGGCGAAGAGCCTACACTTGAAACCATCCGACATCTGTCGGATTGATACCACGTCTTCAAACCATTAGACGTGCTGGACCGGATCTCCCTTCCCTGAGTAGTAGGACATCTACGGCTCTCGGAACCCCTCTAGAACTGCGGCAAAAGAAACGAACTCGCTGAAGGGGCTTCCTCCCTTAGCCGGGCGAGTTGGGAACTCCCTCCCCACCGTCTCGCCAAACTGGTACTCGCCTGCCGAGCCCGGGAAGAGGACTCGCCCCCTCGGCTCGCGCTCCCCCTCGCTTGCGACTTCCTTCCCCGCTCTCCTGAGGGGCGCGTCGTTTCCTAGTGCTGGATCGGCGACCACGGGAACCACCGGCGTCGTGCTCTCGGCTCGCATGTCGAGTGCGACCGTGAAGAGTCCGAGCACTTCCTCTCTGAGCTCCGCGGACATCCCCGCCGTCGCGGGAGGGGGAGGGGGTGGCGAGCTTGCCCTGCCTGAACCTTGCCCTTCGTCTCTTGCCATCGGTCTTGCGGAAGATTTTCTGTGCTAACCACGCTCCACGCTCACCGCACCAAAGTGTTGAAACCGAAAAATCAGTCCCTGAGGAGTTCGAACCTTGCGGAAGGGGTGATCGCACACTTACTTCTCTCCTCACAAGCCCAAGTGACAAGGGAAAAGGGACCGGGGACAGACCCAAGGCTTCAACATGGAGGTCCCACCACACACCCGGAAGATCTTAGAGCGCTTTCCCTCCTTAGCCAAGTGCTGAAGCTAAGGTACCTCAGAAAGCGCTAGAAGACCGGGCACAAGAAGGCGTGCCTTATGAGGTACCCTTTGGGTCCTATTTATAGGAAAAGATGGTCTGCAAATATCCAACCTTCACTACTTTCGAGGACTATAGGCAATCCAAAGGGGGTCAAATGGTAAAAACAGCCCACCACTGAAGGGCGAGCCGACCCTGAGAGGAGTGTCCATTGAGCGGTGGCGGCGAGTACGGGCGTGGGAAAGCTTCCCCCCACGCCGAGGTGAAAAGCGGCGAGTGAGCTCCCCTCTCTCAGTGCCGTGGGCCTGACTCGCCTGACTCAACGCCACTAGAGAAGGCGTTGAGTGAGCTCGCCTCTCTCAACGCCACGGCCTGGCTCGCCTCGCCTCAGGCCTGGGCGAGTTAGCCCTAAAGCCCCTGCTTGCGGATGACGGGCGTGCCGACACTCGCCAACCCCTTGGCTCTGGGCAAGAACGTACTCGGCCGGGTCTGCCCCACGATGAATGACTTCCTTTCGTCGGGCTCGGCTCCATGATCTCCGAGCTCGGTCTGACGATTGCAGAGCCCGTACTCGGCATGCTGGGCTCGTCATCCCTTGCTGAACTCGCCTGGGGCTCTGGGGAGGTCTGAGCCGACATGTTTGGCTTCTGTTAGCCCACTCGCTGGATACAGGGTTGTATAACTGGGGAATAAGTAAGCTTGCCTTCTGAGGTACCCCTTGGGTTCTATTTATAGGATTTTGAGGATGGTCTGTAAATAACGAACCTCTGCCGCCCTAAAATTACCAAAAGCTCCTCGGGCTGGCCTGCCAACAGCTGAACTCCGCTGTTCTAAACAGCTATATGCAGCCCACTGCCAACAGTGAGATCCCGCTGTTTTGATTGGCTAGGGGCAGACCAACGGGGCAAAATAGTAAAATGTCCTCCCCACTGGGGATCGAGCGAGTAGCCCTTCAATGCTTCCACTCAGCGTGAGGCGCGGGCCTGGGATGGCTCGCCGGGAGGGCGCGGGCCGACCCGCCTAGGAGAGGCGGGCGGAGCTGGCCTGCCAAAGTAGGCGCGGGCAGGGCTGGCTCGCCCGGAGGGTGCGAGCCGATCCGCCTAGGAGAGGCGGGCGGAGCTGGCCCGCCAAAGTAGACGCGGGCAGGGCTGGCTCGCCGGGAGGGAGCGGGCCGATCCGCCTAGGAGAGGCGGGCGGAGCTGGCCCGCCAAAGTAGGAGCGACCAGGGCTGGCTCGCCGGGAGGGCGCGGGCCGACCCGCCTAGGAGGGTGCGGGCCAGGCTGGCTCGCTTGGGCAACCCTTCGATGCGCGAATCCGGGGAGCCCGCCTGGTTGCCTGAGTCCCTTCGGCGAACACGGGGTTGTACACTCACCATTGACCATAGATAATTCTTGGGTCAATTAAGCCTAATTGAGATGACATGACCCAAATCAAAACTAGGGAACCAACAATCTCCCCCTATTTGGGTGATGTCAGTAAAAAAAAACAAATCTAATACAAACAGATAAGAATAAACAACAATAGATATATCATCAAACAGATTTGAAAAAATTAGATAGTCAAAACAAATATCACAGAAATTTAGTTCTCCAATATGCATCCTTCTTTGATAACTTCAAGTCCTACTCTCCAAAAATCTTTAGTTCTCCAGCTTTAGGCAGAACAGCTTCAGGATGTTTTTCCATATACTTTGAAGCATCAAAAACTTCTGAACTTACTTGGAACCTGTCCAATTCTTTCTTTCTGTATTTTGATATAGTAGAAAATCCTGTGATATCTTTACCTTCAGCTTTAGCTTTCCTGATTTGAGAAGTTCCCACCAATTCTAGAAGTCTAGCCATTTTGAAGTTAGGATCAAGCTCTTGACTTTCATAAGTATTTTCATCAGCTGGATTCAATGGATTTACAGCCTTAAATTTTACTGATTGAGTTAGAAAACTCTCAGTTTGCTCTTGAGATGGCTTGACATTTAAATCTTTTGGCTCTTGAATCATAAGACTAGATGGAGGAGCATACTCAGCATACTTCTTGCTTGATTTGTCAGAGTATATAACTCTTTTTCCTTTGACATCTACTGGCTTGGCCTGAGCAGGTTTTTCCTTTGAAGGTGACAATTTTGTTTTGGGAGGATACCTAGGAGCTGGAGGAGGAGAGAAGGTTTGTTGTTGATATACAACTTCCTTTACTTGCTCTCTTGGACTGTCTGAATGCCTAGACTGCCTTTGATTATCAGAACTGTTGGGAGGAGGCTGCCTGCCCTTCCTTTGATAGATATAAGATTGATTTGGTCTGGTAGGAGGAGCAGAAGATCTGGGAGCAACATTTCCTGAAGCACCAGCAGAGGGAGGAGGAGGAGGACCTCTCTGAATCCCCTTGGGAGGAGGAGAGCTCTTCCTGCTCTTCTTCCTTACTTTCTTAGCATTTTTAGAATACCACATCTAAGCCTCAAAAATTTTAGATTTAGGATCAATCCCTTTCAGAATATAGTAGGGAATATTATGGTCTGGGTTAGGAGGAGCTGGAGCTATGACCTTTCTTTTCTTTTGAGCAGTCCTTTTCTTTTTCTTATTACCTTCTGAATCATTAGAATCCTCATCCTCATCCTCAGAATGTGAGGACTGAGGTTTTGCATATAGATCATCAATATCTTTTAACAAAGCTTCCTCTTTTTCTTTAGCTTTCTGAAGAGCTTTTTCTCTTTCTTCTTCTAGGATATCTTGAGCCAAGAGAGAATCCAAATCTGGACCTGGGGAGTCATCCCAAAGAGTAGAGGGAACAGAAGATACATCAAATTCAACTTCTGGAACAGCAACTGACACATCTTTATCTGAAGACTCTACTGAATTCCACTTAGCTTCTAAGAAGGAGGTAATACTTCCTTCTAGATATCTGGCAACTATAGGAGTGGAAATCTCCTCAAGACAAAATTTGAAAGCAAAAGCTGCTTCAGCTATTGTTTCAGAAATAATAAAGCTATCTAAAATCTGAAGGCTCATTGGTCTCTAATAGCACACAATGGCCTGAAGGGGATCAAATGTACAAGGGGAGGACTGACAGATATAATGGTCTCCATAGGATGAGAGTGAAGACTCATCATCTGAATTAAGAAATGCATCCAGTTCATCTTCAAGAGCTACTAGAGCATCTATATCTACAACTATCCTCTGTACTGAATCTGGAATGACTTCATCTGGAACTGCATCTGAACACATTTCTAGCTCCATTGCTGCTAGAGATTGCACAACCTGACGAGCCTAAACAGAGCCTCAATCTTCTTCATTGAGCATCTCCCCCTGCCTGGGTTCAGTGGGAACTAAACCCAGGCCCCTAGATGAAGAAGGGACTGAGAGGGCAGTAATGGAAGCAGCAAGTGATGAGATGGAGAGAGCAAGGGGGGAAATGGCTTCAGCTATCTTGGTTTTGATGGATGGAGTAATAAGGTCTAAGATATTTGTAATGAATTCTGGTGTAATTTGAAATGATGGAGGAATGATGGATTGGGAATCATTAGAATTGATGTTCTTCTGAACTAGGACTTCATCAATTGGGGAATTATGATGAGATGGATGATCATTAGTGGGTGATTGATGATTTGAAGTGGTTGGGGAATGATGAGGAGATGGAGTAAGCAGATTGAACATGGAATCTATGTTGAAGTTTGGTATCTCAGCTAGATGAGCTGGTGTTGGGGAAGCAGATTGTGATGGATGGTTCACAGGAGAAGAATGAATTTCAATGGAGGTGGATGGAAAGGAGGATGAAGCAGGAATTTCTTCACTAGGGTGAGAAGTGGCTTCAGGAGCCCTTGTGCCCTCAGATGTTGTAGGGGCAGACCAAGCCTTTGATGGTATCTGAATGGTCCTTTTCCACTTAACAAACAGGGAAGGATCAATTCTCTTGCTGACATTTATTGCTGTAGGAGCAGAGCCTAACAGCTGAGAAGCTTTCTTAGATAGAAAGAACCCAATCAGCCTATCTTGAGTCACCTCTTTCTTGTTATTCTTTTTCCTGAGCAATTCAAATAGCTAAATAGTCGAAGATAGTCGAACGGTGTAAAAATCTGCCTGTTGATATTGTCGTGGGCTGAATGCTTTCCAAGCAAAACTTTTCCAACCAAGTAAACCAGGAACTTAAATCCAACAGATAAATTTACTTTCAAGAGCTTAGATGGAATGCCTTCTGCATGTCCCATCTCTAACAACATCCTACCATACTTAGCAGTATCTTGCTCATACTCATCTGATCCATTCTTTAACTCAAATATTTCAGTCAGAATTTCGGGAGTAAGAATTACCTCCACGCCGTTGATGGTTCCTGTCATCGCTTTGTCATCCGAAGAAGATGTATAAACCCATTCCTTTATCTCTGATAGGTGGAGTTTGATTTTTGTAGACATAAGCTTCTTGAGTCCTTGGTCGTCGCATAATTGCAGCATTTCTCTGAAAACTTGTTCGCAGTCACTGAAGGAATCGAAATCGACACTGAATCCGGCGTCAAACTTCATCACGGAAAGAGTCGCAGATGCAGTCGCCATGGAATCGACGAGAAGAATCGCAAGAAGAGAGAGGAGAAAGCGCGGGATGAGAGCTCGAAACAGTCCTGGAAGCAGAATACGAAAAGGCGAGCTCCGTCGACGATCTTCAGACCTAAATAAATGATCGTTTTGAAATAAACTAGGAACGTCGATCTCTGATAGAAGATCAAGAGAATCAGTCGTCTATCGTCGATCGACGATCGATTTCCGAAGCAGATTCGTCGATCATCGATCGACGATTTCTGTCTCTAAAAGCAAAGAGCTGTCGTAGACCAAGGGTCGACGATTTAGCTCAACCTATTCGACTATCTTCGAACACCGTTCGACGATCTCAGAACAGATTTCAACTTAGCAGATTTTTACACTTAGTCTGATCCATTCATCATGCCTAGTTGATTCAAAAAGAATAGATGTTTTTGTTCATCTAAAGGCTTTGTTAATATATCACTTCTCTGAAGATCTGTGGATATAAACTTGAGATTTATTTTATTCTTGTCAACACAGTCTCTAAGAAAATGATGTCTAATGTCAATGTGCTTAGTTCTAGAATGGTGCACAGGATTTTGTGCTATGGAAATAGCACTGGTACTGTCACACATAATTTTGGTGTTTTTGTGTGTGTACCCATAATCCAAGAGTTGATTTTGAATCCACAGAATCTGTGAACAACAACTAGTAGCTGCTATATATTCAGCCTCTGTAGTTGAAGTTGAAACAGAGGCCTGCTTCTTGCAAAACCAAGAGACTAATCTCTCACCTAGGAACTGATAAGTCCCTGAGGTGCTCTTCCTATCAACTCTACAGCCAGCATAGTCAACATCTGAGTATCCAATCAACTCAAATTCTGATTCAGCTGGGTACCAAAGTCCTAAATTTGGGCATCCCTTCAAGTATCTTAAGATTCTCTTAAGAAGAGTCAAGTGAGATTCCTTGGGGTTGACCTGAAATCTAGCACAGAGGCATGTGACAAACATTATATCAGGCCTACTTGCAGTTAGATATAATAGGGAACCAACAATGGCCCTATAATTTTTGTGATCAACAGGCTTTCCCTTTTCATCAGAATCAATAACTACATTAGTAGCCATAGGAGTGTGCATTGCAGAAGCATCTGCCATCCCAAACTTCTTTACCAATTCCTTGGCATATTTAGATTAGGAGATGAAGATGCCATCATCATCTTGTTTCACTTGGAGACCAAGGAAATAAGACAGCTCACCCATACTACTCATCTCAAACTTAGAATGTATTAGGTCTGATAACCTTTTGTATAGTTTGGGATCAGTGGAGCCAAATATAATGTCATCCACATAAATTTGAACTAACAAGATCTTGTTCTTATGGTGCTTAATAAAAAGGGTTCTATCAACTATGCCTCTAACAAACTTATGTTCTAATAGGAAACTAACTAAAGTTTCATACCATACTCTAGGAGCTTGCTTAAGTCCATACAGAGCTTTTTGCAACTTAAAAACATGTGAGGGATAAGTTGAAGAAGTAAAACCAGGGGGTTGTTCAACAAATACCTCTTCCTTTAGCTCTCCATTCAGGAATGCACTCTTTACATCCATTTGGAACACCTTAAACTTCATGTAGGCTGCATAGGCTAGAAAGATCCTTATTGCCTCTAGCCTTGCAACAGGAGCAAATGTCTGATCATAATTTATGCCTTCTTCCTGTCTATAGCCCTGTGCTACAAGCCTTGCTTTATTCCTTATAATAATTCCTTGAGCATCCAACTTGTTTCTAAACACTCATTTAGTGCCTATAACCAGTTGACCTTTTGGTCTTGGAACCAAATTCCAAACTGTACACCTTTCAAACTGATTTAGCTCCTCTTGCATATCAATGATCCAGTGGGGATCTTGCTCAGCATCTTTTATGGTTAGGGGCTCAATATGTGAAAGAAAACAAGCAAGCATCACATCTTGACTTAGTTGATGTCTAGTTTGCACACCAGTTGAAATGTCTTCAATCACTTGAGATGTAGGATGATCTCTAAGTGTGACATAGTCAGTTAGTGGTATGTGATCTTCAACAGCAGTTGGAATCAATTCCTCAGGTGGAATTAGATTGGCTGTTGGTAGAGTTGCAATAACTTCTACTTGGTCTTCATCACTGTTTGAATCAACTATCTGAAGAGTTGGTTGAGGTTGAATCTCCTGAGTGAGTTTCAGCTCATCCAAATTCTTGCACAAGTCAGGTACCTACAAAGAGTTACTGGAAGAAGTTTCCTTCTCTCTGTAAAACATGTTAGTTTCATCAAAAGATACATGTACTGACTCTTCAATTTTCAATGTGAATTTATTAAATACCCTATAAGCTTTGCTTACTTGGGAATATCCTAGAAAGATTCCCATTGAAGCCTTTGCTTCAAACTTTCTAATGTAGTCTTTGTTATTGTTGTGAATGTAAACTACACAGCCAAAAATTCTAAAATAATCTATTTTAGGTTTTTTTTTCTTTAAGCAATTCATAGGGAGTCTTCCCCTTTAGTTTATGTATCAGAATCCTATTCAGTACATAGTTAGCTGTGCTAACTGCTTCTGCCCAAAAGGATAGAGGCATATTAGCATCTGCTAACAATGTTCCTGCAGCTTCAATCAAGGTTCTATTTTTCCTTTCAACTACCCCATTTTGTTGAGGAGTTCTAGGAGCAGATAAGTTATGCCTAATACCTTCTTTCTCACAGAATTCTTGCATAAGAAGAAATTCAAACTCAGTACCACGATCACTTCTGATCAAGGCAACTTGAGTAGAGTACTCAGTCTGTATACAAAGTAGAAAATCTATAAGAACTTTAAAGTTATCAGATTTAGTTCTCAAGAAGAATACCCAAGTGAACCTAGAGTAATCATCTACAATTACTAGGGTATAGAATTTCCCTCCTACACTTTGTACAGCTATTGGACCAAAGAGATCCAAGTGCAATAAGTACAGGATTCTAGGTGAATCACTTTTATTTACAGCTTTGAAACTATTTTTAGTTTGCTTGCCTAGTTGACAAGACTTGCATAGGCCTTCCTTCTTGTAGGGGCAAGAGGGCAAACCTCTGACAAGGTTGTATTTAGATAACCTAGATATATTCCTAAGGTTAACATGACCTAGCCTTTTATGCCATAAAGTATTATTACTACTCACCTCATTAAATAAACAAATTTCAGAAGAGGTGGATTTAAAATCTACAAGATAAATATTTCCTTGCCTAATACCTACTAATACAACTTTATTATTCAAAGTAATATTGCACAGAGTATTAGAAAACCAAACCTGGTAGCCAGCATCACACAGCTGACTTACAGAAATGAGATTGTGCTTCAGTCCTGTGACATAAGCTACCTTCTTGAAAGTCACTGACCCTATGGTGAATTTACCATATCCTTCAGTCTGACCACAGCTGGAATCACCAAAGACTACCTTTGGTCCCAACTTGGCTTTGAAGCTTGAAAGTTACTCTTTGTTTCCAGTCATATGCTTGGAGCATCCACTATCCAAATACCACTTGTCCTGAGTGATAGGATAGGTCTTCACCTGCAATAAGATAAATTAAACATTGTGGACCCAGGTAACCTTGGGTCCATTGTTCTTCACATAGGAAAAACTAGAAATGAAAGAGTATGCAGGTTAAGGGTGATATCCTAAGGGATGAGATCTCCTAGGTGGGATAATCCAATTAGCAGACCTAGGGTTGCTATTAAACTTATTATTTCTGTGAGCATTGTTGTGATTCTAGATATTTAGTTCTGATCGTCGATCGATGTTCGACGATCGGTACCCAGATCGTCGATCTTGGTTCACAGAAAAGGATTCTGGATTCCACGATCGTCGATCTCTGTTCGACGACTCAGGCTGAGATCGTCGATCACTCATTGCTAAGTAGTTATACCCAGCAGGTGAGTTCAGAGATCGTCGATTGTCGTTCGACGATGGGTGCAGCGATCGTCGATAGGCGTTCGACGATTTTTGTATTTCTATGAATTTCTGTTTCGTTTTGTCTCTCTTAATCTTATTTAAAGCTTTCTTAGCCTTTTGAATAACCTCAGTATTGTGTATTCCCTTTTCAGAAACAAGCTTTACTAGAGTAGAAAGAATGTATTCAAGGAGCAATGGGGGTTCACTAGGGGAGACACCTAAGCCTAACTTATTGTTGCCTGTCCTAGTGTTGGCAGTGCTTGTGATTTATAGCAACTTAAGGCTTCTACCATTAAGTGAATCTTCTAACATCTTAGGTTTAGCTAGTTCTAATTTAAGAAATTTAATTTCTTCAGATGATCTAGTGAGTTCAGATTCTAACCTAATGTTTTCACTAGATAGAGATTCTGATCCAGCTAGTTTATCTCTAAGCAACTTAATCTCCTTTTCTGAGCTAAGTAAGTCTAGGTAAAGAGTTTTAAATTCATGCTTAAATTCATCAGAGGTGAAATCATAAGATGCAATTACCTGGTCTTTATCAGATAATTCATCCTCCTCATCTTTAGTCATCTCTGCAGCTGAGTTACTGCTGCAGGCATTGATTGCCATAAGAAAAATCTCCTTAGCTTTCTTCTCTTCTTCATCATCTTCACTGGAGCTGGAGGAAGAGGAGTCTTCCTCAGTATCACTCCAGGTCTTTGCAACAAGACCTTTCTCTTTCTTCTTATATTTGTGAGAAGATGTCTTGGAATAGTTCTTCTCATGTTCCTTCTCTTTTCTCCTTTCCTTATGCTTTATCTCTGGACACTCAGGGAGAATGTGTACAGGCTTCCTGCATCCATAACAAACAATTTCTTTAGATGGGGTTTTATCATACCTTGGCTTGTCATCATATTTTTATGACTTTCTTTTGTTGTCCTTTCTGCCCATCTTGTAGAACCTCTTGGCAAAGAGTGTCATAAGTTCTTCATTTGATTGAGTCACTTTGGACTCATCATCGGCCTTAAGAGCAAGGGTTTGCTCTTTCCTTATTGGAGTAGATGCTTTGGCTTCAGCTTCAGCTTCCCTGGTCTTCAGTACTTGCACAAATGATTTGAGCTTGCCAATGAGAGCTTCAGTTGAAATCTCTGTTGTACTTCTGGACTCCTTGATTGGCCAGATTCTGAGATCCCATGTGCTGGGGAAGCACATCAGTATTTTATCATTGACTTCTGTCAATGTGATCTCCTTATAAAGTGTCCTCAGCTCATTGATAATGGAGCTGAGCCTTGTGTACATAGCTTCTACTGTCTCAGCTTCTTCCTTCTTGAAGTTCTCATATTGGGATATGAGGTTTGACCTTCTGTCCTTCCTCTCATCAGCTGAACCAGCTAGAATCTGATTCAGTGAGTCCCACATGGCTTTTGCTAAGGTGCAATCAGCTACTTTATAGAATGTCTCATCAGACATAGTATGAGCCAGAATATTCATAGCTTTGGCATCAGCTATCTTGGCCTTCTTGTAAGTTTCATTATAGTCAGGAGGTGGCACTGCATTGAGATTTGTAGATGTTGTAGCAGTAGCTGCAACAGGTGGTGTTGGTGGCCCTGTTAAGATAGAAGAAAAAATATCTTCATCAATAGAGTTCATGTAAAGTCTAATTCTTGCCTTCCAGATGCCAAACTTGGCTAAGTTGCATACTGGAGGTCTGGTGCTAGAGTAATCTTTGTACTGGGCTATGAATCTAATGTGAGTGTATATGGTATCAAAGTATCTTATCACAAGATCTTATGGTTCAGGTGTTAGCCTGTTCAACCAATCAACCTCCCTCTGATACCAATTGAAAGTGAGGGGATAAGATACTTACTACTCTAGAGGGGGGTGAATAGAGTATTCAAAAAGAAGGAGACTCTAAACACTTCTCTTCGAGCTATTTGCGGAATAGAAAGATAAAAGCTTTAAACTTAGCCTAATAGAGTGTAGTGAATAAAGGAGAAGCTCACTGAAGTTTCAGTTGAGCTTTTATCCTAACACAGCAATTAGCAACCTAGTTAAAGCTATCACAACCACAGAGCATTGATTAAAATAAGCAGCCAGACAACACAAAAGCTTTATAGTGGTTCCCCAATTGGGTACATCCACTCTTCTACCACCCTGGTAGGAATCCACTACAGGTTTTTGATCAGGTGCCCTGCCACCAGTAGATCTGCTTCAGGTAGATCTAAAGACCCTTCAGGCTTTTGATCAGGTGCCTAAAAACAAAACAAACAAGTTTTTGATCAGGTGCCCTGCCACCAATAGTTCACTTTTGAAGGGAGTAATAACCCTTTTACATGAGGTTAAAAGAAAGAATTAAAGATGTCTTCTCTGTGTTCAGAGAAGCTAGTGGATAGCTCTGAATATATCAAAGCTCCCCCCGGCTTAGAGAATGTTCAGGAAGAAGCTTTGCTTCAGAGTGTAGGATTTCCAAATTGCTTGAGATGACTTTCTGATGCAGCCTTGAAGAAGACTTTAGATTTTGAATGAATGTTCTTATTCAGCAGTTTTTGTAATCTGGGAGAGTTTGCAACAATGAATGTTCAGCAATCTGGGAGGTTCTTCTTCTTGAAGGCTTGAACTCTGAGTATTGATTTTCCTGAAGACAGGATGAACTCAGGAAGAAGAAGAACTTTTCTTTCTCTTGAGCCTTTTTGGTTCTGTATCTGCTGTATGTTATGATCTTCAGCCGACTGCTCTGATAATATAGAAGATTCTCTTCTTTTGAAAAAGCTTCAAGCCCTGCACTTGAAAACTTTCCAAATAATAAAATAAAACAAATAAAGAAACTTCCCATGTAATCTTTTCTGTCATTGCCAAAAAGAAATTAAGGATATTAAAAATATTCTATCAATTTGACTTTACAAATTGGCACAGGAAACAAAGCCTAACGGCTATATTACAGCTGTAGAAAAAACACGATTTCCTCTAATAAAACAAACGACTTTATTCTGCCAAATCTCTTAATTAATGCATAAGGAATATTGCAAATAAGCAAAAGAATATAAGCATTAAATTAAGCAGAATATTCTGAATAAAATATGTCTTAAACAAGAGGAAATAAAATAATGATCAAATGAAATGAATGTAGATAACAGCAGACAGAAAGCGTCGACTAGAGATCGAAGATCGTTGATCTGAACAAGCAGATCGTCGACCTGAAGAAAAACTGTCTTCACAGAAATCGTCGACCAGGGCACACGATCGTCGATCTGAATAAGCAGATCGTTGATCCCACTCCAGAGTTCATATAACTCTGAGATCGTTGATCATCAATCGAAGATCGTCAAGCGATATTCGACTATCGTCGAGCACAATTCTACTTAACCAATTTTCATTTCAATCCAATCTCAACTAAACTTACCTAAGGGTAGACTAACCTTTAGTCTCACCATTGACCATAGATAATTCTTGGGTCAATTAAGCCTAATTGAGATGACATGGCCCAAATCAAAACTAGGGAACCAACACCATGAACAAAATCGATATTGAGTTTTTGGGAAAACTACTTGTATAACGTTGAACATTGCTTGATCCATATCAGTAATGATTACAAGAGGTGCTTTGTTAAACATACATTTTAACCATTGTTGAAAAAGCCAAGTAAACATCTCCTCTTTTTCTTCAGCCAAAAGTGCACATCCAAATAAAATTGATTGTCTATGATGATTTACACAGGTAAATGGCGCAAAAGGCATCATAAGAGTATTAGTTTTTTAAGTCACATCAAATACAAGTACATCTCCAAAAGTAAGATAATCTTTCCTCGATCTAGAATCGGCCCAAAATATAGATCTCAGAAAACCATCTTCATCCAACTCTATAGAAAAAAAAATTGTGCATCTAGACTTCGTTGTAATTGTAGATATTGGAAAACTAGAACTCCTTCCCTGCCGACCTGATTATTTCTCTGTTTTCGTAAATGATCTGTAACATTTTGAGAGCTTATACTTGTACCTACTCCACTTGTATTTAATGCTTTTTCTATGTTTGATGGACCCATTGCAGATTGATGTAAGTCTTTCATCACTTTTGTTGCTAGTATGCTTTTATGTGATCTATGATGAGATCTATGCTTCCTTGTTTTTCTTGGTGTGTCCAATGCGTGATTATGCTCTTTAATAAATGCATAAACAAACCATTTACCATATTTATTTTTTCTCACATCCAACTTCGCTCCACATCTGACCCTTGTATCACGTCGCCGCCTTGTTTTTGTAGAAGATTCAGTTATATTAGGTATAACTTTTTTGCCCGTCACAGACAAAATTTTTCCATATCAAATCTCCTGTAATTCTAGATTTCATACTAGAATTTTTCCTGATTCCAAACCCTGATTTTCTTGCGTAACAATTATAGAAATTGTAAACTTCATCCAAATCATCAAATTCAAAGCCAATGTAAGGTTCATTAGTTTGAGCAGGACTGAAATTTGAACCCTCTTCTACTGTGTCAATATCTTGAGAACGAGTATTAATATCACAATATGCAATGGAGATGAACCTGAAGTTTCTAATGTTTCATGACTCATCCTGTTTCATAGTAGCATATAATAACTAATTAGCATTGAAAAAGTAGTTTCTTAACAAATTAATACACTAGTATTGGACTCCTTCACTAGTACTGGACATGACTCAACTTGCATTGATAGTAGTTTTTGAAAGAATGAAAAGTCGGGTATTACCTTCCTGTTTTTTTCCCAGTGGCACGCCACTCTTCCAACAAGGGATTACCCTAACAGGCAAAATTTGGGGCTGAAGGTGTAAGGAGGTAAGTACCAGTCAGAGTGGATGCCGGTAGTAGGTGTAAGTTGTTCAGTGAGGTGGTGGCCGGCCGGAGTGGATGCGGCGTGAGAAGGTTTGCCCTAGATTTTTTTCCGACTGGGCTTCAGATTTCCGATTGCTTGGAGGGCGTGTGATGCGATGGAGAAGAGGAAATGCAGTTTCCGGCGGGCATCCTGGTGAAGAAACGACGTGATGTTGGCGCAGCCCGGTGAAGAGATGGCGAGAAGGAAAATATCTACGCTTAGCGCGGATATATGTATATACGCGTTAAGCGTATATACATATATCCATATATATATATATATACTATTTTCTTATGGTGTTTGTTTTCTTGTTTGTACTCCTGGCAGGAATCCCACGCCATTGCAGATTTTGCTTGATCGAGTAGAAACAGGGAGCAGATTTCAGCTTCAAAGTCAGATTAAGCCACTTACAGAATGCCCAATTGTTGGGCATGGGCAACGAATTCCTATCCTTTTTTTATTTCCCTCATCCCTCATGATTCGTAGCATTTTACACTTGCATTGAGTGATATGTTTTAAGTCTGGGGGATAGTTTTCGTTATTCATGCGTGCGGGCACTCACTTCGTGTATTTCGGTAGCGCTAAATTATTTTTAAATTTCTGCTCCAAATTTTTAGAAAATTTTAAAATTTATCGCTCTTGCGCATTTCATTTCCCGCACCCACTTTGATTTTAACGTGAATATTTGGAATTTCCGTGTTTTCCAATTCCTTTAGGCGTGTAGATTAGATTCATTAATAATCAAAAATCTGAAATTTTGTTGTGAAAAATCTGAAATTGAGTTGTGAACCGTAGACTTGTGGAGTGCTCCTAATCTAGTGCCTATGTTCTCAGATAGAAATTGATTTAAAGTTAATTTTTCTGCATATGTTATATACACTGCATTTTTTACTTACTATCATTAGTTATATATTTTCTCCTCATTAGAACGCGATCGAGTTCAACGCTAGTGTAGAGCTGTGTGTAGTGTCGCCAGTGATGTATTATAGGCTCACAATGAGGGGTGTCCTTTCTCGATGTCTAGAATTCGCCCCCAGCAACCTTCAAAGCATATGAACTAAATAGTAATTAACTCTATGGACATGATTTAGGCCATCACTTGGATAGCTTGAGCCATCATATCTGATCTCATACTCACTACCATTGCGAACTCAAGTTGAGCCTACACCCTTCCTTTTGGTGCACCTCCACCTCATTAACACCAAAACCTAATTGTCAAAATCCCTATCACACTTAGCAATGAGCTGCATTTCAAATTTGTTCTTGCTAATTGTGGCGGCGGATTGAATTCTGTAAGTTTGGTGTAGTTTCATTATTTAATTGGGCGTGCCTTAGCCAATTTGAAAAATTGTAAGCGGAAATGAAAATCTTAAAAAGAAAAATTAATAAGAAAAAGAAATAGAAAAAGAGAAAAAAAAAATTGTTGCGGTGTTTGGCAAGTGGTGAATGACTTCATGCATTCATATCTAAGTCTGGGGGTGCCACTCACCCATTTCCAATAAATGGTAGTTATTTTGGTGCGAGCTCAAAATTGTTTGTGTAAGTGTGAATTAGCCCGTCCTATCCTCAATTGAAATCCTCACCTTAATCCTAAGCCAAAAATTCATCTTACCTAATGTAACATCTCGACTTTTATTAGGCCACCAGAACTCTAGTAGTCCCAATAAAAGTGATCCGAACCTCTACCCGTGACCCATTCCAAGGTAGGAGGTAACCCTAGACAGGAATATGGAGCTAGAGAACTCCAATTTGAGTTCTGTTAGTTCCTATGGCCTCGTATAATCAATACGAGCGCGTCGGAACTCGCTCCGTTGAACTCCGAGGTCATATGGTGGACATGACCATTTCTCGTAGAACGTCGTGAAAACGAGATTTTTGGATAACGACCTAGAGAACTCCGATTTTAGTTCTGTCAATTCCTATGGCTTCGTATAGTCATTACGAACGCATTGAAACTTGTTGCATCGCAATTCGAAGTTTAACGATAAATATGAGCATTTTGATCGTCTTAGCGCGAGACGATGCACAAATTTTGGATATTTAGCAAACGAACTCTGATTCGACCTCGGTCAAAGGCATTGGACTCGTATGGTCAATATGAAGTCAATTGAGTTCGTCCCGGTCAATTTCAGTGATGGGTCGTCAACCCGTGGTCAAATCAAGCATAGTTGTGCACTGAAAAATGTGCGCACATAAATCGTGTCAAACACCCCAACTTTGACCCGGCTCCCGATGACTTGGACCCAATTTGACTTTGATCAGCACGAGGGATCCACCATAGGGTTGACTTTGGTCAAACCTTTAATTTTTGGAATTTTTGGAATTTTTCCAAAAGAGTAGTGCACCTCCTCTTCATGAGTTGCTTGGGCCCTACCCCCTTACCCTTGGGCCACTAAAACCAGCTAACAATAGGATGATATATGGGCCATGGGTCAAGGTGAGGCCCAATCCCTTTTTCCCCTCATCTTCCTCACTCCTAAAGCCCAAACCCATCCTTCCCCTTCCATTGATGACCGACACCTAGCAGTCTAGGATGCCCTAAGGAGAGGCCAGCAGTCAAGCACAGCCAATGGAGGAGAAACCACCTCCTCCTCTATTGTTTTGATCCCACATCGGGGAAGAGAAGGGTGAGGCCACCCCCTCAGGTTATATAAGCCCATATCCCCCTACTCTCCTCCTCACAAGTCTAACCGAGCCCATAACACTTCTGCCAGAGCCCCAACTCGCTGGAAAACTTCCACCACCCTAGCTCCATCGCCACCTTTAATGACAAATCAGGCCGGCACCGCCCGATCCGCACCACCACAGATGGAAGATCTTCCCCTTCTACTTCCTCATCTTTTTGACGTGTTACATGCGCCTCTCGGTGGCCGGAGCGCCGCCAGCGCCACTCGAGCCAAGCTCCAGGTCGGGTGGTGGCCGCGGGTGGTAAGCTGTGCCCAACGTCAGTGGTGGCGCTGGGGATGAGCTACACCACCAGGGATGTTACTCCCCGGCGAAGGAAGACCGTGGTGCTGCCGAAAATTGCAGTTTCGGCAGCACCCTAAAAGAGCTAATGCTATATTTTTGTTTCTAAGGCGGCGGACGGCAGCTCCAGGCCGCCGGGCCATCACCGGAGAGGAGCCCTACCCCTAGCGTGCCGGTCGGGGGTGGTGTCGTGGTAGGACAACCACTGAAGGGTGGGGTGGCGCGACGTCGACGGAAACAGAGCATCGCGCCACCACCGCTCTCGGGATAGGTTTTTCGGTGGTGGCCGACACCGACAGGTCGCCAGACCACCACCCAGAAGATCGCCGGCCCCCGACGAGTCAATCGGGTGGCGGCGCCGGTGGCTGGCTACTGTCGGCCGGTGGTGGTGTTTGCCACTCACTGCACCACCAGGAGCAGCAGCCACCATCTGATCTTTAAGATGAAGATCGGACGGTCCAGATTTTATGGATTGTCGCCACTGCCTCAGCATCAACGCCCCCCACAGCGGATACGTGACCGATCCGTTGTGGGGGGAAAAGTCGGCATTTCACCCGTTCGGCTCAATCCCAGCCGTATGATCAGGCTTGATCTCGCTATATGCAGACCAAATTTAAAACAGATTTTTGCTTAATTTTTATAAAAAAATCTAGACTCTTAGGAAAAAAGTGTTGAACATGAAAATTATTTCCCTTAATAAGGGATTCCTCCACAAAATTTTGAGAATTTTTGGAGTTGATTTGACAATTTTTAAAAGTCTAAATAATTTTTATTTTGCCAAATTTAAGGCCCAAAATTGCTCAATTTTTTTGAAAAAATTACTAATCTCATTTTAGACTCTCCAAAGGGTTGTATCAAATTTGATAACCTTGGGATAAAAATTAAAGATTTTCTGATTTATTGGAGCATAGAGTCACGCTCGGAAATTGATGCGCTCAATTTCTTCGAAAGTGAAAATTAGAGCTTGTGACCACCTTTTAAATCAAATGATAAGTTCAATTATTTTATTGACGAGAGTGATCGAGGCAAGTGCCCAAGCTCTGAGTGTTTTGAGGTTTTGCAAAACCACCGAGCGCCACTTTGGGTGGACTCGGAAGATGAGAATACGAGCAAATGAGTTGCTAATCATTTTCGATAAATAATAAAAAAATATAACTCCTAATAAGTTCTCCATATCCGATTAAGCCGTAATTAAAAGCGCACAACTGAATTGTTATCAGATCTTAATAATGGAGGAAACCCAAAGAAGCCTCCTAAAAGCTGAAATGAAACTGAACATAACTCTTGAGAACGGAGATGGAACTGAACATGTCTCTTGAGAATGGAGATAGAACTGAACATGTCTCCTAAGAACGTAGATGGAACTGAAGTCTCCTGAATTGAGTGATTGGGCTACTAACTATTTTCTTTATGATTTATTCCAGTCTCGCACTAGTTTAGTTCCTTTATTTATTTCAATTTAGTTATTTCTTTTCAGCACTCCAGTATCATACTGGTCATGCTTATTTACTTTCAGTTCAGTTCTTTTATTTAAGTATTATTCCAGTCTCGTACTAGTCATGTTCCTTTCAGTACTTACTTTCAGTTTAGTTTTTTCAGTTCAGTACTACTCCAGTATTCTACTAGTCCTATTTCATTATAACATTTCAATTCTGCAGCTTATACTATCAACAGCTTCTATTACCGCACTTTTGTTTCTGCAATTTACTATTTTAAGTAAAGATCCTGCTCTGACGGGCAGTTATTTTGATATGTTGAGCCTTAGTTGGGGATAACATGAGTTGAGATGTTCCTCCTAAATTATCCCCAAATAAAGTGCACTCACGCTCCTTGTTGAAAGTCGAGCCAAGTTTTGTTTGCCCGAATTATTTAAAACATAGTAGGGCAAGCCGCTGTAGACCTAGTGCATGCTAGCAAAATTGATAAAATTGATTGCTTGTAAATTGCTTGCGGTAAATTGTGGAGGGTTAGTCACTTCTGAAGACCGATCGTACCAGTGCGGGAAGATTGACGACTCAAGGCGATGGGGAGATGAGTACTACGGGTGATCAGTCATTATGTTTCTCCCCGTTAGGTTTCCTCCACTGGTTGCCCAAAATGTTGAATCACCGGATGTCGCTCACATCCAAGAGTACATGAGGTTGTATGTTAGAGCCTAGGTTGTGCGGTACAACCACCCCCAGAAGTGGCAGGACTGGACACTATCGTCGACGGCCACATCGGTGAGGCCCGCGGGGTTCGTTACCCTGCTTGAAGAGAAGCGGTCCATATAATGCCGACATAGGGTGTTGTGCGCGGCTGTGAATGCTCGCGATGTGTGCGCGGCTGTGAATGTCTGCAATGTATGCGTAGCTGTGAATGCCTGCGATGTGTGCGGGACTGATGCCTACGATGTGAGCGTGATTGTGAATGTCTGCGGTATGAAGACAGGTTGTGAATACCTGTTGTACTACCGTGCTAGTAGAGCTTAAATTATAACTGACTTATATTGTTGTTGTTATTCCAGTTATACCACACTGCACCTCTTTTATGGTTGCTTCTAGCTTATGTATGAAATATTTTACTAACTCTTTCTTGCTTCGACTATATACTTTTGTTGGGTGCGTGCGCTCGTCCCTCAGATATGGATCCGGGGAGGAGATTTGATTTCACTTAGCTCTATGACTAACAATTATTTTAATAACCATTCGTAGGAGATGGATCATCGTAGTGACCAGCTGTCGTGAGACGATACACCAGCTGATAGGACTACTCGAGCAGAGGCATTCCCGTCATCTCCGAAGTTTCGAGATGTGAGTACTAGCAGACAGTATTGAGAGAGAAATGAGTTGTTAGTTATAGTACTTTTATAGTCTATGAGATTCATGTATAAACAATGGCTACGACCTTTTGCACTTCCTTTTAAATATATATTGTTATATATATTGTTGTGGCTTCCTATTAATGCTTCCGCTAAATTCTGTAATGTGATGTGAATGTTGTGATTCAAGCCGAGCAAGACGGCCAACTAGTGCTTAATAGTGTGGGTTGACACCCCTTAAGGAGCACTGGGTGGACATCTTGGTCAAGTAAGATCCCCTCCGGCCCGACCCGGAAAAAGGTTGGGGGGTCTTATAAATGGATCAGAGCGATCACGATCCGTCCTTGTGGAGTAGTCTCAGGATCCCTCCGTCCCTCGCTTCGTTCTTTGGTTTAGGATGAACCTCGCAGCGGAAGCCTGGTGCACCCTAGTATAGAGGCTTAGGGATCTTAGACTATACGATAACACACCCACATACTTTTGTTTTCGCTTTGTCAGTTCTTGCAAATTTCCCCTACTTTTGCAAAATACTGACACTTATTTCCTGTTACTTCTCCAAATACAGGAGTCCAGTAATAGGAGATCCTCCTCCAGGGGATATGTCCCGGCCACCCCACCTCCAGACCCAATTACCCCTGCAGCTATATCGTTTGCCGACACCGACTTGGGGCAAACATTGACAGCTATCCTAGCGACGTTCCGGACAACCTTGGTACAGCCACCGCAGTAGTTGTTAGTGCCCACTGACCTACTGATGACTTTCCGGGGGCTGAGGCCTCCTATCTTCAGAGGCACGGAGACTGCCATACATGCAGAAGAGTGGGTTAAGTGTGTAGAGGAGCTGTTAGTAGGTATGATGTGCCCGACAGTAGCTATAGTGTCACTAGTGGTGACATTTTTAGAGGGGTATGCTAGAAGCTAGAGACTAGTGGAGAGCGGCCTGCCGCTCGACGTTTAGAGGACTACCGTTTAACACTATCTTGTGGGGGAGAATTTTCAGAGGCTTTTCTGGAGAACTTTAACTCGGATACCGAACGAGCTGCACTATAGGAGAGGTTCTTGCACATCTGTCAGGGTGACCAGACGGTGCTAGACTACGAGAGAGAGAGTTCATCCACCTGGCACGTTTTGTCGGGAACCTAGCAGCCACTGAAAGAGATAAGGCTACTCTCTTCTATCGAGTCTTACAAGATGACTTAAGACAGGACTTGATCATGATCTCTAACCACCTTCCACACCATATCGACATACACCACAGCATTAGAGTTAGACCAGAGGATGATGGATTAGCAGCGCCGAGGACAGTTCGAGGTCCCTAGAGGTCAGGGACGAGATAGAGGTGCTGCTCCCCACCAACATGAAAGAGTGCACAGGTAGAGACAGCGCATGTAGCCTTATAGGCGCCCACCAGCACCACCAGCACCCCCAACACCGCAGTAGGAGCCCATGCCAGCTCCAGTACCATAGTCTGCGCTAGTAGCTCGACGAGATGTTCCCTTTGCAGGTAATTGTTTTCTGTGCCAGCAGCCGGGACACACGAGGGTTTTCTTCCTGCAGGCGGTAGGAAGGCCAGGATTAGGAGCAGTTCAAGGAGGGCAGGCAGTGCGAGGACAGGGCCAGAGAGGCCGCATAGGAAGAGCTAGTAGGAGAGGTTAGCAGGGCCGAGCAGCGCCCTTGGAGGCTTACGCATTAGACCTTTAGCATGGACCGACTCCCTATGTAGTGATATGTATATATATTTGACGCTAGAGATACATCATATTTCAGTACCTATGTATTAGACTTTATTCATATGTATGTCTACATCAGGTTTATGTTTTGTTAAATGATATGTATATACTCCTCACCTCTTCAGGACTATTTCCGGTAGAAGAACATCCCGCAAAAGCTCTTTTTGATACTGGAGCAACACACTCCTTTGTATCCCAAGACTTTATTGCAACTAAGGAAAATGTTGTCCTCTCTTCTGGACTGTCTATACGGATTTGTCTACCAGATGGATCAGATATGATGTCTACGGAGAAATGCTCGTTCCAAGCCGTGTTAAGGGGCGTGGGCTTTGAGATTTATGCGACAATCCTGGCAATAACCGAGTTCGACCTTATACTAGGAATGGATTGGCTAGCCGATCATAAGGCCCAAATAAATTGTACAACCCGAGAGGTCAAGCTTCAGAATCCAGACGGATAGGTCGTTACGCTGGCAAGAATACCCTCCATCTCCCGCATCATTTTGACCTCTGCTCAGACTGTAAGGTCAGTCCGGCAGAAAGACGAAATATTTATTATCTACTTCGAAATGGAGAATAAGATTCAAATGCTCGCCAAAGTTCCGGTGGTACGAGATTTTTCGGATGTTTTCCCGGAGTCCCTCCCTAGTTTGCCCCCACAGCGAGAGGTCGACTTCCAGAGCGAGCTTGTGTCCGGAGCTCGACTAGTGTCAGGTCCGGGTGGAGGATATCCCCAAAACTGCCTTTAGCTCCCGCTATAGACTATACGAGTTTTTGGTAATGCCTTTTGGGCTCACAAACGCCACCTCTGCCTTTATGACACTAATGAATTAAGTGTTCGAACCCTTCCTAGATCATTTCGTGATCGTCTTTATCGACGACATTTTGATCTACTCGAAGACCAGGGCAGACCATTCTAGACATATGCAGATGGTGTTACTTAAGCTTCGAGAACACTTGCTCTTTGCCAAGTTCAGTAAGTGTGAATTCTGGTTAGAGGAGGTCGGATTTTTGGGCCATACCATCAACAAGAATGGAGTGGCGATAGATCGAGCCAAAATCCAAGCGGTTCGGAACTGGCCGCCACTCAAGACGACAACATATATTCGAAGTTTCCTCGGTCTTGTCAGTTACTATAGGAAATTTGTGGAAGGTTTCTCCAAGATTGTGTTACCCCTCACAACTCTCACAAGAAAGGATGTTGTATTTCGGTGGATGCCAGAATGTGAGGCTGCGTTCGTGGAACTAAAGAAACAGCTAACTTCTGCCCTGATCCTTACGATCCCTTCAGGAACCGAAAGATTTCAGGTCTATACTGATGCCTCCCTGAAAGGATTGGGAGCTATTTTGATGCAGGATGGTAAGGTGGTGGCATACGCCTCTTGCCAGTTGAAGCCACACGAGCTAAATTACGCAACCATGATCTAGAGTTGGGCATCGTTGTTTTTGCCCTCAAGATCTGGATACATTACTTGTACGGAGTAAGATGTGAGATCTTCTCCGACCATAAGAGTCTCAAATACATTTTTACTCAAAAAGAGTTGAACCTTTGACAACGCCGATGGTTGGAATTTCTGTGTGATTATGATTTCGCTCTCTAGTACCACCCCGAGAAGGCTAATAAAGTTGCTGATGCTTTGAACCGATAGCCCTCAATAGCCAGGAGATGGATGGAATAGATTCCAAAAGAATTGTTTTAGTCTTTTTTGGATTTAGAGATTACTCTTATTGCTCGTAGAGATCCGGAAGAGTACCAGTCCCAATTATACTGGATGGAGATACAGTGCGACATCCGAGATCAAATATTTGAGGCTCAGAAGGTCGATCCGGAAGTGGTCCCAATCATCCAATCCCTACAAGATGGAGCACAAGAGGAGTTCAACCTTCACAATGGAATCTTGCAGTTCAGGCACCCCATATTCATTCCCTCTACTGGAGGAATTCGAGATGAGATTCCTCGAGAAGCGCACTAGTCGAGGTATTCTATTCACCCTTGTGTAGTTAAGATGTATGTTGATTTGCGTAGGACCATTTACTGGCCCAGAATGAAAAAAGACGTAACCAACTTCGTGGCCCGGTGCCAGACTTGTCAAAAGATAAAGCTGACTGCCACAACCCAGAAGGTCTGATGTAGTGCCTACTGATACCAGAATGGAAATTTGAAGATATTTCCATGGATTTTGTCCACGGCTTACTGCGATCTCGTGCTAGAAACGATTCTATATGGGTTATCGTAGATCAACTTACCAAGGTAACGCAATTCATTCCAAATCGACAGGGTGACGGAGTTGACATTCTGGTCAGGTTGTTCATAGAGCAAGTGGTCCGATTCCACGGAGTGCTGAAGTACATTGTGTCAGATCGTTATGGACGTTTAACATCCGAGGAGTGGAGGCGGGTGCAAGCATACTTGGGGACCAAGTTGGTATTTAGCACCGCCTTCCACCCTCAGATAGATGGGCACACGGAAAGGACGAACCGGACGATGGAGGATCTACTCCGACTTTGCATAGTAGAGCACAAAGAGCCATGGGAACATCTGATGTCGTTAGTCGAGTTTTCTTAGAATAACAGCTATCAGTCCAGCATAAAGATGACACTGTACGAGGCATTATATGGGAGGCGTTGCCGAACTCCGTTGACTTGGGCTCAAGATAAGGACCCAGAAGCCTTAGGAGTGGCTTATATTGATGATACTACGACAATGATACAACTAATCCAAGAGCGAATGCGGGAAGCACAGAGCCTAAAAGCCAAGTATTATGATGCACGGCACCGACTGATGGAGTTTAGCGTGAGAGATATGGTATTTTTGAAAATTAAGCTCATGCATGGTGTCTCCCAGTTAAGGAAGCAAAAGAAATTAGATCCCCGCTATTTGGGCCCCTATCACGTGATAGAGTGTGTTGACCCTGTTGCTTATCGATTGCCCTGCCCCCGGAATTGGAAAATCTCCATGATGTATTCCATGTCTCATCTTTGAGGTGAGTCCTCCGGCAATCAGAACAGCACCTCCTTACACCATCAGTACAACTGCAGTCAGATAGATCCATCCATCATGAACTAGTTAAAATATTCGATTATAAAGTGGAGAATCTACGTAACAAGACCATTCTGATGGTCAAGATATTGTGGTCGAATCACGAATGAGATGAGTATACATGAGAACCTGAAGCACTCGTCCGAGAAAAGAACCCAGAGCTCTTCCCCCAGGTATGCTACTTTTCCCCCCTACTTTAAGCAAATTTTTGAGGACAAAAATCCTTTTATTTTTATTGGATTGTAACATCCCGCCTTTTTTGGGCCACCAGAACCCTAGTGAGCCCAATAAAAGTTACCCGAACCTCTACTCGTAGCCCATACCAAGGTAGGAGGTAACCCTAGACGGGAATATGGAGCTAGAGAACTCCGATTTGAGTTCTGTCAGTTCATATGACATCGTATAGTCAATACGAGTGTGTCAGAACTCGCTCCGTTGAACTCCGAGGTCATATGGTGTACATGACCGTTCCTCGTAGAACGTCGCGAAAACGAGATTTTTGGATAACGACCTAGATAACTCTGATTTGAGTTCTGTCAGTTCCTATGACTTTGTATAGTCATTACGAACGCATTGAAACTCGTTGCGTCGCAATTCGAAGTTTAACGACGAATATGAGCATTTTGATTGTCTTGGCGCGCGACGACGCACATATTTTGGATATTTAGCAAACGAACTCAGATTCGACGTCTTGGGCAAGTAAGATCCCCTCCAGCCCGACTCGGGCAAAGTTCGTGGGGGGTCTTACACCTAAGACCTAAAGATTCATAGAGTTTGTTGGTATCAAGTGCAGTTGAGAAGGTGTGATCGGGCGAGCTATGGACATCGTCATTGGTGGATTTTTTGGAGGCCACACTAGTATTTTGGGTCCATAATACCACTCTCAGCGTCACAACTTTCTCCTACGTTATACTTACGGCGGATCGCTTAGTTCTTCTATTAGGAGTGGATATTGTCGTACAATAATTTACTTAAATGCAGTGTAATTAGATAATATGGTTAGAAATTTTCTCTAACCGATTTTTGTTTCTCTTGGGCATGAGACTTTTGGTCCACTTTCTTCTTTCGATTTTTGATTTGTAATTAGCCTATCTTACTCCCTGTAGGTAGATGGTTTGCTCGGGACAAGCAATAATTCAAGTGGGGATATTTGTTGAGCGAAATTAGTATAGTGACTTTTGAATGTTATTTATGAAATAGTAAGCTTATTTGTCCATTTCCTTTAGAGTTTCCTAAGAGGCGTAGCCACTTGTATGTGTTTTTCCATTTGCTTGTGTTGTATTTAGTGTGTGAGAGTTGTGGTTGTGTTGTCGTTGAGATAAACAGGAGCTGGCAAATGAAGCAGAGCAAGGTAATCCACGATAGAGCGATGCAGAGGCTTAAACCCGTGAAGGAGCGAAGTGGAGGCTTGCGACCTACATTTGTGCGAAGCTAGGCCAGTGGCCCGCGAAAGTGGGAAGTGGGGCTCACGACCCCCATAGTAATTTTTGTGTGTTAGTGATAACAAACAAACAATCCCCCGTAATCCCGACGATATGAAAACTTCAATCTCAAGTCTTCTATTGATCGTAAAATCCACTTTTTGTGTTTCTTGTAAGATCGATACTCGGAAGTAACTCCTCGTTTATTTATTATTTGACGACACTGGTGCACTTGCCCGCTGGATGACATCAGTAATCATTTCTCATTGAAATTAAATCATGTACTTTTCTTTATGCTTATGAAAATTGTTTGTACTGATTTTCAATATGAGCTAAATGAATATTTTCAAGTAAAAACATTGTAGTGGTAATGCTTTGTTAATTGTGCATTTGCTTAAGATTGTAGAAAAAAGTGTATTTGTGTGTTAGGATCCAATTCTCATGAGTATACAAATAGTGTTTTGATAAAGTATACAAATGCATTAATCAAAACATATGAAAACCTGTAATGAAAGAACACAACATTATCAAAGATACATAAGTAGAATTACTTTCACAAATTTCAAAGCACACAAAAGAAAGTAAAATTACCATGGTGTTTCATACACATTGCTTATTAAGACTTTTCAGGAAGCGAAGTAGTGCTTGAGGGATCACATAATTTTATTTTATTTTTTTCATCATTTTTGTGATTTGGTGTACTAAACAGAATTGACGTAATAAATTATTTGCACAAAACACTTTACAATTCTCTCCAAGATGCTTAATCTCACAATGTTTATTAAGGAGCGGTGTTATGGACACACCATAAATGACGATGGACAACCAACAACTACGTGCAACCCAATCTCACTATGTACAACCAAATCTTGCTATAGATAGCCAAAGCTATCTCTCATTTCTCCATCGCCACCTCTTCGACCGGAACTCGCTTCAGCGAACTGGAATGCTCTAGCCTATGCTTTGGCACACTATGCCACTGGACCTTCGCCTCAAATATAATTCCTGTGATTTGGAGAAGGTGAGGGTTGTATGAATCCTCCGCCGCCGCCAGAGTTCATGAACCTCAGCGTGATGTTTGTTGTGAAGACGCAGCGATACTCTGGCGTAGATGGCCTAACATGCAAGCTGGGGTAAGCAGTGTCAATCTCGGCGATCTTCGGGCTCCAATCCAAGCTGCTACTGTGGAATGATGGCGTATGTTCAATTTTGTTCTCATCATCAAATGTTTGCTGCGAGTGATTGGAGAAACAGAAGAAGGGTTTACATTCTTAAATAATGGAATTACGGCAACAAATTTATCAACGCCATACATACTGATAATCTTAGAGGAATAAGAGATTTTGATTTTTGGACTATGCTTTTTTTTGGGCACATAAAACATCAAAAGATGGATTGAAGGACATAGGTTTTTTTCCATCATAAAAAAGAGGGGAAAGCAGACATGCACGTGGATCGCGAACTTGGTAGGATGTAGGATTTTTTCGACGCTGGTTGGGATCAAAACCTCTTGCCCAGAACCCAGACGGAGGTGCTAGGTCGGGGGAGGTGTTGGGTCGCAGCTATAGGGGAAACAGGAGGGAGAAACGAAGAGGTTTTCAACAGTGAAGGGGTTCTGGCGGCGGTGCTAAGCCAGGGGCAGGGCTATGTCGGGACGACAAAAATCACAAGCTTAGTTGTACCTAACGATTGAGAGAAAGGAAAAAAGATTAGGGTTCTTAGAAATTTTATTTTAGTATTAAGGGGTGTCCATAACCATTATTGGTGTGTCCATATCAGTGCTCTTATTAAGACTAATCATGAGTGTGAGTAGTGCATGCTTGGTGGAGTTTTTCTTGTCATTTATTATTTGATTTTTAGTTTTGTAATCATTGACTCCGAATTCACTTATTTTGGAAACATATAATTTTTTTAAAAAAATTAACCACACTTCTCAACTAAACAAGTGCAAGAAAAGCAAGGAATTGCAAGAAACAATTCAGTATTGTGTAGGTAATTTAGTCATGCATTTTAATTAGTTATGTTATTACACTATACAATCATGCAAGACAAAGGTTAAAAGCACATGTAAGTATCAAAGAAGTGAGTGCATAAATCATTACCAAACATAAAACTTTAGTAAAACTTAGAGGCATGATGATCACTCTTACACATATTTTCTACAATCAATTTTATTGCATAATAAAATATAGTTTTCAAGATATGACTAATCAACACAATGTTTTAAGAAACTTGAAAATTCGATCAAATATTGTAATTAATCTTTAAGAGATACATCTAATCATATTTGACTTTTACAATGAAGAATATGCAGCTTTTTTATAATTTTTTGTTTTTATAAAAACTTTTAAGTAAAGAGAAAAATATGTTTTTGGCAATTTCAAATTATTTTATAATTTTTTCTTAGATTTTTAAGAAAAAAATGACCCAAAAATACAAAAAAATTATTGAAAGCAATAACGAATGATAATTAAAGTAGTAAAAGAATTTTCAGAAAGTAAAATTTAAAGAAAATAAGAAATTTTCAAGCTACTGACGGTGATAGGGTTTAGCGTCGACCTATAATTTCTGGAGATGTGATTTTTCATTTGGAACTCTTTTTTCATCGTTTTTCATTTTGATTTCTCTTGATTGCAGTTTTGCATTATAAGAGCCATCTATTGCAGCAATGAAACCAAAAAAACTGGCAAAATATGCGGATTTGGATTTTTAGCCAAGGCCTCTAATACTCCCAATTTTAACCTATGTAGTGAAACTCATGCATCTGGGAGTGGTTTAAAATTTTAAGTAATCTTTTTTATTGCATAGCTAAAGAACTTGTCTTTGTTCCCCGACATGTGCTTGGAGCAACCCGAGTCCAAGTACCACATGTCTTCTTTGTCTTTAGCCGACCAATATACATAGTAAGGAGAGGTGAGTAAAGATCTGGATACCCAAGATATTCCTCCCATAGAGTAGGTGGAAACTTTAGGTATGCATATTATTTTATAGCACTTTGACCCTTTTTACTACAAGAGTCTCAAGTGTGGCCAAAGATATTGTTAGAACACAAGTATACATTGACGATTTACCATGTTTAACCACACCTTGCAGTCTGGCGATTAAGATTGATCTAACCGCAACACTTGTGCTTTGTAATGATCAAAATGAAGGTGTGTTTTATCGCAAGGTGTGATAGTGAATACCAGTGGATTATGCCTTGATTCGTGATCAAGGATGGTGTTTGTGATGGGAGGTTACCTAGTGTAATCGCACATCCCATACGATCAAATTGTGTGTGACCGTGGTGACCACCTAGTTTCCCTTCTGTAGATTTGTATAATTTAGTCTCACACGGCCTATTTGTAATCTCTATCTCCTCCATTCTAGGTAAAGGATGTAATACTCATGTAATATTTAGATTTTTTGGGGAAAAAATTCACTTATTTTCAATTTCATGTGTCATTGTTAATTCCTACTAACTTTTTCCAAGTTTTCACATGGTATCAGAGGACACACCGATCCTTTGGTTGTGATTTTAGACCGCCCTTCTTGTGGTTTTCTTTGCGGTCTTCTATTTTCCTAACCACCCGCTCCTTTATAATGCCTCTTCGTCTAATGTGAATTTTGGTTTCTTAACTACCCGCCCCTTCTCCACTGCTTTTCTCTTCGCGGTCTGTGTGATCTCTATCTATAGACTGCTTTTTTGCCAGCTTCTTGCGGTTTGTGTCGTCTTTGCGATCTCTGTTCGGCTTGGCGGTTAAGGTCCTCTGACCGCACTTCTCTTCTCTAGCTCTATGGTAACTCAAGTTGCTTTTACACCTTCTCCAACTCCCTCCCTCCTCTTTAAGTCTTTTCGACAATCTGGGTACTGCCTCGAAGTTATCTGAACAAAATTACCCAAACCAGAGTGTCTCGTTCACCTTCCTGCTAAAATTCCAACGTAGACATCATCATCTCCCTAAAGATCCTCCAACAAAAGGATCTGCTACTAGCGATGCCCTTGTTCGGACGTTGCTTGCTAATAGTCTCTCTGACGAGTGTCTGCCTTAATTTCATATGACATGATGAAACTGTCAAGCCTGTCTAGACTCATCTTGTTTTTTTCTACTCCAAGGGGGCTCAGACTTATCGCATATACGCATTATATGATGACCTCTTTGCCCGACGCACCATGACTTCATCTGCAGCTTACCAAAAGGTGTAACCTCTTGGGGTCGAACTTCTTTAGCATCGCCCCTTCTATAACGATCTCGCTAAGTAACACAAGAACTTTCAGGAACTCCTGGTGGTATGTTATCTTCTTCGTCTCTTAGATTCATATGACATGATCTGTCAAAAGATTTTAGGAGAAGCAAACTCTCCCACTGTTGATGCCGCTGTGGCCAAAAGGGTTAGAGAAAATTCCCTACACGTTGAGGTAAGTCGAGCATATGAGACATCATGTATGGAGTACTATTGAGTACATGTTTGAACATTCTTGCAAAGAGCAATGAGTAGATCAAGGTTTGACATCTCCTCTGTATCAGATCAGTTTGAGGAAGAGAATATTGACCTGAGAATTAGCATCGACGACCCCAGAGTGGAAGGAGAGGTGGTTGGAGGTGTAAATGGAGACAATGGTGTAGGAAGAGGAGGTGGGGAAAGCTTAGGTGGAGGTGCACTAATAATGATGAGGGAAGCAAAAGTATCATAAGATGGTGAAGGAGTGAGGGTCGTTTGAGAAGTAGGGAGTATATTCAAAGAAGGTGACTTCAGCCGAGACATACCATTTTTGGAGAAGAGGATAATAATTGCAATTACACTTTTGAGTGGGCTGGGGGAGTAGCCAACAAAGATGGGATGATGTCCCAATTAGATGTCAAGAATGCCTTCATCTGTGGTGTTTTTCACAAAGAGGTGTATATAGAGCAACCTCCTGGGTATGTTGCTCCGGGGGAGTCCCAAGTGTGTAAATTCCGGAAGGCTGTCTATGGTTTCAAGAAAAGTCCTCGTGTCTGGTTTGACAAGTTTAGCAAAGTAATCTTCATCATTGGTTTTGCTCGCAACTCTGTAGATCACTCTCTCTTCATACAGAAAACTTCTCATGGGATGATTATTCTAGTTTTCTATGTGGATGACATCCTCCTTAATAGTGAAGATAAGGCTAGGATAGCTCTGACAAAGAAACACCTTCTTTAACACTTTGTCACCAAAGATATGAGACCCTCCAAGTACTTTCTGAGAATTGAAATTTTGCAGAAACACAACTCAGTGGTACTCTCTTAGCATAAATATGTCATAAATATACTAAAAGAGACAGGAATGCTTTGTGTTAAACCTACTCGTTGTCCAGTGGCAATGGGTGAAGATAACCATTGGAATGAGGACTCGCCACCTCTTTCAGAGGTCACTAGGTACAGACGCTTGGTAGACAAACTCATCTACCTAACAGTAACAAGACCTGAGATTTGTTATGATGTGGGCAAGATTAGTCAGTTTATGCAAGTTTCTAGGGAGTGTCATCTACAGTGAACTTTAAAAATCTTGGAATATATGAAAGGGTCTCCGGGGAAGGGATTACTATTTCAAAAGAACAACCACTTGAGGGTTGAAGCCTACTTAGATGTCAGTTATGGCTGATGATAAAGATGATCAGAAGTCCACGTCTTGTTTTTGTACTTTTGTAGGAAGAAATCTGATTAGCTAGAAGAGCATGAAATAAGTGGTTGTCTCTAGATCAAGCGCTGAGGATGAATATAGAAGCATGACTTCGACCATATGCAAATTTAAGTGGTTAAGGGCACTTATGCTTGACTTGCGATAAGTCTATGACTATCCTTTATCAATGTTATGTAACAACAAAGCTGACATATACATATCACAGTTTCTTGTCTTTCATGAAAGGACAAAACATATTAAAGTTGACTGTCGAGAAGAAATCTTGAAAAAATAAATTTGCACTCCATTCGTCACCTTCAATAACGAGCTAGCAGATGTCTTTACCAAACTGTATCTTCCTCATTTTTTGAGATATATGATAAGTTGGGCATGATAGACATATATTCTCCAGCTCAAAAGAGAGTGAGTATATATTGGCGATTAAACATGCTATATAAAAGAAGTCATACCCATGTAATATTTAGATTTTTTGGAAATAAAAAAATTCAGTTATTTTCAATTTCATGTGTGTCATTGTTAATTCTTGCTAAATTTTTTCAAAGTTTTCACTGATATGACATTTGGCACACAAAATAAAAGGGGTTGACACCACCTTCAGAATTTTGTGCGGACACTTGCTGGAAGATGAGGAAGCAACAAAAATTTTATTTAATTTTTAAAAAAAATTTATTGATTTTACTGGATTTATTGCTACCACCGTCGGTAAGGGTTACCGTTGGGCGATAACTTCCAGAGTTATATCCCAGCCCGATTTTAACACTTCCATGACATTGGTTTGCCAATAGCATATTCAGAGAATTTTGACCAACGTTTAACTTTTCAATTGCAGTATTTAAGTAATGGATTTGTGTTTTTAGTGCAGTGTTTTCGTTTATAATCATAGCAAGTCTATTTACAAAAATTGTTTTTTCTTGTTTGATGTGAGAAAGAGAAATTTTGGGTTTGCTCTAAACTCATCTTCTTTTAATGAGAAATTCACTTTCAAAGGAGGTTTTAGAGAACGCTTCTTAAGTTTTTTTACTCTTGCCAAAGAGTTATTGAACCCTTGGCAAAAAAAATTCTCTTCCCTAATAAAGAGAAATTGCGCCCGGGCGAAAAAATCGCTTTCCGGCGAAAAAAACAAGCTCCGATGACAAATATCGCTCTCGGGCGAAAAATTTGCTCCCGGGCGAAAAAAATACTGCTCGGGCGAAAAATCGCGCCCGAGCGAAAAAAATCGCGCACGGGCGAAAAAATCGTGCCCGGGCGAAAAAATTGCGCCCAAGCGAAAAAATCGCGCCCGGGCGAAAAAAACGCCCCCGAGTGAAAAAACGCGCGCGGGCTCAAAAATCTACCGCGGGCAAAAAATCGCGGTAGGACGAAAAAATCGCGCCAGTGCATAAAAAATTGCGCCCGGGTGAAAAAATCGCGTCGGTGCAAAAAAATCATGCCCGGGCGAAAAAACCGTGCCAGGACAAAAAAATCAGCTCGGGCGAAAAAAAATCGTGCATCGGCAAAAATTCGCAACCGGATGAAAAAAAGCACTCGTGCGAAAAAATCACGTCCGGACGAAAAAAAACAAGCTCGGGAAAAAAAAAGATGCACGGGCAAAAAAACCGCACTTGGGCGAAAAAAACTCACCCGGGCGAAAAACCCCACGCCTGGGCGAAAAATGCCAGCCTGGGCGAAAAATGACAGCCCGGGCGAAAAATGCTAGCTCAGGCTAAAAATTCACGGCCGGGCGAAAAATTCGCGTACAGGCGAAAAGTTTGCGTCGGGCGAAAAAACACGCCCGGGCAAAAAAATTACGTCCGGGAAAAAAAATACGCCAAGACCAAAAAATCAAGTTATAGATTTTTTTAGGGTGGTGTTAAAGGCACATCATTTTCGGCTATGTGCACACCCATCAAAAAATTACGCTTCTCGATACACGCTTTTTGAACTGCGTCTTCTACGTTCATTTTCAGGAGAAGTGTTTAACATGAAAGTTGTAGATCTCGACGATATCTACAACTTTCATGTTGAACACTTTTTGATTTAATGTTCCGCGTGATTTTTTCCGGGGGTCAAATCGGGGGCCTAAACGGCTTTAAATTAAAATTGTTCAACATGAAAGTTGTAGATATCGTCTAGATCTACAACTTTCATGTTGAACACTTCTCCTGAAAATGAACGTAGAAGACGCAGTTCAAAAAGGCGCGTATTTCATTTAAAAAAAACTATGCAATCACGGCAACGTCATCCTCCCCACAGCTCTTGTGGACATGTACTGCAGATGCGGGTGCGTTGAAGCAGCTTTGGAGGTGTTCCGTCGGGTTTCGAGCAAAGACGTCGTGCTTTGGAACGTGATGATCGGAGGGCTCGCGATGCACGACCATGGTCACCTTGCCATTGATCTGTTTGCTCTGATGAAGGAGACGACAACGGCGTCCAACGAGTTCACATACATTGCAGCTATGTTTGCTCAGACTGTGCACATAGTATTGGTGTGCACAAAGCCGAAGATGGTGTGCACATAAAATTCCAATGGGTGCACATAGTATTGGTGTGCACAAAACCGAAGATGGTGTGCCTTTAACACCACCCTTTTTTAAGAGAAGTATTTTTTGATGAAAAGTGCTTTTTGAAAAGGTTGAAAATGAAGTTTTTCACGGTAATTTTTCCCACCGATAGACAATCCAAACGATCTCTTAAGTGTGGTAGCGTTTTCCAGAAAACAAAAAAGAGTTAAAAAATCCTCCCAAACAAGCTCCTAGTCTTTGTAAACTTTTTGTGGGATTCAAAAAACTAATTCAAAATATTTACAAAATAAAAAAACCTAATCATTGGAATAAAATGAAGCGGCGGAGCATTGGGCCTAAAGTTTTTAACCGAAAACTAATGCAGAAAAAAATTGAAATCACAAAACACCTAAAGCTTTCAAGATCTAAAGCTAATTCAGAAAAAAAAAACCGAAATTGGACACCATAAGTTTAAACGGAATGAAAACATAATTTCATTTAAAATTTGGAGGCGGAAACAAAAACGGCTCGAAAAGGAGACCTGGAGGCGGACGCCCTCGCCGGAGATGGACGAGTAGAAGGCGGACGAGCTTGCCGGAGATGGACGAGTGGGAGAGGAACCAGGAGCCGAGGGATAGGGTTTTCTGCGGACAAAACAATCGTGGGTTGCCCCTATCTATTTCACGCCATAAAAAGATTACTTATTTAATATTTTTAATTTTAAAATTAGATTTGCTCCTATCCAAAATAAATTTGCCCATAACAATCACCTAAAATAATTAAGGGCACCGTTATCTGATGACAGTACTGCACTCAGTACCCATAATATCTGTTAAATAAACAGCTACACAATCTAATCGTGAGTTAAGAAGTCATTAACCTTTGGCAGTCCCAGACGTTCAAATGCCAAGTATTTTTGCAGATAAATTTAAAAGAATGACGCAGGGCTTATTTGAGTGAATGATTGCAGTTAGAAATAGTGATTGGAGATGAAAACAAATCAATATTAAACTAGTAAAAATTACTGGAACCATAAAAAAAGAGCTTTAATTACAATAATTACGAACCATATAACCCAGCAGAGGACACTCAAGATAATAAGAAAACAAATCACCTTGCCATATTAAACTAGTAAAAATTACTGGAACCATACAAAAATAGAATTTAAATTTCAGATTTTGGGCATGACTCTAAAGGCATAACTACACAGAAGAATCATTCAAAACATGCTAACAAAATTGACCCTACAAAACACACCTAAAATGCAACCTTATGATCTCACAACGAGAGAGATGCATGCCTGCATATCCCTACAAGCCTACACCGTGCGTGTGCGTGCGCACAACACGAACCACGTGGAACAAAAGAAACCGAATTATAGATAAACTATTGGCACGAAAATGCATTTTTTCCCTCTATAAAGCAAATTGATGGTGGTGGGACAAGGGCATGGTACCACGTTTAACCAAAAAAAACAGCAATCGCAAAATAGAAGCTTAGAGCATTAATTCCCGATCGAATATCCAGCTGAAACGCATATTTCCTCTTGGCTTGGCCCTCACCTGAGCCCTCTCCTCTAGCTTTCGGATTCTCGGTACAAGGGTGCAGACAAAGTCCTGAGCCTTCTTTCCATCACCAGATAACCCGGTGAGCTCCCCCACCTTCCATCTGCCAACAAGGAACTCGAGGATGTCGGCATAGTCTTTGGCAGTGTACACACCGAGCCGCTGTGTCACCAAAGAGAAGTGCTCGAAGAGGTTATTGTCTCGACCATCAAACATGAGGTGGGCAGGCATTGATATCTTCTTCTTCATCATGTCGGCAAAGGCGAGAACAGTCCCATCAGGGTCAATCTCAAAGAGCTTCTCAACGATCTTGGTATAGGCAGTCTCATGGCGCTTCTCATCTGATGCGATAATACCACAAATTTGTGCCAGTTTCAGGTCCCCATGCTCCTTCGCATGCCTGGCAGTGTTTCCATGGGAAATGAACGTGGCGCGCTCCTGGAAAGATGTGTAAATGAAGCCCAGGTACGGATTGTTTTCCGTTCCCGGATCCTAAAAAACAATGAAAATTAGATCCCAACCTAACTGTTTCATGAATCATACTTGATATCATCCACATTTATGGTATGTAAAATTTAAGACAGCACTGGAGCATTAATTCTACTGGAAGAGCTTAAAAGTTCCAGAAACAAGCAACATGAATAGATCTTACCATTCCAGAGCCAATCAGATACTGAATTGTCTTCTCGATTTGTTTCATGTCAACTCTTCCAGTAAGATAGAGATACTTGTTGAGAAGATCACCGTGTCGATTTTCTTCAGCAGTCCACGCTCGAGTCCAATTGGCCCAAGAAGTAAGGCTTGCACCGGTTTCATCCCGGATGCCATCAAGCGTATTCAGCATGGTTTGATAAGTGGGTAAAGCCTCCTCTGTGATCATGTCTCCAACCAAGACCACAAAATAATCATCGGTAATTTCCTTTGCACGTTCCCTGAGTTCCTTAATTTCATCATTGAATGTCTCAGCTGCAGGGTCTGGCAAGAAATCCTGTGGTTGCCAGCATTTCTCAACAGGCTTCAAATGTATCAGAATGTTGTCGTTCGCCCAATCCTCCAAGGAATTGAAGAGCTCGACCTTCTGGGGTGGCATGGAATGAGTGATTTGCTCTTGTACTTCCCGTGGGGGCACACAAGCCTTTTTTGATATCACCATCCTAATTCCGTTCAAGGAAAACAAAAAAATTATACATAAGAATTCAAAAAACAAGGCATGTGCAATATAAAATAATAAGTCAGTAAAACTGGGTCCCCGCAATCAGAAAAAGTTAAAGGGCAATCTAAATACAATGACATAGAAGCGTAACTCTTTAGAGAGGTTACAAACACATGACATTAAAAAAACAATTACTATAAGGATAACTACAGAACATTTAAAAGTAAAATCAAGATTGACACAAATGGTTGGATACAATTCATTTAGAATTTAACTATAGGGTGTGAAGTATTATCTGTTTTAGCTCAGTTTGGTCCATAATAAATTAAACCTTGTGATTTTAGTTTTAAGTGAGGTAACTTGGACAGATATAACCCATCACAATATTGCAGACACCTTATCACTTTTAGCAAGAGTATTTAATTGAACTCCAGTAATAACAATGAAAATGTGCCTCATAAATTCGGGTCTAAACTTTTACTTGTATAGCCAGCCAACATTTATCTTCTTTCTGAAGGAAATTTGGGTCATATTATGCAACAATTTTCTCTTAAACATACACCCTCACCAAACTGCATTAATCAGATTCAGGATGTTAACCTTTTTCTAATATATAGATTTGTTTGTGTGTGTTTGCATTACAGGGCTGGTTGGTTATTTATTTCCCAACTTAGACGTTCATGTTTATGCCTGTCTGAATTTTGAGAAGAAACAAAAATAAAATCAGCCATTAAATGTAATAACATATTATTGCCACAACAGATCATCAATGAGCTACCAAACGAGAGAGAAAACACTCAAAGTGAGAGAGAGAGAGAGAGAGAGAGAGAGAGAGAGAGCACTCCATGAACGGACATTGCATTAAATCATATAATGAACAAGATGCGATCGTAAGACAAACTCCTTGTTGGGGTACAAAATGTCTGTGAAAAAGAGTTAAATAAAGACAAAATTTATTGCTCCAAAAAGATAAACAATACATAGGTATGCTCCCTTATTTATAGAAAATGGGGGAGATGAGAGAATACAACATGCGATGTGGGACTAAATACAAGCCGCGCGGCTAGGCGGTTTGACACGGTAAAACCGCCATGCTATACAGAATACAAAACCAGGAAGCCTCTGAACTCCAGTTGCGGCTAACACCCAGACCGCTGCTGCGGTTAATCACCAGACCGTTGCCGGCTAATAGCCAGACCGCTGCTACGGTTAATCACCAGACCGCTGCTGCGGCTAATTGCCAGACCGCTACTGCGGTTAATCACCAGACCGCTGTTGCGGCTAATTGCCAGACCGCTGGCACGACTAATTGCAAGACCACTGTCGCGGCTAACCACCAGACCGCTGTCGCGACTAACCTCCAGACCGCTGTTGCGGCTAACCTCCAGACCGCTACTGCGGCTAACCACCAGCCCGCTGTTGCGGTAATCCTCCAAACCGCTGCTGCGACAAACTCCCAAACCGCTGCTGCGGCTATCCCTCAGACCGCTGCTGCTGCTATCCTCCTGACCGCTAGCTGAGGTTCACCACCAGACCGCTGAGCCAAACCGCCAGACCGAGGAGAGTAGTAGACCACTACGGCTAGATATAAAACCGTCAGGTCTCCTCAAGCTCCAACACTCCCCCTCAAGCTGGAGCATATATATCTACCATGCCCAGCTTGCTACAAACCTCCCCAAATGGAGTAACTAGCTTGGTGAAGAAATCAGCTAGTTCTCTCTCTGAGATAACAAACAGAGTGCAGATCTGATTCTTAAAAATCTCCTCTCTGATGAAATGACAATCAGCCTCGATATGCTTCGTTCTCTCATGAAAGACTGGATTCCTCGAAATATATATGACCGTCTTATTATCACAGAACATTGACAGAGGATGATCATAAACCTCTCCAAAATCAAGCATAAGTGTCTGTAACCACTTCAGCTCGCAAGTAGTTAGAGTCATGCTCCTATACTCGGCTTTTGCACTTGACCTGAAAACTACAGCTTGTTTCTTGCTCTTCCAGCTGACCAAATTCCCTCCAACAAAAGTACAGAACCCTGACGTAGACTTCCTATCTTACTTATCATCTGCATAGCTAGCATCAGAGTATGTCTCAACCTTCAAATGTCCCCTTTTCTGAAACAGAAGTCCTTTCCCTGGAGCACCTTTCCCATACTCTAGAATCTTCATTGCCGATTGAAGATGACACTCCTTAGGAGCTTGCATAAACTGGCTCACTTTTCCCACTGCATAACAAATATCCGGTCTTGTGACTGTCAGATAAATGAGTTTCCCTACAAGTCGTCTGCAGCTGGTGACATCTTCAAGAAGAGGTGTGTCCTTACTCCAACACTTGTCCTCTCCAACAGACATCGGAGATCAAACAGGTTTAGCCCCAAGGAGACCTGTCTCTTTTAAGAGATCCAAGGCATACTTCCGCTGTGAAAGAACAATAGAACCTGATTTCCTGGATATCTCAATCCCCAAAAAATATTCCGGAGATCTCATATCTTTGGTAACAAAATGCTGAAGAAGATGCTTCTTTGTCATATCCACACCTTCTCTATCATCCTCAGTAAGAAGAATATCATCCACATAAACTGCAAGGATAAAAAGACCAGCCGAAGTTTTGCGAAGAATAAAAAGTGATCTGCAGCACTTAGAGCAAACCCAACCACAGAAATAACTACGTTGAACTTGTCAAACCAGGCCTTGGGACTTTGCTTAAGACCATAGATCGTCTTTCACAATTTACAGACCTAAGACTTCTCCTGAGCAACATACTCAGGAGGTTGCTCCATATAGACAGTTTCCTGTAAATCACCATAAAGAAAGACATTCTTCACATCCAACTGAAACATTTCCCAGTCCCTATTGACAGCCACCGAAAAGAGAACACAGATTGTAGTAATCCGAGCAACAGGAGAGAAAATATCAAAGAAATCCACATCATAGGTTTGCGTAAACCCTTTGACAACAAGTCGTGCCTTATAACGATCAATAGTACCATCAGGGAGAAAATTGATGGCAAAGACCCAACGACAGCCAACCACATCAGCTCCTGGAGGAGTAGGAACAAGAGTCAAAGTACTCCGTTCAGTGAGAGTGAGCATCTCTTCATCCATAACAGCCTTCCAATGAGAAATAACAAAAGCATCGTGATACGAGGCAGGAACAACATTGGCCGAGAGGGCAAGCACAAAGCTCCTAGACGAAGAAGAGAGCTGAACATAAGAAACCACAGCCTGAAGAGGATGTTGAGTGCAGGAGCGAACATCTTTCCGAAGAGCAATCGAAAGATCAAGATCTGTCATGTCTACTGTATCAGTCTCATCCAAAGGAGAGACTACTGGCCCAGGAGCTGGTGGCAGCAGCTCAGGAGAAGAATCAGGGATAGTAGAAGAATCAAAAACAGAAGGAGAAGAAACAAGTGCAGACTCTGGAAGGGGTGCCGATACATTTGGTAACGAAGAAGAATCATCAGAAGAAGAATAGAGGGGGAAGAAAAGAATGAAGCATCCTCAAAGAAAGTAACATCCGCCGAGGCATACTGTCTCCGAAGAATAGGATCAAAACACTTATATCCTTTCTGTGTTGGATAATAGCACAAAAAGATGTACTTAATACAACGAGGAGAAAGTTTGTCGCGACCAGAAGCAGGAGAGTGGACAAATGCAGTGCATCCAAAGATACGAGGAGATAACAAAAACGGTGTCGCATCAGGATATAGGGCATAAAAAGGGATTTTGCCATTGAGAACCGAAGACGAAACTCGATTAATGAGAAAACAGGAAAGAAGAACCGCATGACCCCAATAAGACCGGGGAACATGCATATGAGTGAGAAGACTACGAGCCATATCCAGAAGATGACGATTTTTACATTCAGTAACGTCATTCTGTTGTGAAGTGTAAGGGCAAGTTGTTTGATGGACATGCCATGATCCAAACAAAACGATGTAAACTGATGACTAAGATACTCCTTAACATTATCAGTGCGAAGTATTTTAATAGGAGAATCAAATTGTGTACGAATTTCGTTATAAAACGCAGTAAAAATTGAGAAAATCTCAGAGCGTTCATGTAACAAATATAATCACGTACACCGAGAAAAATCATCTACAAATATAACAAAATAAAAACTACCCCTACCAATAATCTGAAGGGGAGCAAGACCCCAAACATCCGAATGAACAAGGTCAAAGGGACGAGAAGAACTGTGGTCATGCTTAGCAGGAAAAGTAGACCAGTGATGCTTGCCAAATTGACAAGCTTCACAATCAAGAGAAGAATTGTCGCGAGGTAAAGCAGGCAGAAGCTGATAAAGAATCTGAGGAGGAGGATGCCCAAGTGGAAGATGCCACTGAAGTAGAGAAAAAGAGACAGAAAACGCAGAAGCAGTATCAAGATAGAATAAGCCGCCGCTCTCAGTCCTAGTAGCAATCATCTCCTTGGAATGAGAAATCTGAAAAGCACAAGTAGAAGCAGTAAAAATAGCTTCACAATTCAACTATTTGCAAAGAGCAGTAACAGAAAGAAGGTTGCACGGAAAATTCGGGACATAAAGAGTGTCCTGCAGCTGAAGAGAATGAGTAACATGCACGGTGCCAGACCCACAAACCAGAGACGGAGAATCATCCGCAATAAGAACCAGAGGTAACCGGTTGCTCTTGTCAGGATAAGAAAAAAAGCGAGAATTGCCCGTCATATGATTAGTAGCACCAGAATCCATGAGTCACCTACCCGTTATAGCCAACTGAGCAACACCAGAAGTAGCTAGAGAAGAAGTAGACTGCGTGGAGGAATCAGCCGATGCTGGACGAAGATGAGGATGTTTGGTCCAGCAACGATCAACCAAGTGACCAAGTCGGCCACAATGAGAACAAAGATGCTTAGAGTAACCGCGACCACCAGAACGGCCCCCGTGGCCACCAGAGGTGTCATGAAGAGCAAGATGAGCAACAATATCAGGAGATGGAGAGGGAAGCAAAAGGCGCTGAAGAAGAGTAGTAACAGCGAAAATTCGAGCAGCAGTAGCATCCGGAGTCAGAGTATCCGCCTCTCCAAGAATTTGCTGGCGGATCATATCATAAGAGTCTGGTAGGCTAAGTAAATAGCAAACAACAAGAAGCTCCTAAAAATGCTTGTGTTGATCAGCCAGATCAGCAGAAAAAGGTCTATGCTGAAGAAGTTCAGCACCAAGAGTCTGAACCTTCTGATAGGCAGAAGCAGGAGTCATGACTGATCGAACAAAAAGATCGGCATACAAAGTATAAATGCGTAAAGTTTGGGCCCCCTTGGAATATAAAGCGGCAAGATGATTCCAGAAAGCCTTGACCGTCGGATCATGTCGAATGACAGGAAGGCACTCATCAGACAAACTATTGGCCAACCAAGTACGCACTAACGCATCAGAATCATCCCAATCATCAAAAGAAATAAAGCCAGAAGGAGGGGGGTCATCAGTCAAATGATGACGCTTGCGCTGAGAACACAATAGAAAAATGAAGGAAACACTCAAGTCAAGGTAATTGGGACCGGTAAGCTTCGAAGCAGTACCCAAATTACCGGAAGCAAAGAAAGAAGAAGTAGAAAGATAAGGAGGGGCAGAGATAATAGAAGAAGAAGATAGAGCAAGAGTGTCCATAGAAAGCAATGAGAAAACTGCAAGGGTAGAGAAAACAACCCGCGCGACAACAAGCCGCAAAGACAAACGACTACCAAGGAAGACGGCAAGAACAAAACAAGCCGCAAAGCAAACCGCGCGAACAGAACAAGCAACAAGGCAAACCGCGCAACCAGAACAAGTCACCAAGTAAACCGCGCGAACAGAACAAGCTGCAAGGCAAACCGCGCGACCAGAACAAGTCGCAAAGGAACAACGACAACCAAGTGAGGGCAGGGCGGGAAGAAAACCGGAAAAAGTCTGAAAGAAATAGACCGAAGCGATTAGACAAACAAACCGCAATCTAAATTGAGCAAAGATCAGTTCGCTCTGATACCATGTGAAAAAGAGCTAAATAAAGACAAATTTTATTGCACCAAAAAGATAAACAGTACATAAGTATGTCCCCTTATTTATAGAAAATGAGGGAGATGAGAGAATACAACAGGCGATGTGAGACTAAATACAAGCCGCGCGGCTAGGCTAACATCCAGACTGCTGCTGCGGTTAATCACCAGACCGCTGCTGCGGTTAATCACCAGACCGCTGCTGCGGCTAATAGCCAGACCGCTGTTGCGGTTAATCACCAGACCGCTGCTGTGACTAATAGCCAGACCGCTGTTGCGGTTAATCACCAGACCGCTGCTGCGGCTAATTGCCAGACCGCTGCTGCGGTTAATCACCAGACCGCTGCTGCGGTTAATCACCAGACCGCTGTTGCGGCTAACCACCAGACCGCTGTTGCGGCTTACCTCCAGACCGTTGTTGCGGCTAACCTCCAGACCGCTGTTGCGGCTAACCACCAACCCGTTGCTGCAGCAATCCTCCAGTCGCTGTTGCGGCTAACTCCCAGACCGCTGCTGCGGCTATCCCTCAGACCGCCGCTGTTGCTATCCTCCTGACCGCTACCTGAGGTTCATCACCAGACCGCTGAACCAAACAGCCAGACCGAGGAGAGTAGTAGGCCGCTGCGGCTAGATATAAAACCGTCTGGTCTCCTTAAGCTCCAACAACGTCCCAACTCCACACTCAACAAAAATAAGGAAATGGGGGTACTATGAGTGGTCGAGTACTCTAAGTCGTGAATACTAGTGCAAGAAGAAAGAGTGTCGCGAGCGGTGAGACCAAATTTCACACAGTACGAAACTTAACTGTGCGTGCTTTTATTGAATGATTGAAAAGGTTGTAGCTACTGTTATAGGGTGTGCCAAAAGGTACTCACAGATTCCGTTGTAGGGTGTGCGAGTACTAGGGAATCTTTGCTCGAGCTTCGATGCCTTTACAGCTATTTTATTTTCCCAAATTTCGTCATGTTCGTTGTTGATAGCTAGGATGACACGACTTTCTTCCCGGAAAAAGTTAAAGATCTCATCAACCAGCCACCAAGGTACTCGCATACCATCAGAGGAGTATTAATCGACCATTTCTGAGAACTTGCAGACCATTTCAGAGAACTCGCCGACGCGATTTCATTGCTTGTATCCTTCTGGTGAGCCCAGGACTTGCACGACCTTTGCTCTGATTCCAAGAGCATCTCCTTCCTCGGCTTCGATTAGTACTACCATTCAGGCGATGGCATAGCTAACCCGCTCGCCTCTTCCAGCAACCGCGGCCCCCACACCAACACATTGTGGACCTTCCTCGATTGATTCTATCATTTTATTTCCTGGACATTGTAAATTTTGTCGCATCTTGTAAGCGGTCTGCTCGTATTTCTGAAGGTTGCATCTTGTAAAGGCATCGAAGCTCAAGCCAAGATCTCCCCAGTACTCGCACACCCTATAATAGAGTCTGTAAGTACCCTTTGGAGCATCAAATGTCATTTGTCATCTTGATGTAACTATTTCAATCAATCACCAAAACATCGACTTGGTTTGTCATCTTGATGTAACTATTTCAATCAATCACCAAAACATCGACTTGTCTTATTATATATATATATATATGCACACGAGTGACAGTACACGACCCCCTGTGCCCCGCGCAATAGTACCCGGCCCGCCGGCAACGGGCTTCGCCCACCCCCGGCGTGCGGGCTTATGTAAAATTATTTTGTTTAATTTTTTACAATTATTTTTTTAATATTTTAAATTTATTGTTTTATTTTTTTTAAATTAACTTAATTATAATTTTTTTGTTTGTTGAAATGAAAATTAATTGTGAAAAAAAAACAAAATAAAAAAACGACGGCCACCGTCGGAGGCCTTCCCGGAGCCCACAGGCGGCCTCCCTAAACATTGCCATATATAACCTTGTCATTATCCTGATATACCCTAAAATTAAAATTGATGTACCGTCTGATATTATTTATACCTAATAGTCTAGATGTATCCCACAATGTGGTCCTAATTCGGTGTCACTGTTCACCCCATGCATGCTTACGGTTAAGCCTTTGTCGGTGCTGGCGGCCTGATCGGCGCCCCCCGAGGGGTTAGCCGGACCCGGGGGGGGCTCCTGTCAGGCAGCCGGTAGCGGCAGAGGCAAGTGGCGAGTTATGGAGAAACTGAGCATCGGGCCTATGGTGGGTGCAAGGGAGGTGGATTTGGGAGAAATGGCTATGTGCAGTCCATATTATGTTGATCCAACGGTTGAGATTTGTTTTGTGGAAGTAATTCGGTCTCAACTTGGTCCTAAAAGTATTTCTATATAGAATATATATATACATATATATACACACGAGCATCTTCGCATGGGCTACGCCCGTGTTCGATGCTCTCGGGCGGCCTACGGCCGCATCCAGGCGGGTTTCGCCCGATTCCGCACGTGCTTCGCCTGTGCTCAATGCATCAAGGCTGCGCCTACATCAAGGCGGGTTGCGCCCGCATCAAGGCGAGTTGTGTCTGCATTAAAGAGGACTGCGCCCGCAACATATACATATGAGTACTCAAAATGGCCGTAAAAATATACAAATTACAATTACAAATTTTATTTTGTAAAAAAATGTACGTTTTGACTTAAAAATTTGTATTTCTCTTCCCCTCTCTCCTTATTCCTCCCTCTCTCTCCTTCTGCCCTCTCCTTCCACCATTTCCGTCTATTTCTCTCCCCTCTCTATTCTCTCTCTTCCCCCTCTTTCCTACTCTTTCCAACGGATGACATTAGTTTTTGAGAAGATCTAATGGCTTAAATTGAAAAAATAGTGTGCTTTCAAATATTTATATTGCTTTATATAGATAAGATATATATATATATATATATATATATATATATATACAATCGCACGGGCTATGCCCATGCTCGATGCTCTCGGGCGGCCTTCGGCCGCATCCAGGCGGGTTTCGCTCGATTCCGCACGTGCTTCGCCTGTGGTCAATGCATCAAGGCGGGCTGCGCCCGCATCAAGGCGAGTTGTGCCCGCATCAAAGCGGGCTGCGCCCACAACATATACATATGAGTAATCAAAATGACCGTAAAAAATAGAAATTACAATAACAATTTTATTTTGTAAAAAAATGTACGTTTTGACTTAAAAAAATTTATTTCTCTTCCCCTCTCTCTCCTTATTCCTCCCTCTCTCCTTTCGCCCTCTCCTTCCGCCATTTCCGTCTATTTCTCTCCTCTCTATTCTCTCTCTTCCCCCTCTTTCCTACTCTTTCCAACGGATGACATTAGTTTTTGAGAAGATCTAATGACTTAAATTGAAAGAACGGTGTGCTTTCAAATATCTATATTGCTTTATATAGATAAGATATATATACACACGCACGCACACGCACATACATACACACACACACACACACGCACGCACACGCACATACATATACACACACACATATGAGATAAAGTTGTCTTCATAGTACTATTTTGGTTTTCATGTTATATTGTATTTGACTTCAACATCACATTGTTGATTTATATTTTACACACAAAAAATACTCCTAAAATAAGTTTCACCATAATTTAGAATAATTTAATTATTTATCTTAAAGATGACTCAATGATATAACAAAATTTACAGTTTTGAAAACATAAATGTCACTATCTTTAATGATATTTGTAGAGAAAGGCCTCAAAGCTTGTATATACTTCTTGAATGAATAGTTACAAGTATGAATACACTTATATAGGAAAAGAAGGAGAAGAGAAAACCTAAATACAAGATGTGGGACTAATACAAGGAGAGAGAAAAGAGAGAAAACAAGGGCCCTTAATTGGGCTTTTCTAACACTCCCTCGCAAGCTGGAGCGTACAAATCGTAGGCACCAAGCTTGGATAAAAACTGATAGTATAGAGGCCTGGAGAGAGCTTTAGTCAGGATATCCGCAATTTGGTCTTTAGCAGGAACATGCTCCAAATCTATCTTCTTTGACTGTACCTTTTCCCGGATAAAGTGACAATCAACTTCGATATGCTTTGTGCGTTCGTGAAACACTGGATTCTTGGCAATATGTATTGCTGCCTGACTGTCACAAAATACGGTAGCCGGTGATGAGAGACGAACACCCAAGTCTCCCAAAAGGCTCTCAAGCCAGGTTAGCTCGGAAGCAACCGCAGCCATAGCCCGGTACTCGGCTTCAGAAGAAGAGCGTGCAACCACAGATTATTTTTTGCTACGCCATGTTATGAGATGACCACCAAAGTAAGTGCAGAACCCCGTAGTGGAGCGCCTATCATCGATAGATCCTGCATAGTCAGCGTCAGAGTAAGCGACGAGTGATAGAGATGTGGATGGCTTATACACAAGTCCTTGTCCGGGGGCGATCTTGAGATATCGAAGGATGCGCTCGACCGCTTGAAGATGAGATGTCCGAGGAGCGTGCATGAACCGACTCACAACTCCTACAGCAAATGAGATGTCCAAGATATAGAGCCCGTTCAACAGCTGCCCCTTACCAATGGTACTCCGGGTGCGACGATCCTGCATAAGGAAAGAAGGTGAAAAAGTTATGCAACAATCAAGGTCGTGGGTGAGACGACTAACAGAAAGTAAGTTGAAAGGGGAGCCCGGGACATGCAGAACCGAGGAAAGAGAGAGAGTCGGAGTAAGCTGAAGAGCAGCGGTGCCAGAGACAGGAAGGGTATCACCGTTGGCCACAGTGATGCAAAGGGGGTGAGGCGTCCGTTGGTACTTGGTGGGCTTCTGGGAAGTAATATGGTGAGTGGCCCCGGAATCAACGATCCAGCAGGGACTATGAGAGAGACAGGTTATACCTTCCGCAGAAAAGGATGTGACGGAGCCGGAGGAGCGGCTGAGAGCACCTTGAAGCTGTTGGAGTTGGGTGCGAAGCTCATCAATATCCTGGCGGGTAGTGGAAGCCAGATCGGGGGCAGACGGCCCCGTGGGAGGAGGAGCAGCAGTGGTATCGGACGCCATGTGCGGCCAGCAGAAGAGGTCGGGCGGTTAGAAGAGGATTGTCGTGCGGGTAGGCAAGAAAGGAAGAAGTCGACCGGTCTCGGCGGACACGCCAGCGACCAGGAGATCGCGACCAAAAAGCGACAAGACAGCAGCAGAAAGGCGAGGCCGCAGCGAGAAGCGAGTAGGAAGCAGGTCGCTACAGGCCGCAGGCGAATAGCGAGTAGGAAGGACTGCAGCGGATAGAAAGAGATCGCGCGGCGAGCAGGAGAGGCAGGTCGCTGCGAGCAGCTATCAGCGAGCAGCGAGCAGGGAGACGTCGCAGCGGAGAGAGAAAGACCGCACGGCGAGCAGGAGAAACAGGTCGATGCGAGCAGCGACTAGCGAGCAGGGAGAAGCCGCAGCGGATAGAGAGAGACCGCGCGGTGAGCAGGAGAGCAGGTCGCTGCGAGCAGCGATCCAAATGCAGGGAGAGACCGCAGCGGATAGGAAGAGTCCGCACGGGAAGAGAAGGGGAGAGAAAGTGGACCCACGTGAGAGAGAGGAGTATAAAAAGAGCGGAGGAAGGGAGGAGGTGGAGGCCACGAAAGAAACAGAGGGGTTGGGGGGGAAGCGGATAGAAAAGACCAAGTCGCAGGAGTCCGCGGGAAGGAGAGACCGCGTGGACAGCCGGTTAGGAGAAGAGACCGGTTGCGGTTAGGAGAAGAAAACGGGTAGGCCGGATACTACAGGAGGAGACCGGTTTGGCTCTGATACCATGTAGAGAAAGGCCTCAAAGCTTGTATATATTTCTTGAATGAATAGTTACAAGTATGAATACACTTATATAGGAAAAGAAGGAGAAGAGAAAACCTAAATACAAGATGTGGGACTAATACAAGGAGAGAGAAAAGAGAGAAAACAAGGGCCCTTAATTGGGCTTTTCTAACAATATTAAAGAGATAAACTGCTTTATCTTCTTTTGTATGGTCACAACATTAAATATCTGAGTAGAAGAAGCATAGTCATGCTCCTCCCATGTGTTTGGTGTATGATACACTACTGCCTCAGCGATGCACATCAAATTTCTATTCCCAATTTCTCATATCACCCTTGTATGTTCCGCATAATTAACAATGCCGCTTCTATTCAAATTTTTTAAAAAAACTACCGCCGCCGGTTCAGAGAGGATCAGAGAAAGAGAGGAGAGAGAGAAGGGAGGAGAAGAGAGAGGAGGGGAAGATCGGGGGAGAGAGGGCGGATAAGGCGACACATTGGCGGTGATGGTGGAAAGTTGGGGAAGGCCAAGGGTTTCAATATTTGATATTTAAGGTTTACAGAGAGGGAAACGAGGCACATACATGAGTGTGGGGGGAGTGGGGAAGGCCACAAGAGTACGTAATTTAGAATAATAAATAATAGACTAAATTATAACCAATAATATTAATACTACAAATGCAAAATTATTAAACTATAATACAAACATTCCATATAAAAATTATATTGTCATTAAATTTATAACCGCATATACTAATTCAACTTACACTAGAGCAACATGAGATTGTTGAGACAAAATTTTTACTCTAGAGGGTGCGTAAATGGAGATTGAAATTCTTCTCTTTAACTAAATCTCACAATATTTCAGCAAACCAGCTTCAAGATCACAAGCATTAAACAAACAACAACAACACTCAAGCCTTTATCCTACTATAGTTGGGTCGACTATATGGATCCTTTGTCGCCAACTCGCCATTGTGCCCTATCTTTTGTCATAATCTCACTAATGCCTAAATACATCATGTCTTTCGTTATAGTTTCATTCCAAGTCTTTATTGGTCTACCCCTCCCTCGTCTAACATGCCTAGTGTCTAGACTCTCACAACGCCTAACAGGTGCCTCTAATGGTCTTCTTTGTACGTGTCCAAACCATCTTAGACGAGCTTCTCGCATCTTCTCTGAAATTGGTGCTACTCATGTCTTATCCCTGATACTTTCATTCCTAATTTTATTCAATCTTGTGTGTCCACACATCCACCTAAGCATTCTCATCTCCGCAACTCCCATTTTTTGCTCATGTACACAATTCATTGCCCAACACTCAGAACCATAGAGCATCGCGGGTCTAATTGCAGTACAATAAAACTTGCCCTTAAGTTTTAGTGGTACTTTACGATCACATAAGATCCCTGATGCGCCTCTCCACTTCAACCAACTCGCTTGGATTCTATGTGTCACATCTTTATCAATACCTCCATCTTTTTGAACTATCGATCCAAGATATTTAAAACACTCACTACGGGAAATATCTTGATCACCCAACTTAATAACGAAGTCATTTGTCCTTCTTGTATTGCTAAATTTAAGCTCCATATACTCCATCTTTGCCCTGCTCAACCTAAAATCTTTCTTTTCTAAAGTATCTCGCCAAGATTCAAGTTTTGCGTTTACACCCTCACGCGTCTCATCAACCAAAACGATATCATCCGCAAACAATAAACACCAAAGTATTGCTTGTTGGATATGTCTGGCGAGCTCATCTAAGATAAGAGTAAAGAGATTAGGGCTTAAAGCTGAACCTTGATGTAATCCAACAGTAATATGGAATTCCTGTGTTAATCCTCCAGATGTCCTCACCCTTGTCACTAAATTTGTATACATATCTTTGATTATGTCACTATATGATACATTTACACTTTTCTTTTCTAAGACACTCCATAAGATCCCTCTTGGAACTCTATCATAAGCCTTCTCAAGATCAATAAATAGCATATGCAAATCTTGTTTTCATTCTCGATAGTTGTCAATGAGTCTCCTTTAAGAGATGTATAGTTTCCATGGTTGACCTCCCTGGCATGAATCCAAATTGATTCTCCGAGATGTTAGTCTCTCGTCTTAATCTTTTTTCTATTACTCGTTCTAATAGTTTCGTGGTATGACTCATCAATTTAATTCCTCTGTAATTAACACAATTTTGTATATCTCATTTATTCGTATACAAAGGTACCAAGATACTTTCTCTCCATTGGTCTGGTAGCCTCTTTGACTTCAATATTTTATTAAAAATATATGTAAGCCACAAAATTCCTTCATTTTTTAGACATTTCCATATTTCGATGGGTATATCGTCTGGCCCAACCGTCTTTTCATTTTTCATCTTATTTAGAGCATCTTTTACCTCTGATATTTGAATTTTACGATAAAACATTATGTTCTTATACTTCTCTGATTTATTTAACTCTTTCAAGTTCAATTCTTTTTCCTTTGTTTCATTATAGAATAGATAAAAGTATCTTTTTCATCACTCTTTAATATCCATATCATCCGTCAAAACTGTATTTGTCTCATCCTTTATGCATTTTACTTGACTTAAATCTCTTGTCTTTCTTTTTCTACCTCGAGCAATTTTATATATGTCACGCTCTTCATCTTTGGTATCTAGTCGCTTATAAAATTCTTCATAAGCTTGACTTCTTGCTTTACTTACTTCCTGTTTAGCTTCTTTTTTGCCAACTTTATACTTGGCTAAGTTTTCATCATTCCTGCAAGCGTAGAGTGATTTATAGCTAGCCCTCTTTGCCCTCACTTTGTCTTGCACTTCCTCTTTCCATCACCAAGATTCTTTAGTTGGGGGCGCACGACCTTTTGATACTCCAAGTATGTTCTTTTCGCTTATCCTTAAATGTGAAGACGACTTCCCATGAGATATTAGGATCAACATAAGGGTCATCAACTAGTTGTTTCATAACTGTCTTCTTGAAAGCAACCTGTTTTTCCATCTTCAAGTTCCACCACCGAAGTTTTTGAAACATTTTTATTCTTGTCTTAAATTTATTATATTTAATGTGTACATTCAACACCACTAACCTATGTTTTGTTGTCAAACTTTCTCCTGGTATGACTTTGCAATCCTTACAAATTATTTTATCCATTTTGTGAGTCATAAAATAATCAATTTGTGTTTTATTTGGTCCGCTTTTAAATGTAATTAAATGTTCTTCCCTTTTTATGAAAAATGTATTTGATACAATTAGCTCGTGTGCTACGACAAAGTCTAAAATGGATCATCCTTCTTCATTTCTTTCTTCATATTCATATCCTCCATGAACGACTATGTAATTTATATTTTCCTTCCATATATGTTCATTTAAGTCTCCTCCTATGAAAATCTTCTCTTTTTGTGAGATTTCTCTTACTAAATCATCTAATTTTTCCCAAAATTGCACTTTAATAGCTTCACTTAATCCTACTTGTGGCGCGTAAACACTTATCACATTAATAATTTCCTTTCCTATGACCAATTTAAGAGCTAAGATTCTATCATCTTTTCTACTTACCCCAACAACGTCATCTTTCCCAGTAGTATCCACAAAGCATTAAACAAAAAAATAGTAATAGAAAATTGCAAGAATTAAAAGCTAAGCTACAGAAAGGTGCATCCAAATGACAGATTTTTTATAGAGGTTCCTCTAATCAAATGGTACCCACCCCTCTCTTCCACAACCCGCGGAATCACACTGCCTTCATCAAAGTGATGAGGTTTTCAGCATAGGAGACTGTAACCTCCTGAATCTTTTCATATGGGAGATTCAAAGCCTTCTTAGATCTCTTGGTAGGAGATCCGGTAACCATTACAACAATTTAAGAATAAGGGTATTCAGAGAAGTGAGAATTCTTCTAGTCATGTATCAGAAAAATGAAAGAGACACTATTTTCAGAGAGGAAGAAGAAAGAATAGAGAGACAGAGACGGAGAGACAAAAAGACTTCTTTTTCTTCTTCTTGCAGAGGTATATATAATAGGTCTTCTTTCTCCAAGATCAAGTAGGAAGGTAGAAACACGAGATCTCCTTCCTTTCGGATCGAATTCTCCTCCAGTATATCTTCAATATCTACTCTTCTGAAAATGAAAGATCCTTCATCTCTAAAATCTCCTTCCTTAATCAAAAAATCGCCCTCCAGGTAGTTTGATCTCTTCCTCGAAAGGTAATGGGTTGAAAGAAATCTCGTCAAAAATCTCCTTCTAAATACTCCATTCATCGATTCAAATCGTTATAAGGTTCTATGCGTCGACTGGATTTATTAACTGCACTCTGGATGAATTTGCATGCTCCAATTTTTTGTGTGCTCTGACTTGGAAATCGATGTTCCAAGCTTCCTTCGGCGCCTTCTTAATTCTAAGTTCTGAGTGGTTGTGCTCCGACTTCTCAGTTGTGCGTCAAAATTGGTTCCCATACAATTTGACATACATCAAAATCAAATCATCATTTCTATCTTGCCTTCATGAATTTGACAGCTTCTTTAAGGCTTCTGTTATGTGTCGTATGTTATGTGTCATATTGTGTCGTTATATTATGTATCGTATTATGTGGTGTTGTATCTTTATTTTCATTTCATTATGTTAGGTGAGAGTTAGATGAGAGTTAGGAGATTATTAGGTGAGTCATCATTAGGTGTAGCATATATAAAGGCATGTGGGGGTATGTATGAGGCAAGCAAGAAAGTATTCTAATTTCCCTTCTTTCATTGTGAGATCTTGGTGGCTCTCTCCTCCGACGAGCAACCCCGCTTAGGCAGCCGCGGTCACGGCTCCGTAGTATCCCGCCACCATCTCCTCCACCCACATCCCTACATCCGGCCACCACCGAAGAAGGTCCATAACAACTTGGTATCAGAGCCAAGTTGACGCAGGCGTTTCGCCGGGCTCCGACAGCCGCCGCTTCTTCCCCTCTGCTAAACGACCACTCCGCCTCCTCCATTCTCCTCGAGCCCCACCCCGCACACCAGCGCCCTTTACCCTCATCTAGCCGCAGGCCATCGAGGACTTCACGGGCCGCACGCCGATCTGTCGACCTCTTCGTCTGGAGCCGCACACTTTTAATTTTTACTTTAATTTTTCTTCACCCACGTGGCCCCACAACAAGACTTTCCTTTCTTTTTTTCCTTTCTTCACCTGCCAGCCACCTACTTTCTAACTACTTTAATTACCAACCCCCGGTCCAATCTTATTTCCCGTGGACCCCACCACCATTCCAAATCTTCTCCAATCTTATTTCTCCAATCTTTACTTCCGTGGATCCCACCACCATACACTTCCCCAACCTTATTTCCCCACTTCCACCCAGCTATTTAGCCGCTGCTCTCATTTCCCTTCCTCAATATTTGGCTTATTTAATTTCTCTCTTCTAATTTTCCCTCAGCCCTTCTCCTTTGGAGCACCCTCATTTGTGCCAATATTGGGCGCCACCGCGGCTCTCGCGGCCACTCTTAGTCGTCTGACTCGGCACACTTTGACCACCCGGTCACCCGCTCCTCTTCTCGCTCCTCATCCCACACTATGGGTGACTCGCCAGATCAACTAAGTCAGATTATGACCATGCTGCAGACTGTCATGGAGCAACAAGCTTCGCACACTGCCCTCACGGACCGTCATCAGGAGGCCATTATTGCGCTCTCTAAGCGCCTTGATGATCTTTCTACCACCCCCGCACACGATCATGCCAGCAGCAGTCATGCACAACCACTTCTCCGCACTGCCCCGCCACCCATGATCGTGCACGAGCCGCCATCGTCAGTCCTCGCGCACCCCGACGCAACGATTGTACCGCACTATACCATATTAGAATTTCCAACCTATGATGGGAAAAGCGATCTTTTGAGCTGGCTTACCAAGTGTGAACAATTCTTCGGCCACCAGCAAACTCCGGTAGCAGATCAAATCCATCTTGCGATGTTCCATATGCTCGACTCCGCTGTTTTATGGGCTTCTCGACTTCTCACTGATCGGCGGATTCTAATTTGGGACGACTTCAAGCGGCTCTGCAACTTGCGTTTCGGACCTCCTATCCGCAGTAACCCCCTCGGTACACTCACAACTCTTCGACAAACGGGTACCATAGACGAGTACATGGAACAATTTCAGCTCCTCTTAGCGCATGTCCCTCTTGCCTCGGATATGCAGGTCAACATTTTTACCGAGGGAACTTCGCGAGCGGCTGCGTCTAGATGTAGAGTTTGAGGCCTCTCCGGACTTAGTGACTGCTATGAGTCTGGCCCGACTCTGTGATCGTCGTCTCCAGCTATCCCAAGAGGCATATCCACCTGCTACCGACATTGATCAACAAGACCGACGCGAGGGCCCTCCAACACCATAGGTCCACCGCTTATCTCGGGCTGAGATGCTGCAACGCCGCGCGCAAGGATTGTGTTTCAATTGCGACGAGCAGTACACTCGTGGCCACAGGTGCACCCGGCTTTTCTACCTACACGTTGAGGACTCTGACGACGAAGGCATTGGATAAAGCTTGCGGTCAAGCTTTTTTCGAAGGACGGGTGAGATGTTATGTGTCGTATGTTATGTGTCGTATGTTATGCGTCGTATTGTGTCGTTATATTATGTATCATATTATGAGGTGTTGTATCTTTATTTTCATTTCATTATGTTAGGTGAGAGTTAGGAGATTATTAGGTGAGTCATCATTAGGTGTAGCCTATATAAAGGCATGTGGGGGTATGTATGAGGCAAGCCAGAAAGTATTCTAATTTCCCTTCTTTCATTGTGAGATTTTGGTGGCTCTCTCCTCCGACGAGCAACCCCGCTTAGGCAGCCGCGGTCACGGCTCCGTAGTATCCCGCCACCATCTCCTCCACCCACATCCCTACATCCGGCCACCACCGAAGAAGGTCCATAACAGCTTCCTTTTGGATTCTTCTTCTGATCATCTTCCATCTTGTTCTGCAAGTCTTATTATGGTTTATGTTGGTTTTGTACAATGAAATCCATATGATTTTTTCCAACAATCTCTCCTTATTTAATGAGGATAATACCACTAAGTTAATAAGTTCCTTAACAGCATTGATTCTTCTGAATTGCTTCTATTGCTTCCTTGTTCAAGTCTAGCTCCCTTGAACTAACCTTCAGGATTTTTCTCCCTCTACACAGAACTCGCCTTTAAAATTTCAGAATATGAGTACAAATTTTCCTGTCACAAACTTCTCCCACTTTGTCAGGATATTGAACATAACAATTTGTGAAGATACCAATCTTCTTATTGTTGTTCACACTTCTCCCCATTTTTGTTCGCAGACAAATAGGGACGACAGTATTTGGCTTCTTCACCTTATGTTTGGAGGTTCCGTCTCCCCCTTGTTGGAGGTTCCGTCTCCCCCTTGTTGAAGGTTTACAAGTTTAGAGGAGGCTCCTTATCCTCTTCCATCATAAAATTTTCTGAATTCCTTAGTATAAGACTCCCCCTTAGTCTGATACCAGTTGAAAAAATTTGACAATTTTGCTCAGACTTTCTTCAGCTTCCCGTTTTCTCACTGGCTTCGCATCCTTGCCTCCTCAGCATCCTTGTTGCGCTAGACTCCTCCTGAGTCTAGTACAAAGTAGGATGAGGACAACTTCCCCTGAGTTGTACATCCCCTTCCTTTTCTTATTCTTCTTTTAGTAGGCTCAGTTTGTTGTTCCCTGGACTCATTTCATTCAGATTTCCTAGTGCCACCTTCCAATATAGTCCTTAAAAGAGTTAAGGGCTCTTCCAAGCACATTAGTCTGAGGGACAAACTTTCTTGCTCCAAGCTTTGCTGGAGCTCCACCTGTCCAAGTGTGTAGTTTGGTGATACTTGGACCTGCGGCACCTGCATTCAGAAATGATAGAATCCCAAAATAGATTTGGGACCATTAGCAAGAGATTGCACATAAACTTTTGACTTCCTCTGATAACAATAGCCTTTGGAGTATGTGTTTGTGTGTGTATACCAACACTCAGCCATGAAATGACCATTTTTTCACAACAGAAGCATTAAAACATATAATACATGCTCATCCTTTTAGGCAAGGAATGAAAAGGGAATACAGCAGGATTTTTTACAGGCTTAACTGTCTTAGGTAAACAGTTTTCTGTAACCTTCCTTTTTCCCATTCACTTGGGGAGAGGATTTCCTCATCTTTTTGAGATGCTGAAGGGTAAGTGATTTGGAACATTGCCCTTAGGAAGATGAGAAGAGGGGTGAGTATGTTGCTTCTGTGTCATCGCAGGGTTAGAGGATTTGCTCTTTTCCTGATGGAATTTAGAGCTACAGGTAGAGACACTATTATTCTCATTTTCAAAACCCTCAAAAACAAAGATAGGAGGGTCTTTGCTCAAGGGGAGAGATCCTTGAGATGCACTAATGGAGGGATCAGCCCCTAATCCCGATTTCTGAAATCTTGCTTGAAAATTTTCATTAATGAAAAATGAATTACAGTTTGCCACTTTTTTCATTTATGCAGTCAAACTCTTCCTTAGTTATTGATAAATATGTGGCCAGTTTCTTGTTTTCCTCAAGGGAAACTCTAAGCCCGACTTCAAGAGCCATGATCCTCTTGCCAGACTCAAGATTGTCAAGGCAAATATTTTCAAATTCATTCATAAAATCTACAGCAATAAAGTCAAAAGAGTGCAGATCTAGTACCTCATAGGAGTTGCTTGTCTCTCATTCTCCAGTGAATCTGTAGTAACCTTCTTCATCCTTAAATTTGATGTAACGTAGCTAGGGATTTCGAGATGGAGAAGGGAAAATGAGAGAAGAGAAGGAATGAGAGAGAGAAGAAGAGACAATCCCTAGGGTTTCATTTTCATCATACTTCCAAGATAATTCAAATGAGAGATACACATAGGCTTATATAGTGTCTAATTCCCAAATATGCAAGGACAACGGTAAGTAACTCACAGGCTGAATTTCATGCACGATAATAAAAAGATAAGGCTGATGGGTGCGCTACTACCGTGTGCACCACTAGAGAACACCCGTCGTCGAATTGGAATTCATGTCCATGTCTCCTTGGTCACGACATCGACATATGTGACGTGTCCTAGTCTCCTCGTGTCTTGCCCTCTTCCGTCTTTGTAACAATGTTGCCCTCTAAAAATTTTGCCTTGTCCTCAAGGCAGAAGTAACTTCCTAGACAAACTGCAGCCGGGATGGTAGAGTGGTCAGGTGGGTCGGCCCGACGTCGTACCCCAAGTATCCAGCAAAATCTATTATCGCTTGTTGCGGAGTAGGATGGGGTGCTGTCGGATGATGGGAAAAGGACGCCTCCCCTAGACAAGAGGAAAGGGGCACCCGCATGAGAAAAAATGCATCATCATAAGGGTCCAGTTGATATACACACCCCCGAGGGTATGAAGTCACACGATACCAAGTATGACATCAAGGCCACCGAGCTCAAAAGAATAAAAATATGCGCAGATAGGGCAAGGGCCTACGGTCATGTGCGAGTTCGTAAAGAGACACATACTGACAATATGGCATTCGTCGCCTAAGAAAGCTGTGAAAGGATGAGGAGATGGGCGAATGTCGAGCTATGTCACCGGGCTAAGGGAGATGAAATTGTGGTTGACCCCACTATCAATCAGCACCATCAGGGAACCAGTGAGCGTCATAGTGAGGGGCAGAGGTGCCGCCAACCGCAGAGCACAGAAGTTCTAGACGATGCAGACGTGTAAGGGGACCTGTGGCAGCACGTGAGTCATTACCCTCTAGGGCTTTGAAATCCCCAAAGGTGATCTCCAGGTCTTCCTCACCAACGGTGATGATGAGCTCCTTCAGAGGAAATTCATGAATCGGGGAGTAAGGTTGTGTTATGGTTCTCCGTCAATTATCGTATTATTATTATTTTTGTATGTATTGAGTCGTAGTAATAGTAGTTATTAGTCTTGCCCTAATGTTTTAGTGCTTTACTATTTTATGCATTTTATGTAATTACTGGTATGCCACCCGGGGTCCTGTAAATAGGTCCTTGTCTTGTATTTGGGAATGAAGCAATGAATGAAGTATTTCATTTATCTCTCTAAAAATTCATCTCCCTCTCTCTCTAAGTTCTTCTCTCCTTCATTCACCCTCTAGGGTTTCTTCCTCTCTCATCTCCTCCTCCACCATTCTAGGGCTTGTCCCTTGTATCTCCACCTCCAACAATCCACAACGAAGCAAACCCATAACATCTGGTATCAGAGCCATCCTTCCTCGGCTCCACACTTTCGTTGTCCTCTCGCTATCACCAAGCAAGGTTTTCCTTCAAACCCGCAGCCCGATAACCGTCGACTTCTAGCAACGGAGCCCAACCGTCGCTCGTCATTTCAGTCCAGACCGCACGAGCAACCCCCCCCCCCCCCGACATTTTCTTCCTCAACCAAGTTTCGGTGCCCTCTTCTTCTCCTCCGGATCTGCTTCAACAGCCACAGCGGGATCTTCTTTTCCGCCGCCGACCCGTCGTCTCCACACCCCTCCCTGTTTGGCTTCCGCCTGGGCTTCCTGCATCAGACGCTCCAGTCACCTTCTTCCTCTGAAGCCGACGACGCCGTCGACCCCACTCCTCAAGTCCCAAGTCGCACCCGCCTACGCATCGACACCCGCAGCTTTCTCATCTTCTCCGCTCGGGCCCTGCGCCTCCTCGAGCCCAGCGCCCTCCATCCCTTTTTCTTTTTTTTATTTTCAGCCGCCCGTCAACATTATGGTGGCAATGCAGCTACGAGATATAAAATTAACTGCCGCAGACGAAGCCGCCCTTTGTTCGACATTGTGGAAAATGTTGATGTCTTTTCAAGCTTCCACCTCTTGTCTCAACACTACACTCGACAAATTGGTGACTTCAGAACACTTTGGTGTTCCACCTCTTCCTGTGTCGGAGCCCTCCAAGCCCGCACAGCTTGTGCCGCCATCACCTCCGTTCTCGGTGCCACCGTCGTCTTCTGTCGTTCATGACGCACGGTCTCCGCCGCCGTCTCCACTGCCTCTTCCGTCGTCGTCGCCGCCGCCGCCGTCGCTGCCACCGCCGTCGTTGCCTCCTCCGCCGTCACTGTCGTCGTCGCTACCAACGCCATCGTCGTTGTCGTCGTTGCCGCCTCTGCCGCCTCCGCCGCCGCCGCCGTCGTCGCTATCACCGCCTCCGCCATCGTCACTACCACCGCCGTCGTCGCCCCCTCTATCGGCTCCATCTCCGCCGGTCACGGCCATGCCACTCGCTTCGGTCGCTTGGCGTTGTTGCCTCGCACCGCACCACCGTCTGCGATGGACCCGTCCCCGCCGTCGACTAAAGAGGCCTTGTCGGCCAACTTTCTGTCGTTGTTCGTCGCCGCATCACCGGTTCCGCGGGACCCCTTCCATCAGTCGGTCGTTGTTCCCTGGGCAATCTTACCCTTTTTACTTTCAGCCGCTCCGTCGGACCAGCCGACCCCATTGCTTCAGCCAATCGTTTTTCGCCAGCGCCTCCGCTACACCTTGCTAACAATTCCACCGCGACACGCTACATGACGTTATTTTGGCGCGAGATCAAGGAGCTAGAGGAGTCGAACATCCTACAGGAGTTTGAGCTTGAGGACAAGCTCAAATTGAAGGACGGGTGGAGTGTTATGGTCCTCCGTCAGTTATCTTATTATCATTATTTTCATATGTATTTAGTAGTAGTTATTAGTTTTTGCCCTAATGTTTTAGTGTTTTACTATTTTATGCATTTTATGTAATTACTGGTATGCCACCCGGGGTCCTATAAATAGACCCTTGACTTGTATTTGGGAATGAAGAAATGAATGAAGTATTTCCTTTATTTCTCTAAAAATTCCTCTCCCTCTCTAAGTTCTTCTCTCCTTCCTTCACCCTCTAGGGTTTCTTCCTCTCTCATCTTCTCCTCCACCATTCTAGGGTGTGTCCCTTGAATCTCCACCTCCAACAATCCACAACGAAGCAAGCCCATAACAGGTTGTTAACAATATAAACAGAGATCCCTAGTGCGAAGATCGTGGTACTCTTGGTTGGCCATATGGGGGTGGTTCGGTGGTCAGGGAGTGGTCTGAGAAGCCATATGCACCTTGGGTGGTGTACAAAAGGGTGTTGGGGTGGAGGACATCGATTGGGGCGTAGAACTCCCCGGTGGCTGGCCGGTGTCCATGGAGGTGACATTGAAGACCGCTTTCACCATGTGAGCGAGATCCATGACATCAGTAATGATCTGGGGGTGGTGGATGCAGAGGCGGGACCGAATGTGGGGAAGAAGCTCATGCATGAAGAAGCCCAAGTAATGATCTGGAAGTAGGTCAGGCTTAGATATTAAAGGCGCAAGGTGCACCAAGGCGCAAAGGGGTCTTGGAGCCTAGGCGCAAGGCTCAAGGCGCAGGCATGCGCCTGAAAAAGACAAGGCGCAACTACATCCTTTTTAAATAATCAGGATCAAACATCATTTTAGCTTCTCGATCAAATTCTTCATCTATTCTACTAATTAATCATTCATTACTGTTAGAAAAGTCTTAGTAAAGGCCCATCTAGGGGCCTATTTTCTCTCTTTTCACTCTCTTTGTATTAGTCCCACATCTTGGATTGGGATTTCTCTCCTTTCTCTTTTCCTATATAAATGTATTCATACTTGTAACTATTCATTCAAAAAGTATATACAAGGTTTGAGACCTCTCTTTACATGGTATCAGAGGCAGCGGTCTCCTCCTTGGGATTACGGCCTTCTGTCCGTGGCTTCTCGCGGTCTCCCTCTTCCTAACTTCCTGCTAGCCGCCCGGCTTCTCTTGATAGCCGCCCGGTCTTCTCCTTGCTAGCCGTCCGGCTTCTCTTGCTAGCCGCCCAGTCTTCTCCTTGTTAGCCGCTCGGACTCTTTTGCTAGCCGCATGGCTTCCGACACTTCCGTTACTACATCTGCTCCTCCATCTCGTGCGCCTTCTGCGGCTCCGGAACTCCGTGATGAGCTCCGGATTACTACCATCTCTCTTACCGGCAAACGGAACTTCGTTGAATGGGTTCACTCTGTTCGTCGTGTTTTGCAGACCAAGGGTCTTCTTCACCACTTGAGTAGGAAGATGCTCGGAAGGCAAGGCTGCGGCTACCCGGACCAACAGGAAGAAGCACGAAAGGCTATGTTGTGGCTAGATATAAGCAGTCAGCCCAGACCAACAGAGCATATTTTTCTTAAAAAAATTTAGGAACCGGACTCTGATACCATGAAGGAAAATACGAAAAATGGAGAGAAATAAAATAATTTTTTTAGTAATTTCTCCACAATCTCTTACATACATGTATTTGTACATTAATACAGGAAGAGACATGAGAAAAAATCTCAATCAAAGATGTGAGACTAAAGCTTAAGGAGGAGAAGGGCTCAAGATGGACCTCTAATTGGGTTTTTGCATATTTTTCTTCTAATACTTCTAATTGGATAATAGCCCAAATAACTGAATCATAAAATTTCTTAATATCTATTAAAATTAATTATGAGATTAATTAAATATCATATAGGCTAGTTAAGAGATTAAATAACTGAACTATAAGTTGAATAATAATATCAATTCACCGAGTGATCAGCGCTCGCAAACAAGAAGTGCCTTATGATGCACGCTAGGTGAAGTAATCCAAAGTCCAAAACCCTGAGATGAAATGATCAAGTTTAGAAATTTCTGGGCTCGTCGCTTTGCGGATCACAACTCGCAAAAATTTTGGGGCATTTGATAGGATTCCCCATGAGTTTTCCCGAACCAAGCCAAAGAAGCCAAGCACTCGCGCAAAGAGGGGCATGCAAGCGAAACACGCGCGCAACACGCCCGCACAACACACGCGGACCATGCATATGAGTAAGAAGAACCGATGACGGAATTCGATTAATGAGAAAACAAGAGAGAAGAACAGCATGACCCCAATAAGACTTGGGAACATGCATCTGAGTAAGAAGACTACGAGCCATATCCAGAAGATGACGATTTTTACGTTTAGCAACATCATTCTGCTGGCACGTGTAAGGACAAGTAGTTTGATGGGAAATGCAATGATGCAGACAAAATGATGTGAATTGATGACTAAGATACTCCTTAGCATTATCAGTACGAAAAATTTTAATATGAGTATCAAACTGTGTACGAATTTCATTATAAAACACAGTAAAAATTGAAAAAATTTCAGTGTTCTTGTAACAAATATAACCAAGTACACCGAGAGAAGTCATCAATAAAGGTAACAAAATACAAACTACCCCTACCAACAGTCTGAAGGAGAGCAGGACCTCATATATCCGAATGAACAAGTTCAAAAGGACGAGAAGAACTACGTCCAAGCTTAGCAGGAAAAATAGACCTGTGATGTTTGCCAAATTGACAAGCCTCACAATTGAGAGAAGATTCGCCTCGAGGTAAATCATGCAGAAGCTGATAAAGAATCTGAGGAGGAGGATATCCAAGCTGAAGATAACACTGAAGTAAAGAAGATGAGGCAAAAAAAGCAGAAGAAGTATCAAGGTAGAACAAGTCGTCGTTTTCAATCCCAGTAGTTATCGTCTTCTTGGATTGAGGAATCTAAAAAACACAAGTAGATATAGTAAAAATAGCTTCACAATTCAACTGTTTGCAAAGAGCAGTGACAGAAAGAAGATTGCACGGAAAATTCGGGACATAAAGAGTGTCCTGAAGCTAAAGAGAATGAGTACATGCATCGTGCCAGACCCACAAACCAGAGACGGAGAATCATCAGTAATAAGAACCGGAGGTAACCGGTTACTCTTGTCAAAATAAGAGAAAAGACGAGAATTCCCCGTCATATGATTAGTAGCACCAGAATCAATGAGCCACTTACCCGTAGTAGTCAACTGAGCAGCACCAGAAGTAGCAAGAAAAGAAGTAGACTTTTTGGAGAAATCATCAGAAGCAAGACGAAGGTGAGGATGTTTGGCCTAGTAACGATCAACCAAGTGACCAACTTTGTCACAATGAGAGCAAAGAAACTTAGAGTAACCACGGCCACCAGTACGGCCACCTCGACCCCCGGAGTTGTCATGACGATCTGGATGAGCAACAATATCAGGAGATGAAGATGGAAGCAAAAAAAGCTGAAGAAGAGTTGTAACAGCGGAAATGTGCGCGGCAGTAACATCCAAAGTAGGAGTATCCGCCTCTCCAAAAATTTGTTGTCGAATCATATCATACGAGTCAGGTAGACGAAGTAAGTAGTAGAAAACAAGAAGCTCCTGAAAGTGTTTATGTTGCTCAGTAAGATCAGCAGAAAAAGATCGATGTTGAAGAAGTTCTGCACCAAGAGTTTGAACCTCTTGATAAGCAGCAGCAGAAGTCATGACGGGTCGAGCAAAAAGATCCACATATAAAGTATAAATGCGTGAAGTTTGTGCTCCCTTGGAGTACAAAGCAGCAAGATGATTCCAAGCAGCCTTGATCGCTTGATCATGTCGAATGATAGAAAGGCACTTATCAGACAAACTGTTAGCCAACTACGTACGAACCAAAACATCAATAGCGTCCAAATCATCAAAAGAAGCAAAGCCAAAAAGAGGGGGATCATCAGTTAAATGATGACGCTTACGCTGAGAGCACAGTAGAAAAATAAAAGACACACTCCAATCAGGGTTATTTGGACCTGTAAGCTTGGAAGCGGTGCCCAAATTACCAGAGGTAGAATTAGAAGAAAGAGAGAGGAGCGGACAAAGTGGAAGAAGAAGATGGAGTGTCCATAGAAAACAACAGTAAACCACACGGTTTAATCGAACAAATTGCGCGAACAAGAAAAAGAGAGACCGTGCGAGTAGAGATAACAACCCGCGCGAGAAGAAAACCAACCCGCAGGAGCACAAGAGAAAGAAATCGCGCGAACACCAACAAAGTCGTGCAAACAGAAAAGAAAGCAAAGGGAGGGCAGGGAGGGAAGAAGCCGCGCGAACAAAAGAAAACAGGAAGCGGTTAGAAAAGCAAACCGCGAGCAAATAGGAGCAAAGGATCGATTAGCTCTGATACCACGTAAAAAGAGCTAAATAAAGGAAAATTTTATTGCTCAAAAAAGATAAAGATTACATAGGTATGTCCCCTTATTTATAGAAAAAGGGGGAGATGAGATAATATAACAAGCGATGTGAGACTAAATACAAGCCGAGCGGGATGAGCGGTTTGACTTTGTCAAACTGCCAAACTATACAACATATACAATCTCCTGGGAAGCCTCTGAACACCTACTGCAGCTAACCTACCGACCGTTGTTGCGGCTAACCATCAGACCGCTGCTGCGACTAACCTCCAGACTGCTGCGGCTATCCTCCAGACCGCTGCTGCGACTAACCGTCAAACCGTTGCTGCGACTAACGACCAGACCGCTGATGCGGCTAACCTCCAGACCGCTGCTGCGGCTAACGACCAGACCGCTGCTGCGGCTAACCTCTAGACCGCTGATGCGGCTAACCACCAGACCGCAGCTACGGCTAACCTCCAGGCTGCTGCTACAGATAGCCACCAGACCGCTACTGCGGATAGCCACCAGACCGCAATGCGGGTAGCCACCAGACCATTATTGCGGATAGTCATCAGGCCGCTGCTGCGGATAGCCACCAGACCGCAGTGCGGATAGCCACCAGGCCGCTACTGGGGACTCTTACCAAACCGCTAGGATAACAATAAAACAAGCCGCTGGCCCAAACCGCCAGACCGCCAAACAATCAGACTGTTGCTACTAGAAAGGCTAACCACCCGGTCTCAGGTTCCAACAACCAGGATGTCTAGGGATGTAGAGCTGAAGGCCTCGCGAGCCCAACAGTGTTGTATCCCCTTAGCATCCAGATATGTGCATCAATTGAAGAATTGACAAAGTTCTAGGCTCATCCACTTGGATCTTTTAGGAATGATTGCAGAAGATCCAGTGATCCGGTTGAAAATCTGTCGCCACCAAGCACATTTTATTGTCAATACGAAGTTTCTCTAACAATTTATGCTAGTTATAACTTTAGTTTTTTTAACAAGGTCGTGTTTTTTTAGAACAACCAACTTGATTTGGCCAGATTCGAGTTCTGGGAAAAATGTCGTTCCGGTAAATATTGGAGATAATAGGATGAAATGCAGACAGTTCTACTGGTTAAATATAAATAAAGATCAAATATTCAAAAAGAATTCCTAAGTTGCCCCTCAAGGGGCCCTGTCTCATCTCAGGCATTTAAGAATATGAGATTTAAAGCCTCTATTGAGATTTTGGTGCTAAGTCATGAATAAATTCATTTTAGAAATCTAGACATTTGTAGAACAGGCGCAGATGAACAAAACATGAGAGTTTGGTGATATCCTATACGCAAATACAAAAACCAGCACCTTGCGCTGCAAAGAGAAACAGCAAAGACCAACGTCTTATGCTGCAAAAATAAAACTGAAGACCAATGACTTTAGAGGCAAGGAGAGACAATGAAGACCAACACTCAGCATTGTCAGGACAAACACCAAATATCTACTTATGGACTTGACTAATTTTTCATTAAAAGCAAACAAACAACATCCTATGCACGATGGCAGAAGACTGTCACTTTGTATTGAAAGAACAAACATCAAAAACCAGCTCAGAACATGGCTCTTTTCATAAAAAACTGACACGTAACAATATCATACGGGCATCTGTAAAAGATGAATGCGAGGACAAGCGTCAAAAACATGTTGCCAAATTTAGCTTTTTCAATAAAAATCAAACATCAGGCAACATCAAGTGTGGGACACTAGAAAACTAATGCTTTGCTCTCTAAGGGCAAACGGCAAATATTCATTCACAGACTTTGCATATTTTAGAAAAATTCAATGTCCGCCAACAGAAGACACGCATTTTACATATTTCCATGCATCTGTGGATCAACATTCCACAAATCTGCAAAGGTCGACCATTTGATGAATAACTCCGGACCAAAGGATTAAGGCGAGCCAAAGAAGATTAACAAGAGAAATAGGCAACATCAACCAAGTCATTTTTACATTGTAAATGAAGAAGTGAATGCACTTCTCTATTTTTATTTTTATTTTTTTAAACATGCCCTGCAGTTTTAGAAATGCTGTTGACGCGTCATAATTAAACTTTCTCAACTGATTCAAGCCCCATGTTTTTTTGGCTTTTACATGTATATACAATGGTGAATGCAGAGATTTTTCTGTGTGAGCAGTGTACAAAAAATATCAAAAAAATAAAATGAATTTATTACTAATTTAAATTATTTCTAAAAAATGGTAAATAAATGTGACATACATAGAAAATAAAATGATAAATAAATGTGTCATATATAGAAAAAAATGATAAATAAATATGTTAAAAAATAAAATGATAAATAAATATGATAGGAAATCAAATGATAGATAAAAAAGATACCCATAGGACTTGAACTCATGACCATATAGTTAAATATCAAACACTCTACCAACTTAGCTGACAGATTTGTTTGAGTTTATTCATGAATATATATATTTGGTATCTAACAAAAAAATAAAATACGTTTTCTACTGTTGAAAAATGATGTTTTAAAAACCAATGTGGGCGTCTGCCCACATTGGGCCCTATGTGGGTCCGCCCAAGTGTATATATCATGTTATCAACTTTTAATTTTAATTGTGTGTGATTAGTCCACTTTCAGGATAAGTTGTCACACTCTAATGAATTATGAGCCATTAGCTAGATTGCAACAAAATTCTTGAGGTCTGTTAAGCTTCTGCACTCTAACATCCACACAAAAATTCCTAGGTACAAGCTAGAAACCTAAAGAAAATAATGCAAAAAAGATCTCAACAAATAATTAGGGTTGAGATCTTCCAACCTACATTGATATGCCTCATATTTAAGCTAGAAAAAGAAAGCAAAAGCCAGCCAACAACAAAACATAACTACAGCAAAAGGAGAAATCAATTGGTACTAATTTCAAATTAAAGGGCAAACTTATTTAAGTTCTCATCAATAACTCAAAAACTAGTACATCAACGTACACCCGTGATATCAATACCAACAATTTTTTTCGATCTTAATCATAGAAGGTAAAGAAAACATCAGGTAAAATGAATCATAAATTCAGAGAACCTTAGGCTCCATTTGGCACCGTTGTGGCGGTCGTAAACGCATGGGTTAAACCGTCATTCCTTAAGGATCGCCTAACAAACACCATCCGTTTGAATATAAAGTGGATGAAGTTCCTTAAATGAGCGTTAACGAATGACAATTTACCCCCCCCCCCCCCTATGTTCATGACCGCCACCACCATGCCAAACGGAGCCTTAGTAATCCTTGTTCCAGAAGGATTGCAGGACCTGGGCATCCATCTCTTTCAAGACAATGTTAAATAATAAAACCCTAAGCAAACACAAAATTTACCAAAGAATTGGGAAGGTACATCATCCCCAAAGCTTCGCCCCAAGAAGAAAGATGAAAAATGGAAAAATCGCAGATCAACACAGAAGGAAATTTGTATACAAGATGAAATGCCAACAGGAAAAAATATTCAAAGGGAGAAGGAAAGCAAGATACCAATCAATTATAAATGCAATGAGCATTCATTCCAATTATAGTCAGAAAACCGGATATGCGAAAGCTCTAATTCATGCAAATAGGATAATCAAAAGACATTGATCATGCAATCGCCAAAGGAGAACGCCTGAATAGATTACAGCCGCGGAATAATCAGTAGAACGAATTGAATAGAAACCAGATTCAATCAGGAACTTGCAATTTTCCAACCACACCTCAACTTAAATCTACAGGCCGGACAAAATTAAAGGTGTAAAATTAAAGGAAAACACGGGATAAAGCAAACCTGGACGATGTATCAACATTGGAGGTCATGGTGATCAGAGTAGGGCGATCGGCAGGGCTGCTGCGCCTATTGATTCCTCGTGGCAGCGAGGCGCAGAGGAAGGCGGCCGATCGGAAGGCCGATCTGGAAGCCATAGATCAAGCTTCTCTAGTCTTCTACCCCTTGCTTTCTTCTTCCTATTTTTTCTTTCCGGAGAAAAGATTGAAAGGGAGCTGAATTTCTGCTCTCTCCGTCCCTGTTAAGTGAATCACAGTGACAGCAGCCGCAGCCACAGCCACATGTTTATATGCGCTGCATCGAAACAAGGAAGTAATTACATTATTGCCCTTGTATTGTTTAATGCAACTTTTTTAGGTGTACCCACTTGTGACAGCAATTTTTATAAAGTTGAGGGCAGACCAGTAAACCCATTTCATAATACCTACTAAAAAGTAAAAAATATACCTTCGATTAAACTAAATTTCAAATCTGAAGAATTAAAATTAACCTGGTACGAAACTGTACAGAAGCTACGGATGACATATTGACATCTCACTGTTAAGAGATTCTTCGTGCAAGGGCTTCGTATTTTGCAGGTCCGAGAAGTCATAATCTGTCATAATCCGTCCGGTTGGGGCCGGCTAGGGACCGATCCGGTACGGAACTGTCGGGTCCCGGACCGGTCCCAGGGGTCCTGATAGGGATTGAATTCATTTTTAGATTTAGGGGTACACATGGCTTCACTCCTTGAAAGCGGGCACTATCGCCAACTTCACAGAACTAACGAGACAGTTCACAGATCAGTTTATAGCAAATCGGAGGATCGTCCGCGACCCTTCCCACTTATCAGGTATTTGCCAGAACGAAGGGGAGTCTTTGAAGGATTTCTTCCGCAGGTTCTCCGTAGAAGCCCGCCAAATCCCAGGGGTCGACCCTGAACTGTTAAGAGGAATGTTCCTCGAAGGTCTTCGCCCGAGCAGCTTCTATTCAGCATTAATGAGGGAAACCGTCGCTAGCAACCCCGACCTCGTGCACCGCGTAGAGGCTCAGATCGCTGCCGACGAGGCTATTGAAGCTCATCGTCAAGAGTTTAACGACAACCAGAAGCGAAAAAGGGAAAATGAGCCGACCCCTCAACACCAAGAAGGAAGATTGCGACGTAACCATCAGAGAGATCAGCCGCCCCGGGAGTACACACCTCTCAACACCTCCAGGACAAATGTATTTTATGCAATCCAAGGCAAAGAGGCGCTCCGCAAGCCCAGACCTCTCGCTAAAAATACTGGGGACCAGACAAAGTACTGTGAATTTCACCATGGACAAGGACATGACACGAAAGAATGCTCAAAGCTCAATGAGGAGATCGAGTATCTCATCAAACAAGGCCTCCTAGGGAGATTCTTACGGGGATAGGAACCAAGTCCACAGAAAGGAACTCGGCCCACCGTTTGCTAGATCGGACTGGGGGGCAACCCCTAAGACGACCAACCCAAGAGAGGGCTTCGCACCTCACAAAGGCTTTATCTATTATAGCATTTATCAATTTTACTTTCCTATAAAATATGTGTTCCCACAAGAACAGTTTCACGACTGTAACTCTAAAAAGTTAACATTTTCTCATTTTAAGCCTGTTGACGTCAAGCGTCACCCGTGCAGTCTGAAATGCATACTCACTTTTCCAGAGTACGAGGACGTCCCTCTACTCCCACAAAACTGCCTCTGTGCAGCGCGCTCTTCACAACAACTGCCTTCGTGCAACGCGCTCCTGACAGCAACTGCCTCCGTGCAGCGCGCTCCTTACAGCAACTGCCTCCGTGCAGCGCACTCAATACAACAACTGCCTCCGTGCAGCGCGCTTCTCACAACAACTGCCTCCGAGCAGCGCGCTCCATACAGCAACTGCCTCCGTGCAGCGCGCTCCTCACAGCAACTGCCTTCGTGCAGCGCGCTCCATACAGCAACTGCCTCAGTGCAGCGGGCTCCTCACATCAACTGCCTCCGTGTAGCGCGCTCCATACAGCAACTGCCTCAGTGCAGCTCGCTCCTCACAGCAACTGCCTCCGTGCAGCGCGCTCCATACAGCAACTGCCTCAGTGCAGCGCGCTCCTCACAGCAACTGCCTCCGTGCAGCGCGCTCCATACAACAACTGCCTCAGTGCAGCGCGCTCCTCACAGCAACTGCCTCCGTGCAGCGCGCTCCATACAGCAACTGCCTCAGTGCAGCGCGCTCCTCACAGCAACTGCCTCCGTGCAGCGCGCTCCATACAGCAACTGCCTCAGTGCAGCGCGCTCCTCACAGCAACTGCCTCCGTGCAGCGCGCTCCATACAGCAACTGCCTCAGTGCAGCGCGCTCCTCACAGCAACTGCCTCCGTGCAGCGCGCTCCATACAGCAACTGCCTCAGTGCAGCGCGCTCCTCACAGCAACTGCCTCCGTGCAGCGCGCTCCATACAACAACTGCCTCCGTGCAGCGCGCTCCATACAGCAACTGCCTCCGTGTAGCGCGCTCCATACACCAACTGCCTCCGTGCAGCGCGCTCCTCACAACAACTGCCTCCGTGCAGCGCGCTCCATACAGCAACTGCCTCCGTGCAGCGCGCTCCTCACAGCAACTGCCTCCGTGCAGCGCGCTCCATACAGCAACTGCCTCCGTGCAGCGCGCTCCTCACAGCAACTGCCTCCGTGCAGCGCGCTCCATACAGCAACTGCCTCCGTGCAGCGCGCTCCTCACACCAACTGCCTCCGTGCAGCGCACTCCATACAGCAACTGCCTCCGTGCAGCGCGCTCCTCACACCAACTGCCTCCGTGCAGCGCGCTCCATACAGCAACTGCCTCCATACAGCGCGCTCCTCACAATAACTGCCTCCGTGCAGCGCGCTCCATACAACAACTTCCTCCGTGCAACGCACTCCTTATAGCAACTGCCTCCGTGCAGCGTGCTCCTTACAGCACCTGCCTCCGTGCAGCGCGCTCCTTACATCAACTGCCTCCGTGCAGCGCGCTCCATACAGCAACTGCCTCCGTGCAGCGCGCTCCTTACATCAACTGCCTCCGTGCAGCGCGCTCCTTACATCAACTGCCTCCGTGCAGCGCGCTCCTTACAGCAACTGCCTCAGTGCAGCTCGCTCCTCACAGCAACTGCCTCCGTACAGCGCGCTCCGTACAGCAACTTCCTCCGTGCAGCGTGCTCCTCATAACAACTGCCTCCGTGCAAAGCGCTCCATACAGCAACTGCCTCCGGGCAGCGCGCTCCTCACAGCAACTGCCTCCGTGCAGCGTGCTCCATACAACAACTGCCTCAGTGCAGCGCGCTCCTCACAGCAACTGCCTCCGTATAGCGCGCTCCGTACAGCAACTGCCTCCGTGCAGCGCGCTCCTCACAGCAACTGCCTCCGTACAGCGCGCTCCGTACAACAACTGCCTCCGTGCAGCGCGCTCCTCACAACAACTACCTCCGTGCAAAGCGCTCCATACAGCAACTGCCTCCGGGCAGCGTACTCCTTATAGCAACTGTAAGACCCCTTTTTTTTTTTTTGAAACCCGGGGTCTTATGCCCAGAACCGCCGCTTTGCGGTGACACCTTCGCACCCGGGAAGGTCGCCACTACAACGCGCCGATTCTGCCGGCCTTTTCGATCACCATGAGTAGCAAGTAAGAGAGAAGCAAGTCCACCAAAAGAGAATATCACATAAAATAAAACTCCACGATGGGAGTGTCCACAGAATATCATCAGAGTATAAATAGTCTAGAAATAAAAGGGCTCATGCCCGGTACATCAATTCCTCACTACAAAACCACTCAATGCGGAAGCAAAACTAAAACTCTACTAAAGGGCCGGGACTCACAGTCCCCGTAGTCTGGACTCCCGTGCTAGACTGTCCCATCTCCAGGCGTACCGGCCTCCTGGGCTGCTCCTCCATGCTGGGCTCCGCGATCCCCTAAAATGATATGGTTCGAAAACCGTTAGTCTAAAAGACTAAGTCCTATCGTCCCCCACCCCTTCCCTCACGCTCTAAGGCACCGGGCGGAGAGGAAGAAAGGGGAGGACATGAAAGTGGAGAGTAGTCAAAAGCAGATGACGGTGGACCTAACTAGCAAGTTATAACAGGGGAGCAATATAAATCTTAAGTGTTGTAATAGGTATAACAGAAAGGAAGTAAGTAAGAAATTAAACCTTCACTTATGTGAGTACACATAAGCCAAGGGATCTTTTGCAAGGCTCCCATCGTATAAAGTGTCCCATACCACTTATACGTTGGGGTGTCGGTTATCAAACAGCAGCATATATATATATTGAAATTAACCTTTGACTTATAAACTTGCCCACACAAGCTTATAGACCAAGGGGTCGTTTTGCAAGTCCTAAAGTATAAGCGTCCCATTCCACTTATACTTTAGGTGTCAAGATTGTTATGAATGATTATGATATGCAGCTATATGGTGGGTATGTTATGTCATGCAGTGCAACTCACTCACCCAACTTTGTGTACACAAACCTTTAGTTCCCCCTTTCTGGAGATAACTCCCAGGATACTCCCGTAGTGGCAGACGGAAGCGGTGGGTTGGGCCTCGCCCACCTTAAAACCAGTAAAAGCACTACTGGTCTGACCTATCGTACGCCCTCAACGCCTGGTGCACGAGGCGGACTCCTGCGTACTCTTGCCGACTGGTCCGCCGGACTTAACCTTGGCTAAGTGCTAGTCACCTTGCCGAGTCAACGATATCGGTGTCGGTGCAATCGAACTCCCCGATATCGAGAACCCACCACCTTAGTCTTTCCTATTTTTATGCACATGCAGCAGTTTAATATATAACAATTTTAAAGTGTCAACTCCCGGACTAAACCGTCCGTATAAACCACATCCGAGACCAACTTCCCCGGACTAAACCGTCCGGCTCATCTCCAGACTTCATCCCTTAGAACACCACGGGACGACTTAACCATTACCAACCCTAACTAATGAGTGTGTGCAATGTGAATCCCTATTAGGCTAATTACTCTTTCGTTTGTTTTAAGATTTACGTTAGCCCAGGACTGCCCCCGGCATACCCCGTGAAGGGCTCTCAAGGGGCACTAGGAACCAAGACGGTGCATTACGGCCCGAAGTTCCCTTTCGCAAGGCACTTATTATTGTTGGTTAATACCCCGTTCCCAAACCCTTAATGTTACTCTGGTTCTAACCCTAATGTGTTTTAACTCCTTCACCCGCTCCCAGGAAAGGACGATGTTCCGTCGAACCCGAGCTCCACCCATCCTTAGTTAACCTAACCACTATCCCATACCCAATTTCATTGATAACCTCCGAATCATCTTGCCACGGCCTTTACACATGATTTGTCGCCCTATGACCATGGTATTACAATTTCTATGATTTCACTATATGCAGACCAACTTGAGCTAACAACAAGTATGATAGGAAGTGCATCAATTTCTCATCCAAACACCCTAAGATAATTACTAAGGGCCTATCATGACTTTTATAATTTAAATCCAGCACTTCCAAATTTTTCCTAAATAACTTAACATTTATTTAATTATCCAGAAATTAAAGCCATGAGTGATTTTGAGCATGAGGTACTACATTCATTCATCATAAAATTATAAGAAAATTACCAGGGCTCTACCATGTCCATAAATGTTCACTGACCAAAAATTATAATTTTACAAGGCCTAAAAATATTATTTAAAAATCATTTATAAGTTCTACAAATTGCAAGCCTTGTGAATCAACCCCTATGATTATAGATCCAAAAATTCTACAATAATTACCAGAGATGTAAGAGGTCATAAAAACTCATTTGTCTAAGTTACACCAGATTTCAGTGAGGGAACAACCCATAATAATTATTTGACTATTTTTAGAAAATCAATGGCTTGTGAATGAAGTACTTAAAATAATCAGTTAATAATTCCAGCAAAATTCAAGCATATGTATAAGGATCTAAAAAGCTCTCTGCCAAAATTTCATTTCCATTAATCAACCAGAGAAATCAAATTAATTAAAATACCCAAAAGCCTATTTTTGTGAGTTATGAAGGAACTATCATGTATTGAATTCCAAGGCTCTCAATATTATTTCCCAGAGACTTCCATAAACCCAAGAAGTACACTACCCAAGTTTCATGGCCTTTAGGCAAGTTTTGGTGACCTATTTTACCTTAACAAAGGAGGTGTCCTAAACTAGGGTTAGGGTTTAAGGGAGGGTAACCCTCTCCAAATCTTCCAAGACTTTGGTCAGGGGGTTCTAACCTCACTAGTCTCCTCTCCACCAAAAATCACTTCCATTCAAGGTCATTTGACCCCATGCCCTTCACAAGCCCCCAAAGTCCAACCTAGGGGTTGGACTTGGGTCCTAGGGCATACTCACCCCAAACCACTCCATACACCATAAGGGAGTGTTAAAGCCCATTACAAACCAGTGGACCAAGTTTCAGCCTCTGGTGAGGGAGTTTGGTCAACTAAAATCACTAAGTGCACTTTTGTCCTATTTGCCCCTTAATGGGCTAACCTAGGATTGGGTAATTACCCACCCAAAACATCTCCAAATTAAATGAAACTTTACACAGAGCTTCCCTAGGTCCCTAAGGACTTCCCACCAAAATTTTGGGGAATTTGGAGGTCATTAGACCCCTTAATCACTCTAAGATATGATTATTAAATTTTAACAAAAACTATAGAAAAATGTTATCCAAAAATTACCATTTTTGCACAGCTCTTAGGTATAGTTAAGAGTGACCCCTGGTTCAAATTTCAGGTCATTTGATCAAGGGATGAAGAGTGGGGATTTATTTTAGTGGCTGATCAACATTTTGGACAGCCCTCACCAAAATGGTTGTTGGGGTCAGCCCACTCATCCAAATTGGTTGAAACCAATTTTGAATTAATCTAGACATCAAGGGCTATAACTTTTATATTGGCCATATTTTCTGTAGGAGGGCCTATGTATTTTTAATAATTAATTTAAAATCGGCCAGTAAACAGGAAATAAAACAATATAATAATTCATGGGTACTATTCATCTTCTTCCAGAAAACGTCAAAACCGAGCCCGCCGCAGGTGCCTTTTACGGGCTGTTTCCCGGCCACCCTGGGCGGCGCCACCACCGGGAAACACCCTATATTTGTTCCCGGTGGTGGGGGCTATCCCTAGCCGGAGCTAGGGCGGCCGGAGGTGGCGGCACCACCCTACCCGAGCCCACCAAAGTGCCATGAAAATGGCAGTTTTCTCTGGTTTTAGCCCACCCGACCGGCTCCTTTGGGCTTGAACTCGAACCCTAAACGCGTCTAAGATCTATAGCACAAGGGAAAGAGTGAGGGAGGACCTTCCCGGCGGCCATGCGACGTGTAGATCGGCGAGGGGCCATGGCGACGGCGGCGGCGGCGTTTTCTCCTTCTCTTGCTCCGACCACCACTTGCTCCTCTGTTAGGGTTTCGAGAAACTCTCTCTTGCTCACAGATGGAGGTTAAGAAGGAAGAGAGGGGAGGGGGAGGGCTGGATCCTTCAATGCCATCAAGCCCATTAAAGGGGTGGCTCGGTTTGAGGAGAGGGGGGGTTGAAACAGCCCTCTTGAAGGCTGGGAAACGGCTGCATCAACTCCTCTTCTCTAGAGGAGTTGAATGCAGCCATAAAGGCATGCTTTCAGCCTCTCTTGGCCGAGCCCCACCCTCTTCAACTTCTCTTTCAATATTTCTCTCTCCTCCCACCATTATTTCCTTTCTCTCTCTTCCTCTCTCTCTCCTAGTCACCCCCAAACTGAAAACTCCTCATCTCACCCCTCTAATGGCAGCCCACTAAGGCCATTTAATTTTTACATGAACTCACAAGAGTGAGGGAGGCTCATCTTCTCCATGAACCTATTAGGCCATCCAAAATCATAGTTTTGAAAATTGCTATTTGCAGACCAAGTGAGTCTCAACTAGGTTTTTAGGTCACTTGGTCTCCTGGGCTCATCTAGGTTAACTCATAGGACCTAGTCATGCTCAAGTCACTCCTAGGGGGGTCCAATTTGAAAATGGGATGTTACAAATCCCAATAAACAAAACAAAGATTTCGTCCCCGAAATTAAGGTTAAGTCTACGGGGATGTTTTCTACTGGGTTAAGTCAAGCTTGTAACATCCCATAAGGGTTGAAGTACCTACTAGATCAATGATTAAGGGCTAGCCCCAATAAACAAAAGTTTAGCCTATATCTCCTGGAATATTCTACTAGTAATTGCAATTATGGAGAAAACTTTAAACCACTTGAGGAGTTGCGAGGTATACCTGACTGAAAAGCTCCGGGTACTTTTGCTGCATCAAGTCCTGTGGTTCCCAGGTGTGCTCCTCTTGTCCATGATTCCTCCACAAGACCTTGACCAGCGGAACCTTCTTGCGTCGTAAGACTCGCATCCCAGTATCGTCTATCCGGATCGGCTCTAGGTGCACCGATCGATCGGAAGCTATAGGCCCATCCGTAGTCGTAATCTGCTGCTCCGGCCGAAGTAGAGCTCTCCTGAGGGAGGAAACGTGGAAGACGTCGTGCAAACCCGCTAGCTCCGGTGGCAGCTCCAATCTATATGCCAAGGGACCGATCCGCTCCAGGATCCTATAAGGCCCCATGTATCTCGGACTGAGCTTTTTCCGACCACGCACCCGCGAGACTCCATGCATCGGTCGTATCTTCAAGAATACCCGGTCTCCTACCTGAAACTCTACTTGACGATGCCGAGCGTCATAATACTTCGCTTGCCTGCTCTGCGCCTCTAACATCCGGTCCCGGATCAGTCTCACCTGAGCCTCGGTGTCTTCCACAAACTCTGAATCCAGAATCTTCGGATCCACGTCCTGCAGCCAAGATAACGGTGTCCTACACCTTCTCCCATACAGGGCCTCGTAAGGAGCCATCCGTATGCTGGACTGATAACTGTTGTTATACGAGAACTCCACCAATGGCAGCATCTTCTCCCAGGGCTCTCCGCGGTCTACAATACATAGTCTCAGAAGGTCTTCTAGCGTCCGATTGGTACGCTCCGTCTGCCCGTCAGTCTGGGGGTGGAAGGCCGTACTGAAAGTCAGTCGGGATCCAAGGTACGCCTGCACCGATCTCCACTCTCTGGACGTAAACCGCCCATCTCGATCTGATACGATCGTCCTTGGCACGCCGTGATAACGAATATATTGCTCCACGAACTTCCGAACCAACACTCCAACAGAGTCGTCCTTCCTGATCGGGATGAACCTAGCCACCTTCGTTAGACGGTCCACGATCACCCAGATCGAATCGTTTCCCGTCCGTGATCGAGGTAGGCCGTGGATGAAGTCCATCGCGATGTCCTCAAATTTCCACTCCGGCACCGGGAGTGGCTGCAATAAACCAGCGGGATGCCTACACTCTGCCTTCACTAACTGGCATGTCTCGCAGTGGGTCACGAAGTACATAATGTCTTTCTTCATCCCTGGCCAAAACATCATCTTCTTCAAGTCTGCCGTCATCTTTGTGATCCCCGGGTGTATAGAATATCTACTACAATGCGCCTCCGCCATGATGTCCTCCCGAACCCGGCCTCCTGCGGGTATATAAACCCTGCCTCTGAAATGTAGCAATCCGTCTCTCAAGGAATAATCTCCTGTCGAACCCTCCTCCAAGGCTCGGAATATCGGCACTGCCCATGCATCTGTCCTTTGTTCGTCCCGGATGCGGTCCCGAATATCATCAATAGCCACCATCGATGCCAGATACTCCCTATATAGCTCTGGGTCATCCTCGGACACTAGGGATATCTGCATATCTCTGAAGGTCCGAACTAGCTCCATGGACATAACTTGGGGCCTGGCTTCGGAAGTGGCCGCTCTCCGACTCAACGCGTCGGCCACCACGTTTGCCCTCCCTGGGTGGTAGTGCATCTCATACTGATAATCTGCTAAGAACTCCACCCAGCGCCTCTGCCTGATATTCAGCTCCTTCTGCGTGTCCACATATTTCAAGTTCTTGTGATCGGAGAAGATATCGCAGTGGACTCCATAAAGATAATGGTGCCAGACCTTCAGAGCAAAAACGACCGCTCCCATCTCGAGGTCGTGCACCGGGTAGTTCTTCTCATGGGTCTTCAGCTGGCGGGAGGCATATGCTATGACATGTCCGTTCTGCATCAGCACCGCTCCCATCCCTTGGTATGATGCGTCGGTATACACCTGGAATCCTTCCTTTCCAGACGGAAGGGCCAGAATCGGGGCTGAGATGAGTCGGTCCTTTAGCTCCTGGAAAGCCGCCTGGCACTGCGCGGTCCAAACGAAAGGCGTCTCCTTCCTTGTTAAAGATGTGAGGGGGAGGGCAATTTGAGAGAACCCTTTCACGAACTTCCGGTAATAACCGGCAAGTCCCAAGAAACTCCGTACATCGGTGGTTGTCTTCAACGGCGGCCAATCTCGAACTGCCTGAACCTTTGCCGGATCCACTGCCAACCCGGCTCCGCTGATAATATGGCCTAGGAAAGCCACCTCCTTCAACCAAAACTGACACTTGCTGAATTTCGCATAAAGATGATGCTCCCGCAACCTCTGTAGAGTCAGTGCCAGATGCCGGGTGTGCTCCTCCTCCGTCCTAGAGTAGATCAGGATGTCGTCTATGAACACTATAACGAACACATCCAGGTAGGCCTCAAAAACCCGGTTCATGAGACTCATGAACGCCGACGGAGCATTCGTGAGCCCAAAGGGCATCACGGTGAACTCATACAGGCCATATCTGCTACTGAAGGCCGTCTTCGGAATATCCTCCTCCTGGATCCGCAGCTGGTAGTATCCTGACCTCAAGTCCAGCTTCGAGAAATAGTGGGCTCCCTCCAGCTGGTCGAACAACTCGTCTATTCGGGGGAGCGGATAGGTATTCCGGACGGTCAGTCTGTTTAGTGGTCGATAATCGATGCACAGGCGAAGTGTCCCATCCTTCTTCTTCACGAATAAGACCGGAGCTCCCCATGGCGAAGAACTCGGTCTAACAAATCCCGCCTCCACCAATTCTCGCAACTGAGTCCGAAACTCCGCCAGCTCTTTCGGGGCCATCCGATAGGGAGCCCTGGATATCGGCTTAGCCCCTGGCACCAACTGAATCTGGAAATCCTTCTCCCTGTGCGGAGGCAATCCTGGCAGCTTCTCTGGAAACACATCGGCGTAATCACAAACCACCGGTATATTGGCAATCCGGTCCTTCTCCTCGGTCATCTCGAACAGTACCTGATATACCATGTCTCCCTGTAGATGGGCCTTAACGGCCTGAATAGAGGATAAGAAAATATAGGACGCAGGTCTGATACCTTCCATCACGATGAGAGAATCCCCATATCTAAGGGTAACCTTCTTGGCCAAGCAGTCAATCTGGGCATGGTTCCAGTGGAGCCATGACATACCCAGAATCAGATCATAATCTGGCAGTGGCAAGATCGTCGCTGACGCTTCGAAAGGTTTCCCGCCTATCCATGCCTCCATATTGCAATGGGATGAGGTGAACAGCTCCGACTCGTCAGGTAGCCGTATCTTCATCATCGACCCCGTGAATTTCTCCACGCCATCCAACCCTTGGATAAAAGTCTCCGACACAAACGAGTGCGAGGCACCCGTGTCGAAGAGAGTGTGTGCGGGTTTGCCGCAAATGAAGACAATGCCTGAGATTGTGACTTAACTTAGAGTTCTATTCTTGGTTTTTACTACCTAATGCTAAAAACAGTAAATTCCTAGGAAAGGATGGAAAAAGATTTAAGGCAAAGCAAACAAACATAGTCGTACCTGTGATCACCTGCTCAGGTTGTCGAGGCTGGGCCAGGTCCAGTGCATATACCTGCTCCCTTTCTTGCCTACGGTCTCCGCCCTGGTATCCTTGTCCTTGACCGCGTCCTCGACCTCCATACTGCTGAGCAGGTGGGGCAATCTGTGGCGCTAGTGGGGGCCCCCTTCTCATAGGGCAGTTCCTCTTGATATGCCCCACCTGACGGCAGTGAAAACACTCTGGTGGAGGGTAAGCCCTCCCTCCTGGTCTCTGCAAATCCTGCATCTGCGGTCTTGGTATCTCCCGCATCTGGAGGGGCTGGGGAGCTAGAGTCACCTGCTCCCTCGACTCCTGTCTCACCTCCTGACGAGGTTGATCCTCCATCCTGCCCACATCTGTAACACGACCTCGTCGCTGCTCATTTCTTGCTCCACGATTCTGATCCTCCATTGGCCGCTTCCGGCCTCGGGTAGCGTGCCAGTCTGCCTCGATCCTCTTGGCCATCTCTAGCATCCGAGGAATAGGCCCATCGGACACGAACAATAGGGCCTCCCTCAAATCCTCCTTCAAGCCCTTGTAAAACCTCTTGGTGTACCCGGCTTCGTCCAGCTGATAAGAATCTGCATATCGGGCTAGATGATCGAACTCCCGATGGTACTCCACCACCGACCTGGTGCCCTGCTTTAGCTGTAAGAACCGGTCCTCAAGCTCATCCCTGGCCGATTGCGGAACAAAATGTTCCAACAGCGCGACCCTGAATTCTCCCCAAGTGATCTCCGCAACCTCCCTGTCAGCATAAGTCTTGTCCAGGAGTGTCTTCCACCACCTCTTGGCATGGGACTCTAGGCAAGAGACCACCAACGCCACCCTCTCCTCCACCGGGCATCGTATCCCAGTCAGCATCTCATGCATGATGTCCAACCACTCCTCTGTCCGAACTGCCGTCTCTGTCCCCAAGTAGGACGGGGGAGAAAGTCCTCGGAATATACTCAGCCAGTTGGCTCCCGGAATCAACTGCGGAGCCGGAGCCTGTTGAGCCCTGAAGGCTTCTAGGATGGCTGTCAAAGTCTGCCCCATGTCCGTCTGAAGGAAAGGAGCGGGAGCTGGTGGAGGCGGTGCAGCATCCGGAGTCTGCAAAACCTCACCCTGTGGAGTAGGCTGCGCTGAGGGCTGCGAAAAGAAAAATTTTTATTATGAGAAAACGATTCGAAAGAACTAAATGTGGACAATTATATGTGATTCCCCTTATGGGCACACCACTGCTTCCGCTGCTTAGTTTGTCCGAAAACTAAACTCGCGCGGGGGTGACCCAGGGATTTGTGGACTGCTACTAACCGATCGATATTTGCTCTGATACCACTTTGTAAGACCCCTTTTTTTTTTTTTTGAAACCCGGGGTCTTATGCCCAGAACCGCCGCTTTGCGGTGACACCTTCGCACCCGGGAAGGTCGCCACTACAACGCGCCGATTCTGCCGGCCTTTTCGATCACCATGAGTAGCAAGTAAGAGAGAAGCAAGTCCACCAAAAGAGAATATCACATAAAATAAAACTCCACGATGGGAGTGTCCACAGAATATCATCAGAGTATAAATAGTCTAGAAATAAAAGGGCTCATGCCCGGTACATCAATTCCTCACTACAAAACCACTCAATGCGGAAGCAAAACTAAAACTCTACTAAAGGGCCGGGACTCACAGTCCCCGTAGTCTGGACTCCCGTGCTAGACTGTCCCATCTCCAGGCGTACCGGCCTCCTGGGCTGCTCCTCCATGCTGGGCTCCGCGATCCCCTAAAATGATATGGTTCGAAAACCGTTAGTCTAAAAGACTAAGTCCTATCGTCCCCCACCCCTTCCCTCACGCTCTAAGGCACCGGGCGGAGAGGAAGAAAGGGGAGGACATGAAAGTGGAGAGTAGTCAAAAGCAGATGACGGTGGACCTAACTAGCAAGTTATAACAGGGGAGCAATATAAATCTTAAGTGTTGTAATAGGTATAACAGAAAGGAAGTAAGTAAGAAATTAAACCTTCACTTATGTGAGTACACATAAGCCAAGGGATCTTTTGCAAGGCTCCCATCGTATAAAGTGTCCCATACCACTTATACGTTGGGGTGTCGGTTATCAAACAGCAGCATATATATATATATTGAAATTAACCTTTGACTTATAAACTTGCCCACACAAGCTTATAGACCAAGGGGTCGTTTTGCAAGTCCTAAAGTATAAGCGTCCCATTCCACTTATACTTTAGGTGTCAAGATTGTTATGAATGATTATGATATGCAGCTATATGGTGGGTATGTTATGTCATGCAGTGCAACTCACTCACCCAACTTTGTGTACACAAACCTTTAGTTCCCCCTTTCTGGAGATAACTCCCAGGATACTCCCGTAGTGGCAGACGGAAGCGGTGGGTTGGGCCTCGCCCACCTTAAAACCAGTAAAAGCACTACTGGTCTGACCTATCGTACGCCCTCAACGCCTGGTGCACGAGGCGGACTCCTGCGTACTCTTGCCGACTGGTCCGCCGGACTTAACCTTGGCTAAGTGCTAGTCACCTTGCCGAGTCAACGATATCGGTGTCGGTGCAATCGAACTCCCCGATATCGAGAACCCACCACCTTAGTCTTTCCTATTTTTATGCACATGCAGCAGTTTAATATATAACAATTTTAAAGTGTCAACTCCCGGACTAAACCGTCCGTATAAACCACATCCGAGACCAACTTCCCCGGACTAAACCGTCCGGCTCATCTCCAGACTTCATCCCTTAGAACACCACGGGACGACTTAACCATTACCAACCCTAACTAATGAGTGTGTGCAATGTGAATCCCTATTAGGCTAATTACTCTTTCGTTTGTTTTAAGATTTACGTTAGCCCAGGACTGCCCCCGGCATACCCCGTGAAGGGCTCTCAAGGGGCACTAGGAACCAAGACGGTGCATTACGGCCCGAAGTTCCCTTTCGCAAGGCACTTATTATTGTTGGTTAATACCCCGTTCCCAAACCCTTAATGTTACTCTGGTTCTAACCCTAATGTGTTTTAACTCCTTCACCCGCTCCCAGGAAAGGACGATGTTCCGTCGAACCCGAGCTCCACCCATCCTTAGTTAACCTAACCACTATCCCATACCCAATTTCATTGATAACCTCCGAATCATCTTGCCACGGCCTTTACACATGATTTGTCGCCCTATGACCATGGTATTACAATTTCTATGATTTCACTATATGCAGACCAACTTGAGCTAACAACAAGTATGATAGGAAGTGCATCAATTTCTCATCCAAACACCCTAAGATAATTACTAAGGGCCTATCATGACTTTTATAATTTAAATCCAGCACTTCCAAATTTTTCCTAAATAACTTAACATTTATTTAATTATCCAGAAATTAAAGCCATGAGTGATTTTGAGCATGAGGTACTACATTCATTCATCATAAAATTATAAGAAAATTACCAGGGCTCTACCATGTCCATAAATGTTCACTGACCAAAAATTATAATTTTACAAGGCCTAAAAATATTATTTAAAAATCATTTATAAGTTCTACAAATTGCAAGCCTTGTGAATCAACCCCTATGATTATAGATCCAAAAATTCTACAATAATTACCAGAGATGTAAGAGGTCATAAAAACTCATTTGTCTAAGTTACACCAGATTTCAGTGAGGGAACAACCCATAATAATTATTTGACTATTTTTAGAAAATCAATGGCTTGTGAATGAAGTACTTAAAATAATCAGTTAATAATTCCAGCAAAATTCAAGCATATGTATAAGGATCTAAAAAGCTCTCTGCCAAAATTTCATTTCCATTAATCAACCAGAGAAATCAAATTAATTAAAATACCCAAAAGCCTATTTTTGTGAGTTATGAAGGAACTATCATGTATTGAATTCCAAGGCTCTCAATATTATTTCCCAGAGACTTCCCTAAACCCAAGAAGTACACTACCCAAGTTTCATGGCCTTTAGGCAAGTTTTGGTGACCTATTTTACCTTAACAAAGGAGGTGTCCTAAACTAGGGTTAGGGTTTAAGGGAGGGTAACCCTCTCCAAATCTTCCAAGACTTTGGTCAGGGGGTTCTAACCTCACTAGTCTCCTCTCCACCAAAAATCACTTCCATTCAAGGTCATTTGACCCCATGCCCTTCACAAGCCCCCAAAGTCCAACCTAGGGGTTTGGACTTGGGTCCTAGGGCATACTCACCCCAAACCACTCCATACACCATAAGGGAGTGTTAAAGCCCATTACAAACCAGTGGACCAAGTTTCAGCCTCTGGTGAGGGAGTTTGGTCAACTAAAATCACTAAGTGCACTTTTGACCTATTTGCCCCTTAATGGGCTAACCTAGGATTGGGTAATTACCCACCCAAAACATCTCCAAATTAAATGAAACTTTACACAGAGCTTCCCTAGGTCCCTAAGGACTTCCCACCAAAATTTTGGGGAATTTGGAGGTCATTAGACCCCTTAATCACTCTAAGATATGATTATTAAATTTTAACAAAAACTATAGAAAAATGTTATCCAAAAATTACCATTTTTGCACAGCTCTTAGGTATAGTTAAGAGTGACCCCTGGTTCAAATTTCAGGTCATTTGATCAAGGGATGAAGAGTGGGGATTTATTTTAGTGGCTGATCAACATTTTGGACAGCCCTCACCAAAATGGTTGTTGGGGTCAGCCCACTCATCCAAATTGGTTGAAACCAATTTTGAATTAATCTAGACATCAAGGGCTATAACTTTTATATTGGCCATATTTTCTGTAGGAGGGCCTATGTATTTTTAATAATTAATTTAAAATCGGCCAGTAAACAGGAAATAAAACAATATAATAATTCATGGGTACTATTCATCTTCTTCCAGAAAACGTCAAAACCGAGCCCGCCGCAGGTGCCTTTTACGGGCTGTTTCCCGGCCACCCTGGGCGGCGCCACCACCGGGAAACACCCTATATTTGTTCCCGGTGGTGGGGGCTATCCCTAGCCGGAGCTAGGGCGGCCGGAGGTGGCGGCACCACCTTACCCGAGCCCACCAAAGTGCCATGAAAATGGCAGTTTTCTCTGGTTTTAGCCCACCCGACCGGCTCCTTTGGGCTTGAACTCGAACCCTAAACGCGTCTAAGATCTATAGCACAAGGGAAAGAGTGAGGGAGGACCTTCCCGGCGGCCATGCGACGTGTAGATCGGCGAGGGGCCATGGCGACGGCGGCGGCGGCGTTTTCTCCTTCTCTTGCTCCGACCACCACTTGCTCCTCTGTTAGGGTTTCGAGAAACTCTCTCTTGCTCACAGATGGAGGTTAAGAAGGAAGAGAGGGGAGGGGGAGGGCTGGATCCTTCAATGCCATCAAGCCCATTAAAGGGGTGGCTCGGTTTGAGGAGAGGGGGGGTTGAAACAGCCCTCTTGAAGGCTGGGGAACGGCTGCATCAACTCCTCTTCTCTAGAGGAGTTGAATGCAGCCATAAAGGCATGCTTTCAGCCTCTCTTGGCCGAGCCCCACCCTCTTCAACTTCTCTTTCAATATTTCTCTCTCCTCCCACCATTATTTCCTTTCTCTCTCTTCCTCTCTCTCTCCTAGTCACCCCCAAACTGAAAACTCCTCATCTCACCCCTCTAATGGCAGCCCACTAAGGCCATTTAATTTTTACATGAACTCACAAGAGTGAGGGAGGCTCATCTTCTCCATGAACCTATTAGGCCATCCAAAGTCATAGTTTTGAAAATTGCTATTTGCAGACCAAGTGAGTCTCAACTAGGTTTTTAGGTCACTTGGTCTCCTGGGCTCATCTAGGTTAACTCATAGGACCTAGTCATGCTCAAGTCACTCCTAGGGGGGTCCAATTTGAAAATGGGATGTTACAGCAACAGCCTCCGCGCAGCGCGGTCCATACAGCAACTGCCTCTGTGCAGCGCGCTCCTCACAGCAACTGCATCCATACCCGCGCGCAACCTAAACCGCGAGCAGCCCTCGCGCAATTAAGGCTGCGAGAAACCCTCGCGCAATCTAAGCCGCGAGCAACCCTCGCGCAATCTAAGTCGCGAGCAACCCTCGCGCAACCTACGCCGCGAGCAACCCTCGCGCACGCAAAGCCGAGCGCAACTCGCGCGCAACCTAAGCCACGAGCCACCCTCGCGCCCGTAAAGCCCGCACGCACAACACGCGCATACTGGTTGCACACACGCACCCCGCGTGCACGGTCGCACGCGCGCACGCGCGCAGACCTGCGCGTGGGGTTGCGCCCTCGCACACACACGCGCACCCGCGCGCGTAAGGACCCACGCGGAGGGTCGCGCATGCACGCGGGGCCGCTCGCGCGCACACCCGCACACGCACACCCGCGCACGCACACCCGCGCGCAGGGACGCGCTCCCGCGCGCGCGCGCCCGCGCGCGAGGTTGCGCGCGCGCACCCGCGCGCTGGGTCGCGCGAGCGCGCACCCGCGCTGGGTCGCGCGCGCGCACATGCGCGCGAGCGCGCGCGCGCACCCGCGCGCGAGGTCGCACGCGCACCCGCGCACTGGGTCGCGCGCGCGCAACCGCACACGCGGACGCGCTGGGTCGGGCGTGCGCACCCGCGCGCATGGCTGCGCAAGCGCGCCCTCGCGCGCGCTTGCGTGCTTCTGGGCGTGCCTTTGCACTCGCCCGCCGTTGCGCCGGCGCGCCTCCGCACCGTCCAGCGCACGGACCCCTTCGCGATTGGATTCGTCAGCACCTTGCCTGAAGCCCCCGTCGACGCTCCTTCAATTTGATGTAGCACCACCGTCGCCAATCGTATAAGTACGAGCATGCCTTCGAGGCACCGTTCTTCGCCTTCTCGGCCTTCTCTCCGGAGGAAGACATGGAAGCGGGGAAGAAGAAGATTAAAAATCCTAAGTTGTCTCTCACACGGCTCACCAACAACAAAGGATTTGGGGGGCATTTGATAGGGATTGGATCCATTTTTAGCTTTAGGGGTGCACATAGCAATCCCCAAAATGAAATCATGGGGTTGACTAGTCAACCCCATGATTCCCTTCATGATGGGAGAAGTGGAGGGTCCACTTTCTCTCATCTTTCATCTCCTCCATCCAATTCCCCCCTCTTTCTCTCCCACCAAAAATGAGATCCATAAAAAAGGAAAAGAGGGGAGAGAGGGCACCACCGCCGCAACCAACCGCCGCCGACCGCCGCCGACCGCCGCCGCCCGCCGTCGCCCGGCCGCCGCCGCCCGACCGCCGCCTCCCGGCCATTGCTGTTCGGCCGCCCGGCCGCCGCCGCCCGGCCTCCCGACCGCCGCCGCCCGGCCTCCCGACCGCCGCCGCCTGACCGCCGCCGCCTGACCGCCGCCGCCCGGCCGCCCGGCCGCCCGGCCGCCGCCGTCTGTCCACCGCCAGCCGGTGGCTCGCCGCCCGAACCTCCACCATCCGATCATGGTGTGCTACCACGGCCGTCCGATCAAGGGGAAACCACCCACTAACCCACTACGTTAGTGGTGGGGCCCACCATGATCTCCCCTTGGAGCCTATAAAAGGACCCCAGTGGCTCTTCATTTCTCATCTTTTCCTCCTACGATTCTTCTCCCTCTTCCTCAGGTGAGAGCTCTCTCGCCTCCTCTACCATGTCGGCAACCTCTCGCCGCCAGCCACTAGCGGCCACCAGCGGCCACCAACGACCTCCAGCGGCCATCAGCACCCGCCATCGGCTATTGGCACCCCACCAACGCGCAGTTGGGAAGGAGGCGCCCAAAGTCAGAGGAAGTCGAGCGAAGAAGACAATCGAAGCCCGCAAGCACGCCGCCCCCGAGAGCACGCGCCAGAAGCATCCCGCGCATTCCACCGTTTAAGTCACTTTGGCGGAGCAGTCTGTTGCCCGCTGGCAGTTATAGTCATCCTCTCACCCCGCAAGTTGTAACGGGAGTGGCCTGTCGCCCCGATTCACTCAACATACTGTAATCACCCTGATCTAGTGGATTTTGACTGGCAGCGAACCGGTCACGTGGTTTTTCACCCGGTTGAAGGATTTTCCACGTTAAAACTCCTTGTGTACATTTCCCCTCTTCAACTGACTGTGTGTGCGCTCGACCGCTTCGCGAGCTAAGGCGGTCCAAGTTAGCCTGGATCGACCGGAGCGCCGAGTTTGGCCGCAACAGGTCCCATTTTTTACCTTAAAGACCGGTCTCTAATCGGGACCTGTAAAAGACCGGTCTTTGATAAAAGACCGGTTTTTCTCTTCATATTTTAATTTAGGTGATTGTTAACCGCAACCCATTTTTTTTAAAATTTTTTTTCTAAAACATTACTCGCACCCCATTCCCCCATTTCGCGGAAGTCGCACCCCGCCTTCCTCTTCGCCAAGCTGCTCCCGTTTCCGGCATCTTCCTCGCGTCATCTTCCTCTCTGGTTAACAAGTCGACGCTCCTTCCAGCGTGCTCCTTCCGTCGGCGCCGGTGTCCCTCTCTCCGGTTAAAAATGGATATTTTCAGGTACTCTAAAAGTATAATATCTGAGAAATCATCGTCCAATACTACTTTATTAGTCGTCTCACGCACACCACTAGGGGATATTTTTGGGTGCGTCAAGAAAATATCGGAGTGCGACAAGAAAAAAAATGGGGTGCGGTTATATTTTCGGATTGCGGTTAACATTAGGATGCAAATAGCCAAAACCGGGTAGCGGTTAACAATCGTCTTACTTAAATATAGTATAGATAATTAATATTTTTAATTAAAAAAATAAAAAAGATTGGTCCGGGACCGATTATGATCGGTTCTCCGGTCTCAGCCGGTACTCCTCAAGAGGAGGAAAACCGGTCCCGGACCGGGACCGGTTTGAGCGAGATCGGTCTGAAACTGGTAGGTCAAAAGACCGGCCTTTTAAAAGATTCGTCCGAGACCGGCCTGACAGTCCTAATGCGGACGACTAGGCCTGAGGTGTCTGGTATGCATGAATTAACCTGGTATCAAAATTGGGCCTCTCAGACACTTAGAAAAATCCTATTAAGAAAATATATAGGTTTACATTACTGTTGCTTCACAATTATTTCTTGTTTTTTTGTGATTTTTAATATAAATGGGATGAAAGGACATTACAACTTCGTTTAACTCGACGGTAGTAGTCATGAATGTGATGATTATGAACCATTTTTTGTGAGCGTTCGACCTTAGCTACGGAACTAGTGGCGAAACTAAAATTTTAGTTGAGTCTGACAATGACAGACGCGAGAATTTTTTTAGTGTGGTCGGACATATAAATTGTCTGATTCATTAGTTTCATCATGATCACGAAACGGTAAACTTTGCTTTAAAAGAAATCTAATGCAATCCATTGAAGCTTCCAGGTACATGTGATAATTAGTTTGAGCTTGGTAGGATTGTGTGCACAATGAAACTTCGACGAACACGAAAGTCACAGATGACGGAACAAACTATATTTGATGGAAGAAGAAAGATTCGAACAAGATTCAGAAGGGACCCTAGTTTTAGACGAAATCGAAGGTGGAAATACCACCATAGAAAAATCACAGAAAACACAAATAAGAGGGATACCGACAGACCGTGATTTATACCTCAGCTTTGCTCTGATGGGGGAATAAGAAGTCCGAGATCGCAGATTCCGTTGAGTAGGAAGACCTAATCGCGATTCGCGAGAATGGATTTCGCATGTCCAGTTGTCCGTGTCGCCTGTCAAATTGTTGGGAAAAACTCTTATGATTTAACTTAACAAATTATATTAAAAGTGGTTTTACATCTTAGGTTTATTACTCATGTTTTATAGAAAAGTAATATTGTCATAGAAGTCCTAAGAAGTTAGTAGAATCGAGGACATGAGCTAGGCACTCTGAATTGTAGAAGAAAGTCAAAAAAAACCAACATGTGTCTACTAAAAGTTGACGCAACATCGATTTGATATTGATGTTACTGTGACTAGAATTCAGAGCAACTACATTTGTCAAGTCGACACTATTTTAAGACAGAAGTCAACGCATGCGTCGATAAAATATCGATGCAACTTCGACAACGGAATTGTTTTTCTCTGAAGCAAGAAGTTGACATTACTCTTACATGAAGTCGACGTAGCGTCGAATACAGTCCAGAATGAAATTTTCATAGAATTGTTTTAGGCTTAATTCAAGGGACTTTTATGGAATTAATTCAAATAATTCTAACTATTGAAGAATGTCTAGAGGAAATAACTCTCTACTTGATTCAGAGAAGATTTTATGGAAGAATGTTGAAGAAGATCTCGAGAATCATTGAAATAAATTTGGAATACAATATCATCATTTTACCTGAAGATATTATTCTAAGAAATGGATAATTCGAAATCTTTCAGAGATGATATAATCATAGAAGAAAATGAAATAGAAAGAACATATACAAGCAGAAAAAGAACAAAAATACTGATAGCCGATTACTATCTCCATCATCTTCATCTTCTCAATACTCAATCTTCTCTGTTAGTGCTTCAACAAACCATCAATTAGAATATTCAGAGAAGATCATTGAAAAAAAGGTAATAACTCATGCAAATCTTCTTTCAGTGAGGGGTTCAACAAATTGGAGGATCAAATACACTTAGTGTCTAAAAGTTCTCAGATTATCTTTGACAGGACTCATTCAGAGGAATTTATTTCTTCACGACTTTCTATCTTTGTAACAACCCAAGTTCTCAAAAATTTGATAAATAAAATAGGATTTAATTTGATGAAGCGTTTGGAATGACATTTTTTAATTCCATGGAAATCTCCTACTAATTCCCTCTTTAACCTAAATTGAGCCTCTCCCCCGATATAACTTTATTCGGCCAAGAGTTTTCTCAATCTCGCCTCCCGCATCCATTCCATTCTTGTTTCAGATTCCATCGCAAGCCGCAAGCGCCAATCTCATCTCCTCCTTCTCCTACGTACTATTGCCGACAGTGCCTCCTGCTCTCCCTCAGGCCGGTTGTGCCTCCTCATGCTCTCCCTGCTCCTCTGGCCGACGTACCCTCCTCCATGGCCGACTATTCCTCTCTTCCCCTAGTCGGGAGAGCAGTAGCAAGTCTTCCTCCTACTCAAGTCGCAGAAGCTTCTCCCACGCCTCTTCTCCACCTTCCAAAGCCGAAAACAACCTCCCACTCCCCCTCACCAAGGCCGGAAGCATCAGATCCCTCTTCTCCCCAAACCGACGGCTTCTCCTTTCCCAATCCTCAAGTACGGTGCTTCTTCTTCCTCTTCAAAGGACAATGACATCTTTCCCTCCTCTCCTAGGGATTACAACCCAAATTTCTTTGATTTTTCATCGTCTTGGCCGAGAATTTGCGAGATGGACGCCTAGGATTTCCTCCCCTCTCCTACATGAGCCCGAATTCGACTTCTTTGGATAAGGATTTTTTGCCTTCCCCTCCCCTTTTCAGATTTTCTTGTATTTAGTTTGGAATCAATTGTACCTCAAAATGCGTATTTACTATGATCCATATTTGTGTCATCTTGTAATTGACTAATCCTGATTTGTTCTTGATCTCCGACGTCGTTCATCAAGGTTAGCTGTGGAATTTCCCCCAAAGTTCTATCTGATTCAGGGTTTCTCCTAGCCAAACACCGTCAAGTCTCCGTTTGCGTATGGTAATATCTTCTCCCCTCACTTTTGAGGGACGTAAATCGCTAACTCTCTCGTGTTTTTTTGATTTTGTAAAATAAAAATGTCTATGTTAGCGTAGGGTTCTTATTTTTGTCATCTATATTTGTGTTTGAACAAGTTTAAATATGTTTCTCGATCTTGCTTGTATTGCTTAGCCACTGTCAGTTTCAACCTCATTTAAGGCAAGTAGAGATCTCCCGCTCTCGCAAACATTGAGTTTAATTTAATGTCTCGATTCTTTGATTGCATGACTGCATTCTTGTATATAATGATCTGTCAAACGGATTTGTATCTTAAATGATCAATCTGATAAGTTAGTATATTTAGTGTTGGATATGTTTGAATTTACATGAATTGGTGATCGTCTCAGATAGCTTCCCCTCCCAAACCAAATCCTGAGCTGGGCACATTGGAGGGCACTTGAGAGCACTCAACCTGTCCACCTGGAAATCACGGTGAACATGGAGCTGGAGCTATCAACCAGTCCACCCGAAAACCATGGTGAACATGGAGCTGGTGCTCTCCACCTGTCCACCCAAAAACCACAGTGAACCGGGAGTTGGATCTCTCATTAATCAAAACTAGCCAGGCTGATGAGTCGAATGCTGCCGAGGTCAGACTAACGAGTCGAATGATGTCGAGGCCAGGCCGATGACTCGAATACTATTGAGGTTAGGATGACAAGTCGAATGCTCCTGAGTTCAGGCTAATGAGTCGAATGCTGTCGAGGTCAGACTGACAAGTCGAATGTTGCCGAGGTCAAGATGACGAGTCGAATGCTGCCAAGGTCAAGATGACGAGTCAAATGCTGCCGAGGTCAGGCTGATGAGTTGAATTCTTCCGAGCACTCCCGAAGAGAGCTCCTGATGAGTGCTCCTGATAAGACAAGCTGACAAGTCAAATGTTGTTGAAGTCAGGTTGATGAGTCGAATGTTGTCGAGGTTAGGCTGACGAGTCGAATAGTGTCGAGGTCAGGTTGACGTGTTGAATGCTGCCGAGGTCAGGATGACGAGTCGAATGTTGCCGAGTGCTCCCGATGAGTTCTATCGATGAGTGCTCCTGACGAGAGCTCCCGATGAGTGCTCCCGATAAGTGTTTCCGATGATACAGGCTGACGAGTTGAATGTTGCTAATAGGGCTGTAACAGTTCGATTTGGTTCGGTTTTTAATTAAAACCACTAACCGAACCACCCGCATGTGGTTCCAAAAATCTGGAACCAAACCGTGCACACCGTTGGAACCGAACAGAACCGAACTGTATGGTTTGGTTCAGTTCTGTTCGGTTTGAGTGATTTAAAAATATGAAAAAATAATTGGGACATGGAGATAAATAACGCATGAACATAAAAACAGATAAACAAATTTAGGTAAATTTATTATTATGAAAGATTTCTTTAATTATGTACCCGACTATAATAAATCGTGTTCTATAATAAGTCATGTTCTTTAATAAATCATGTTCTAATATAAGTAATTATGAAACCAAAAATAGTGACTTCTAGTTCTAGTTTGTAACAAATAACAAGAGTGAAGACATAACTATATTGATAATATATTAAAATTTTATTAAAGCTAATACGGTTCGGTTCGACTCGATTCGGTTTGACATTCCAAACCGTGAACCAAATCGAACCATATGGTTTTTCAAAAAATGGAACCATGACCGAACCGCAAGCTATTAAAACCGAACCGAACTGTGTGGTTCGGTTTTGTTTGGTTATGAGGTTTGGTTGGTTCGTACTTACAGCCCTAGCTGCCAAGCTTAGGCTGACGAGTTGAATGCTGCCAAGCTCAGGATGTCAAGTCGAATGTTGCTGAGGTTAGGTTGATCTCCCCCTGGGAGTCTTAATCTCGCTCCTAGAGGTGACTTCTTCTACGTTCGTCCTTAGTGGGTGAGATCTTGTAGGCCATCCTTGGTCATCTCTGATCTCGACGAATTACAGGTTATACACAATCCTCATTTTTTGAGCTCGACACGAGGTCGTAAAAAATAATATAGAACTCGTGGTTCGGAGAGATGGGCATTGGAAAACATTCCACTCAAGAGCTTGGCATCCTCCAAAATCTAAACCTTAACTGTAGGTGAAGGAAACTCATTGTACAACCCCGTATTCGATGAGCGGGTTCCCCCCAGGATCAGTGTTTTGCGAGATCTTCAGGACCGAACTCACTCGAGAAGCTAGCCCCTAAAGTGTACGCCGAGTTGACCGCGCGAGTCGGCATCTTGGCATCGAGTGGGGAGAGTTCACTCGAGGTCTTTCGCCTTTGGCGTTGAGTGAGGTGAGTTCACTCGATGCCTTCCGCCCTTGGCATCGAGTGGGGCGAGTTCACTCGACGCCTTCCGCCTTTAGCGTTAAGTGAGACGAGTTCACTCAACGCCTTTCACCTTTGGCGTTGAGTGAGGTGAGTTCACTCGAGGCCCTCCACCTTTGGCGTTGAATGAGGCGAGTTCGCTCGACGCTGTAGGCCCTTGGCGTTGAGTGAGGCGAGTTCTGTCGGCGCTTTCCGTCTTTGGCGTTAAGTGAGGTGAGTGGGATCGACAGGAGCCAGCCCAGTCAAATCAGGCAGTCCAAGTCCCAAGCGAGTCGTGAGGGAGGCAAGAGCTCTGCAGCCTCGTCGACTTGCCCAGGCGGGGTGGGATGGAAGTTGGGCGAGTGGAGCAAGTGGGCTTGCACTCGCCCCTAGCTCCCGGCAGCAACAAGCGAGTGGGGCAGGTCGGGCATGCACTCACCCAGGGCTCTAGGGAGGCGGCGAGTGCCAGCCCCATCAAGCACTCGCCGCCCAAGGCAAGTGGAGATTTTTGGGGGGCACTCGCTCAGTGATCTATGTTGTATTTTTACTATTTTACCCCTGCTAGCATGCCCATAGACTTTTAGAACAACAGAGTTACATTGTTGACAGGCTGACCTGGACTGCATATAACCGTTCCAAACATATAACTGTTCCAAATAGCAGAGGTACGTTGTTGGAAGACCAACTTCAAAAAACTATAAATAGATCCAAGGAGGTACCTCAGAAGGAAAGCTTTCAAGCATCTCCATCTTCTTACTCTCCGATCTTCTAATGCTTTCTGAGGTGTCCTTAGCTCAGCACAGGTTAAGGAGGGGAAGCGCTCTAAGATCTTTCGGGTGTGTGGTAGGACCTCCGTGCTGGAGCCTTGGATCGGTTCTGGTTCTAAGTATTTAGTTGTTCAAGCTTTCTAGGGAGAAGTAAGTGTGCGGTCACCCCTTCCCCAAGGGTTCGAACTCAACAAAATATGAATTTTGATTTCAACATTTTTGGTGCGGTGAGCGTGGAGTGTGATCAGCACCGAAAATCCTTCATGAGCTCAATGACTGGAGGTGAAGGACAGGGATTTGACAGGGCTGACTCGCCACCTCCCCCTCCACTTGCCACCCTCGGGATGTTCGAGGATTTCTAGCAAGAGATGCGAAATCTTGTCATGTTCACACTCGGCACTCACGCCGAGTGCTCAATACCAGTGGTCCCAGTTGTCGCAGTCCCAACCCTGGGGGAGAATGCCCCCGATAGGTGACCTGGGAAGGAGGTAGTAGAGGAGGGGAGGGAGCGAGAGCTGTTGGGGTGAGTTCTGTTCCCCTGCTCGGTGAGTACGGGTAGGTTTGGCGAGATCGATGCGCGAGATCGCCCGACTCCCCCGGCGAGTGGTGGCAGCCCCTTCAGTGAGTTGGTCTCATCTGCCCCTATTCCAAAAGGATTTCACGAGCTGGAGATGTTCTACTACACTGGGAAGGATGATCCGGTCCAACACATCCAGTGGTTTGAGGATGTTGTCTCGATCCGACAGATGTCAGATACGTTCAAGTGCAGGCTCTTCATCATCACCCTCAAGTAAAAGGCAAGAGATTGGTTCCTCCAGCTGCCGACCTGCTCCATCTACTGTTTCAAGGACCAATATTGGGTGTTTATGCTGAGGTTCACCACTTCCAATAAGAGGAAGAAGGAGTCCGAGTTTTTGTTTCACATTCAGTAGGGGTGAACGAGACTCTGGAGAGCTACGTGGATCGGTTCCAAGAGGAGGTTTTCCAGGTTCAGTAGATGTCAGGGCATACTTTGATGATGACCTTCACCCTGGAGCTGCAATAGAGATTCTTCAGGATGGAGCTGAAGAGGGTGTCTGCTCTCTCCTTTGAGGAGCTGATGGAGAGGGCACTAAGGGAAGTTGATGGGGACGCGTCGAACCCCGAGTTCACGAGGAAGTTGGCCAGGTGGGCCGCGGAGGAGGAACCAAGATGTGGAAAAGGCCAGGAGGGCAGTGCCTAGGCAGAGAGATCAGCAGCAGCAGCAGCAGCAACCGAGGTGGAGGCGCCAGGATCCAAACAATTGGCTCGGCTGGAGACAGGAGTGGCAGGACCAGGGCCAGCATAGATGTCACAGCCCGCATTTTCTCAGTATTAAAATACTATTAGAGTGAGAGAAAATACGTGATCGTGATGCCACGCCGTGCAGGGGACAACTGCAGACGTTCAGGCAACCCTGTCCTATCACTTATTTTTATAAAAAGACTATGAGTTATGTTTAAAATATTGTTTTATTATTAGGTATGTTGACTGTGTCCTTCGGCCTGGTGGATCAACGAGTCCACGAGTGAGAAAGTATAGGTTTACACAGCAAAAAATACTAATTTGATTCATTTGTCACCCTATATGAGAATGAAAACTCAGCATAAAATGCAATGAACATGTGACTTCTAGATTTACTATAAGTAAGAAAGCAGTTTTATAACCTTTAAAATCGTAGTTTACCGGTTTGAAAGCATGCTAAGGAACTATGCAAAAATGCAATTTTATTTTATATTTAAAATACCTAACATGTATCCTAACATAAAACATTTTCAGAGAGCAAGTATAAAACTAACAGCAAGTAACAGTAATACTACTAGCAAGTAATCTAACACAGAAAATCTAAGACTATGGGCGTCAGCAGCTGACACGAACCCATAGAGAAACTGTCATGTCTAACAAAACAACTACCTCAACACTCTGAGGTGGAAACAAACAGCAGCAGCAGCTCGCAGCACCAGAAGCACAACTCTGACAGCTAAACCAGGTACTTCTCTGGACCTGAGGCATTCAAAAGAAGAATACCTCAGAAGCAAGTTACAAGTAGTGCTATGAAAACCAAAGAGGAACAACAAACCTCGAGTAGAAAGAAACTGTACGAACAAGCTATCACCAAATAGTCAGTATAATCAATAAAACACAAAAAAAGGCATAGAAGAACTAACTATGCTGCACAAGGTAAACCATCTCACAACCGGGAGAGAAATATATGCATATGTATATATATATATCTTTCATCTTTTTACATATCAATTCATAATTTAAGAGAGACTGATCAGCTCCACATGACATCAAAACACCGGGCAAAGCCTGGGTGTATGACCCACAACAACAAGGCACTGAGGTGGTGATCCACTGCCAACCAACGGTCCATAAAATATACTATTAAAACAAGGCACTGAGGTGGCGGTCCTATATCCACTGCCAACCAACAGTACATAAAATATACCAAATATTTTATTATATATATACATATAAATGCATCAAACCAAGAAGAACTCTAAACGAACAGACTGACAAAAAACAAAACCTCTCTCTCTTGTAACGACCCGGCTAAGTGTATATGTGATGACTAATAATTTAGTCATCATTTAGATCTATTATCTTATTAAATACTTAATTAAATTAGCGTATTTATTCTTTATTTCTATAATATTTTGGAAAAATAAATATTTTACATTCTAACATATATATGTTTTATTTTGTGTGAATACGACAAGCCTAGGGGAATTCATAGATAAAATCCCATTGTCGCGACCAAGGTTCGTATGCAAGTTAAATTTGTTGACTTGGTTCTCCGACCCTAAGATGGCAAGGGAGTTCTATTTCACCGTCGTAAACTCCATCTTATGGCAGGAGGGTGCTGAAGAGATGGGGCGAAGGATGGAGGAGGCAGAGCAGGGTGTTGGTTCGGAGGAGATGGAGGTGGAGGAGAGCTGCGCCCAGAAGGAGGAAGTGAAGGAAGCTCAAGAGCCGGCCGAGGCAATGGCCGTGGAAAAAGCTGAGGCGGATACCTTCGCCCCAGGAGGAGGGGTGGTCGAGGAATGGGGGGAGCGGCCTCGCCTGGAAGCGGCAGAAGAGGTGGTGGAGATGGAGGTTCTCACCCTCGGAGGCAAGGTAGAGAAGGTTCGTGTCAGCGGGGGGCTGACCCCGGAGGCCCAAGGCAAGATGCTGGAGTGCATCCAGAGGAATGTGGACATCTTTGCCTGGAGCACTGCAGAGATGCCCGGGATCAACGCCGACGTGGCCTGCCATTGCCTCAACCTAGATCCGGAGGCTCGCCCTGTCACGACCCGCATTTTTCCCGAGGTTAAGAAGTATCAGAGTAAGGGAAAATACGCATTGTAATGCCACGTCGAGCAGGGGATAACTGCGACGCTCAGGCGACACACCAAAGCCACAAATCATAAGTCTTAATTTAATAGAAAACCAGATTATCTGAAGGCCGTATCCCTCGGCACAGTGGATCAGCTAGTCCACGCTAAGATATATATATATATATATATATATATATATATATATATATATATATATATATATATATATATATATATATATATATGCTACAGCGGAAAAATACTTTGATTCAGTTTATTTGACACCCTAAATGAGTATAAGAGTCCACCAGAGACCACTTATAAAATGCACGACACCTAAGGTGAGTATAGTGTTTATATTTTAAAATTATTCTTTACGCTTGAAGAAGATAGTGCTTTAGTTTTGCAAATATGATATGCTTGAGGTACATATAATAGTTAGGGTTTTAAAATACCTAACATGCAACCTAGCATAAAACCTTCCCAGAAGCAAGTAAACAACCCCAAGAGGGCAAAAACAGCAGTCTAAATTCATATTTAGCAAAACAAGTAAGCCACCAGTGGGCGTCGACAACCCGACACGAACCCACCGGTGAATGTGCATGTCCATACAGAAAAGAAATGACTACCTCACAAGGGAGTGATCTGCAACTCCGCTACCCTGGAGGCTACCAGCAAGACCCAGCAAATGGAAAGTCATCCGCTCCCCTGAGAGGCCCAGCCGAGTCACCAAAACAGACTCCGGCTTGCTGGGGAATCTTGCAAACAGGCTCCTAATGGATCACTAGAGGAACCTAAAGAGCTAAGACCACACTCTAACAATGACAACAGCCGACAACGCGACATCGAAACGCCAAGTAGTGGTCAAACAAAACACAGAAAAACCGGGGGCGTTACACGCCCCGTCCAGCAGAAGAAGAGGCCTATCACGGATAGGTTGGCTTAGCCGATTCGAGAGGAGGTGGCCAAACTCCTTAAGACCGGTTTTTTTTTCGAGATCCAATACCTCGGCAGGGTCTCCAATGTTGTAAGGGTTAAAAAAAGAGACGGCCGGTGGCGTATGTATGTTGATTTTTCGCTTCTTAATAAATCATGCCCTAAGGATTGTTACCCCTTGCCTCGGATAGACGCGCTGGTTGACTCAGCCATCGGTTTCCCTGTAATGAGTTTTTTAGATGCGTTTTCAGGTTATCACCAGATCAGGATGCACCCTCCCGACATCAAAGATGTCTCCTTCATCACTGGGGATGGATGCTACTGTTATAAAATGATGCCCTTCGGGCTAAAGAATGCAGGGGCGACTTATCAAAAAATGATGGACAAGGTCTTTCGAGAGCAGAAGGGAAGGAACTTGGAAGTGTATATTGACGACCTCATGATCAAGAGTCGAGATAACGACTCTCACCTCCAGGATCTGGAGGAAACCTTCGCCACCATGCACGAGTACAAGATGAGGCTGAATCCCTTGAAGTGCATTTTCGGGGCGAGCAAGGGCAAATTTCTGGGCCACCTTCTCACCCCCCCTGGGGTAGAACCCAATCCCGACAACGTCCGGGCGATTATGGAGCTGGAGTCACCCCGGGATGCAAAAGAGGTGCAATAGTTAATGGGGAAGCTGGCAGGGTTGAGCAGGTTCCTCTCCCGGGCCGGGGAGAAGTGCTCTCCCTTCTTCAAGACCTTGAAAGGAGGCCGGAAGTTCGAATGGACCTCAGAGTGCGAGGAGGTGTTCCAGGCCTTGAAGTGGCAGCTGACTCAGGCCCCTTACTCCAGGGGCCAAAGGAGGGGGAGGACTTATTCTTGTATTTGGGGGTCGGGGCGGAGACCGTGAGTTCTGTTTTAGTACGGGAAGAGGGGAGGAAACAACTCTCGGTTTATTATGTGAGCAGGGTGCTGAGGAAGGCCGAGCTCCGCTATCCTATCCTGGAGAAGCTAGCTTTCGCCCTCATCATCTCGGTCCGGAGGCTCCGACCTTAATTCCAGGCACACTCGATCCAAGTAGTGACTGACCACCCCCTCCGCAGCATCTTTGAAGGGGTGGAGCATTCGAGCAGATTAGCTAAGTGGTTGGTAGAGTTGAGCGAGTTTGACGTCTCCTTCGTCCCCCGCCTCTCGATCAAGGCCCAGGCTATGACCGACTTCCTGGCTGACTATGTGGTCGAGGTGGCGGAGGAGGAATTCACCTGCCCGGTTCCTTGGAGGGTCATGGTGGACGGTGCTTCGGGGAGGCATTCCCTTGGGGTGGGATTTATCTTGGAAAGCCCCCAGGGAACGAGGATCGAGCAGATAGTGGTGATACACTTACCCATCACTAACAATCAGGCTGAGTATGAAGCCGTGATTGCGGGTCTGCGTTTGGCCAGGGAACTAGGCGTGCATGATGTGGAGGTCCTCACTGACTCCATGGTGGTGGATTCCCAGATTAACGGGGAGTTTGAGGCAAGGGAGCCGACTCTGCAGCTCTACTTGGCGAAGGTAAAGGGAGTCATCGGCACCTTCCAGACCTTTTCCATTCGACACGTGCCCAGGAAAGAGAGCAAGCAAGTAGATCAGCTGGCAAAGCATGGCCCCCGGGTGGGTGGGGGGGGGGGGGTACCCTCACAGATCTCTTCCGCCCATCCATTGAAGAAGGGGAACTGATGGAGGTGGAGCAGCACCCCTCGTGGATGGATCCCTTCTCGACGTACCTATCCACTGGGGAATATCCTGAAGGGATGGACAGGAAAAAGCTCAAGTACAAGTCGGCATACTATATCATGCGAGACGACCAGCTATACCGAAAGACCCTCTCCGGGATGTTGGCGCGCTGCGTGGCTGAGAGGGAGGTCCCGAGGATCTTGGAAGAAATTCAGTCCGGGTAGTGCGGGAGCCATTTCAGGAGTCAAACCTTGGAGGGTCGTATCATTAGGCAGAGGTATTTTTGGCCGACCCTCAGCCGAGACGCGACGAAGTTCACGAAGGAGTGTCATAAGTGCCAGCTGTTTGCCCCCCTCCAGGGTCAACCGACCCAACACCTCAGGAGTATTACAGCCCCCTGGCCATTTGCAATCTGGGGAATGGACTTGGTTGGGCCCTTCCCCCAGGCCAGCGGCCAGAGAAAGTTCCTGCTCGTGATGATTGATTATTTCTCTAAGTGGCTGGAAGTTAAGGCGTTGGCCAAGGTAACCTCCCAGGTCATCAGGAACTTCGTATGGGGGAGATTATCTGTCGTCATGGGTTGCCTCAGGCCATTGTTACGGACAACAACACTTAGTTCGCCAGCGCCGAGTTCATCAGCTTTTGTGAATAACTCGGGATCGACATTAGGTTTGCCTCGATTCATCACCCCAGGAGTAACAGGTAGGTGGAGGCGGCGAACAAGATCATTGTTAACCTCCTCAAAAAGAAGGTAGAGAATCTGAGAGGAAGCTGGGTGGAGCAAATCCCTTCGGTCCTCTTGGCCCTTAGAACCACACCCAATACGGCGACAGGAGAGACTCCTTTCAAGCTCTCCCATGGGTGCGAGGCGGTGCTTCTAGTAGAGTTTGAGGTCCGAACCCCTCGGGCGGCCAAGGCCGGAGAGGGCAGAGAGGAATGGAGGACCGAGAACGAGGGGGAGCTACGACTTTCACTCGACATGGTTGAGGAATTTCGAGATCTCTCGGCCATCAGGAGAGAGGAAGTGAAGAGAAGAATGGCCAAATACTTCGACAAGCACGTCAGAGTCAAACAATTCACGGAAGGGGACTCAGTCTTGAGAAAAGTGGATGCTGCAGGAAGGTCAGCCACCGTGGGGAAGCTCAATCCCAACTGGGAGGGACCATACATTGTACAAGAGGCATTGAAGTCAGGAGGGTACCGCCTCCGGAATGTGGAGGGCGAGACCATAAGTCTCACCTGGAATGGCGATGACTTGAAGCGTTTTTTCCCCTGAGTCATGTAAATGTCGCTTCAGTTTTCTAATAAAGCTTCTATTGATTAACTTGGGCCACGACGATGAAAAGCGCAAATGCGAGTCTGCCTCAGACCCCGAGCAGATCCAGCTGCAAGGCTCCCATCAAGCTGGCAGGGCTGGATGTCACTCGGAGGAGTTTGCCTCAGACCCCGAGCAGATCCCGCTGCCAGGCTCCCATCAAGCTGGCAGGGTTGGATGTCACTCGGAGGAGTCTGCCTCAGACCCCGAGCAGATCCCGCTGCCAGGCTCCCATCAAGCTGGCAGGGCTGGATTTCACTCGGAGGAGTCTGCCTCAGACCCCGAGCAGATCCCGCTGTTAGGCTCCCATCAAGCTGGCAGGGTTGGATGTCACTCGGAGGAGTCTGCCTCATACCCCGAGCAGATCCCACTGCCAGGCTCCCATCAAGCTGGCAGGGCTAGATGTCACTCGGAGGAGTCTGCCTCAGACCCCGAGCAGATCCCGCTGCCAGGCTCCCATCAAGCTGGAAGGGCTGGATATCACTCGGAGGAGTCTGCCTCAGACCCTGAGCAGATCCCGCTGCTAGGCTCCTATCAAGCTGGCAGAGCTAGATGTCACTCAAAGAAGTCTGCCTCAACCCCTAGCAGATCCCACTGCTAGGCTCCCATCAAGCTGGCAGGGCTGGATGTCACTTGGAGGAGTCTGCCTCAGACCCAGAGCAGATCCCGCTATCAGGATCCCATCAAGCTGACATCACTGGATGTCACTCGGAGGAGTCTGCCTCAGACCCCGAGCAGATCCCGCTGCCAGGCTCCCATCAAGCTAGCATGACTGGATGTCACTCAGAGAATTCTTCCTCAGACCCCGAGCAGATCCCGCTGTCAGGCTCCCATCAAGCTGGCAGGGCTGGATGTCACTCGGAGGAGTCTGCCTCAGACCCCGAGTAGATCCCGCTACTAGGATCCCATCAAGCTGGCAGGGCTGGATGTCACTCGGAGGAGTCTGCCTCAGACCTCGAGCAGATCCCGCTGCCAGGCTCCCACTAAGCTGGTAGGGCTGGATGTCACTCGGAGGAGTCTGCCTCAGACCCCGAGCGGATCCCGCTGCCAGGCTCCCATCAAGCTGGCAGGGCTGGATGTCACTCGGAGGAGTCTTCCTCAGACCCCGAGCAGATCCCGTTGGCAGGCTCCCATCAACCTGACAGGGCTGGATGTCACTCGGAGGAGTCTGCCTCAGACCCCGAGCAGATCCCGCTGCTAGACTCCCATCAAGCTGGCAGGGCGGGATGTCACTCGGAGCAGTCTGTTCCAGAACCCCCCGAGCAGATTCTCTACCTCGGCAGGGAGCCACGAATGAATCGGCGGGTTGACGAGGGGATCCCGACATGATGGCGAGTAAGGAAGACCGGCTCCGGCCTAGAGATCGGCGGGTCCCATGGAAGGGGGCCCGGGCGGCAAAGGCGCTAGCCGCCCTCGCCACGAAAGAATCGGCGGGTTGACGAGGGGATCCCGGTATGATGGTGAGTAAGGAAGACCGGCTCCGGCCTAGATATCGGCGGGTCCCATGGAAGGGGGCCCGGGCGGGGAAGGCGCTAGCCTCCCTCGCCACGAATGAATCAGCGGGTTGACGAGGGGATCCCGACACTATGGCAAGTAAGGAAGACCGGCTCCGGTCTAGAGATCGGCGGGTCCCATGGAAGGGGGCCCGGACGGCGAAGGCACTAGCCTCCCTCGCCACGAATGAATCGGCGGGTCGACGAATGGTTCTCGGCACGATAGCAAACCAAGAAAGCCGGCCCCCGGCCTAGAGATCGGCGAGCCTCAGAGAAGAGGGTCCGTACGGCGACAACCCGACCATGCCAAGGCCCCCGGAAGCCGGCTCGCCCAAAGTCCAAACGCGCGCCAGGCTTTTCTCGCCCACCCAATGACGCAAATGGGTTAGCAAGCCCGGATGGAGTTGGCGAGTCGCTCCCACGCGACGTGACCACCCAACCTACCCCTCGCTCCTAAGCCTAAGTTCAGAGTTTAAAGCGAGCGAACGACCTCACTCGCTAGCTCGCTGTCGCGACATCCGTGAGGACATTCAAGGATAAAAGAAATCATAATAAGTGTGAGAATCAAGAGACGAATGCAGGAAATAGGGATATTCATGTTTCAGATCAAAAAAGAATTTTGTACATTGGCGAAATCCAAAAGAGATAAGGCTATTACAAAAACTAGGCTCTGGCCCGCGTCACTGCCGCGAAAAAAAGTGGGACGAATACAAGCTCTTGGAGAGGCGAGCCCTGAGCGGCGGGCCCTTATATAGGGTGGTATGGCCCGCCGCCCGGCTCTGGTACCGGAAGGAACAACTCCGGTACCACCTCGCTTGCATAAATCTTGGCACCATCGTCCTTGATAAGGTTGGCCCTCTACAGCGTTCAGAAAGTATATTTTACAGCGCTGACCGCATTCTTCTGCATCATCACTTCGATCTCGTGATTGCTGTAATCAGCGAGCTGGTAGCCGCTTGTAGATGGCGGCGGGGCGGACACTGCAGCCTCCAACACGTCCACTCGCTTCTGAAGCGTCTGCTTCTCCTATTGGAGGGTGGCGACCTCAGTACCCAGCCGGCTGGCAGTCGCCGCGTCCTGTGAAAAGGAGAACAACCGAGTTAAGTTATGCGGGAGGGAGGAAAGGTTGGGGGGAGACAAGAAACCTACCGCTCCACCTAGGTACTGAGCGAGATCGGCCTCCGCCGCATCGGCCCGCTTCCGCTGCTCGTCCGCCTCTTCCCGAGCTAGTTGACGGACCGCCTCCTTCTCGTCAATGATCTTGGTGAGGGATGGGGCGCTCTTGTCCAGCCGAACACACCGCCGTCCGACCATATGGGCCAGCTTGAGGCTGCGAAACTAGGTCCGCGCGCTTTCATAGATCAACACCCGCATCGCCTCCTCGTCGTAAACGGCGGCGTCCTCTCGCCCATAGACGCCGAAGGCGAGGTTGTAAGCGTCCCCGCTACTAGAGTCATCCTCCAGCCAGCTCGGCAGCAGCGAGGATATGTAGACCCTGTTGGTCTCCATATCCCACTGAAGTAGCGGGACTCCGGCCTCGTCCGCGGGCCCCTCGCCGTAACCAAAGTTACGATGACCCCGGGGGATTTCCTTCCCGGCGGGCCGAACCTCCTCCGGCGGCTGCGACGTGCCCGCCTCTCCGCCAGAAGATCTGACGGCCGGAGAAGCCGCGGGGACGGGAACGACGGACTGCTGGCTTGCGGGGGCCTTACCCTTGTCGCGAGCCGGGGGAGGCGAGCCACCCGACTTCTTCGACTTCTTGGGCGGTGGCGGATCCTGGGGCTGCTCGCGGCTGGGATGCTTCGCAGGAGCAGGGGTTGAGAGCTTGCGATGGGTGGCAGCAGCCGCCTAGGCCCGCGCTAGCTTGCCGACGGCGAGTCGCGCGCTCTCATATGACGGATGGATAGGGATGTTGCGGTCGTCTGCAAGAAGTGGAACTTAGAAAAAATTCGAAAAAATCAAGGATGCGTAGATAGGGCGAGCCACTTACCTTCACCGGGCGGGACAGGGACGAGGTCGTCCAGATTCCTACGGAGGTAGGCCACCTCGAAGTTCTTCCCGACGAAGAATCCGAACAACCTCGCTTCGTTGCCCCTAGGGTCGGGGGGGGGGCGGTAGCTCGCCTCGCTGAGCTGGACCGGCAAAAAGGGGAAGTTGCCGAAGTCCCCCTTGACGAAAATAAATTTCTTGAGCCAGTTGTGGCTCTTATTGACGGTCTCCCGCACCTTGACATGGCTGCTGGCGAAGCAGGCGGTCCTATCCTTATTCGCCCGGAAAGAGAACAGCTTGCGGAATACTGCGAGGCTGAACTCTATTTTATCCTCTCGCAGGTAGCAGGCGAACCCGATGACCACTGCGATGGAGTTCGGGGTCATCTACCCGGGAACCACCGCGTAGTACTTGAAGATTTAGCGGACTTCCGGCCATAGGGGTAGTCGAAGGCCCGCCTCAAAATGGGCCACCGGGAACGCGAGCTCGCCAGCGAATAGCTCGTTTATTCGTTCCTCCTTCCCGGGCCGCCTCGCCTCAAAACCTGGCGGGACGAAGTGGCCGACCGCGTCTACGAATTCCCTCTCCGTAAGGGCGGCGAGAGGGAAATCATGCTCGGAGAAGGTCCAAGAGCATTTGGCCCTCCCCTCCTCCTCGCCACTACCACCGCCCATCTTACAGTTATCTTGCCGAGCGGGACAGAGGGATTTCTCGCAAAGAGCTAGGGGGAGAAGTCTTAAATGTGGTAGGTGAGGAAGGGCCAGCAGGGGCTATTTATAAGATGAGAAAGGGCGGGAAAAATCCCCCTCTTGGCGGGAAAAGTGCGGATAGCAATATGGCCCTGACGTTTCGACTTCTGAACCCAAACCGGGTTCTCGCCAACCCGTCAGTCCGCCGTAAACTGCCCGCACTAGCGCCCACAAAATCAAGCAGCGGCCACCGAGCGGGCCAGTCTTGACCCGCGCGCGAGTCACCTGTCGCGTAACCCGCGGGCAACCGGCTCGCCTTCGCCAGTACAGAAAAAGGGCCCGGCGAGGCGACTCGGCAAGGATGAGCCCACGCGAAGGAAGGTCGGCCGAGCCAGAGCATCTCGCCCGCACATCCCGCAGGGATTCGAACGGTGACGCAACCAAGAGAAAATTGCAATAAATATTAGCCCGTGGCGGGCGAAATTAGTCCTGAATTATTACAAATACTTACTATCGGAAGTAAAAAAAATTAACGCCCTGAGTGTTTCGACCGCCGCATACGGGGCAATCCGGACCCGGCAGATCGCAACCGGCGAGGGGAGGATGAAAACTCAACGCGGGATCCATTTCCACCTACCTCCCCTACCCATGCTGGTTCGGGGTGGTACGCGAGGGTAGTGATACTCGCGGACCGCCGACAGCTCCCGCTGGGTCCTATTGATCTGCTCCAGGGCACGCCTCAGTCGCCCCTCGGCTCGCGTGATATGCACACTCGGAGAAGTCGCCTCGTCCTCGTCAGAGGAAAGTCTCGCTCCCTCCAAAGCCGCGAGTCGCTCCTCCGTCTCGGCCTTATCTTTCTCCACTCTGTCGAAGACCTCCCGTAGCAGTAGTGTGTGCTTTTGAAACAGTCGCTTTAACTGCCTCTTCATCTTCTTGGCATCATGCGGGTCTCCCAGGTACTCGGAGATGCTGTCCGCGTCGGGGGGGGGGCAAGTACCCTCCGCTCATCTCAGCGTCAGACGAAGAGACCACATTATAACCTGCAGAGATAAGATCAAAAGGAGCAATGACCGTAAGCCGGCCAAAACCAGAGGGTTTACCTGGCATCGGTATGTCACCCGCATCATCAGTAGGCCTAGAGGTGCCCGGCCGACCCTGGAGGGGTTCTCCCCCGAGAGTAACGAACGGTTTTCCCAGGCTGTGGGGCCTTGGCGACGGAGGCACCACAGGAGGGATAGGTTCCTCTGGCAAGGGACTAGCGACCCGATCAGCCGCCGCCAGAGCGGAACGCCTGGGATCTCCCTCGTCTGCCCTAACTCCCCGAGACATCTCCTACCAAAAGGAAAGAAAAGTCAAGAAACGTGGGGGGGCGAGGGGAGAATCGAGAAAGGGAAGCGCATATACCTCAGGGATGACCTCGGCACCGCCGGCCGAGCTGGAGGTAGGGTCATCGCGCCCCAAAGACCACCCGATGAACTTTGCTTTCTTGGGCTTAAAAAGGTGGCCAGGAGACCCGCATGCCAGCCACGGGGCAGCTTCTAAAGCTGCATCCTGGGAGCCCTCCCTTGCAGCCGCCAAGCGAGCCCGCATCTCTTCAGACATAGGCATCTCACAACAAAGGATCGTGGAAGGAGGCAAAGAAGGGGAGTCATCCTGGAGGCCTGACAGCTTATTTATAGCGTGAAGGTGGGCGCCCACTGAAAAGATTCCTTCCAGCTCAGCAGGACTTTCGCCGAACACGTGGGGTTGGATGTTTCTTTCTGAGCCTTTTGCAAAGCTCGCAAAGAGCGGGGATTATGTACAACCCCGTGTTCGCCGAAGAGGCTCGGGCCGCCCCGGCGGGTCAGGCCTGGCCCGCCTCTCCTAGGCGGGTTGGCTTCCAAGGGCCGCCCAGGCGGGTCAGCCCCGGCCCGCCTCTCCTAGGCGGGTCGGCTTCCAAGGGCCGCCCAGGCGGGTCAGCCCCGGCCCGCCTCTCCTAGGCGGGTCGGGTTCCCAGGATCGTCTACGTGGGTCAACCCCGGCCCGCCTCTCTCAGGCGGGTCGGCCTCCAAGGGTCGCCCAAGCGGGCCAGCCCCGGCCTGCCCCTCCTAGGCCAGACGCCCCCGGCTCGCGCCTTTCCAGGCGGGCAGCCTCCAATCGCGTCCCGGGCGAGCAAGCCCCGGCCCGCGCCTCCTGCCAGGCAGAGGCATCTTAGGACTACTCGCCCAGTCCCTAATTGAGGAAACCCCTTGCTTTTTTGTCCTTGTAGGTCTGCCCCTAGCCAACTAGAACAGCGGAATCTCGTTGTTGGCAGACCCAGGTGGGCTGCATATAGCTTTTCATAATAGCAGAGTTTGGATGTTGGTAGGCCAGCCCGAGGAGCTTTCAGTAATTTCAAGACAGCAGAGGTTAGTTATTTACAGACCATCTTCAAAATCCTATAAATAGGACCCAAGGGGTATCTCAGAGAGGCAGGCTTACTTGTTCCCATGTCTTCTAGCGCTTTTTGAGGTACCTTAGCCCGACATTTGGCTAAGGAGGGGAAGCGCTCAGTGATCTTTCGGGTTTGTGGTGGGACCTCCGAGCCGGGCCCTTTGCCTAGTCCCTTACTCTCTTTTCTTATTGTTTTCCTTACAGGAGCGAAGTAGGTGCGCGACCACCCCTTCCCCAAGGGTGAACTCCATAAGAGACTGATTTTTGGTTTCAACAACAGCGCTAGCCAAGGTGACCTCCCAGGTAATCAGAAATTTTGTATGAGGGGAGATCATCTGCCGGCATGGATTGGCTCTTACCATCATCACGGACAATGGACCGCAGTTTGCCAGCACCGAGTTTATCAGTTTCTGTGGCCAACTTAGGATTGATCTCAGGATCGTGTCGGTCCATCACCCAATGAGCAACGAGTAGGTGGAGGCGACGAACAAGATCATCGTGAACCTCTTAAAAAAGAAGGTTTAGAACCTGAAGGGGAGTTGGGTGGAACAGATCCCTTCGGTCCTATGGGCCCTGAGGACCACCCCCAGTACATCCACAGGGGAGACCCCCTTCAAGCTATCCCATGGCTGCGAAGTAGTGCTCGCCATAGATTTTGAGGTCCGGACACCTCGGATAGTTGATGCAGAGGAAGACAGAGAAGAGTGGAGGGCCGAGAATGAGGAGGAGTTGAGGCTCTCCTTGGATATGGTGGAGGAGTTGTGTGATATGTCTGCCATCAGGAAGGAAGAGGTAAAACGGAGAATTGCAAAGTATGTTGGGTACATTGATTCTAATGGCCCAGATTTGATGATGTCAAACATGTCAATGAGATAGACATAGTTGTATTTGATGAATGTATAAGTTCATGCATACAGGTTGGTCTTTGTCACAATGATTGGACAGATAGTTCAAGAGACAATGATAGGTGGACTCAAGGTGAGGCTGGAAATTCAAAAAAATGTCTAAGTCCAAAAGCGTTCAGTGAGGCAAGCTCACTCAATGCCATACAACTAATAGTGCTGAGAGAAGGCAGGCAGTCAACACTTACAGTATTGCAAATGCAAAAATATGGCAAAGTACACAGGCGTTGAGTGACCCCAACTCACTCAACGCCATATGACCAGAATCGTTGAGTCAAGGTTATCATATCAAAGCCTAAGCAGTGGAAGCAAGAAAATTGACTTAGTCTAGAAGCATTGAGTGAAGCTTCATCACTCAACGCCATACTAAGTCTGTCAACGCCAATGTATAAGGAGACAGAAAAGTCGACTAAGTACACAATTGTTAAGTGAAACTCACTCACTCAACGCCAAGTTAAAAGGCTTTGAGTCTAGTCGTTATGTGAAGAAACCAGAATTCGACTAAGTCCAGAATCATTGAGTGAGATGAGCTCACTCAACGCTCTCAATGCCAAACTCTTATATGAAGGCAAGGTTGCAGAAAATCAGGCCAAGTATAAAAGCGTTGAGTGAAGCTTATACACTCAATGCTCTCAACGCTTTTTAGCAGAAAGGAAAACAGAAGAATAAGGCTAAGGCAAATAACGTTGAGTGAGGCATATACACTCAACGCTCACAACGCCATCAAGCAGATAACTGAATAATGGACTAATGAGAAATACCATTGAGTGAGGTCAACACACTCAACGCCTAGCAGAGCTGAAGAAATTTCTAAGTCCAGAATTGTCAAACTCAGCTTATCCACTATTCGTCGAGCTAAGCTTTGCTTTCGTCGAACGGAGTTCAAAATTCGTCGAACTCAGCTTTCATCTATAAGAAGAACTCAGCTTTCAGAATCGTCGAACTCAACTTATCCACTATTCGTCGAGCTAAGTTTTGCTTTTGATGAATGGAGTTCAGAATTCGTCGAACTCAGCTTTCATCTATAAGAAGAACTCAGCTTTCATAATTCATCGAATTCATCTTTCACGGTTTCGTCGAGTTGAGCTCAGGGTTTGTCAAACTGAGCTTGGAGTTCGTTGAACGCAGAACTTCTAGAAAGATAGTTGATTTTGGCTAAGTCTAGAATGATGCTGACGTCAGCAGAGTCAACAAAGTCAACAAATTTCAGATTCGTTGCAAATCAACATTAACGTCGCCGTCAGTCTACAGTGAATCACAATTTGATTAAGCTGAGGTGTTAACTGCTATTAAATTTGGGACACGTGTCGATCATCTCGCTAATTGACGGTATTATAAATATCAGTTGAGATCGAGATCAAATAGCTTTCTGGGCAAAAAATTAGTTCATTCTGAAAAACGAGAAGCGGAGTTCGTCGTCTTCATTCGTCATTGCTACAGAGCTAAGAAATTCAATTTGAAAATCTGAAGGGGTTCTGAGTTCGCTGAGGCATTCAACATCTAATACAGCAAGTTTCGAGTATTTATCTGAGGAAGACGAATTAGTATAGGTGAGCCCTAGCTGAAAGTATCTTCACGATCCAAGCTGTGCAAAATCTGAAGATCATTCGTTTGATCTTTGAAGAAGAAGTAGAGAGGGCTGATATCTGCTCAGTCTAGATCGGGATAGATTCCTAAAGAAGAAGAAGAAGAAGCAGAGGTTTCTGCTAGTCGCTTCCAGAATAAGCCGGGCTTCAATTTAAGATCTTTTTCTCCTCTTGTTGCTGTGAAGACGAATATAGGACTGATATCTGCTCAGTCTAGGTAGACAGACACAGAGAATTTTCTATGGTGTCTATAATTCATTTCTTTGATATTCTGTGTAGGATTCATATTGAATCTTAGTGGTAAGGCTATGTGCCTGAGCTGTAAGCCTGTGTTATAAAGGCTGAGGTAGGGAGGGTTACCTGAGTTGTAGGAGTGTGGATCACTCTGAGGTAGGGCATGATTGCTCTAGGTGTAAGAGTGTGGATTCACTTTGAGGTAGAGTTCTTGGGAAGAACTTGAGCTGTAGGATCTTGGTGATCTGAGTGGTAAGACTTATATAGTCTGAGTTATAGGAGCCAGTTGGGCTCTGAACTGTAAGATATGAGGATCTGAGAAATAAAGAAGAAGGTATTTGGCTGAATCTAGTCTATTGCTAGATAGGCGAAGGGGGAAGTGGATGTACACATCAATTGAGGAACCACTATAAATCTGTGTACTGTGCTATGAATGTTGTGTTGTGATTGCGTTATAATTGCCGAAAAGATTTCTTGCCTTATCTGATAGAGAAAGTAATAAAGATAGAGAATCATATTTCATCAAATTTAATTAGCCTAGAATTAAATTGGACCTATTCACCCTCCCTCTAGGTGTTTAGTTGATCTTGAAATTAAGACTTTCAAGTGTATCAGAGGGAGGTTACTCAAGAAAGGACTTAACAGTCTGAGTTGATCTTTAGGGCAGTTGTCAGAAGGTCAAGATGGGTTCAGGAGAGAATCACAAAGAGCTTGGATCCATGAAACTTCCTCTCTATAGGAAGGAGACTTTTGGCATCTGGAAGGAAAGAGTCAGATTATTCATGGAGACATCTAATCCTAGGATTTATATCACAGTACAAGAAGGATCCTTCATACCAATGAAGATATCTGTCCTTGATGCAAATCTGAAGACTCCAAAGACGTACACCGAGATGACTAAGGTGAAATCAACTTAGCTACACTGGATAAGAGGGCACAAAACATTATAGTTAGTGCCGTAGATGACTCAACCTTCCAAAACCTTATCCACTGAAAGACATCTAAGGAGATGTGGGACACACTAGTTGTCTACATGGAGGGAACAGAAGAAGTGAGTGATGACAGGAAGTCCATGATCAATCAAGAGTATGAAAGCTTCAGGCAGAATAAGACAGATGGAATAGCCGAGTGCTTTGAAAAGTTCTTCAAGATTGTGAATGAGCTGAGAACATATGGCAGAGTTTTCAGCATAAATAAATTAAATGACAAGTTTCTCAGGTCTTTGACTAAAGACTGGGGCACAAAAATCTGTGCCATCAGAGAAGTGGCAAGACTTGTAAACACTCCACCACCAACCCTATTTGGAAAGTTGTTGTCATATGAAATGCAGCTGATTGCCAAAAAGGAGGAGGAGAAAACTAACAAGTCTGCAGTCAAGGACAAGTCAGTGGCCTTCAAAGCTGAAGCCACACGGAGGAGCAGGAGAAAGACTCCTTCTCAACCAAGGAGAGATGCTGAATCTGATTTAGAAAGCTCAGAAACCAGCACATCAGACTGCTACATATGTAACACCTCTATCCGTCACATAGTATATAGCAGTAGGTCCGGCCAAGGCCCGACGCCATATACCACGGACAGACCGGTGGGTTACTCATTGAAACTAATCAACCAATCACAACGTCCTACACAGAGCATCTAGCGGAAGAAATTTATTAAGTTGCAAAGAATAAAGAACCCAGCCATAAGCATGAATGTCCACTACTCAAACTAACAGGAATGTACAACACACGAGTACTGGCCTTATGGCCTTACAATAGTTTGCTCAAATATAAGTGTCTTCCAAACCTCGGCACGCAGGCTGGTCACACATGAGAATACAAGAAAACACTCAAAAATTAGGTCTTCTAGGGCCGGCTCAGCAGCTTGGGCTTTAGCCCACTATTTACCACTCGGCTCCGCAGCACCTGCAAGTACAATTCACCGCAACGGTGGAAAATAAGAATAACGGCCAGCTAAAGCTTACCAAATTATAGCGATTCCGCCCCCAAACCGGGGCGGCAAAGCTCCTTCCCTGCACTTGTTAGCAAAATGAGCAACATAGTGAATAAACACCACATCACAGGTGCACGCACACACGGCCGTACACCTCGTACTCTTAGGGCACTTACTCGGTGAAGCCAGTCTGAACCCCGTCCGATCCTTGACTTCACCACCACCCCCAGGGGCGGCAAACCATGTGAGTATTTAGTCCTTTCAGCCGTAGCCTAGACTCGTTCTCCAAATCATCAGTAAGTCCCACGTTAACCTTAGGTCACTTTAACCGAGCAGATGGAGCGGGTAGGGTTCCACCAGCCCGTTGCTTACCCCGCCACAGCCATTTGGCCTTTGACACGGGCCAAGCTTCCCCAAGTCCCAACTATCGATCAAACATGGTACTTAACCCCGCTATGTACCCGGTTGGCTCCCAGGCCACCGATATGGCAGAAATGCATTTCCGCCTAGATTTTCGGGTGCAACTTGAGGTTAATCCCCAAGATTCCCTGATGCATTCTAACGCATAGCAACCCGAAAACAATCAAAACGCTCGGAGTCTTCTCCGGCTAGTAACTCATAACAAAATATCACCGATCCAGACCAACAAGTCCGGGTAGGCTTCACACATCATGTCTATGTTTGTACTACGATTCCGGACTCTAAAAAGGGGACTTTACATATCTACCCCCAGGAATACCGCAAACTCACTGCACACTCACGGGAGAGGGTTTTCCCATACAAAGGAAGAAGAGATTCACATGCTCAAGATGAAAATCGTTACCCAAGCATTTTTCCTTGGCGCCATGGAAATCTACGTGGATGAAAAGCACCGCAATCTCCTTGCCTCCGTAGATCCGAAGTCGGCTCGCGATTTGGAGCTCCGAAACTCCGCTGGTGACCGGATCTAGCCTTCCTTCTTCCTCCTTGCTCTCTCCTCTCTCTAGATCTTAGAAAGAGAGTACCCCAAGAGAAATGAGGTTTTCTAAGCCCTAAACCCGGGTATATACCTAGGGAAACAACCCCCAGTCGTTAGATCTCAAAATAAGGAAACGGACGGCTGCGATCTGGACTTGAAATCCAAGATCTAGGCCGAACACGGCTTGCGACACGCTCGTGTCCAAGGCCGTGTCACCCATTCGCCGTCACTCAGGAAATTCCCGACCAGAATACGGCCTGTGATACAGCATCCGACACGCCCGTGTCGCATGTGATACGTTCGTGTCAGGGCCCGTGTCACGACCCTTGTGCCCAAATAGCACAAGTCCAAAAATTTCCAGTGAGGGACACGACCATGTGACACGCCCGTGACACATGCCGTGTGCACGACACACCTGGGATATGTCCGTATCCATGGCCGTGTAGCTCCCTCAGCACAAACCGCAACACACCCGAGCAGGACACACCCGTATCCCAGGCCGTGTGCCTTCACCCGACCACCGTTGACCGCCAAATCATCGACCACGCGACCCAAAGTCGAACACACCTCTGACACGGCGTGTCCCAGGCCGTGTGACCTGTACCAAGGTCCAAATCTGCTTCAAACATTGCCCGTTCCTCTTTTGAGTTTCGGGGCGTTACAACATATCTACTGAAGACTTTGCCGCCTTCTCCAGGAAATTTCAAAAATTTATGAAGAAGAAGCACTAGAGAAGCAGGCCATCCTCTTCTTCTTATCCCAAGGAAGATTACTACAAGGGAAGAAAGAAGTCCTCTAAAGAGGACAGGTATGGATCTAAACAAAATAAACATGCTTCTTCTAAAGTGGTTTGTTATTGTTGCAGCAAGCCATGACATGTTATAACCGACACCCTGTCAAAAGGAAGAGTGCTAGAGAAAAGAAGGAACGTCTGCAGAAGGGCAAGAAGGAGAAATCCTTTATTGCCAAGAAGCAAAAGAGCTGGACTGACTCCTCATCATCGTAGTCAGAAAAGGAAGATAAAGATGAAGCCTACATTGAGCTATTTACTGTTGAAGAAGAATCTGTAGAGGCAGACTTCTTAGAGATGCGGGTTGCTATTGCTGGAGAAGCTGATGATGCTGCCAGTTTTGAAGAAAGAAAAGAAGACAACCATTGCCTTGGGTTGATGGCTCTGACTGAAGAAGGACCCAGCCAGGAGCAGCCTGGTCCAAGCAAAGTACATTCTCTTCCCTCTGTGTCTGATTATGTGACAAGTCCAAAATTAGAGGCATCGACATCAAGAGATGAAGATGACTCTGAATTTGAAGGAGACGTCAATCAATTGATTGATGACTATGGTGAACTCCTACAAGCACTGAAGAGAAGCAGGCTCCTGGACAAAAAGCAGGTAAAGGAGATTGTCTCTCTGTAGCTGGCTGCTTCAGACTCAACAAACATGCTGGACCTAAAAATGAAAGAAGTCAGCAAGCTTAAAAAATATCACTGTTATTCAGATGTGCACAATCACCTTCAAGAATAACCACATCAGTAACCTTAAAGGTAAACTCCAAAATAAGGAGTTAGTGGCTAAGTTTTCAAAGCCATGTTCTGTATTGCCCTTGATAGATTCCTTATCTTCCCAAAAGGGTAAGAAGGGGTTAGGCTTTAAAGGGAAAACTAGAGCTGCCAATTCCAAAAGGAAGTACAAAGCTTCAATGCATCTGTACAACCCTGTATCTGGCGAGTGGGTTGACGGGAGCCCCGACTAACCGGTTTAGACCGCCTAAAGCCCCAAGCGAGTTCAGCTTCTGTCGGGTTGAGTCCAGCATTCGTCGGGCCGAGCTCGGAGTTCATCGAGCTGAGCATGATGAATGAGGATGGCCGTCTAGGCAAGCTCGGCAGGGAAACGTCTAGGTCGAGCTCAGATTTCGTCGAGCCAAGCTCGAAGTTCGTCGAGTCAAGCACGGTGAGCAGGGGATGGGCATCAGGCAGAGCTGGCCGAGCCCGTACTCACCCGAGCCCAAGGAAGAGAGGCAAGCGCGAGCTCCATCGGGCACTCCCCCCTCCTGAGCGAGCAGAGGCTTCAAAGGGTTGTTTGCCTAGGTCCATACTGTGTTTTTACCATGTTGCCCCATTGGTCTGCCCCTAGCCGCCCAGAACAGCGGAGTTACGTTGTTGGTAGACAAACCTGGACTGCACATAGCTACTCAGAATAGCGGGATCTTGCTATTTGTAGGCCGTTTGCAGAATCCTATAAATAGGACCCAAGGGGTATCTAAGAAAGGCATGCTCACTTGAACCCGATCTTCTAGCGCTTTCTGAGATACCTTAGCTTCAGCACTTGGCTAAGGAGGGGAAGCGCTCTAAGATCTTCCGGGGGTGTGGAGGGACCTCTATACTAGAGCCTTGGTTCTGTCCCTAGTTCTTTTTCCTTGGTTTTTTGGGCTCGCGGGAGAGAAGTACGTGTGCGATCACCCCTTACCCAAGGGTGAACTCCTCGAGACCGACTTTTTGGTTTCAACATTTTGGTGCGGTGAGCGCGAAGCGTGATCAGCAAAGAAAATCTTCTGCAAGTTCGATGGCTGGAGATGAAGGACAAGGTTCAAACAGGACCAATTCGCCACCCCCTCCCGCAACGGCGAGAATATCCGCAGAGCTCAGAGAGGAAGTGCTTGGGCTCGTCAGGGTCGCACTTGGCATGCGGGTCGAGAGCACGACACCGGCAGTTCCCGTGGTCGCCGCCCCAGCCTTGGGCGACGACACACCCATTTGGCAGGCCGGGAAGGAGGTCGTAGGCGGAGGTGAGCGCGAGCTACGGGGGCGAGTCCTGTTCCCGGGCTCAGCAGGTGAGTACCACTTCGGCGAGACGGTAGGAGGGGAGTTCCCAACTCGCCCGGCCAAGGGGGGAAGCCCTTTCAGCGAGTTCGTTTCTTCTGCCCTAGTTCCAGGGGGGTTCCGGGAGCTGGAGATGTCATATTACATTGGGAAGGGAGATCTGGTCCAGCACGTCCAATGGTTCGAGGATGTGGTTTCGATCCGACAGATATCGGGTGGGTTCAAGTACAGGTTCTTTGCCATCACCCTTAGGGAGAAGGCAAGAGATTGGTTCCACCAGCTCCCGGCTAGCTTTATTTACTATTTTAAGGAATTGCGTCTGGGGTTCATGTTGAGGTTCACCACGCCCAGAAAGAGGAAGAAGGAGGTCGAGTCCTTGTTTCTTGTCAAGTAGGGAGCAGGTGAGGCCCTTGGAAGCTACCTAGACAGGTTCTAGGAGGAACTGTACCAAGTACAAGAGATGTCGGGGCACACCATGATCTTGGCCTTCACCCTGGGCCTCCAACCCGGGTTTTTATCCATGGAACTAAAGAGGACGCCTCCATTGTCTTTTGAGGCACTCATAGAGAGGGTGGCAAGGGAGGCCGATATGGAGGCAGCGCACCCGGAGTTTGCCCGGAGGTTGGCTAGGTGGGGAGCAGAGGAGGTGAGACCAAGGGGTGGCTGGGCTCAGGAGGAAAGGAGGGATTAGCCCTGGCAGAGGGAACAGCTGCAGCAGCAGTAGCCCAGGTGGGGGTGTCAGGGGCCGACTAATCGGCTGGGGTGGAGGCCGGAGTTGCAGGACCAAGGGCCACGAATGGGTTATCATGGAGGGGATAATCGTAGGGGTGGCCACGGTCAGTTTCACCCCCGGGCGGAAGGCAGGGTCAGAGACCCCCTCTCCTCGATTAGGAGAAAGCCATGGCAATTTACCTGGGAGGAAGGAGGAGAGGACAGCCGAGAAGAAGGAGGGAGGTCATGGTGTACCTACCCTTTTGCGACTTCCATCAGGAGGAGGGGCACACCACAGCCACGTGCTCGGAGTTCATCGAGATGAGGGTGAATAGGGAGCAGCAGCAGCGGCAGGACCAACGGGGTGTGCGGATTGAAGAGTTCCGGCCTCGGGCGGAGGAGGACAGATGCAAAGACCGGGCTGATGTCAGAACCCGGGGAGGGATCAGAGTGATCCACGGGGGGGGTGGGGGGGGGGGGGGGGGGGGGGGGGGGGGGGTGGGGGTGGGGTAGGCGTCGAGGCTTCCCGCAAGGCAAGCCTCCACGCCATGTATTGGAGGAGCATCAGCTCGATATCCCAGACCCCACCCCCGGACGCGAGGATCACCTTTTCAAGGGAGGACATGCCGGTCCATGAGGACTCTTTTTGCGATGCGCTGGTCATGTAGACAACCATCAAAAATTTCACCGTCTCCCGGATCCTCGTCAACAACGGGAGCTCCATCAACGTCATCTTCAAAAATCCGTTCAACGTAATGGAGGTGGAGGCCAAGAGGGTGTTGGCCTCTGATAGAAATCTCTTCGGATTCTCCGGGGAGAGGAAGGAAGTGGAAGGAGGAGTGGGACTCCATGTCAGCCTGGGGGGGGGGCATTCTAGGAACTGCTGGTTCATCATCGTGGACTCCCCCAGCAGCTACAATGTCATTTTCAGAAGACCCCTCATCAGCGCTTTCCGTTGCGTCCCCTTGTACTTCCATTAGTGACTCAAGTTCAACGCATAGGGGATCCAGGTCCGAGTCCGTGGCAATCCCAAGATGGCGAGGGAATGCTATGTGATGGCGGTAAACTCCATCTCTTGGCAGAAGGGGGCCGAGGAGATGGAGCGGAAGATGGAAGAGGCAGATAAGGAGGTAGAAAGGATGGGGGTAGAGGAGAACCGCGATCGGGAGGAGGAGGCGGAGGAAGTCCGGAAGTCGGCCAGAGCGATGGTCGTGGAGGAGGCTGAGGAAGAAAGTCCTTGTCCCAGGAGGGGAGGACGTTGAAGAATGGGGGGAGAAGTCCCGTCTGGAGGCAGCAGAGGAGGTGGTGGAGATGGAGGTTCTCATCCTAGGGGGTAGGGTGGAGAAGGTTCGCGTCAGCGGGGGACTGACTCCAGAGGCCCAGAGCAGGATGCTGGAGTGTATCCAAAAGAACGTGGACATCTTCACCCGGAGCACTGCGGAGATGCCGGGGATCGATGCTGACATGGCCTGCCATCGGCTAAACCTGAACCCGAGAGCTCACCCATCCAGCAAAAGAAGAGGTCCACCGCAGATAAGCTGGCCGAGCTGATCAGGGAGGATAGCCAAGCTTCTCAAGGCTGGCTTTGTATTCGGAATACAATACCCCAGTTGGGTCTCCAATGTAGTAATGGTTAAAAAAGGAGACGGCCGGTGGCACATGTGTGTTGATTTTTCTTTGCTTAATAAATCATGTCCCAAGGATTATTACCCATTGCCTCTGATCAATGCGCTGGTTGACTCAGCCGTCAGTTTTCCTATAATGAGTTTTCTAGATGCGTTTTCAGGTTACCACCAGATCAGGATGCACCCTCCCGACATCAAAGATGTCTCCTTCATCACCGGGGATGGGTGCTACTGCTACAAAATGATGCCCTTTGGGCTAAAGAATACAGGAGCAACCTATAAGAAAATGATGGAAAGGGTCTTCCGAGAGCAAAGGGGGAGGAACCTAGAGGTGTATGTGGATGACCTCATGATCAAGAGTCGAGATGTTGACTCTCACCTCCGGGACTTGGAGGAAACCTTCTCCACTCTACACAAGTATAAGATGCGGTTGAACCCCCTGAAGTGTGTCTTCGAGGAAACCAAGGGCAAGTTTCTAGGCCATCTCCTTACCCCCGCAGGTGTGGAGCCCCATCCTGACAAGGTGAGGGCAATCATGGAGTTAGGGTCACCTCGGAAAGCTTAGGAGGTGCAGCGGCTAACAGGGAAGCTGACTGGATTGAGTAGGTTCTTCTCCCGGGCCGGGGAGAAGTGCTCCCCCTTCTTTAAAACTTTGACGGGAAGCCAGAAGTTTGAATGGACTAGGGAATGCGAGGAGGCATTACAGGCCTTAAAGAGGCAGTTGACTCAGGCCCCCCTGCTCTAAGGGCCAAAGGAGGGGGAGGACCTATTTTTGTATCTAGGGGTCAGGGCAAAGGCCTTAAGCTCCGTCCTGGTTCGGGAAGAGGGGAAGAATCAACTCCCCGTATATTATGTAAGTCAGGTCCCGAGGAAGGCAGAACTCTGTTATCCGATCTTAGAGAAGCTGGCCTTCGCTCTAGTCATCTCAGCCCGGAGACTTAGGCCCTACTTCCAGGCACACTCTATCCGAGTGGTGATTGATCATCCCCTCCGTAACATCTTCGAGGGGGTGGAGCATTCGGGCAGGTTGGACAAATGGTCGGTGGAGTTGAGCGAGTTAAATATCTCCTTCATTCCCCGCCTCTCAATCAAGGCCCAAGCGATTGCTGATTTCCTAGCAGACTACGTGGTTGAAGTGGCAAAGACAGAACTCACTCATCCTGCCCCCTGAAAGGTAATGGTAGTTGGCGCCTCGAGGATGCATTCCATGGGGGTTGGGGTGATCTTGGAGAGCCCTCGAGGAATAAGGATCGAGCAAACAGTGGGGGTGCACTTTCCCATCACCAACAACCATGCTGAGTACGAGGTGGTGATCGCAGGGCTGCGCCTAGCCCGGGAACTAGTGGTACTTGATGTGGAGGTCCTCACTGATTCCATGGTGGTGGATTCCCAGATCAACGGGGAGTTTGAGGCAAGAGAGCCTACCCTTCAGCTATACTTGGCAAAGGTGAAGGGAGTCATCGGCGCGTTCCAGACCTTCTCCATCTGACATGTCCCGCATGAATAAAATGAGCAGGTGGATCAGTTAGCCAAGTACGGCCCCTGGGTGGGGGGTACCATCACCGACCTGTTCCACCCATCCATCTAAGAAGGGGAGCTGATGGAAGTGGATCAACACCCCATGTGGATGGATCCCTTCATCACTTTCTTGTCCACGGGGAGGTACTCGGAGGGGATGGACAAGAATAAACTCAAACACAAGTCAACATATTACCTCATGCGCGATGGGCAGTTATATCGAAAGACTCTCTTAGGGTTGTTGGCTCGTTGTGTGGTCGAGAGGGAGGTACCGATGATTTTGGAGGAGGTCCACTCCGGAGAGTGCGGTAGTCACTCAGGAGGTCGAACCCTGGAAGGAAGGATTGTCAGACAGGGATACTTTTGGCCTACCCTTGGCCATGATGCTGCCGAGTTCGTGAAGAAATGTCACAAATGTCAGATGTTCTCTCCCCTCCAACTACAGCCAGCTAAGCGGCTTAGGAGCATCACGACTCCCTGACACTTCGCAATATGGGGGATGGATCTAGTAGGGCCTTTTCCTCAGGCCATCGGGCAGAGAAGGTTCCTGTTTGTAATGATCGATTATTTTTTAAGTGGTTGAAGGTGAAGGCGCTGGCCAAAATGACCTCCCAGGTGATCAGGAATTTTGTTTGGTGAGAGATCGTCTGTAGGCACGGGCTGCCCCAGACCATAGTAACGGACAACGGGCCTCAGTTCACTAGTACCGAGTTCATCCGTTTTTGCGGGCAGCTCGGGATTGACCTCAGGTTTGCTTTAGTTCACCACCCCAGGAGCAACGGGCAGGTGGAGACAGCGAACAAGATCATCGTCAACTTACTGAAAAAGAAAGTGGAAAACTTGAAGGGGAGCTGGGTCGAGCAACTCCCTTCAGTCCTCTGGGCCTTGAGAACTACCCCAAACACGGCCACGGGTGAGACTCCCTTTAAGCTTTCCCATGGTTGTGAGGTCGTGCTTCCGGTGGAGTTTGAGGTCCGAACACCTCAAGTGGCAGAAGCCCAGGAAGGCCGGTAAGAGTGGAGAGCCGTGAATGAGGAGGAGCTGCGACTCTCCCTAGACAAGGTGGTGGAGCTGCGCGACCTATCCTCCATCCCAAAGGAGGAGGTAAAGCGAAGAATGGTTAAGTACTTTGACAAGCATGTCAGGGTCAAACAGTTTACGAAAGCGGACCTAGTCTTGAAAAAAGTAGATGCGACAGGAAGGTCAACCGCTGTTGGAAAACTTAACCCCAACTCGAAAGTGCCCTATATTGTACAAGAAGCACTAAGGTCGGGAAGATACCGCCTCCAGAATGTGGGGGCGAGACCCTGAGCCATACTTGGAGTGGCGACGACCTGAAATGCTTCTATCCATAAACCTTGTATGCGCTTCCTCTTTATGAATATAAATTGTCCAATTCTTTCAATCTTTTGCTTGGCAGTTACCTTATTAGCAGGTGAGGTTCAGACGCTCACCGTCACTGAAAATGTTCTAAGCATTCTCGCTCTGGGGTTAGGTCTCCATGCTCCCACTGCTAGGCTTCTACCTAGCTGGCAGGGCTGGGGTCTCGATAGACGTCGTTATGACCCTGGGGCTGAGCCTAGAGGATGTTCAACATCCGCCATCAGGCTTTCACCAAGCTGATTGGCCCGGTGGTAGCACCCGGGAGTGGAAAGTGTTCTAAGTATTCTAGCTCTGGGGTTAGGTCTCGATGCTCCCGCTACAAGGCTTCTACCTAGCTAGCAGGGCTGGGGTCTCGATGTACGTCGTTATGACCCTGGGGCTGAGCCTGGAGGATGTTCAACACCCTTCATCAGGCTTTCACATAGCTGATTGGCTCGGGTGTGGAAAGTGTTCTAAGTATTCTCACTCTGGGGTTAGGTCTCGATGCTCCCGCTGTCAGGTTTCTACCTAGCTGGAAGGGTTGGGGTCTCGATGGACGTCATTATGACCCTGGGACTGAGCCCAGAGGATGTTCAACACCCTCCATCAGGCTTTCACCTAGTTGATTGGCCCGGTGGTAGCACCCGAGAGTGGAAAGTGTTCTAAGTATTCTCACTCTGGGGTTAGGTCTCAATGCTCCTGCTGCCAGGCTTCTACCTAGCTGGTAGGGCTGGGGTCTAAATGGACATCGTTATGACCCTAGGGCTGAGCCCGGAGGATGTTCAACACCCACCATCAGGCTTTCACCTAGCCAATTGGCCCGGTGGTAGCACCCAGGAGTGGAAAGTGTTCTAAGTATTCTCGCTCTGGGGGTAGGTCTCGATGCTCCCGCTGCCAGGCTTCTACCAAGCTGGCAGGGCTGGGGTCTTGATGAATGTCATTATGACCCTGGGGCTGAGCCCCAAGGATGTTCAACACCCGCCATCAACTTTCACCTAGCTGATTTGCCCGGTGGTAGCACCCGGGAGTGGAAAGTGTTCTAAGTATTCTCACTCTGGGGTTAGGTCTCGATGCTCCCGCTGCAAGGCTTCTACCTAGCTGGCAGGGCTGGGGTCTCGATGGACATTATTATAACCCTAGGGCTGAGTTCGGAGGATGTACAACACCTGATGTACGGCTCTCACTTCGCTGACTGGGCCGGTGGTAGCACCCAGAGGATGGCCATGGAAAGTGATAATGGGCGAGCTGGGGGTGCTCTCGGCGAGCTGGGACTCGCGGGCGCAGCTCGGCAAGTGGCAGGCTAGGTAACATTGGAAAATGCATTCCACCCACTTCAGATTTTTCTAATGAATTTTTGACAGTTTCAGTCTAGCATTGGCAAGAAAAGGGGCAGCTCGCGGGCGAGCCGGGTAGCGACGAGCCTAGCGCGATGAGAAAGCCCCCCTCTTGATTGCCCAGAGTTGGCGATCTCTCAAGGTCTACTCATGGGTACGAATCCTAACCCATGCATTCTAAATGACAAGTTTGATCCTAGCTAGGTCGCCTGAGGTGGGAATTCGCGGGCGAGTACGTCGTAGTAAGTAAGACCAAGAAAAAAAGAGAGAAAATATGACAGGAAAATCCATACTAGAATCACTTTTCATTAAGTAAAAATTGAGTTACAAAAAAAGGGAGCTCGCCTCGATGAGTTTACAAAAAGGGGGGGGGGGAGGAAATTACAAAGGTGTACTCAGTCAGCTCTCGCCTTCCTCCCCTGACGTATGGCCTTCCTCTCCCCCATGCTATTGGCCCTTGTCCATCTCTCGGAAAAACGAGGCGAAGCTGTCTTACTTCTCGCCGGGCAGGCTCGGCGGGAACAGACTTGGCAGGAGGTCCCGAACTACAACTTTCTCATAGCCTTCCGCCAGTATCCCCTTACCCCTCATGACGTCCATAAGAAACTCAGCAGACTCAATCGAGTTAACACACATCCGCTCCATGACCTCCTTTTCGCCAAAGACCCGCGACCTCTGATAGGAGTATGGGGGAACGCCGCCACCCTTGGGGAGGAGAAGCTCCGCCTGTCGAAGGAGCTCACTATGGAGCACCCAGTTCTGCTCCTTTAACCGCCCCACCTCAGCCTCCAGCTGGGTAGCATGAGCTTCTTGCTCGGCGGCACGAGTCTCCCGTTCGCCGGAGCGAGCCTATTGCTCAGTAAGGCGAGCTCGCAGCTGAGAGACCTCTTCCTCCAACCCGGTGGCGTAAATATGCAGTTTGCTCGTGGCCTCGACATCCTGTGAATCGAAAACTGAGAGTATTGTTGCAAAAGGTGCAAGTGAAAATGGGAAGAGGCGGCCGACACTTACCAGCCCGCCTGTAGCTCTTGCGAGCAGATCCTCGGCGATGCCGCACCGTCTATCCGCGTCGGCGGCTTTGTCATTCACCATGTCGCGCTCTTGCTCGATTTTCAATAGGAGTCGGCTAAGGTTGAAGTCGTGGTGCACCATCTTATGGTGCAGTTTGAAGGACCGCATATGAGTCCGCAGATCCATGTGACCCAGCTGGCGAGGGGTCACGCTTTTGTAAGCCTCGGCGCTGTCATGGCCATAAAGGCCAAAGCCGAGTGTATAGGCGTGGCCGGTGGGAGGTTGGCGAGCACCCCAAAAAGGGTGGCGAGTGGAGATAGAGACCCAATGGGTCAGCTCATCCCACTTTACCATTGGCTCGCCAGCCGAGTCCTTGCAGCTCCCCCCCCCATGCCGAAAAGGGGGTGATCCTTGGGCAGACCCAGCTCGCGGGGCACAACCCCCTTCAGCAGCATCGGGGTCGGGGGCTCACGCCCCCTTTGATCCTTCCCTATTATTTCTTTTAGCGTGCTCTCCGGAGAGGCGTCGGGAGAGGTCGTAGGCAACTTCACGTATTCGGGGGACAACCTTTCCCTCCTGGAGACCACCCTGACCCTCTTCTTCTGAGTCGGGGACCGGCAAGGCGAGCCTGACCCCTCGGTGACCAACCGCCTCTTGTTAGAGGAGGGCTGGGACACCACCTATTAATCTTGGCAAGCCAGCGCGGCCGCCTGAGCAAGCTGGAGCGGGTCAGAGTAAAGACCCGAATCCACAAAAGGCGGGTTCTCGGGGATGAGCCTCTCCCCTGTAGGAAAAACTTAGTCATTTTTTATTATTATTTCTGCTGAGCCCAGCGAAAAAGAAGGGGAATCGAGGCATACCTTCACCGGGGATGACGGGAAGGAGAGATTCGAGGCCTCGGCGGAGATAGGCGACCTCGAAATCCTTGTGGAGGAAGAACTTATGGAGCTCGACATCATTACCAGATACTGAGGGGGTGGTATACCTCCTCGACCTTCTGCTGGGGCGAAAAGGGGATGTTTCCTAGATCGCCTTTGATAAAGACGATCTTGGATATCCAGTTACGATGTTTGTTCGCAACCTCGTGAACCTTTATGGAAGAGCCGCCAAGGAAGGCGACCCAGTCGGGAGTGGCTTTGTAAGAGAATAACTTCCGGAAGACCATAAGTTTGAAATCTATTCGCTCCCGGCGGAGGTAGCAAGCGAGCATAACCATCATAGTGACAGCGTTGGGTTAAGCTGCGCGGGCACTGTGCCGTAGTACTTCAGCATCTGGCAGATTTCTGGTCATAGAGGCAGATGCAACCCCACCTCGAAATGCGAGATGGGGAAGGCGAGTTTGTCCGGGTAAAAGGAGTTGATGGCCTTATGGTATGCCAGGAGGTGAGCCGTGAAGCCCGATGGAACGAAGTCAGCCACGCACTCGGCGAGCTCTTCCGCGGTTGTGTTCCCCTCGAATAAGCAGTGCTCAGCAAAGTCCCGAGCACACTTGGCCCACCCGTTAGAATCGGGGTTCCCCTTACCCATGCCTGCCGAAACTAAGAGCGCGGGCACCGGAGATAGTGTAAGAAAGGGGAAAAAGTATGGATGCAATAAAGGCGTGACAGGGGTTGGTGGGGAGGCCTATTTATAGAAATAGAAATTTGACATCGAACCGTCTGGTCAGTCCGGCTCGCCTACCCCAGCTTTCCACCTCCAGCTCGCCGACTGCCACGAGCTAACCTTGTGCTATGATGAGATGAGATTGATGGGATGTTGATTGTTATATTTAAAGATATTAGTAACGATAGAAAAATTATCCAAATTATTACAAGCAGGATCCAAATAAGGCCCTAAGCAGAAATTAAAACCCCCCCGGCACACGCGAACCAGGGGAGAATTGGGGCGAGTACCGGTAGGCCCATTAGGGGGGTCATCTCTAGTTACCCCGGTCTCGCGACCCTGTCGATGCAGGTAGTTGCACGCAGAGTTCGCAGAGTCGCCCCAGATTCCTGTGAATGATCTAAAGGTTCTCGTCGATCTCGTCCAGGAGCATGGAATAAGACGCCATCTCAAACGCTGGGCTAACCCTCGTCGTGTCTGCAAGCCGCGCGCACTTCTGCTGCAGCCTGTTGTTGTCTATTTGCACCTCGTGGAGCTCGCACACCAGCTTCTTGAGAACCAGTTGTTCTCGCCTCGACCGTTCGGGGCCCTCCAGCTCGGAGTCTAAGAAGGCATCTAGAGTGCGTGGAGAGGGGAGGGGCGAGTATCGAACCTAGTTCGGGGAATCGTCGGCCTCAGATCCCACAGCGAAGTCCGCGTAAACAGTTAAAGGCAACATTAAATAAAGGGGGCGAGCACCACCGAAGCCTAGCAGGATTTGGGGAAGTAAAAAACCTACCGTGCAAACTCGGATCCTCCGGGTTGACGCGAGGAGGAGGATGACCTAAAACCTTGCCACGGCCATGTCGGGGAGCCTCCAGAGTGATGCAGATAAAGTCAGGGGTGGGGATGACATCAGTACCTCCCCCCGCAGGTGCATGTGCAATAGGTTGCTGTGAAGAAGGGTGAGTCGGCGACCTTGGCTTCCGCGAGTCAAGTCCCATGGCCCTAAAGGAGGGGGGGGGGGCGAGGCCCACAGGCGTGTGCCAGAAGCCTGATTTTGCGGGCTGTCGAGAGGATTCTTGGCTCACGGTATAGATATCTCACTACTATATCCTCGGCTGGTCTGGTCGGCGGAAAAGACAATGATATGTTTGCCCTTGGGTTCAGGAGTCAGCTGAGTGGAGGAACCGGCCCCGTTATTCAGGGCTGTCTTGAATTCATTATAGATGCGCTCGACATCTTTGGGGAGGGGCTTCGCCTTTTTGGACGAACTAAACTTGGCAAAGTTACGAGGTGGGGCGCTGAGGTCAGTCAGGCCCGTGATACGAGCTACAACCTCCTCGCGTGATCACGCAACTCACTTTAGAACCTCTTTGGGAAGCGACATCTTGATAAGGCTAAAGTAAGGAGAATGACAAAGGTCAGCCAGGTATGCAGGCGCATGTATATATAGTCGCTGGTGGGCCCCACCAAAAGATTCTCTCGGGCTCTCGTCGCACTCATCGAATCCTGTGGGGTTGAATGTTTCTTTCCGAGCATTTCCCAACCTCGCAAAAAGAGGGGATTGTGTATAACCCCCTATCCAGCGAGTGGGTTGACGGGAGCCCCAACTAACCGATTTAGACCGCCTAAAGCCCCAGGCGATCTCGGCTTTTGTCGGGCCAAGTCCAGCATTCGTCAGGCCGAGCTCGGAGTTCATCGAGCCGAGAACGACGAATGGGGATGGACATCTAGGCAAGCTCAGTAGGGAAACATCTAGGCTGAGCTCGGAGTTCGTCGAGCCGAGCACGGCGAGCGGGGGATGGGTGTCAGGCGAGCAGAGCCGGCCAAGCCCGTACTCATCCTAGCCCAAGGTAGGGAGGCGAGCGCGAGCTCCGCTGGGCACTCCCCCCCTCCAGGGCGAGTAGACGCTTCAGAGGGTTGTTCTCCTAGGTCCATACTGTGTTTTTACCATGTTGCCCCATTGTTCTGCCCCTAGCCCCCCAGAATAGCGGAGTTACGTTGTTGGCAGACCAACCTGTTGGGTACATTGGAAAATGTGTACCTGATTTGAAGAAACCTAACTTAGCATAATGATATACATCAAGGTGTATTTGATGTTGTTTAAGTTGAATATGTGCAGGTTAAAAGTATGGAAAAACTTCTAAGTCCATGTGTCGACACCAGAAGAAGATGTGTCGACACTTCAGGAAGATTGTGTCGACACTTGAAGAAGGCTGTGTCGACATAGAGAAAATGAGTCGACATCAACTGTGTCGACACCGGGAGGCAGTGTCGACACACACAAGATTATAGTTGACATCAACTGTGTCGACACCAGGAGGCTGTGTCGACACACAGAGGCAAAGTCGACAATATTGTGTCGACACCAGAAGACTGAGTCGACACATATAGGCAGAGTCGACAAAAGCTGTGTCGACACCTGAAGGTAGTGTCGACACATACTATGTTCTGAATCTACATCAACTGTGTCGACACACAGGACTTGTGTCGACACACTGCCAAGTCTAGACCAAGTCATTTGCTGAATATTGATGAAGTGCTTGAGTCAACACAAATACTCTGTGTCGACTCATTCTCAAGTTGTAGTATGCAGAAGCTGAGTCGACTTAAAGACAAACTTGTCGACTTCTCCAGAGGCAGTGTCGACACCAAAGTTACTTGTGTCGACACATATAGACAGATGGTCTTGACACTTTCTGACAGACAGTCTCGACACTTTGCTGTCCAAGACAAAGGCACATGATCTGTTTGAAGACTTGACAGCTGTGGGTTACAACAGGTTAACTAAAGCTGTCAGACTTGTCAGAAGACAGTTAGATACCGGACCAGCCGGTCACCAAAAAGAAGGTCTATAAATAGACAGATTCAGAAGTAGAATAAAGGGATTTGATTTTTGTGATTGAGAAGCAACACTTAAAGAAATCTGATTAAGGAATCAAATCAAGAAAGTGCAAGGCACTGAAGAAGATCTTCATCAGAAGATCTAAGAAGACATTCTGAAGGGTTCAACCTCTCAGGATCAGTCTAAGGAGAATTCGTCCTAGAATTCTGAAGAATTTCCAAAGGGATTGGATAGAGAGGGATCCAGCCGTTTGAAGATCAAGAAGGAAGCTGTTACAGGTTTCTCAAGAAGCTATTTGGAAATCAACTCAGCTAGTTCAGATTCAAGAAGCTTTGAAGAAAGCTAAGTTTCAGTTGGTTTCATCCATCAGCTGATCAGGTGCTGTCTTGTCCTTTCTCTCTCAACAAGGGCAAGATTCTATAAAACTCTTTTCTAAATTCTGTAGGATCTATTAATATAGATCTGAGTTGTAAGCCTATGTTATAAAGGCTGAGTGTAGGAGAGATAATCTATGAGTGGTAGGTCTTGGATAAAGACTGAGGTAGGGCTGAATTGCCTGAGTTGTAGGAGTGTGGTATCACTCTGAGTTGTAGGAATCCATTTTAGATTCTGAGCTGTAGGATCTGAGGATCTGAGTTAAGGAAGGGAGTTTGGCCGAATCTAACACACTGCTAGATAGGTGAAGGGGGAAAGTGGATGTATCCAGATCTTGGGGAACCACTATAAAACTGTGTGCAATCTGTGATGTGTGAATTTCTGTGATTGCTGTGCTGTGTGTATATATTCTGTAGTTATATTCTGCCTAAATTGAAAACAAGCATTAGAACCTATTCACCCCCCCCTCTAGGTGTTTAGGCAGTCTTGAAAGTAAAACAATCAAGTGGTATCAGAGGGAGGTTGCTCAAAGAAAGACTTAACAGTCTGAGTTAGATCTAAAGGCAGAATCAAGAATCAAGAAAATGGGTTCAGGTGAGAATCACAAGGAGTTGGGATCTATGAAGCTACCCATCTGCAGAAAAGAAATCTTTGGAATCTGGAAGGAAAGGGTTAGGTTGTTTATGGAGGCCCCAGACTCAAGAATCTATATCACAGTAAAAGAAGGTCCATACATTCCAATGAAGATTTCTGTATTAGATGAAAATCAGCAAATTCCTAAGGATTTTTCAGAAATGATAAAGGATGAAATCATATTGGCAACTATGGATAAGAGAGCTCAGAATATAATAGTAAGTGCCATAGATGATTCTACATTCCAAAATCTGATTCACTGTAAAACCTCCAAGAAAATGTGGGACACCTTGATTGTCTACATGGAGGGTTCTGAAGAAGTTAGACAGGATAAGAAGTCTATGCTCTACCAAGAGTATGAGAGTTTCAGACAAGGGAAGTCTGATAGCATAACTGAATGCTATAAGAAATTCTACAGAATAGTAAATAAATTGATGTCCTATGGAAGGATCTTCAGTACCTATGAACTGAATGACAAATTCCTAAGGTCCTTGACAAAGGACCGGGACACCGAGATTTGTGCCATAAGAGAAGTGGCTAAACTGGCAGAGATTTCTCCTCCAACCTTGTTTGGAAAGTTGCTATCTTATGAAATGCAACTAATGGTTAGGAAGGAGGAAGAAAAGAATTCAAAAGGAGAGCATAGAGACAAGTCAGTGGCCTTCAAGGCAGAAGTCACTAGAAAGTATAGGAGGATATCTCCATCTCCTCCTAAGGAAGTTGCAGAAGTTAATTCTGAAAATTCAGACAATCAGGTTTCAGAAAGTAGTGATTCAGATACAGATTTTGCTGCTTTTACAAGACAGTTTCAGAGGTTCTTAAAGAAGAAGCAGTGGAAGTCAAGGCCCTCTACATCACAGTCAGCTGATGATTATTATCAGAAGAGAAAATCATCAAGGAAGGAGGGGAGCAGAACTAAGCCCAGCAACGCCATTACATCAAAGATTGTATGCTATTGTTGCAATAGGCCTGGACATGTGGTGGATGATTGTCCAGACAAGAGGAAGGAGTCATCTGACAAAAAGAAGACTCATCAAAAGGGCAAGAAGGAAAAATCCTTTGTTGTAAAGAAGGAAAAGAGCCTTACAGATCAGTCCTCATCAGAGTCAGAATCTGAAGCAGAAGCATACATAGGATTGTATGCAGCCAATGAAGAAGAAGAATTTCTGCAACTGATGGATTCCATTCATGATCAAGAAGACAAGGAATGCATGGGTCTGATGGCTGAGTTAGAAGATAACCAATGCCAGCATCAGCCTAGTTCTAGTAAGGTACAAAAGGGTTTTAGTTCTTCTGATTTTAGTACTGGTTCTGAGTCAGATTCATCTACATCAAGTGATGTGAATGGATCTGAATCTGAAGGTGATATTCATCAGTTGATGGATGAATATAGGGACTTGTTGCAGGCTCTTAAGAAAAGCAAGAACCTAGTCAAAACTCAGGCTCAGGAAATTGCTGATCTTAAGGTGGCTGCAACTGAGTTTGAAAAAGTAATGGATCAAAAGTTAAATGAGATTGCCAAACTGAAAAATATAACCTATATTCAGATGGGCACAATCAAATATAACAATGATCAAATTAAGAGTCTGGAGGCCAGACTAAGAATAGAGAAAGAATTAGTGGCTAGTTACTCTAAGCCAAAATCTGTCTTACCTTTAATAGATGAGTTTGTGGCTCAAAAGGATAAGGCTGGATTAGGCTTCAAAGGTAACCCCAGGGCTGCCCAATTCAAAAGAAAAGGCAAAGCTCCTGTTCAGCCTCTAAACCTTTCAGTCCCTGTTATGTTTAGAAAGGTGCACTTGCCTTCTAACAAATATGATCATGAACACATTCATGGTCATAAGAAGATTGAGGTTCTAAGTAACAAAGCTGTTAAAGCCAATAAGTCAGTCCATGACAATAAATCCCATCTTCCAAGGAAACCAATGGGTATGGCTGCAGCAGCACCAGCACATGTCAGGAATTTTCCAGACTACAAAACTGCTAAGTTTGTACCTAGAACTAGGTACAACAAATATGATTGTTGGTGCTGTGGCAAAATAGGGTATTTTGCCTTGGACTGTTGGCATAACACAAGTGTCAGGAAGAACACCAATCTACCTGTTAGAGGAATTGCTAAAAGATTTGATATTAATGGAGCTAACTTGAACCAAGGACCCAAGACTTACTTGGGTTCTATGGAAAAGTAATTCTGTATTACAGGAAAGTCTAAGTTGCCATGCCCCTATATGGTACTTGGACAGTGGATGTTCCAGGCACATGACTGGAACAAAGGGGCTGCTGAAGGAGTACACATCTGTCAAAGATGGATCTTAAGTAATCTTTGGTGGATCTGAAAGAGGAATCATCAAAGGGTTTGGTAACATTTCTTCAAACCAAATTACCATCACCCAAGTGGCTTATGTAAAAGGTTTGAAACATAATCTGATTAGCATAAGTCAACTGAGTGATCTTGGATATGACATTTCATTTGTTAAGGATGGATGTCATATCAAAAGGTCAAGTGATCAAAAGATCATATTGACTGGATATAGAAAGAGAAATGTTTATTGTCTTAATTTTGTATGTGAGAACAAGGCTTCTCCCATCTGCCTTGTGGCTGATGATAATGCATCTCATTGTGTCAAGTGGCACAAGAGGTTGGCTCATCTTAACTACAAGACAATTGGCCAACTCTTCAGCAAAGAGTTAGTGAGGAATGGTCCTCAAGTTAAGTGTATAAAGGAAGGGATATGTTCAGCTTGTCAAAAGGGCAAGCAGACAAAATCCTCCTTTCATAGTCTTGAAAACAAGGATTCTGTGAGGTGCTTATACCTCTTACATATGGATCTTTTTGGTCCTATGTCAGTTCATAGTCTAGGTAGGAAGGTCTACACTTTTGTGGTTGTAGATGACTATTCTAGATATACATGGGTGTTCTTTCTGAGACAAAAATCAGAAACCCCAAGTGTCTTACTTAGTTTTGTGAAACAAATTCAGAATGAACTAAACAGTACAGTGGTCAAAATCAGAAGTGACCATGGCACTGAATTTCAATCTGAAAGTATGACAAAATTATGTGAAGACTTTGGGATTTTCCAGGAATTCTCCTCACCTAGAACACCACAGCAAAATGGTATTGCTGAAAGAAAGAATAGGACATTGATTGAAGCTGGTAGAACTCTATTGAGTGACACCTCTCTTCCAGAATATTTCTGGGCTGAGGCTGTAAACACAGCATGTCATGTGATCAATAGGGCTTCTATCACCAAGTGCCACAAAAAGACTCCCTATGAAATTATGAAAGGTAAAAAACCAAATCTATCATACTTTAGGATCTTTGGTTGCAAGTGCTATATACTTAACAATGGCAAGTCATACCTAACTAAGTTTGCTGCCAAATCCCAAGATGGGATATTTGTTGGGTACAACATAAATAGTAAGGCCTATAGAGTCTTCAACTTGACTACTCAAGTTGTAGAAGAATCTGTACATGTTGTGTTTGATGAATCAAGATTAATCAACTGTGAGTTGCCTTGTAGTTCATACAGTCCAACAGGTATAAGCAAAAGGATGGACAAGCTTTCCATTGAAGAAGCATCAAATGCAGATGAAGCAGTGGAAAATGAATGCTACATTCCAGGGGGAGTACAAAACTCTATAGAAGTTGATGACAACCAAGAAGTACAGCATGATGAAGGAGCTGGAGATGTCCAACCTGAAGGAAATCTTCCTCCAGCCATAAGACATCTAAAAGATCATCCAGCTAATCAAATAATAGGTGATCCAAGTCAAGGAGTGTAGACAAGAAGCATAAATCTGAGCACAGTCCTGCACTCAAGTTTCTTATCTCAATTGGAACCTAAGAAATTTGAAGAAGCCATCCAAGACTAACATTGGATTAATTCTATGCAAGAGGAGCTTAATCAATTCAGAAGGTGTAAAGTCTGGGTGCTTGTTCCTAAACCAAAAGACCACAACATCATTGGAACAAAGTGGATATATAGGAATAAGTTGGATGAGAGTGGAGTAATAGTAAAGAACAAAGCAAGACTGGTTGCTAAAGGATATAGGCAGGAAGAGGGAATATATTTTGATCAGACATTTGCCCCAGTAGCAAGACTGGAGGCAATCAGGATGTTTCTTGCCTATGCTGCATACCAAGGATTCAAGGTATACCAAATGGATGTGAAATCAGCATTTCTGAATGGAGATCTAAAAGAAGAAGTCTATGTGGAACAGCCATCAGGTTTTGTAGACTCTCTTAAACCTGATTATGTTTTTAGACTTAGGAAAGCTTTATATGGGTTAAAGCAAGCCCCAAGGGCTTGGTATGACACCCTGTCTACTTTCCTTATTGAGAATAAATTCTCAAGAGGCAATATAGACAAGAATCTATTCCTTAGGGAGTCTAAAGGCAAGATAATCTTAGTCCAAATCTATGTGGATGACATAATTTTTGCATCTACAGAGAACAACCTTTGCAAGAAGTTTGCCAAACTTATGCAAGGGAAGTTTGAAATGAGTAGTATGGGGGAACTTAAGTTCTTCTTGGGACTTCAAGTAAGACAGACTGATGATGGCTTGTCCATATCCCAGTCTAAGTTCACCAAAGAGGTGATAAAGAAATATGGTATGGAATCTTCCTCTACCATGAAAACTCCTATGGGAACAAATATTCTTATATGTAAAGATGATACAGGTAAGCCTGTAGATGAGTCTTTGTATAGAGGAATAGTTGGTTCTCTATTATACCTCACAGCTAGTAGACCAGATATTATATATGCTACATGTGTCTGTGCTAGGTACCAGGCATGCCCTAAAGATTCTCATTACACTGATGTTAAAAGAATTTTGAGATATTTAAAGGGCACACCAAATCTAGGCCTTTGGTACCCTAGGAATAGAGATTTTCAACTAATAGGTTATTCAGATGCAGATTTTGCAGGTTGTAGAGAGGATAGAAAGAGTACTACAGGTACTTGCCAATTTTTGGGAGGAAGACTGATATCTTGGAGCAGTAAGAAGCAGACCAGTGTGGCAATATCCACAGCTGAGTCTGAATATGTTGCTGCTGGAAGTTGCTGTGCACAGCTATTGTGGATTCAGCATCAGTTAAAGGACTATGGTATTCAAGTAAGTAGAACACCTTTATTGTGTGATTCTAAGAGTGCTATTTCTATTGCTAACAACCCTGTTTCTCATAGTAGAACTAAGCATATAGAAATAAAATACCATTTTCTTAGAGAGCATGTAGAAAGAGAAGATATCTCATTGGAATTTGTTAAAATAGATTATCAAATTACAGATGTTTTTACTAAGCCACTGGATGAAACAAAATTCAATAAATTTAAAATTGAATTAGGAATGCTGACCATTGATTAGTATATCAACAAACAGAAATTGGCTAAGTAAAATGGTGTCGACACTTTCAGTAATAAAGTGTCGACTCAGTATAGTTATGTCGACTTGTCAGAGAATTTGTGTCGACACAGAGAATTTGTGTCGACACTTAAGGGTCAAATAGTCGACTTATCCAGAAATGTAGTGTCGACTTCACCAGAATAATGGTGTCGACACTTACAGATTTTGTGTCGACACTTGTACTAAGAGTCAACACAGAATTTCTGATGCTCTACTTTGTCTCTCTTGTGTCGACATATCTCTAATTGGTATCGACACACAGTAGTCAACATTGATGTCGAGACAGTAAAAGTTTGTGTCGACCCATTTCATCTGTGTCGACACATTTAGTCTGTTTTTGCCCGCCTTTTGACCTTCTTTCAATAGAGGGTATAAATAGGTCAAGAACGTATTCTGTCGACACGCTCACAAGGTTTTCGAGACTAAAACCTTGTGTCGACATTCTCTCTCTTCTCTTCTCTCAAGCTTTCTCGACTGATCAATGGCGCCAAAGGTTGAAGATAATATCAACGAGGGTTATGAGCTGGTTCGGGATGCATTCGTCAATGGCGCACTAGAAATCAAACAAGTAATTACTCTTCTTACAAACAATGGACTGGAATTCCTTGTCTCAGAACCGTCAAAGATCTGGAAGAAGGAGGTGATTGAATTCTATACCTCTGCATCAGTGGATTCTTCTGCTCTCAAGATCAAATCCACTGTTCATGGGACGAAGGTGAAACTTACACCAAGAAGTTTACGAAAGAATCTTCAACTACCTAGCATACAAGATGAAGAAGAGGTCCCAGCCTCTAAGACAAGGGAGGCCCTCCAATGGTGTGGATTGGATCCAACCATCAAGATTGGAGCAGCTATCAACCGGAAAGGGATGAATCAACAAGGCAAATTTCTGTCTGAAGTTGTTGGAAAGGTGATTTTGTGCAAACCTGGTGGACATGATAAGGTCTCAGCCTATATGTTCTGCATCATGACAAGAATTGTTTTTCAAATTCCAACTGACTGGTCAGCAGTTGTATTTGATAAGATCAAGGAAGGAATTAAGAAGCCAAATCTGGCTAAGATTTTGAGTTTATACCTGGTTGGAGTGATTCCAGAAGTCATGCAACAGATACCAGGGACTAAGATCAATCACATGAGAAAGATGGACATGAGATTATTCTCAAGATGGGATAGAGTTCTATCCAAAGAGTTGCCTGTAGTAGACAGGCAAGACATAACTGAGATGTCACCTGGACATGAACAAGGAACTGAACAACAAATTAGAGAACCTGCTAAAACCTAGTCTGGGTCAACTCTAGTTCAGAAAGAAACATTTCCAACACAGGTGCAGGGGGAGCAAGTTCATTCTCCTGCCCAGGACATTCCAGATACTGCACAGGTGCAGGGGGAGCAGATTTCTGAACATGTGCAAGAGGAAGAACAAATAGATTTATCAAAAGATTTGCACACTGCTGGCTTAGATGACTCATCTTCTGCTCAGGCACAAAAGGAATTCACTCTAGATGAGTTGTTTCTTGATGTTGAAATTGCTACTGATAGAGTTGAGGAGGAGCAAGAAATTGAGAAGGAGCTCGAAATTGAGGGGGAGCAAGGGATTGTTGACAAAGATCAACATGTCACTGAGACAGATATTCCACCTTCACCTCCTGAAAGAGTTCAGATTGAAAGTTCTTCAAAATCAGAGTCTGCAGAAGCCAGAGTGGCAAAGAAAAGGAAGCTCATGGTCTTCAAAAGAAGAAGCCATAGCTACAAGCAGGCTCTATAGTCTTCAACTCACCAATCTTCATCTGATTTTAATTACAACAAGTTCATGGTAGATTTGCAGGTGAAGCTAGATAATCAGAGATTAGCCATGGAGAAATATGTTGATGAAAGTAATAAAAATCTTCAGTTTGATCTGGCTCAAGATATAAAGTCTATAAGATTTGAAGTCAATCAAAATAAAAGAGAAATAACTGATTGTTTTACAAAAGAGGCACATATTGTTGTATATCTGGCACAACAACAAGGGGAAATGAAGAAAGAAATAGATGCTCAATCTATTAATCAAGGATACATTCTTGAAAATCAGACAAGGCTAAATGAAAATCTGACAACAGCCAACACAGATATTCTTGCTCACTTTCAAACAACAATGACTAAATTGGCTGAAGCTAGGGCAGCTGAAATGCTAGCATATGATATCAAATTCAAAAATGCTTTAGACTCAGTACAGTCAGCCATAACCACTTCCCAGCAGGAAATTACTGCAAAACTTAACAGGTTGAAGCCCTTCTTTAAAGATGGAATTAATTATTTAGATGGTCAGATCAAATTTCAGAAGGATGATCTCAGAGATCATGTAGAAAGAGAAGTCCTAAAGGGGGAGAGGGTACTTATTTCTGCTGGCTCAGAACATGCCAAGTGGGTAACTAACAGTATCAGAGCCACATTGGGATATCCACTCCTTTGTGATGATGATAATATGGCAGAGTCAGGAGTACAGCCTCAAGGTCTACTTGAAGGTAACCAACCAGAGGTTGCTCAAGTAATATACCCCCTGCAGATTTTGAGGGCATTCATCAGATGGTGCAAACTATGTATAGTCCTCTAGAGGAGGTTTCAAATATTATACTTGGAAAAGTAGACATGCCTGAAGCTGCAATCAAGGCTCAGCAAGAGGCTCAACTGTCTAAGAAGAGGTTTAGGGAGCAAGCTGAACTAAAACCTGATTTTGAACAGTGGAGCCCTACCTCTAGAAACATCATTCTAACTGCCTGGAAAGCTGTCAAAGATCAAGTCCAAGAAAGGGGCAAGTGGTACAATGAACAAGAATGGCAGAAGCATGAAGCCAGACAGGAGGCCATTGTTCAGTATAGAAGGAAAGCTAAGATGGGAAAGCTATCTCCTGATGCTGTGGAGCCTAGCAAATACTTTCCCAAGCCATATCACTATTTTGAGAGAAAAAGACTGAAGGCTGAGGTTCAGGAGAAGGCTAATCTTAAAGGCAAAAATCCCATGGAAGAAACTGAACCTTCTGTGCAGGCTCAAGTACAACCAGGAAAAGGGATTGTTATTAAAGAGCCTGATCAGTCTTAGTTTTAGATGTCTTTGTTTTAGTTTAAAAATGTGTAATGTGAAACATTCAGTGTTAAACATTTTGTAAACAATCATTTTGACATAATACACAAATTCTTGCTCTTTAATTAATTTTTGTGTATATGCTTTTTTCTCTGTGATGAATCTGTGCAAGTGTTTTGATTGTTAATATTTCCTGTAATATTAAGCTTATATACATCATCATCATTTTGTTTATTATTATCATAAGTGGTGTATATCATTAGCTAATATGGGTTATGACTTCTCCAAATAGGGGAGATTGTTGGGTACATTGGAAAATGTGTACCTGATTTGAAGAAACCTAACTTAGCATAATGATATACATCAAGGTGTATTTGATGTTGTTTAAGTTGAATATGTGCAGGTTAAAAGTATGGAAAAACTTCTAAGTCCATGTGTCGACACCAGAAGAAGATGTGTCGACACTTCAGGAAGATTGTGTTGACACTTGAAGAAGGCTGTGTCGACACAGAGAAAATGAGTCGACATCAACTGTGTCGACACCGGGAGGCAGTGTCGACACACACAAGATTATAGTCGACATCAACTGTGTCGACACCGGTAGGCAGCGTCGACACACACAAGATTATAGTTGACATCAACTGTGTCGACACCAGGAGGCTGTGTCGACACACAGAGGCAAAGTCGATAATATTTGTGTCGACACCAGAAGACTGAGTCGACACATATAGGCAGAGTCTACAAAAGCTGTGTCGACACCTGAAGGCAGTGTCGACACATACTATGTTCTGAATCTACATCAACTGTGTCGACACACAGGACTTGTGTAGACACACTGCCAAGTCTAGACCAAGTCATTTGTTGAATATTGATGAAGTGTTTGAGTCAACACAAATACTCTGTGTCGACTCATTCTCAAGTTGTAGTATGCAGAAGCTAAGTCGACTTAAAGACAAACTTGTCGACTTCTCCAGAGGCAGTGTCGACACCAAAGTTACTTGTGTCGACACATATAGACAGATGGTCTGGACACTTTCTGACAGACAGTCTCAAAACTTTGCTGTCCAAGACAAAGGCACATGATCTGTTTGAAGACTTGACAGTTGTGGGTTACAACAGGTTAACTAAAGCTGTCAGACTTGTCAGAAGACAGTTAGATACCGGACCAGCCGGTCACCAAAAAGAAGGTCTATAAATAGACAGATTCAGAAGTAGAATGAAGGGATTTGATTTTTGTGATTGAGAAGCAACACTTAAAGAAATCTGATTAAGGAATCAAATCAAGAAAGTGCAAGGCACTGAAGAAGATCTTCATCAGAAGATCTAAGAAGACATTCTAAAGGGTTCAACCTCTCAGGATCAGTCTAAGTAGAATTCGTCCTAGAATTCTGAAGAATTTCCAAAGGGATTGGATAAAGAGGGATCCAGCCGTTTGAAGATCAAGAAGGAAGCTGTTACAGGTTTCTCAAGAAGCTGTTTGGAAATCAACTCAGCTAGTTCAGATTCAAGAAGCTTTGAAGAAAGCTAAGTTTCAGTTGGTTTCATCCATCAGCTGATCAGGTGCTGTCTTGTCCTTTCTCTCTCAACAAGGGCAAGATTCTATAAAACTCTTTTCTAAATTCTGTAGGATCTATTAATATAGATCTGAGTTGTAAGCCTATGCTATAAAGGCTGAGTGTAGGAGAGATAATCTCTGAGTGGTAGGTCTTGGATAAAGACTGAGGTAGGGCTGAATTGCCTGAGTTGTAGGAGTGTGGTATCACTCTGAGTTGTAGGAATCCATTTTAGATTCTGAGCTGTAGGATCTGAGTTAAGGAAGGGAGTTTGGCCGAATCTAACACACTGCTAGATAGGTGAAGGGGGAAAGTGGATGTACCCAGATCTTGGGGAACCAATATAAAACTGTGTGCAATCTGTGATGTGTGAATTTCTGTGATTGCTGTGCTATGTGTATATATTCAATAGTTATATTCTGCCTAAATTGAAACAAGCATTAGAACCTATTCACCCCCCCCCTCTAGGTGTTTAAGCAGTCTTGAAAGTAAAACTATCACAACCTAGACTGCACATAGCTACTCAGAACAGCAGGATCTGGCTATTTGCAGGCCATTTGCAGAATCCTATAAATATGACCCAAGGTGTATCTCAGAAAGGCATGCTCACTTGTGCCCGGTCTTCTAGCGCTTTCTGAGATACCTTAACTTCAGCACTTGTCTAAGGAGGGGAAGCACTCTAAGATCTTCCGGGTGTGTGGAGGGACCTCCATGTTGTAGCCTTGGGTATGTTCCTAGTTCTTTTCCTTGGTTTTTTGGGCTCGCGGGATAGAAGTACGTGTGCGATCACCACTTCCCCAAGGGTGAACTTCTCGAGATCGACTTTTCGGTTTCAACATCATCCACTAGTCTCTAAGCCTTCAATTCCTTTCAAGAAAGTGCTGCTACCATCTAACAGGTAGGACCATGTGAGCATATATGGTCACTGGGAGTATGGTGGTATGAATGACAAGGTGCTAGTACCTACAAGACAGCCCATGGAAAAATCCAAATGGCCCATCCTGGACCATTTGTGTTTGGTGTACCAACCCCAACACTCAAAAATAAGGCTGCAGCCCATTCTCAAAGTCTGTCAGTACACAATCAGACCAAAGGAAAGTTTATCAGCAAACCTGACTTGGGCATATCTGAAGCCATCAGGAGCATGCACTCTGAAGAGAAGGCAGTTGCAGATAGGGTCCAAGATATCCTAAGTACCTCTACTGCCAGACATATCCCAAATCAGGTTATGGATGGAAGAAATAGGAAAAAGGTTGTTGTTGTACCAGCTAGACTGAGAGCTACTCACAACAATGCTGATAAGCCAGACCTTAAGAGAAGGTACAATTTTTATGAGTGCTGGTACTGTGGCAAAGTGGGTCACTATGCAAATGATTGCTGGCATAATAGTAGTGTTAAGATAGATAATCTCTGCTTACCTGTCAGAAGAGCTGCAGGCAGGCATGCTCATTTTCAATCTAACATACACCTAGGACCCAATAAGAATTGGGGTCCTAAGGTTAGATGATTTATTTATTGCAGGTGAGTCCAAGTGGTCATACCCCTATATGGTACTTGGACAGTGGATGTTCCAGGCACATGACTGGAATAAGGAACACGCTGAAGGAATATACTCCGGTAGAGAATGGAATCAAAGTCATCTTTGGAGGTTTAGAAAAGAGAGGTAAGATATCAAAGGACATAATCATTCTCACATAAGTAGCTTATATGAAAGGTTTGCAACAGAACCTGATAAGCATAAGCTAACTATATTATCTTGGCTATGATATTTCTTTCCTCAAGGATGAGTGACAAATGAGGAGGTCTAGTGACCAAGGGGTCATCTTGACAGGCACTAGGAGAGGAAATGTTATTGTCTAAATTTTGTTTGTGAGAGTAAGGACTCTCCTATATGCCTAGTTGCAGATGAGAAAGCCTCATATTGTGTCCAATGGTACAGGAGGCTAGCTTACCTGAATTATAAGACCATAGGAAAACTCTTTAGTGAAGAGTTAGTGAGAAATGGTCCTAAGGTAAAGGGCACCAAGGAGGGTATCTGCTCTGCATGCCAAAAGGGAAAGCAGACCAAGACCTCCTTCCAGTGCCTTGGTACCAAAGACTCATTGAGGTGTTTATACCTCCTACATATGGATCTATTTGGTCTTATGCCAGTTCATAGTCTAGGTAGAAAAGTCAACACTCTTATGGTTGCTGATGATTTTTCCAGATTTGCCTGGGTGTTCTTCCTAATGAAGAAATCTGAAACCCGTGATGTCTTCCAGACATTTGTTAAGCAAATTCAGAATGAATTTAACATCACTATGGTCAAAATCAGAAGTGATCATGAGACTGAGTTCCAGTCTGAGTGCATGACAAAGTTCTGTGAAAAGTATGGGATTCATCAAGAGTTCTCCACTCCTAGAACACCCTAGCAAAATGGAATTATTGAGAGGAAAAACAGAACCCTCATAGAGGCTGGTAGGACCTTATTAAGTGACACATCTCTCCCAGAATATTTCTAGGCTGAGGCAGTAAGCACTGTATGTCATTTCCTCAACAGGGCTTCCATCACCAAAAGCCCCAAGAAGACTCCATATGAGATTCTGAAAGATAGAAAACCAAACTTATCCTACTTTAGGATTTTTGGTAGCAAGTGTTATGTACTGAATAATGGTAAGTCCTATATGACTAAGTTTGTTGCCAAGTCCCAAGAAGGGATATTTGTTGGGTACAATAATAATAGTAGGGCATATAGGATCTACAACTTGACTAGTCAAGTTATAGAAGAATCAGTCCATGTTGTCTTTGATGAGTCAAAACTGATTTACTGTAAGCTGTCTAGCTCCTCTTCTAGCTCTGCAGGTTTAAAGGAGGTGATTGACAAGCTTACCATCATGGAACATGATCCAAAAGTTCTTGATAAGAAAGAAGATGACTGCTATCTAGGGGGAGCTCAAGACTCACAAGATGAGGATGAACAACAGACAGCTGAAGACAATGAAGTACAACCAACTGAGGAAAATGAAGAACAACAAGCTGAAGCAAGATTGCCTCCTCCTGAGATATTTCTGAGGGACCATCCAGCGCACCAAATCATTGGTGATATAAGACATGGAGTCCAGACCAGAAGCAAGAGCATCAATACATCTCTCTGTTCAAGATTCCTATCTCAAATAGAGCCCAAGAAGCTTGAATAGGCTATCAAAGATCGTTTTTGGATTGGAGCAATGTAGGAGGAGCTGAACTAGTTCAGAATGTGTAGGGTCTGAAAGCTGGTTCCCAGACCTAAGGGACATAATATCATAGGAACTAAGTGGATCTACAGGAACAAGTTAGATGAGAATGTCATTATTGTCAAGAATAAGGCTAGATTGGTGACAAAAGGATACATGCCAGAAGAAGGAATAGACTTCGACTAGACTTTTACCCAGTAGCCAAGGTGGAAACAATAAGGCTATTCCTTGCATTTGCTTCCTATCAAGGATTCAAAGTCTACCAGATGGATGTGAAGTCAACATTACTGAATGGGGACTTAAAATAGGAAGTATATGTGGATTAGCCACCAGGTTTTGTAGACTCTCACCTTCCTGATTCTGTTTATAGACTTAGGAAAGCTCTATATGGGTTGAAACAATCCCCTAGAGCATGGTATGAAACATTGTCTAATTTCCTCATTGAGAACAAATTCTCAAGGGATAAAATAGATAACCTTTGCAGGAAGTTTGATAAACTTATGCAAGGGAAGTTTGAGATGAGCAACATGGGTGAGCTCAAGTTCTTCTTAGGACTCCAAATAAGACAGGCTGATGATGGCTTGTTCATATCCCAGTTAAAGTTCACCAGAGAGTTGATTAAGAAATATAGTATGGAGAATGCCTCCACCATGAGAACTCCAATGAGATCAAGTATGCCTATAGATAAAAATGAGGTAGAGAAACATGTTAATGAGTCTTTGTATAGAGGGATAATTAGCTCCCTTCTATACTTGATAGCTAGTAGGCCTGACATCATGTATGTTATATATATCTGTACTAGGTATCAGGCCTGCCCTAAAGAATCTCATTATTCTGCTACAAAAATAATTTTAAGGTATCTTAAGGTCACACCAGATCTTGGTCTATGGTACCCTAGGAATATAAATTTTGAGCTAACTGGATTTTCAGATACAGATTTTGCAGGCTGCAAGGAAGACAGGAAAAGTATTACTGGTACATGTCAATTTCTAGGTGGAAGACTAGTGTCATGGAACATCAAGAAGCAAACCAGTGTGGCTATCTCAACTGCAGAATCAGAATACATTTCAACAGACAGCTGTTGTGCACAATTGCTGTGAATACAACATCAACTTGAAGACTATAACATTAAGATAAGTAAAACTCCTCTTTATTTTGATTCTACAAGTATCATTTCTATTGCTAAGAATCTTATTTCACACAGCAGGACTAATCACATAGAAATTAAGTATCATTTTATTAGGGAGCATGTCGAGAAAGAAGTTATTTTCCTAGAGTTTGTCTCCACTGACAAGCAAGTGGCAGATATCTTCACTAAACCACTAGATGAAGCCAAGTTCAACACCTTCAAAATTGAATTGGGTATGTTGAACTTAGAATAACTTTAGGTACTCCCTAAGGTATTGTTGTTTGGTACAAGCTTGTTCTTCTTGCAGGTGACGCAGACCCAGTGGAAAACAAGGTGAGAGCAGATGCTCTTATTAAGGGGGAGCAAGTCCAACAGTTGCAGGACTAGAGAATTTCAAGTGGTATACAAGACCGGCTTGTATAAGGGGCAAGTTGGCTGTTGCACTACTGGCTTCATCTACATCAGCTAGGGGGAGAACATAAGAGGAGAGAACAAACTGATCCTCCTACTTGACTATCTAAAGAGGTCAAAAAGAGGAAGAGATAGAAGAGATTGATCATATTCAAGTAGTCTCCTAGGGGGTGAGACAAGAGACAAGCACCTTCATGGCAGAAAGACAAGGGGAGAAAGTCATGGGGAGAAGAGGTTGATCAAGAAAGAAAAGATCAAGCTGAGAGGTAATCCTCTAAGGTAAAACTCACCCTGCAGCAATCCAGGGGGAGTAGGTAAAATTCATCTCACTGAATTTAATAAGTTTTTACTGTCTATGTGATGTGTATCGCATTGACTAAAGTAATTGATCAATGGTTTTGACATCTTCAAATAGGTGGAGATTGTTGGGTCCATTGATTCTAATGCCCCTGATTTGAAAATGTCAAACAGGTCAATGAGATAGACATAGTTGTATTTGATGTATGTTTAAGTTCATGTATACAGGTTGGTATTTGTCACAATGATTGGACAGATAGTTCAAGAGACAATGACAGGTGGACTCAAGGTGAGACTGGAAATTCATAAAAATGCCAAAGTCTAGAAGTGTTGAGTGAGGCAAGCTCACTCAACGCCATACAACTAATAGTGCTGAGAGAAGGAAGACAGTCAACGCTTATAGTATTACAAAGGCAGAAATATGGCTAAGTCCACAGGCGTTGAGTGACTCCAACTCACTCAATGTCATATGGCCAGAATCGTTGAGTCAAGGTTATCATGTCAAAGCCTAAGCAGTGGAATCCAAAAAATTAACTAAGTACAAAAGCGTTAAGTGAAGCTTCATAACTCAACTCTATGCTAAGTCTGTCAACGCCAATATATAAGGAGACAGAAAAGTCGACTAAGTACAGAAGCGTTGAGTTAAGCTCACTCACTCAATGCAAAGTTAAAAGGCTTTGAGTCTAGTCGTTCTGTGAAGAAACCAGAATTCAGCTAAGTCTAGAATCATTGAGTGAGGCAAGCTCACTCAACGCTCTCAACTCCAAACTTCTGCATGAAGGAAAGATTGCAGAAAATTAGGCCAAGTATAAAAGCGTTGAGTGAAGCTTATACACTCAACGCTCTCAACGCTTTTTAGCAGAAAGGAAAGCAGAAGAATAGGGCTAAGGCAAATAGCATTGAGTGAGGCATATACACTCAACGCTCTCAACACCATCTGGCAGATAGCTAAAGAATGGGCTAACGGGAAATAGCTTTGAGTGAGGTCAACACACTCAACGCCTAGCAGAGCTGAAGAAATTTCTAAGTCCAGAATCGTCGAACTCAGCTTATCTACTATTCGTCGAGCTAAGCTTTGCTTTCATCGAACGGAGTTCAGAATTTGTTGAACTCAGCTTTCATCTGTAAGAAGAACTCAACTTTCAGAATCGTCGAACTCAGCTTATCCACTATTCGCTGACCTAAGCTTTGCTTTCATCGAACAGATTTTAGAATTCGTCGAACTCAGCTTTCATCTGTAAGAAGAACTCGGCTTTCAGAATTCGTCGAATTCAACTTTCATTGCTTCGCCGAGCTGAGTTCAGAGTTTGTCAAATTGAGCTTGGAGTTCGTCGAACGCAGAACTTCTGGAAAGATAGTTGATTTTGGCTAAGTCCAGAATGATGCTGACGTCAACAAAGTCAACAGAGTCAACAAATTTCAGATTCGTTGCAAATCGACATTAGCGTCGCCGTCAATCTACAGTGAATCTCAATTTGATTCAACTGAGGTGTTAACTGCTGTTAAATCTGGGACACGTATCGATCATCTAACTAATTGACGGAATTATAAATAGCAGCTTAGATCGAGATCAAATAGCTTTCTGATCAAAAAATTAATTCATTCTGAAAAATGAGAAGCGGAGTTCGTCGTCTTCATCCGCCACTATTACAGAGCCAAGAAATTCAATTTGAAAATCTGAAGGGGTTCTGAGTTCGCTAAGGCATTCAACATCTGCTACAACAAGTTCAGAGTATTTCTCTGAGGAAGACGAATCAGTCTAGGCGAGCCCTAGCTGAAAGTATCTTCACAATCCAAGTCGTGACAAATCTTAAGATAATTCGCTGGATCTTTGAAGAAGAAGTAGAGAGGGTTGATATCTTCCCAGTCCAGATCGGGATATATTCCTGAAGAAGAAGATGCTGAGGTTTCTGCTAGTCTCTTCCAGAATAAGTTGGTCTTCAATTCAAGATCGCTTTCTCATCTTGTTGCTGAAAAGATGAAGATAGGGTCGATATCTGCTCAGTCCAGGTAGACAGACACAGAGAATTTTCTCTGGTGTCTGTAATTAATTTCTTTGATATTCTGTGTAGGTTTCATATTAAATATGAGTGGTACGGATAAGTGCCTAAGCTGTAAGCCTGTGTTATAAAGGCTGAGGTAGGGCAAGGGTTGCCTAAGTTGTAGGAGTGTGGATCACTCTTTGGTAGGGCAGGATTACATGAGGTGTAGGAGTGTGGATTCACTCTGAGGTAGAGTTCTTGGGAAGAACTTGAGCTGTAGGATCTTGGTGATCTGAGTGGTAAGACTTATGTAGTCTTAGTTGTAATAGCCAGTTGGGCTCTAAGCTATAAGATCTGAGGATCTGAGAAAGAAAGAAGAAGGTGTTTGGCCAAATCTAGTCTATTTCTAGATATGCGAATGAGAAAAGTGGATGTAGCCATCAATTGGGGAACCACTATAAATCTGTGTGTACTGTGCTATGATTGTTGTGCTGTGATTGCATAATAATTATCAAATAACTTTCTTGCCTTATCTGACCGAGATAGTAACAAAGATAGAGAATCAGATTTCATTAACTTTAAGTAGCTTAGAATTAAATTGGACCTATTCACCCCTCCTCTAGGTGTTTAGTTGATCTTGAAATCAAGACATTCAAAGTACTTTGACAAGCACGTCCGGATCAGACAATTCGCGGAAGGGGATCTGGTCTTGAAAAAGGTAGATGCAGCAGGAAGATCATCTGTCGTGGAAAATCTGAACCCCAACTGGGGTCCATATATTGTAAAAGAAGTGTTGAGGTCAAGAGGGTATCGCCTCCGGGATGTGGAGGGCGAGACCCTAAGTCACACCTAAAGCGGTGATGACTTGAAACATTTCTACCCATTAATCATGTACGTACATCCCGTTTGTAAATATGAAATCTCTTATCTTGCAACTCTTCTTACAATAGAATTTGTGACAGACCATGTTCATAAAGTAGACCCCGAGAAGATCCCGCTATCAGGCTTTCATCTAGCTGGCAGGACTGGATATCACTGGGGAGAGTCTACCCAGGAGCCGAGCAGATCCTACTGTCAGGCTCTCACCTAGCTGGCAGGGCCGGATGTCACTCGTGAGAGTATGCCCAGACCCCAAGCAGATCTCGCTGTCAGGCTCTCATCTAGCCGGCAGGGTTGGATGTCACTCGAGTGAGTCTACCAAGAACCCGAGCAGATCCTGTTGTTAGGATCTCATCTAGTTGGCAGAGATGGATGTCACTCGAGAGTGTCTGCCCCAGACCCCGAGCAGATCCCGTTGTCAGGCTTTCATCTAGTTGGCAGGGTTAGATGTCACTTGAGAGAGTCTACCCAAACCACGAGCAGATCCCACTCCTAGGCTTTTATCTAGCTGGTAGGGCTAGATGTCACTCGAGAGAATCTACCCAAAATTCGAGCAGATCCCGCTGCCAGACTCTCACCTATCTGATAAGGCTGGATATCACTCGAGATATTTTGTCCAGACCCTGAGAAGATCCCGCTGTCAGGCTCTCATCTAAATGGCAGGGTTAGATGTCACTCGAGTGGGTCTGCCCCAGACCCCGAACAGATCCCGCTATCAGACTCCCATTTAGCTGGCAGGGCTAGATGTCACTCGAGTGAGTCTGCCCCAGACCCCGAGTAGATCCTGCTGCCAGGATTCCATCTAGCTGGAAGGGTTGGATGTCACTCGAGAGAGTCTGCCCCAAACCACGAGCAGATCCCGCTGTTAGGCTTTCATCTAGATGGCAGGGCTGGATATCACTTGAGAGAGTCTACACAGACCCCGAGCAGATCCCGCTGCCTGACTCTCAGCTAGCTAGCAGGGATGGACGTCACTCGAGAGAGTATAGCTAGACCCGAGCAGATCTCGGTGCCAGTCTCCCATCCAGCTGGCAAGGATGGATGTCACTCGAGAGAGTCTGCCCCAGACCCCAAGTAGATCCCTCTGTCAGAATTTAAACTAGCTAGCAGGGCTGGATGTCACTCGAGAGAGTCTACCAAGACCCCAAGCAGATCCCACTACCATGCTTTCATCTAGCTGGCAGGGCTGGATGTCACTCAAGAGAGTCTGCCTAGACCCCGAGCAGATCCCGCTACCAGGCTTTTATCTAGCTGGCAGGGTGTTAGAACACCCTATTACTAATTTGGGTAAGGATCACTATGTGCTTAGGAATTTGTTTTGACCTTGCTGTATAGTCTGATAGTTCAAATAGAATGAGTCTTAGGGTTAGTACTTAGGTTTTAAAGCTGCCTTCAAGACCTTCTAAATATAAGGATTCAGTGCTGAGGACCAAGATAATTTTCGTCGAGCTCACGTCGAAGAAACGTCGAACTTAGGTCGACTATCTCTGAGCTCAGTTCAACGAGTCGTCGAACTCGGTTCGACGATCTTCAAGCTCAGGTCGACATTTCTGTCTCTAGCAGTAATCCAATCTTTGAGCTCAGATCGATGATAGTTGAGCTCAGGTCGACGATTTCTATCTCAAGTCTAGATTCAGTCTCTGAGCTCAGGTCGACGATAGTCGAGCTCAGATCGACGCTTTTCTGAAGAGATCGACGATTTTAGGATTAAAATTCAGGACAGTTCTGGAATTCATTCAGACTTATTTTCAGCATTTATGGCAAAGGATTTTGTAGCTATTTCAATCAATCTGGAGCAAGTTTCAAGGAAGACTAATTGGAATGTTTCTTAAGGAATTTCCTCTAGAGGCAGATATCAGTTAAGGTATTCATTTATGACTGATTAACGGCTATCAAGAAGTCAGAATCTGATATACTCCCTAGAGAATCATTCTGAAAAAGAGAACAGACAAGATTTGAAAAAGAATACAGAAGAGAGAACAAGAAATTGTTCATCAAGAATTCATCTTCTGGGAATAGACTCAGTAGACAAAAGTTTACAGAATTACTGAGTCAGAATTCTTCAAGAACACAAGGAACATTACTATGAAGGAGATCATCTGCTATTCTACTCCTTCAAGCATCAAGTGCTCAAAAGCTTCTTCATCAAGGACTCCAGACATCACACATTTCAGCATCTGCTGAAATCATCTATTGCTGGAGATCTGAAGCAACTGAAGGCCTATCACCCTAAGCAAAGCTCATCTTCCTGAACCCTTACAGATCTCAGGGGGAGCTTTGACAACATCTTCCACTTGTCTTCTTTCAGATTATTGACAGAGAAGAACAACTCAACCTTTTTGTTTTTCTTTATTCCTTCTGTAAAAGGGTTTCTCAAAACTCCCTTCAAAAGTTTTGTGGCTGGTTTCTGAGACCTTGTCAAAACTCAGTGGTGGCAAGACACCTTATCAAAAAATCTAGGTTTGGTGTTTGAGCACCTTATCAAAAGCTCATTGGTGCCAAGGACACCTGATCAACTATTCCTGCAGTAAATTCCTACCTAGGGTGGTAGAAGAGTGGATGTACCCAGGTTGTTGGGGAACCACTATAGCTCCTTGTGTCATCTGGCTTGCTGTGTTTTGTTTTTGTTGTGTGCTGTGATTTATTAATTCTTGCTTACTTAGTCTTTCTTTTTGCAAGCACCTTACACATATATATAAATCAAGACTTCCATTGCTTTACAGTTTTAAATTGTAAATTATTTTAAAATACTCTATTCACCCCCCTCTAGAGTAAAGGTAAATCTTACACTCACTTTCAATTGGTATCAGAGGCAGGTTGGTTACTCAACAACTGAATCTTCAACAGATTAGTTGAACAGGCTAACACCTGAACCAAAAGATCCTTGATAAGATAAATCTTCTATAGAGGGTTATTACTTTTTGTATTATATTTAGATTCATACAAAACCATGGCACAGAACAAAGATTATGCTAGCACCAGACCTCCAGTGTGCAACCTTTCTAAGTTTGCACTTTGGAAGGCAAGGATTAGGCTTTACATGAATTCTATTGATGAGGACATCTACAATTTTGTTTTGACAGTGTGTCCAAGACCCCCAGTAATTACAAGTACAAGTGTTGTTCCACCTCCTTCAGGAACAGATGCAGAAATAAAGAAATGGAAAGTTGCAGATACGAAGGCTATTTATATCCTTGCTCAGACTATGTCTGATGAGATATTCCAAAAGGTGGCTGAATGCAGTTCAGCAAAAGATATATGGGATAAGCTTTCTGAGATTGTATCTGGATCTGCTGATGAAAGGAAGGACAGAAGATCCCATCTCATATCCCAGTATGAGAACTTCAAGAAAGGAGAAACTGAGTCAGTTGTTGATATGTACAACAGGCTCAGCCTAATTGTTAGTGAGTTAAAAACATTGGACAAGGAGATCTCACTAACTGAACTCAATGACAAAATCCTAATGTGCTTCCCCAGCACTTGGGACTCAAGGATCTGGCCAATCAAGGATGCCAGAAGCCTAACTGAGATTACTACTGAAGCTTTGTTGGGCAAGCTCAATTCTTATGAGCTGCTCATCAAGAATAGAGAGGAAGAACAAAAGGTTGCTTCTCAAACAATCAGGAAGGAGAAGACAATTGCCTTCAAAGCTATAGAAGATCAGCCTGAAGATAAGGTCACAGGCAATGAAGAATTAATGAGCTTACTGGCAAAAAGATTCTATAAGATGGCCAGGAAAGATTTCAGAAAGAGGTCATCCAGAGGGCATGAGAAGCCAAGGTATGACAAATCCAATAATAAAGAAATTATTTGTTTTGGATGCAGGAAACCAGGCCACATTGTGCCTGATTGTCCAGAAAATCAGAATAAGGACAAGAGGGACAAGAAAGATAGGAGAAAAGACAAGGACTCCAGGAGAAAAAACAATGACAAATCCTCCTCCAACAAAAACAAACACACCAGGAAGGGATTTGTTACTGAAACTTGGAGTGAAACTGAAGAAGAATCAGAGGCTTCATCAAGCTCAAGTGATGATGAAGATGATGCTGAAGAAAAGGAGTTCTGCATGATGGCTATCAATGCCTCCCAATAAAATTCTGATGCAGAACATGAATCAGAATCTGAATCTAAACATGAAGATGAAGAAGACCAGGTAATAGATTTCTTTGATTTTAATTCAGAGGACTTTAGATCTGAATTTAAGGCACTTTGTTAGACCTGCTAAAGTCTGAGAAAGAGATTATCTCTCTCAGAAATCAATTGTCTGAACATAGCACTCTAAAATCAGACAACCTCAAACTCTCTGAGGAGTTAGAATGCTGTAGGGAGGAGATAGCTTCACTGAAAAGTGAACTATCTCAGGAAAAGAAGTTTGAAGAATCCCTTAATGGGAGAAGCATCAGACTGATGGACATCACAAGCACGGTGAACTCAAGACTCAATAGTACATTGGGCTTGGGTGCTTCATCCAGCCAACCTATAGTATTAACAACCCCAATTAAATTTATCTCAGATAAAGGAAAGGGTATTGTAGAGGTAGCTAGGAAGAATCCTGATTTACCTAAGAAAAACAAAGTTCAACAGAAAACGTCGAACAAAGCTCGACAATCGTCGAACAGAGCTCGACGATCTCAGGCTGAATCGTCGAACTCAGGTCGATGACTTCTGAACTCTGAACTCTAGCATAGTCGATCTTCGAACGGAGCTCGACGATCTGACCCAAGATCATCGAACTCAGCTCGACGATCGTCGAACGGAGCTCAGAGCTTTGAACAATCCTTTAGAGGTAAATCTAAAATCAATCCTAGAAGTCATACATCCCAAAGCTTTAACCCTTATACTGAATGGATAGTACCTCCTAGGAGATACCATCCTGAAGGATATAAGAGTCAGCCAGGGATGTCTTTTATGTCTGAGTTTAAAGGTTATCAACCTAGACCCAAGGTAAACTGGGTCAAAAACATATAAATTGTTTATGTGTAGGTGAAGATATATCCAGCAATGAACCAACAATGGTATCTGGATAGTGGGTGCTCAAAGCACATGACAGGGAACAAGGAGAATCTAACATTCTTCAAAACCAAACTTGGACCCAAAGTAATATTTGGTGATTCAAACTTTGGTCAAACAAAAGGATATGGTGCTGTTCAGATTGGCCCAGTCACATTCAAGAAGGTGGCTTATGTGGAAGGACTGAAGCACAATCTAATCAGCATCAGTTAACTGTGTGATGAAGGCTACCAAGTGATATTCAACAAATCCTCATGCAAAATCAAATCAGAGGATAACACAACAGTGTTAAATGGTAAAAGGAAAGGTAACATTTATCTTGTAGATTTTCTTTCCACTAAGATAGATATTTGTTTATTCAATTCTGTTTGCAAACCAAATGATTTATGGCATAAGAGACTAAGACATCTAAATCTTAGAACCATTGCTAGGCTATCCAAGGACAACTTTGTTAGATGGCTACCTTCTGGCCCCTACAAGAAGGAAGGACTCTGCAGGGCTTCTCAATTAGGCAAGCAAACTAAAAATAGTTTTAAGTCACTTAATAAGAGTGATTCACCTAGGATCTTGTATCTGTTACACATGGATTTTTTTGGACCCATTACAGTACAAAGCTTAGGAGGGAAATCTTACACTTTGGTGATTGTAGATGACTTCTCTAGATTCATATGGGTGTTTTTTCTAAGGAAGAAGTCTGATAACTTTAAGTGTTTGATAGAGTTTCTCAAATGCATACAGATTGAGTTCAATACTCACATTTCCCTGATCAGAAGTGATCATGGGATAGAGTTTGATTCTCTTCTTATGCAAGAGTTCTGTCAGAGTGAAGGGATCAGGCACACTTTCTCAGCTCCTAGAACTCCTCAACAAAATGGGATAGCTGAAAGGAAAAAATAGAACCCTTATTGAATCTGCCACCACATTGTTGACAGATGCTCACCTTCCTCTATCTTTTTGGGTAGAGGCAGTGAACACCGCCAACTATGTGTTGAACAGAAGTTTGATACATAAACTGAAGGGCAAGACTCCCTATGAATTGCTCAAAGGGAAGAAACCTAAAGTAGACTATTTCAAAAATTTTGGTTGCATTTGTTATATTCACAATAATGACAAGAAATACTTAGCAAAATTCCAAGCTAAAGCTGATGAAGGAGTGTTTCTGGGATACTCCATGATCAGTAAAGCTTATTGGGTTTATAATAAAACTTCTCTTAAAATTGAAGAATCTGTTCATGTATCTTTTGATGAGACTAATATATTTTACAAAGAGAAGAATACTTTTACCATAGAACATTTGCAGGTACACTCTCTTTCAGAAAATTTGGACAAGTTGCATATTGCATAGAAGGATTCAGTACATTCACCTATCCAACATAAGGATGAGAGCAGTGAAGATGAAGAAGATGTTCAACATCTTGGAGAGAACCATCTTGAAGAGCCAGTTGTTATTCCACTAGAGGAAACAACAACACAGGTTGGTCAACAATCAACACCCCCTGTTGATTTAGTAATAATAAGAGATCATCCAATCTCCCAAGTGATTGGAGACATCTCAGCTGGTGTGCAAATCAGAAATCAGGTCAACCAAAACTTGATGCACACTTGCTTTCTATCTCAAATTGAACCTCAATCCATACAAGATGCAGAACAAGATCCACACTGGATCATTTCAATGCAAGAGGAATTGCATCAATTTGAAAGAAACAAAGTTTGGGAGCTAGTGCCAAGGCCTAAGGATCACTCCATTGTTGGAACAAAGTGTGTGTTCAGAAACAAGTTGGATGATCAAGGGATCATTGTAAGGAACAAGGCAAGGCTAGTTGCTCAAGGATATTCTCAAGAAGAAGGAATAAACTATGACCAGACCTTTGCACCAGTTGCAAGGTTAGAAGCCATAAGAATATTTCTAGCTTATGCAGCTCACAAAGGATTCAAGGTCTATCAGATGGATATAAAAAGTTCATATCTCAATGGAGACATCAAAGAAGAAGTCTATGTTAGACAACCCTCATGTTTTATCTCTTCAACTTATCCTGACCATGTTTTCAAATTGCATAAAGCATTTTATGGTCTCAAGCAAGCTCTTAGAGCATGGTATGAGACCTTAGCATGCTTTTTGTTGGAAAATGATTTTATAAGGGGTAGAGTAGACCAAACTCTTTTCATTAGAACCCATAAGTCTCATACCCTACTAGTACAAATATATGTAGATGATATTATATTTGGATCTACTGATTCAAATTTGTGCAGAAGGTTCTCTAACCTAATGCATTCTAAATTTGAAATGAGTAGCATGGGTGAACTTTCCTTCTTTCTAGGATTGCAAGTCAAACAGCATGCTGATGGCATATTTATTTCTCAAATCAAGTATGCAAAAGAAATGGTTAATAAATTTGGTATGTCTGAGGCATCATGTATGAAAACACCTATGCCTACTAATGCTGTATTAGATGTTGATGAACATGGAAAACATGTTGATCAGACAACATATAGAGCAATGATTGGCTCTCTAATGTACCTTACAGCTAGTAGACCTGACATAATGTTTGCTACATGCATATGTGCTAGATTCCAAGTAAGCCCTAGAGAGTCACACCTAACATTAGTTAAGAGGATTCTTAGGTACGTAAAAAGTTGTCCAAATCTAGGTCTATGGTATCCAAAAGACTCAGGATTTGAATTAACTGGATTTTCAGATGCTGATTATGCTGGATGTAGAGTAAAAGGGAAAAGCACCAGTGGAACTTGTAAGTTTCTTGGTGACAGACTTGTCTCCTGGTTCTGTAAGAAACAAACATCTGTGTCCACCTCAACTGCTGAAGCTGAATATATAGCAGCAGGTAGTTGTTGCTCACAGATTTTTTGGATTCAAAACCAGCTCCTAGACTATGGTTACAACTTAGAAAGGTCAAAAATCTTTTGTGATAACACCAGTGCTATCTCTATAGCACAAAATCCAGTCTTCCATAGTAGGACAAAATATATAGAGATTAGACATCACTTATTAAGAGACAATGTTGAGAAAAATAAAATTGAAATTCAATGTATCCCAACTAATTTGCAAAGGGGAGATATTTTCACCAAACCATTGGATGAAACGAAACATACCTTCTTCCTAAATCAGTTAGGAATGTTAGATGGAGGAAGTTTAAAATAAAACCCAATTTTTTTAAAAAACTCTAAAAACAGACCAAGACTAGGCTAAAAACTTGATTTTTCTAGTGTCTGTAGGCTGTTTTTAGTCTCTGAACTGCGCTCGACGTTTTTCCCAAGATCGTCGAACGGAGATCGACGTTTTCCGAAAATGTCGACCAGAGTTCAGCGCTTTCAGATAGCGCTAGGCTATCTTCTTATGGTCAGATATCGTCGAGCGGAGATCGATGCTCTCCAATATCGTCGAACGGAGATCGACGTTATTGAAGACTCTTCAGATTCCTTTAGAATCCCAGATCGTCGAACGAAGTTCAACGATCTTTCCTTTTCGGCGTCGAACCCTAATATAAAACTCATTTTTCGGCCGTCGTTCTCTTTTGCGCATTCATACTCTCTGCAGAACTTTTCTTTCCCTCCAAACTTCTCTACACTTGGTCATGTTTGTTCATTTTTGCAGGTATACAATAGCAGTGTCTGTTGCCGCCCTCGCCAAAATGAAATTCGACACAGGTTTTGAAATAGACATGGATTCCTTTGACGACAGCGATCAAATTTTCAAGGATATACTGGAACTTTTCAAGGAACAGCAGTTGGCCCTGATTATGTCTACAAGAATGAAGTTGGCAGCCGATGAGAAAAAAGAGTGGGTATATACTGCACAGAACATGGATTCAACCACAGTGGTGGGTACAATAGCAGGAACACAGGTACCTCTAACACCTGCCCTGCTTATAGAGGTTTTTCAGTTAAGTTCAGGACAAGATTCTGTTGATTTGTCTAGAGAGGAATTTGAGATGATGTTAGATAGAATGAGGCATTCTGCAGCAAACCCTAACAAGCTGCTGAAAAAGAATCTGTCTGTTGAGTACAGATTCCTTGCAGATGTTGTGGGCAAGGTCCTGCCAACCAAACATTCTGCCCATGATACCATTTCTAGGTATCAATTCTGCTTGATGGGTGCACTAGTTGATAAGAAACATCTCAACTGGGGAGAAATTTTATTTGAGCTGATTAAGAAGAAGGTAATCAAAAACCTTGTTAATTTTGGGAGGATCTTAGGACTGTTCTTGAACAACAGGTGCCCTCAGCTGTTGTTGTCCTCTGGCATGCATATTAATGCCTCCAAGAGGCTTACCTGTGCCCTTTTTGGCAAATGGGACAGGCAGATTGTTAAGCCAACCAGGACTACTGCTTCTTCAGGCACAAGGACTGTTGCAGTCTCTTCCCCTCAGGCAACTGCCCTCATGGAAGATTTACCTGCCTCCTCCTCTTCTCCACCTTCTCCAATTGTTCCTTCAACCATCCCCTCATCCACCATCACCATCTCTATCTCTTCCCCCATAACCATTTCATCTCCACCTCCAACCACAGAAGACCAATTCCATCCCCTACACTTTTATCCACCTCTTGACCTAGACACCACCATACCATCCTTCAATCTCATGGAAGATTCCTTTATGGATGATTCCCCCTCCTCACCTACTGAGCTTCCATCATCCACCACATCCTATCAACAACTCCTTCATGATATTCTTTCCTAACCATCTTTCATCCCATCCATCTCCACACCAATATCTTCCATCTCCACAATTCCAATCTCTCAACCATCCATCCTACCATCCACCACTTCTATCACTACTTCTACATCTCCTTCACCATCTATCTCTGTCTCTCTAACCTCTACCTCTACTCAAGTCTCCCTTGAGCAAGTAGATATTCCTGCCCTAGCAGACAGGCTTTATGGGATGTTAGCCCCCAAGCTAGCACTCCTGCTGGAGACCTCCCTGGCTCCACTTCTGAAATCCATCTAGGAGCTGTCTGCCAGGCTATCCTCTATTTCCCCTCCACAGGCAATCCCTTCTATGGGGTGCCTTGATTCAGTTTACACTGAATCTAGGCAGGGGGAGATGCCATATGAAGAAGAGTTAATGCCTGCTTCAGAGACTCCAGAAGTGCAAGCTCCAGCTCCAGCACCAGTAATAGTAGTTGACCTAAGGTCACTGTTATCCAGTTTTGACATTCTTCACTTCAACTGTTTTCTAGTACAGGAAGTGGAAGATCTGTCCAAGGCCATTGTGCCTTTTGATTGTTGTGATCCCAGCCTGATTTCTTCTTATATCAAATCTCTTAAGGCTGAGGAAATTATTGGTTCTGATTGTGTTCTTGCTGCTGCTGATACAAATGCTGATACAGTTTCTGATGAGATAGTTTTTGATGCTCCTACTGAGCCTGTTGTTGCTACTGTTATATCTGAGAGTGCTGTTTCCATCACTGTTGCTGAAAAAACCAAACAACAGGAGAAATAAATTCAAAGGATTGATGAGCTTTATGATAATCCTCCAAGTTCAGACAGTGACCAACTCCATACTGATTCTGATGACTCCTCTGCAACTATTGCAAGGAAGAGGAAAGCAAGAAGCAAGGCACTAAAATGAGTTCCTCCAGAAAAAGTAAAAGATGACAATGATATACCTTATTACATTCTTCATGACTGTCCAATTTCTGAGCCTTGGATGCAATATTCCAGAAATCAAATTAAGGCCATGAAGAAAAAGAGAAAACTTGATAAGTATGAAAAGAGATCCTCCCAATTCCATCCTCCTCCTCCTCCTCCAGATTCAGGATCTGGTGGAGGTTCAACTTTTCAGTCTTCTTCTGTTGCTAGGCCAAGCCCTCACCAGTCTCAAGATAGATATCAACCAAGAGGCCAACAACAAAGAGGATATCAGTCAAGGAGAGATCAGTTAAGAGGCAGACAGAGAGATTACAGGACTTACTCTAGAAATCAAGCTAGACAATACCCATATCAAAGGGAAGGACAAGGCCCTACTAATTCTACATCTGATCCTTTCCCTTACAAGCTGAAATATACAGTTGTCACTAGAGCTCCTCCTACTGACTCAGTGAAATTAAACAGATATGAACCTCCAGTTCCATTTGAAAACCCTGAGAACAATCCACTATCATGGACAGCCAGAATGAAAGAACTTGCAACATTAGATCAGATCAAGAAAGGAAGAGAGAAAGGCAGAGATACCTCTAATATCATAACCTTATCAGAGTAGAGAAAGAAAGAATTAGAAAGATATGCTTCCAGAAAGTTCTTTGATCCTGAAAGCTACATGAAGCTGCATCCTGAGGCTGTTGTTCCAAGGCCAAAATCTCAAACCTCCTTAGGTGCAGATGATGATAGAAGATCCAAAAAGGATGCCCTCAATCCCAACAGAGAAATTCTTTTCAAAAAGGGCAATGAGTAAATTGAGTAAGCTGATACTTATATCTATTTCTGACTGAATCTATGATTCTTGCTGTGATTATGCAATGCTCAACATGTGTTATCTGCATTGTTATTTCTGTTTTACTTTTAATTTTGATGTATGCTTGTTATTTCATATTCTGTTATGTAAATAGTAATCCTAACCCAAATAGGGGGAGATTGTTGGAACACCCTATTACTAATTTGGGTAAGGATCACTATGTGCTTAGGAATTTGTTTTGACCTTGCTGTATAGTCTGATAGGTCAATTAGAATGAGTCTTAGGGTTAGTACTTAGGTTTGAAAGCAGCCCTCAAGACCTTCTAAAGATCAGGATTCAGTGTTGAGGACCAAGACAATTTTCATCGAGCTCAGGTCGACGGAACGTCGAACTCAGGTCGACTATCTCTGAGCTCAGTTCAACGAGTCGTCGAACTCGGTTTGACGATCTTCGAGCTCAGGTCGACGTTTCTGTCTCTAGCAGTAATCCAATATTTGAGCTCAGGTCGACGATAGTTGAGCTCAGGTCGACGATAGTCGAGCTCAGATCGATGCTTTTCTGAAGAGATCTATGCTTTCAGGATTCAAATTCAGGACAGTTATGGAATTCATTCAGACTTATTTTCAGCATTTATGGCAAAGGATTTTGTAGCCGTTTCAATCAATCTGGAGCAAGTTTAAAGGAAGACTATTTGGAATGTTTCTTAAGGACTTCCCTCCAGAGGCAGATATCAGTTAAGGTAGTCATTTATGACTGATTAACGGCTATCAAGAAGTCAGAATCTGATATACTCCCTAGAGAATCATTCTGAAAAAGAGAACAGACAAGATTTGAAAAAGAATACAGAAGAGAGAACAAGAAATTGTTCATCTAGAATTCATCTTCTGGGAATAGACTCAGTAGACAAAAGTTTACAGAATTACTGAGTCAGAATTCTTCAAGAACACAAGGAACATTACTATGAAGGAGATCATCTGCTATTCTACTCCTTCAAGCATCAAGTGTTCAAAAGCTTCTTTATCAAGGACTCCAGACATCACACATTTTAGCATCTGCTGAAATCATCTATTGCTGGAGATTTTAAGCAACTGAAGGCCTATCACCCTAAGCAAAGCTCATCTTCCTGAACCCTTACAGATCTCAGGGGGAGCTTTGACAACATCTTCCACTTATCTTCTCTCAGATTATTGACAGAGAAGAATAACTCAACCTTTTTGTTTTTCTTTATTCCTTCTATAAAAGGGTTTCTCAAAACTCCCTTCAAAATTTTTGTGGCTGGTTTCTGAGACCTTGTCAAAACTCAGTGGTGGCAAGACACCTTATCAAAAAATCTAGGTTTGGTTTTTGAGCACCTTATCAAAAGCTCATTGGTGCCCAGGACACCTGATCAACTATTCTTGCAGTGGATTCCTGCCTAGGGTGGTAGAAGAGTGGATGTACCCAGGTTGTTGGGGAACCACTATAGCTCCTTGTGTCATCTGGCTTGCTGTGTTTTGTTTCTGTTGTGTGCTGTGATTTCTTATTTCTTGCTTACTTAGTCTTTCTTTTTGCAAGCACCTTACACATATATATAAATCAAGACTTCCACTGCTTTATAGTTTTAAATTATAAATTATTTTAAAATACTCTATTCACCCCCTCTAGAGTAAAGGTAAATCTTACACTCACTTTCACATGGCTAGATGTTACTCGAGAGAGTCTACCCAAGTCCAGAGCTACTCCCGCTGTCAGGCATTCACCTAGATGGTAGGGCAGGGGTTCTTAGTAGACATTGTTGTTGTTCTAAAGTCAGGTCCTGGGCTGCTCCTGCCAATCAACATGAGGCATTTGAAGTTAAAACTTGGGGCAGAGGCCGCAGGGAACATTTCATAGGGAAAATAAGAGATTAGGTCCAATAATCTCCAGGCAAGCAGGTAATGGTCAGCCGATATCTCAGCAGTTACTCAGGGGTAACACTATCTAAGTCAATGCCAAAGGTGGCGAGCTGAGATCTCGGTATCTATGAAGGAAGGCGAGTCGAGACTGACCTCGGCCAGTACACTTCATTCACTCAAGGTTTTACTTGGAAAATTTTTAGCCTAGCACAAGTCCTTAAAAGGGAAAGAAACCCCGAGGAGAGCTGGGTGGTCGTGTGTCCAGCTCGACGAGTGGCCTAGTCCCTAATATTAAGGGGTAACGAGATCTTACGGCCTCTGTGCGGGTATATATCATAATTCAATAAATATGTTAAAACATCGAGTGTACCCTAGCGAGATCTATTAGCGAGGGGGAGACAAGCGCGCACGAATACACTACAAGAAAGTAAGTAAGAAGAATGGGAAAATGCACTATCTTTTCATTAATGTATGTCAGTCATTACAAAAGCACTCGCCTCGGCGAGGTTATAAAATAGAGGGGGGAAGAGATTACAAATTAAACAAAAGTAAAAGAACATGCGAGCTAGCTCTCGCCCTCCCCTCCAGAGTGACCATCGTCGAAGCCGGAAACCTCCTTGAAGAGTTAGACGAAGCTGTCCTCCTCGTCAGGGGGAAGTGGGCGGGAATATCTCTGGCACCAGATCCCTTGCAGTCATCTCCTTGCAACCCTCCATCAACACCTGCATGTCTCGCATGACCTGCAGGGTGTAGTCAGTAGTGCTGATAGATTTCACCTTCGGCCTCTTGGCTGGGACGCCCGACTCACCGGCAGTGGGGGGAAGGAAGATGCCCATCAGGCGAGCGAGCTCACCCTAGAGCCCATTATTCTGCTCCTCCAGCTTTTTATTCTTCTCTTCCAGCTCGCCAGCACGAGCACGCATGCGGTTTGCGGTCTCGACATCCTACAAGGCAAGAAAGGTAAGAGAAGAAGTCGTGAAAGTACTAAGTAAATTGAATTGGGGGTTAGTCTACACTTACCACTCTGCCGACATTTTTACTGAAGATGTCCTCGGCAATTCCCATCCACCTCGCCAGGTCGGCTACATCTCCCTTAGAGATGTCTCGCTCCTGCTCGGCCTTCGCCAAGTTATGGCTAAGATGTAAGCCGCGACGAGCCAACATGTGTGCGAGCTCAAGTGCACGCATATGAGCTCGCGAGCACTCGTGGGCGAGTCGCTGGAGGCTCATATCATTGTAGGCATCGACGTCCTCATGACCATATAGCCCAAACCCAAGGGCGTAAGCGTACCCGCTGGGAGGGCGACGCTCGGACCTGGTGGGGAGGAGGGACGAGATGGATACTCGGTGAGCATGTTCATCCCATTAGACCATCGACTCGATGAGCTGGTCCTTTGTCTTCCCGCCGAGGCCAAAATTTTGGTGGTCCTTCGGCAGGCCCAACTCGCGGATTGGGAATTCCTCTATAGCAGGGGAAGCAGGAGGGTCGTCGCCGCCTTGATCCTTCTCCAGCGAGTCGAGGACGATGTGCTTCCCTTTGGAGATTGCCACCGCCTTCTTCATCTTCTTTGGCAGTGGAGGGTGGCGAGGCGAGCTGGAGCTCGCGGGGTCTTGTCGCCTCTTACTGGAAGGAGGCCTGACCGACTCTGACTCCATCCGACAGGCCGCCACAACTGCCCGCTCACATGCGAGTGCATCGGGGTAGAGTCCTTAGTCCGTAAAAGTCGGATGCTCGGGAATCAGTCGCTCCCCTGCAGGAAATAATATGTCATCAGAAAGTTTTGATATTGGCGAGCCCATTAAAAAAAAAGGAGGAAAGTTATACCTTCGTAGGGATGAACAGGAGGGAGCGATTCGAGGCCCCTTCGAAGGAAGGCGACTTCGAAATCCTTGTTGAGGAAGAATTTGTGTAGCTCGGCATCGTTACCCGTTATGGTGGGTGGTAAGTATACCTCCTCGCTCCGCTGCTGAGGCGAGAAGGGAACGTTGCTGAGATCCCCTTTGATGAAGACAAATTTCTAGAGTCAATTATGGTTATTATTGGTCGTCTTGCGAACTTTGAGCTACGAGCTGACAAAGAAGGCGACCCCATTATTGGTCGCACGATATATGAATAGCTTGCGGAAGGCGGTGAGGTTAAACTCTATCCGCTCTCGCAGGAGGAAGTAGGTGAATGCCACCATCTTGGCAATCGCATTCGAGTTCAACGGTGCATGAACTATCTCATAGTTATTCAAAATCTGGCGGATCTCCGACCAGAGATGAAGGCGCAACCCCACCTTAAAGTGTGAGATGGGGAAGATGAGCTCATCGGGGAAAAAGTATTGATCGCCTCACCCCTCTCTGGTCGGCGCACGGTGAAACCTGCGGGAATGTAGTCAGATATGAAGTCCGTGAGCTTGTGCTCGGTTGTATTCCCTTTATAGAAGGTGTGCTCGACAAACTGCCTTGTGCACTTGGACCGTCCATCACCATCAGGTCGCGTCTTGCCCATCTTTCTAAGATCTTGATGCTAGTGCAATTAGCGAGAAGGGCAACAAAAGGGGGTGTGAGTCTGCAGTAAAGGCAATAGTCCGTGGTAGGTGAGGGGGCCTATTTATAAAAAATTAATTAATTGTCGAGCCGACCAGTCAGTCCGGCTCGGAATCCCCGACTCGCCAAGCCATGCGACGTGCACTATCCTAACGCGAGTTGAGTCTAAAGCACAACATGATTTATGAATCATGAGTATTGGAAATTATATATAGAGAAACAGTTAAGTTATTACACACCAATGTCAAAGAATCAGTTCAACAGAATTATTATAATAAGCGAGTCGGGTGCTTGGGGAACGAGTGCTAGTAGGCTCAGCTAGGGAGCCATTTCCATCTACCCTGGCCTCGCGTCCCCATCCCCGGAGGTCATCGCGGGTTGTTGAACTTGCGGACCCGCTCTAAGTATTGGTGTATGCGCCACATATTCTCATCGATTTTGTTAGAAACAAACAAGAACAAACCGGAAGTGGTATAACAAAAATTTTATTATCTGAAAAAAGTATCTATTACAAAGGTATGGACTCCCTTTTATAGAATGGAGGAGAGAAGAGAGAATATAAATAAGAGATATGAGACTAAAAAATTACAGGACTAAGCGGTCTATACAGAAACAACCCGCATAAGCCGCGCAGTTAGATGGAAGGGCTAACCGCTCGGCTACAACCAGAGAGGAAGGAGAGATCGCCAAGGGAGACCGCTAGACCGCCCGGTCTCCAAGTCGTCTGAGATAAACCGCTAGACCGCTTGGACTCCAGACAGCAACACACAGCAACCAAACCGCTGAAGGGAAACCGCCAGACCGCGCGGTCTTCAATCCGCCAAGACAGACCGCCCGGTCACCAACTTCAACACTCCCCCTCAAGCTGGAGCATATATATCGATCATGCCCAGCTTGTCGCAAATATGAAGAAACGAGGCGGATACTGGCTTGGTGAAGATGTCAGCCAACTCTTTATCAGAAGTGACGAAGGGAGTGCAAATTTGTTCCTTCAAAATCTCTTCACAAATAAAATGACAGTCGACCTCAATGTGCTTTGTTCTTTCATGAAAGACAGGATTTTTGGAGATGTATATGGCCGTCTTGTTATCACATAACATAGGTAGAGGATGGTTGTATACCTCTCCTAAATCCATCATGAGCGACCGTAACCACTTTAACACACAAGTGGTCAATGCCATACTACGATACTCTGCTTCTGCACAGGACCTGGAAACAACAGACTGCTTCTTGCTCTTCCAGCTCACCAGATTTCTCCCAACAAAGGTGCAAAAACCCGAGGTTGACTTGCGATCCCCTTTGTCATCAGTGTAACTCGCATCTGAGTATGCTTCAACCCTCAGATAACCATTCTTCTGAAAGATTAATCCTTTCCCAGGTGCTGCTTTGACATACTCCAAGATCAGCAAGGCGGACTGTAGATGGCACTCCCTAGACGCTTGCATGAATTGGCTCACCTTACCAACAACATAAGAAATGTCGGGTCTGGTCACTGTGAGATATATGAGCTTACCAACCAAACGCCTGTACTGCGTAATATCTGAAAGAGGAGGCGAATCATCTGTACAGGTTTTGTATTCTCCAGTTGTCATGGGGCATCAGGCAGGTTTTGCTCCAGTCAATCTTACCTCTTTTAATAGATCAAGAGAATACTTACATTAGGAGAAGACTAAGAAGTTGAGCTTTCGAGAGATTTTGATCCCCAGAAAGTACTTCGGAGAGCCCATATCTTTCGTAACCAGATGTTGACAAAGATGACGCTTTGTCAAGGCTACCCCTTCCTGGTCATCGCCAGTGAGAAGAATATCATCGACATACACAGCAAGAACCACCAGTCCCGAGGAGGTTTTGCGAATGAATAGCGAGTGATCGGCAGAGCTTCGCGAAAAACCAATGGCCGCCACGATGCCGCTGAACTTTTCAAATCAAGCTCGAGGGCTCTGCTTGAGGACATAGATGGCCTTCTTCAGCCGGCATACATGTGTCTCCCCCTGAGCAACATACCCAGGATGTTGCTCCATGTAGACGGCCTCCTGAAGATCACCATAAAGGAAGGCATTCTTGACATCCAGCTGAGAAATCGACCAATCTCTATTGACAGCCACAGAGAGAAGGACCCAGATAGTGCTGAGACGAGCCACGGGAGAGGTGTCAAAGTAATCAACCCCATAGGTCTTAGTAAAGCCCTTAGCAACAAGACGGGCCTTATAACGATCCATAGTGCCATCCGGGCCATATTTGACCACAAAGACCCAGTGACAACCAATAACATAAGTACCGAGGGGAGGATGAACAAGAGTCCAGGTACCCCGCTCAGTTAGGGTCGCCATTTCCTCATCCATGACCATCTTCCAATGAGGAATAACAAGGGCCTCCTAGTAGGAACGGGGTGTGGAAGTGGTAGAGATAGCCAGTGCAAAGGCCCTACGAGAAGAGGTAAGACGATCATATGAAACAACAACAGCAAGGGGGTGTAGAGTACACGTCCGCACCTCTTTGCGAAGAGCTACAGGAAGATCCCGGTCGGCGGGTCCCTTGGCATCCAGAGCATCCGTGGCAGAGAGAGCTGGCCCGGGAGTAGAGAGCGACAGCGGAGGAGATAAGGGAGATGGTGGCGGAGAAGAGGGAGAGAGAGGCGGGGGGAGAGGAGTGGACGGAGATGGTGTAGGGATTGAGATCATAGTAGGAGACGAGTGAACGAAGAGAACAGCAGGAGTATCAGAAGCTGGGGGGAGAGGAGAAGATTCATCCGAGAAGTAGGAGGCATTCTCGAAGAAGGTGACATCAGCAGAGACGAACTGCTTACGAAGAATGGGGTTAAAGAAACAATAGCCTTTCTGAGTGGGGAGTACCCCAGAAAGACACATTTGGTGGAGCGGGGGGAGAGCTTATCTCAGGTGGCAGATGGGGCATGCACAAAGACAGTGCACCCAAAGATTTGAAGAGGGAGAGGGAAAGGCTCCTTGCCCGGATACAGAATGGAGAATGGGGTTTTCCCGTGGAGAACCGTGGAGGGAATGCTATTGATGAGATAGCAGGCAAGGAGAACAGCATAGCCCCAATAGGAGCGAGGAACATGCATCTGGGTCATTAAGGTACGAGCGACATCGAGGAGATGGCGGTTTTTGCGTTCTGCCACCCCATTTTGCTGGGAGGTATAAATACAGCTAGTCTGATGAATAATGTCATGTTGTACATAGAAAGAGGTAAACGCATGACTCAGATATTCTTTAGCATTGTCTGAGCGAAATGTTTTTATACAAACACCAAACTGAGTTTTAATTAATTGATAAAAAGAGATCCATACATCCAAAAGTTCAGAGCGATCTCGTAAGAGATACACCCAAATAAATCTAGAAAAATCATCAATAAAAGTTACAAAATAAGAAATACCCCGACCAATGGTAAGGGTAGGAGCAGGGCCCCAGACATCGGAGTGGACAAGATCAAATTGACGGGTAGAGCCCCGACCTTGCTTCGGCGGGAAGGAGGAACGGTGGTGCTTGCCAAGCTGACAAGCGTCGCAGTTGAGAGGAGTACTGGAAGGAAGGAGGTGGGGCAGAAGCTGATGTATAAGTCGTGGAGGAGGATGACCGAGGCGGAGATGCCACTAGAGAAGATCAGTACAAGAAGAGGAGAAAGCGGACAAGGCGGAAACGTTGTTGAGGAAGTAGAGGCCGCCGCTCTCAGTCCTAGTAGCAATCGTCCGTTGGGAGCTCGGATCTTGAAAAGAACAAGAAGTCAGAGTAAACATCACAGAGCACTGAAGCTACTTGCATAAAGAGGTAACCGACAATAAGTTGCATGGAAATTTGGGCACATAGAGAGTGTATGCTAGGTGAAGAGACAGAGTAACATGAACCACTCCCAACCCATTAACTAGGGAGGGAGAACCGTCTACAACGAGGACAGGAGGCAACTAATCATGTTGTTCGAGGAGAGAGAAGCATTGAGGATTGCCCGTCATGTGATTAGTCGCACCAGAGTCGATAAGCCATTTACCTTGAGTCACCACGTGGGCACTACCTGATGATTTGACCACGGAGGCAGACGTCTTGGAAGAAGAGGCGGAAGAGTCACCCGAGGGGCAAAGATGGGGATGCTTCCTCCAGCAGCGATCCACAGTGTGGCCAGTGCGGCCACAATGAGAAGCGGGAAGGAGCATGTCCGCTAGACTGGTTACTGCGGCTACCAGAGCCACTCCGCTGAGTTTGGTGAGTATAGTTGTCCGGTGGAGAAGGAGCGGGCAGAAGAGGGCACTAAAGAAGGGAGGTGACAGCGGCGATGTAGGTAGTGGTGGCATCTAAGGTAGGAGGTTCCGCCTCACCCAGAATTTTTTGGCAGATCATATCATAAGTATCAGGAAGTCGGAGAAGGTAGCACACAACATGAAGCTCCTGGAAGTGCTTGTGTTGTTGAGCCAAATCCGTAGAAAAGGGGCGATTCTGAAGAATCTCAGCCCCGAGAGCCTAGACCTGTTGGTAGGCATAAGCAGAAGACAAGGTAGGACGAGCAAAGAGGTCCGCATACAACGTATAGATGCGGGACGTCTGAGCCCCCTTTGAGTACAGAGCGATAAGATGAAGTCAGACAGCCTTGACCGTATCATCATGACGGATGATGGGAAGGCATTCATCGGAGAGGCTGTTAGCGAGCCAAGTACGCACAAGCGCGTCACTCGCATCCCAGTCATCAAAGAGAGGTGAAGTGGTGAGAGGAGGGTCATCAAAGAGATGGTGGCATTTGCATTGCGAGCGAAGTAGAAAGGTGAAGGAGACGCTCCAATCCGGGTAGTTGGAGCTGACAAGTTTTTAAAAGGTTCCAAGGTTCCCGGAAGGAGTAGGAGGAAGAGGCAGAGCCGGATTGGTGACAAGAGTGGTGGCAGTAGAAGCATCAAAAAGAGTCATAGGAGAAAACAACAGGAAGCCGCACGGTTAGGAAACAAACCGTGTGACTAGGAAACAAGCTGCGCGAACAAGGAGAAATCGCAGTGGTTATGAGAAAGAGATCTGCGGCGGTCACGATGATAGACACCAGCAGACAAAAAATCCATGACCAAGCCTTAGAACCAAGCAGAGGGGAAGAAGTCGAGCGGCTAGAAAGCATACTGCTCGAACAGAGGAAGAAAGAGAAGAGTTCGCGGGAAGGCAAACAAGGCGAACAAGGCTAACAGGTTGCGGCGACTAAAAAAGAGGTAGCGGCGACTAAGCACAAGTTTCTGCGAGAAGAAAAGGGAACCAAAGAGGTCGCGCACACAAAGGGAAACGACAAGGAGAGAAAGAAGCCGCGCGAACATCGCTTAAGCAGGCGGAAGAAACAAGTCGCGAGGACAGGTCGCGAGAAGAAGAACCAAGCCGCTCGGACAGGTCACGCGGTCAGAGAAGGCACACAGAATCAGGAGGAGTAGATCAAGTCCTCTGATACATGTTAGAAACGAACAAGAACAAACCGGAAGTGGTATAACAGAAAATTTATTATCTGAAAAAGGTATCTATTACAAAGGTATGACCTCCCTTCTATAGAATGGAGGAGAGAAGAGAGAATACAATTAAGAGATGTGAGACTAAAAAATTACAGGACTAAGCGGTCTATACAGAAACAACCCGCATAAGCCATGCGGTTAGATGGAAGGGATAACCGCTCGGCTACAACCAGAGAGGAAGGAGAGATCACCAAGGGAGACTGCTAGACTGCCCGGTCTCCAAGTCGCTTGAGACAAACCGCTAGACCGTTCGGACTCCAGCCAGCAACACACAATAACCAAACCGTTAAAGGGAAACCGCCAGATCGCGCGGTCTTCAATCCGCCAAGACAGACCGCCAGACCGCCCGGTAACCAACTTCAACAGATTTTATCCATAAGCCTGGTGGGATAGGTCACCCCACTCACCGAACAGCGCCCCACCTCGTCCTCCAGCAGCATATAGTCTTGGTCCAGCGCATGCAGCCTCTGTTCGCCGAGAGTATTCTCCTCCTGGATCCGGCACATCGCGAGTCCCTACTTCTTGAGGACTTCCACAGTTTGCCTTCTCAGCTCAACAGGGTCTAACGAGGCGCCCAGGAAATCCTCTACCGCGTTGGGAGAAGGAGGTGACGAGTGGCGAGCTGGCTTGGATGATTCTTCGGCTTCGGAGTGGTCAGGATGTCCTGCAAGAACAACAAATCCAGATGAGCCGAGGTTCGCAGAAATGAGGAATGTTATAGACTAACTTCGCAAGATGATCCAGTCATGGTGAAGCTGCTGAGAAGAGCTTGGATGACCCTGAAAGGGATGATCGAGAGGAGGCTAAAGGTCCTTGCCAGTTGCCACGACCCGGAACTTGAGAGTTTGGGGAGATCAGATTGAAGTTCGGGATGGGGATGACCCCAGCACCTCCCCCTGGGAGTACAAGCATAGGAACCCGAGGTGACTCGTGAGCCGACGACTTCAGCAGTAGCGAACCCAGCCCAGTGGCGCCAAAGGGAGGCAGTGGATTTCTTGTGCGACCTTTAGGAGATGAACGGTGGCGCGAGTCACCACAAGGAGAATCTACTCGTGACACATAAGCTTCAGTACCGTTCTGATGAGTGTTCGAGTCAGCAGGAAGGTCGATGATATCTTTATATTTTGGCTCAGTGGCTAGCTTAGAGGAAGAAGCAAGACCATGATCAGTGGTTGAGGAAAGATCACAGTAGGCAAACTCGGCAACTTTCGGGACAGATTTGGCCTTCTTGGCGGGCTGGTACTTCGGCGACTCGCGTGGTATAGGACTGGGCAGTAAGGAGATCAGATCGGCAGCGCAAGCAACATTGAGCTCCCAGGCGCGGCTAAGCCTCTCTTGGAGCTCCTTAGAGAAAGGCATCTCAGCAAAATCTGAGTAAGGGGGAATGCCAAAGGTCGCCCAGGTAGTGGGATGCATATTTATAGTGACTTGTGGACCCCACCAAAAGATTCTCTCCCGCTCCTGCAATGCTCATAAAATACCTGGGGTTGGATGTTTCTTTCCAAACTTCGCGGAAGCTCGTAAAGAGTGGGTATTGTGTACAACCCCGTATTCGATGAGCGGGTTCCCCCCAAGGATCAGTGTTTTGCGAGATTTTCATGAGCGAATTTACTCGAGAAGAGAGACCCCCAAGTGTACGCCGAGCTGACCGCGCAAGCTGGCATCTTGGCGTCGAGTTCGGCGATTTCACTCGACGCCTTCCACCTTTGGCATTGAGTGAGGCGAGTTCACTTGATGCCATATGCCCTTGGCGTCGAGTGGGGCGAGTTCACTCGACGCCTTCCGCCTTTGGCATTAAGTGAGGCGAGTTCACTCGACGCCCTCCGCCTTTGGCATTGAGTGAGGTGAGTTCACTCAATGCCTTCCGCCTTTGGCATTGAGTGATGCGAGTTCACTTGACGCCCTCTGCCTTTGGCGTTGACTGAGGCGATTTTACTCGACACTGTCCGCCCTTGTCATTGAGTGAGGCGAGTTCTGTCAACGCTTACCGTCTTTGGCGTTGAGTGAGGCGAGTGGGAACGATAGAAGCCAGACCAGTCAAATCAGACAGTCCAAGTCCCAAGCGAGTCGAGAGGGAGGCGAGAGCTCTACAATCTCATCAACTCGCCCAGGAGGGGTGGGATGGAAGTGGGGTGAGTGGAGCAAGTGGAATTGCACTCACCTTTAGCTCTCGGTAGCAGCAAGCGAGTGGGGTAGGTCGGGCCTGCACTCGCCTAGGGCCCTAGGTAGGTGGCGAGCACCAGCCATATCGAGCACTTGCTGCCCAAGATGAGTGGAGATTTTTGGGGACCACTCGCCTAATGATCTATGGTGTATTTTTACCATTTTACCCCTGCTGGACTGCCCATAGCCTTTTAGAACAGCAGAGTTACGATGTTGGCAGGCCGACCTGGACTGCATATAGCTGTTCTAAATAGTGGAGGTACGTTGTTGGCAGACCAACTTCAAAAAACTATAAATTGATCCAAGGGGGTACCTCATAAGACAAGCTTTCAAGCATCCCCATCTTCTTACTCTCCGATCTTCTAGTGCTTTTTGAGGTGCCCTTCGCTCAACACAGGCTAAGGAGGGGAAGCGCTCTAAGATTTTTCGGGCATGTGGCGGGATCTCCGTGCTGGAGCCTTAGATTGGTTCTGGTTCTAAGTCATTGGTCGTTCAAGATCGCTAGGGAGAAGTAAGTGTGCGGTCACCCCTTCCCCAAGGGTTCGAACTCCACAGAAGCCGAATTTCGATTTCAACACACATCACCTCCCAGGAGCCTGGCTCAATTGGTGATGGAGGAAACTCAACACCTCACAGGAGCCTAGATCATCTAGAGGTGGAGGAAACTGTATAAGGGCCTTTGCTTACCAAGACCACTTTTCCCTTAACCTGCCACCCGAGAACTACCCATGTCCTGTCGATTAGTGGGAGCCCATTCAGCAGGATCTGCTTGGGGACTTCTTCCCAAAACAACTTTTTTTAACCTACGAAGGCCAACCTGCCCTACCAGCTAGTGGGAGCCCAATCAACGGAAACTTCTCGGGGCTTTAAACCAACATTTTAACCTGCCTCTCTGAGAGGTCAACCTGCCATGCCGACTAGTGGGATCCCGGTCAACAGAACCTTCTCGAGTCTCTGAACCAACATTTCAAACTACCTCTCCGAGAGTTCAACCTGCCCTACCGGCTAGTGGGAGCCTAGTCAGCGGAACCTTTTCGGGGCATTGAACCAACATTTCAACCCGCCTCTCCGATAGATTAACCTGTCATGCTGGTTAGTGGGAGTCCGGGCAGTGGAACCTTCTCGAGATTTGAACCAACATTTCAACCTGCCTCTCTGAGAGGTCAACCTGCCTTGTCGGCTAGTGGGCGCCCGCCCGGTCAGCAGAACCTTCTCGGGGCTCGGAACCAACATTTCAACTTGCCTCTCCGAGAGGTCAACCTACCGTGCTGGCTAGTGGGAGTCCGGTCAGTGAAACCTTCTCGGGGCTTTAAACTAACATTTCAACCTGCCTCTCTGAGAGGTTAACCTGCCTTGCCGGCTAGTGGGGGCCTAGTCAACGGAACCTTCTCGACGCTTTGAACTAACATTTCAACTTGCCACTCCGAGAGGTCAACCTGCCTTGCCGACTAGTGGGAGCCCGGTCACCAGAACCTTCTCAGGGCTCTGAACCAACATTTCAACCTGCCTCTCCGAGAGGTCAACCTGTCTTGCTGCAACTGGGACCCCAGTCAGCGGAACCTTCTCGGAGCTCGGAACCAACATTCAATCTGTCTCTCCGAGAGTTCAACCTGCCCTGCAGGCTAGTTGGATCCCAGTCAGCAGAATCTTCTCGGGGCTTTGAAACAACATTTCAACCCGTCTCTCCGAGAGGTCAACCTGCCATGCTGGCTAGTGGGAGCCCAGCCAGTGGAATCTTCTCGAGGCTTTGAACCAACATTTCAACCTGCCTCTTCGAGAGGTCAATCTGTCCTGCTAGCAAGTGGGAGCCCGATCAGCGGAACATTCTCAGGGTTTTTAACCAACATAAAAAATAATTATCATCTACCTAGTGGGAAATTTTTCAATATAATATACCCTGACCTAATCGACCGGGACAAAGTTCATTACAAAAAAGGGCTCATTGAGATGAGTCTCCTTCAGAATGCTCGATTCTGATGATCATTCTCTTCTTTCTCCCCTACCACTTCCAACCTGCTCATGCTCTCCATCACCTTTTCCACTTCCTCAAGCTCTTCCTTCCAAGAGATGGTATAAATGGCGGTGATGTAACGCTGCCTTGCAACCTTTAGGTCTCCCAGAATCCAAACTTGCACACCTCTGTTATTGAACTTCAAGCACTAGTGGAAAGAGGAGGGCACACACCGAAAGGCGTTAATGAAGGGGTGCCCAAAGATGGTTTTGTAACTGCTCGGAGCATCTACAATGACGAACCGACAGTTTCTTGAAGTTCCCCCATTGTCACTTGGAGTCCGACTCCACTCTCTACCTTCTTCCTCTCCCCGGAGAACCCGAACAGTGGTCCGTCTGAGGCCAACACCCTTCGCGCTTCTACCTTCATCTCGTCGAAAGCCTTTTTGAAAATAACATTCACCGAACTATCATTGTAAGCCAGGATTCTGGAGCCTGTGAAGTTTTCTATGGCTGTTTGGATCACCAAGGCGTCACAAAACGGATCCTCATAGTCGGGTTTGTCCTTCGACGAGAAGGTGATTTTCTCCTCCGGTGGCGGGGTTTGGGAGGTCGAAGTGACGCTCCTTATGAATATTGTTTGGAGGCTCCCCTCGTAGGTAGCCTTAATCCCCACCCCCTTGTGGATCACCTCAATCACTCCTCGGGTCCCCACATCGGCCCGGTCTTCGCATCTATTCTCCTCTCCTACTCCTACTACAACCTCCTTAATCAGCGCATGTTGCCATTGCTGCTGCTGCACTGGGCCTCTCGCCCTCCTCATCTCCAAGAACTTTGGGCAGGTGGCTGTTGCATGACCTTTCTCTTGATGGAAGTCACAGTAGGGTAACTCCACCCTACCCCTTCCTCTCCCTCTTGAGCGATTCCTTCTCTCTCTCTTCCCTCCTTGGAAGATTTATATAGCCTGATGGGGTAGGGGCAGAAGTGGCCATAGGCCTGGTCTCCACCCTGGAGGGTTGAGCCGTCTGTGTCCTTCGTGAGGTGCTTAGAACCCTTGACCTCCGGATTCTTCCTTTCTTCTCCATTCCTGCTGCTTAAAACCTCCTTGCTCTTTTGCACCAATCTCTCCCAACTTGGCCAAATTCTTTGCGAACGTTGGGTTCGCCGCCTCCCCCTCTATTTCTTTTGTCTCCCTCTCCATCAGCTCCTTGAAGGACAAAGGTGACTCCCTCTTTAGCTCCATCCTGAAGATTCCCTACCGAAGCTCCAAAGTGAAGGCTATCATCAGGGTGTACCCTGGTACCTCTTGGACTTGGAGAACCTATTCCTAGAACCTATCCACATAACTTCCCAAGATCTCCTCCGACCCTTGCTTGATGTAGAACAAGAACTCTGCTCCTTTCTTTCTTTTCTTTGATGTTGAGAACCTCAATGGGAAGCCCCGACGCAGGTCCTCGAAATAGTAGATTAAACTGGGAGGAAGCTGGTGAAATCAGTTCCTTGTTTTCTCCTTGAACGCGATGGCAAAAAGTCGGCACTTGAAGGTGTCTGACATCTGCCTGATGGAAACTACGCCTTCAAACCACTGAACGTGTTGAACGGGATCATCTCTACCTATGTACTAGGACATCTCCGACTCCCAAAACCCCTCTGGAATTGGGGTCGAGATGATCAGCTCGTTGAAGGGGCTTTCTCCCCCCCACAGGGCGAGTCGGGTGGTCATGTGACATCGGCTTGCCATCCCTACCAGCACTCGCCGAACTAGGGAAGAGATCTCGCCCGACGAGATCCCTACCTCTACCCTCCTATACTGCCTCCTTCCCAAGTCACTTGATGGGGGAATTCTCACCTAGGGATGGTGGCGCGACCACCGGGACAGAAGGGGTCGAGCACTCACCACACGCGAAGAATGTGTGTTGCAGGGTCTCCAAGATCTCCCTCTTGAACTTTTCAAACATCCCCACCATAACTACTGTCGCGGGTAGTGGAGAGTCACCCATGTCAACACCTTGTCCTTCACCACCAGTCATAGAACTTTCTTAGGATTTTCTTTTGCAGGATACGGTCCACGCTCACCGTACCAAAAATGTTGAAATTGGACCTCGGTCTCAAGAAGAGTTCGGACCCAAGGGAGGTAACCTGCGCCTACTTTTCCTAAGCCTGGACTCTTAACTGGTGGCTAAGAACTATGGAATAGACCTTGAGCTGAAGCAAGGAGGTCTCACTACACACCCTGAAGATCTCAAAGAGCTTCCCCTCCCAAACAAAATGTTGAACCGGGCACCTTGGAAGGCACTTGAGAGCACTCAACCTGTCCACCCAGAAACCAAAATATGGAGCTGGAGCTATCAACCAGTTCACCCAGAAATCACGGTGAATATGGAGCTGGAGCTCTTCACCTGTCCACCCGAAAACCACAGTGAACAGGGATTTGGATCTCTTGCTAACCAAAACTAGCCTGCGAAGAGGAAAACCAAGAAAAGGTCCTCTCAAATGGTGCCCTTGAGGGTCTATTTATAGTTTTCCAAGCCTGACCTGCCAATAACGAAATACCGTCTTTTGATTTTACTATGCAACCCAAAATGGTCTGCCAACAACGAAACTCCATTGTTTGGAGGGGCTATTACCAGACTCTGATGACCCGCCGAGTGCTCTGGACGAGTGCTTCCGACGAGTGCTCCCGATGAGTGCCCTTGATGAGATCTCCTGACGAGTGCTCTCGATGAGTGCTCCTGACGTGGCACGCTGACAAGTCGAATGCTGCTGAGGTCAGGCTGACGTGTTGAATGTTGTCGAGGTTAGGCTGACGAGTCGAATGCTGCCAAGGTCAGGCTGACGAGTCGAATGTTGCCGAGGTCAGAATGACGAATGGAATTCTGTCGAGGTCAGGATGACGAGTCGAATGTTGCAGAAGTCAGGCTAATGAGTCGAATGCTGTCAAGGTCAGGATGACGAGTCAAATATTGTCAAGGTCATGCCGACGGCTCAAATGTTGTCGAGTGCTCCCGACGAGTGCTCCCGATGAGATAGGCAAACGAGTCGAATTCTGCTTAGGTCAGGCTGACGAGTCGAATTCTGCTGAGGTCAGGCTGAGGAGTCGAATGATGTCGAGGTTAGGCTGAATAGTCGAATGCTGCCGAGGTCAGGATGACGAGTCAAATGCTGTCGAGGTCAGGATGATGAGTCGAATGCTACCGAGGTCAGGCTGACGAGTCGAATGCTGTCGAGGTCAGGCTGACTAGTCAAATGTTGTCAAGGTCAATATGACGATTTGAATATTGTCGAGGTCAGGATGACGAGTCGAATGCTGTCGAGTTCAGGCTGACGAGTCGAATGCTGTCGAGTATTCCCGACGAGTGCTCCCGACGAGACAGGCTGATGAGTCGAATACTGCCGAGGTTAGGCTAATGAGTCGAATGTTGTCTAGGTCAGGCTGACGAGTCGAATGTTGTCGAGGTCAGGCTGACGGTTCGAACTGTGTCGAGGTCAGGATGACGAGTTTAATGCTGCTGAGGTTAGGCTGACAAGTCGAATGCTGCTGAGTGCTCCCGACGAAAGCTCCCGACGAGTGCTCCCGACGAGTCGAATGCTGCCGAGGTCAGGCTGACGAGTCGAATGCTGTCGAGGCCAGGTTGATCTCGCCCATGTAGCATGTATCTCGCCCCTGGGAGCCTGGATATCGCCCCTGGAGGTGACTTTTTCTGCATTCGTCCTTGATGGGCGAGATCCTGTTGGTAGTGCTTCGACATCTCTGATCTCGACGAATTACTGGCTATACAATTACTATATATATATAAGTTATACCAATGACTGTTAGTCAATTTTATAAAAGCAATAAATACCTTGTAATACTCATAGCTTACTTCTAATAAGGTGCGTCTAGCATTCTTATAAAAAGAGGCGAATAAGATAAAATCTACGTACGAGTAGTTTCATCAGACATGCTATGCGAAAGAATAATTGAAGATGTAGACATTTAGTGCATTGTCGAAGTTGGCAAATGGTCCAAAGATGGATCTGATCGAGTCACAATGGCGACAAAAAGGACTACATGGATGCACCAATAGGCGAATGGTCTAATGGAGCTAAGTGAAAAACTTGACTAGTGATGCAATGTGAAAGTTTGAAGATAGACGTCTAGTAGCAATAGTAATGAAGATGACTACATCAATGAGCCAATTAGTCGAATAGTGAAAGAGTAGATATCTTGATCTCGTACAAAGTTTTCGGGAGTTTCGCTGCCCAGTTAGCATACGGGGTCATGAGATCAATGCCCTTGGACAAAAATATATATATTAACTTATTATTTTTGCAGGCCCTTTGCGGAGCCAAATCGCGAGGTCTTTATTGCTTCTTGGGTTACTTGAGTTCTTGGTAAAATTTTCTATACTCATTTTAATAATATTATGTATTGGGGTCATCCCAATAGTATAAATATTAATTATGAGTAAAAATATTTATTTTGAATATAAATATTAATGGATTACAAATATTCATAAAATTTATGTGATATTAGAAATAATTCTCATATTTTATCTTCTCAATGTAATACCCTTTGTAACTGTTGATTCTTAATATTACTCGTGCAATGTTGTTTGAAAATTTACTAAAAAAACTTTTATTTTTTTGCTTTAGAATCATATGTTTATCATTTATTTATATTTTTTGACTGTGATTGGTAAATTTATGGAACGTACGTTACTACGTTTGATGAGTGGGGGTAGTAATCTTTCAAGCAAACTAGTAAAGTGTGGCGAGTGTAACACATCATCTTTTAGGCTCCGTTTGGGAGGGCTTATTTTCTCCGGTCAAGCGGTCACGACCGCATGAATCGGGCCTTAATTAAGGTCCGGTTCATGCGGTCGTGACCGCTTGACCGGAAAAAATAAGTCCTCCCAAACGGAGCCTTAGTGTGTTGCATCATTTTTTTTTTTGCTCCAAATCATATTTTTAAGTGTAAAAAAATAAGTTTTTTGCAAAAAAAAATTTACCGAATGAATTTTTTTATCCCGATAAAAAAATATTTTATCGGATTTTTTAGATATCATGAGAATGTTGACAAATTAGTATTACAATGATAGTAAAAATGACATAATTCATCCTGCTTAAATTGTTTTCAAAAATCTATGACTTTGAGCAAAAATCTATGATTTAGAGTTGTTGTGGGTCGCCCGATTTTCCTCCGGTCCAGAGAATCGGACCGCCTATGCTCAGAGTCAGAATGAGTGCGCAAACAGTCAAAGATATTGGGTCCAGCATTCCTTCACTTGGTCAGTGGCACTTTGCTATTTCCTTAAGGGAAAAGGTAGAGCCCTTTCTATCATTCTCATGAGCTTTTGGAACAGTTGGTTAAGCGTTTGATCCTACAAGTAGTATCAGAGGATGCCACGAGTTCAAGATGGGGGGTGATAAATCCCGAAATTTGCTCTCTACATGCATGTGTGGGTCCGACGGGTTAGGTGAATGCAAACATGTGATAACCCTACCTCTGAGTCATGTGGTGCGCCACCTTTGAGCCTGCTTGTGGGGCCTACCGCTGAGCTGGCGGGTCGTGTTGGACGCTGGGGGGATTGTTGGGTCCAACGTTCTTTCACTCGACTCGTGCTACTTTGCTACTTCCATTAGTGAAAAAGATAACGTCATTTCTATCAGTCCGGACTTTTGGAACAGTTGGGCAAGTGATTGATACTACAACAGAAAATTGAGCAGCAATGAAAAGAGGTTTTTTAATCGTGGAAAACCTAAAAAAGGGTGAAAAATCATACGACATGATCTGTGTCGAGCCTAAATCCACTATTTTCCTTTGATCTTACTAGTAGTTGTGTTCATCGGAGGGTGACAGGTCACCTCACAATTGCAAACTTTGAATATGAGAATAAAAAGGAAAAAAGTTAAGTCCATGAAGCTTGGTGAAGAGCATCCGCGAGAGTGTCCTTTAATGTCTTCTCCCGCGCTCACAAATGCGTCCAAGTGAGTGTCTGGCATTGAACAGACTAGAGAGGGAGTGGAGCGAGTTCCAAGTGGAGAAATGATTTAAGTCCCACGTTCTCGCCAGAAAACCTCAGATCACTCTCTGGTCTTTGAAGTTGCTTGCTTCAAATGAAGGCTTGTGGGATTTTTATAGCTTTTTGGAGAGACGTGCTGGTAATTGCGCCGGACTGGGTCTTGAACTGGCAAATGATGTTTCTCTATTTCGGTCACCTAGATCACCAATTTTCGTGAAATGATGGACATGCCCCCGAGCGGTTCGAGCGACGACCAAAGTCCTACCGGTTAGGGGCTCCCCATGCCCAGTTGTGTGCTTGTCCGGGCGTGTGCGGTGGTGTTCGCATGGGCGTGCATTGTAGCGCATGGTGGAGCCTGCGTGGGTGTGCGTGAAGCTCCTACAACCGTGTGGTGCTCTTGCTTGAGTGGGTCTGAGATTTTTCTGGTTGTTTACTTCGCGCTGATTTCCGCCTCTTTTTCAAGTGTAGAAGTGTGGCGCTTTGCCGAGATCGATGTGCTTTCCCTCAAATTTGAGCGTTGCCTGGGTGAACAATTTGAGAAAGCGCATTGGGATTTTAGCGGATGTGGAGTTCATGATCCCTTCCCCGTTGGAGCATGTTCAAAACCCTCCTCTGGGTACTTTGCGATTACAGAAGGATGTCTGAAGGCGGGTTTCCGGATCCCTCCAACTGAAGAGGCTATTGAAGTCTTCCAGTTCTACGACGTTCTGGTTACACAATTCTCATTGGTGGGACTGATGAGGATCATGGGTCTACTTTGCTTCTTCCGAGAGCATGGCTCCCACATGTCGGTCCATATTTTCTGTGAATAGTGCGAGGTTTGCCTTGGTTCCGATGATCGGATTGAGGTGCGAAGTAACAAGGGGTGACTAGCATTCAAAGACAAAACTGACTACCACCATGTGGGAACATTTTTTAGATTCCTCAAGAATCTGTGGAAGTTGTCCGAGATTTAGCAGGAGCTTCTCGAGTGTTGTCGCTATCTTGCGGGATAGGAGTATAACTTTTTCCCATGTTGGGTTTTGAGGATTCGCGTGAGCTGGTCGTTGTTCTTCTAAGGATTAGCTAGTTTGTTTGTGAGAAGAGGTTGATCCTAGAGGGCCCTTCTACTGACGCTGAGCGGAGCTGTACCGTTCCCCTTGAGCGGGGAAAGAAGTGGAAGCTGGTCTTTTCGCTAAAGCTGAGCAAGGTCAGGCCGTCCTCTTCTACCCCTGAGCATATCATAGAGGTTGCTGATGATTTTTTGAATGAGCTTAGTGGAGGTTTACCTCCTGCTACCTGCGAGGCCGAAGAGTCCCTAGAGCTACCCAAGGACACGCCTATTTTGCAAGAAGAACCTGTGTTGCCATCAGTGGGGGCAAAGGGTAAGAGATAAGAGTCCTCTTATTTCTAAGCTGACGTACCAAAGGTACACCATTCTCCTATCCAGCTTAGTTTTTTGCTTTGCACTTCGTCACCACCTTGACCTATCCTTTTCCTTTACAACTAAATGAATTGTGTGAGGTCCTGACTATGTGGGACAATAATTATGTGTCCCTGAAGGATGAGTTCTTCTCCCTTCGGGCGAGGCTGGCCACGTTAGAGGAGTATTTAGCTGCTGCTAGGAAGAGGAGGGAGAAGGATCTTTCCAGGCTGGATAGGTCGGAGTCCGAGTTCGAAAAATTTAGGGTTGAGGTCGAGGTTCTCTGAGGGAAGATGAATATGGATGATGCGGAGATCGAGGTTCTCTAAGGGAAGCTAGATGCGGCTAACGTGACTCTTACTGAGTTCTTAGTTGTATTGAGGTAGTTGGCGCCACGTTGTTCTAGCTGGCGGTTGAAGGAGGAACAGACTTAGCTTTCCTTGGTAGGGCAGGCGTTGAAGCTGCTCGAGCTTCCACGATGGATGAGTACAAAGAATCTTATGACTTTATGGTTGAGCGCGCTTAGATCGTAGAGGAAGCTCTCTCTAAGATGATTGCTTTCGAGATTGATCCGCTCCTATAGGATAAGCGTGACATTGTATTCTGCCTTAGGTTCATCAAGGGGTTCTGTCCAGCCAGCGCTTCCCCACAGCAGATCAGCCACGGATCCGCTGTGGGGGCACAGAAGTTCACGCAATGGGGGGGGATGAGGAGATCATAGTCGCTCATCTCATTCCTGTGAGATGAACGACGGTGATCATTTCCCCTCCGAAGAAGAAGACAGTGGCCCTCTAACATCGCCGACCGTCCACTTCCAGGCATTAGTGCTGGCCCTAATCGGTTTGCTGGGGTTCGGAAAACTTCTAGGTGGTGGTCTGGCGGTTTGCCGCTGCCGGCCACCACCAGAATTTGAAATCCTGAGAGTAATGTGGCGGTGGCTCTGCTTCCAGCGCCGTCGCGCCACCCAGCCTCTCAGGTGACTATACCGGCCACGAACCGCGCCCGGCCGGCATGTCCGGGGTAGTGATCCTCCCCAGCGGTGTCCCGGTGTCCTACCGCCGCCGGCCGCCGCAGGAGCTATATACAGAGAAAACTCTGTTTTTCGGGTGCCTCCGGAGCAGCATTTTCCGGTGGCACCCCGACATTCCACCACCAAGGAATGTCATCCCCGGTGGTTTAACCCTTCCCCAGCGCTACTGCCGGTGCTAGGAGGGGCTAAACTCTCACGGCCACCACCCGACCTGGAGCTTGGCACGGGTGGTGTTGGCGACGCTCCGGCCGCCGGGAGGTGCATGCAGTACGTTAAAATGATGAGGGAAGCGGAGGGGTAGAGTTTTCACCTGCAAGGAAGGGGCTTGGGAGGGTCCCGGATGAGCCTCCATTGGAGGTGGCAGAAATCTTGGGTGGTAGGAAGATTTTACGGCGAGTTGGGGTTTCAGGTGAGGGATCCCTGGGCTCGGGTGGACTGGTGTGGAGGGAAGGAGGTCGGGCAAGGCCTTTTATAGGCTTAGGGAGGGTGGCCATCCCTCCCCTAGCCAATGTGATATAAATCCCCATGAGGGGAGGAGCTCTTCTCCTGCCCTCCACTTGGGCTGGCCAGGTGGCACCTCCTGAGAGGCCAATGGCGGACAAGTGCTTCCTTCTTTGGGATTGCCTTAAGTGGGCTTGGGCTTAAAGATAGGAGAAGAGAAAGAGAGGAGGGTTCTTGGGCTTTTGTCATGGGCCCATTTAACCATGCCTTGCTAGTTTGGGTGGCCCAAGGAGTGAGAGGGGGTAAGGCCCTAATCAATTATGGAGAGGAGGTGGGCTCCTCCTTGAAGAAAATTCCAAAAAATGATTTTTAGGGGGGGGGGGGCTTGACCAAAGTCAACCCTAGGGTGGGTCCCCCATGCTGGTCAAAGTTAAAGTGGTTCCAAGACATCGAGAGTTAGGTCAAAGTTGGGGCGTCGTGTCAGAAATTGTGTGTGCATGTTTTTTGGTGCACGGTTATGCTTGATTTGACCACGGGTTGACTACTTGTATTTGAAATTTACTGGGATGAACTCGATTGACTTCATATTGATCATACGAGTCAAATGCCACTGACCGGGGTCGAATCAAAGTTCGTTAGCTAAATATCAAAAATCTTTGCGTTGTAGCGCACTAAAATGGTCAGAATGCGTATATTCGTCATTAGACTTTGGAACGCAACGCAACGAGTTCCAATGTGTCTGTATCGGTTATACGAAGCTATAGGAACTGACAGAACTCATATCGGAGTTCTCTAAGCCATTATCAAAAATCTCGTTTTCACGATGTTTTACGAGGAACAGTCATATCCACTGTATTACCTGAAATTTAACGGAACGAGTTCCATCACACTTGTATTGACTATACGAGGCCATATGAGCTGACAGAACTCAAATCGGAGTTCTCTAGCTCTATATCCTTGTCTAGGGTTACCTCCTACCTTGGTATGGGCCACGGGTAGAGGTTCGGGTCACTTTTATTGGGCCCACTAAGGTTCCGGTGGCCCATTAAAAGTCGGGATGTTACAAAACCCAAGAGTGTTTTTGTATGACTTGCAATAGTGTTGGCTTTGGAATTTCGGCCACAATGGCAACCACCACAAGAGCATCAAGGTAAAGGGCATACTCATAGGGTCTCTTAAAAAATTTATTTATTCCAAGGCTTCATGCCCGCAAGGTATTCAACCCCTATCTCTTATGTTGCGAGCTCATCTCGTGAGGTCACGGAGCATTCTCTCTCATGCTGTGAGATCAACTCACGAGGTCACAGGGGTAATCATCTTGCGAGGCCACAAGGTATTCTCTTATGCCATGAACTCCTCTCACAAGGTCATGAGGTATTCTATCTTATTTATGAGCTCATCTTGGGAGGTCACGAGGTATTCTATCTTATTCTACGAGCTCATCTTGAGAGGTCACTTGGTATTCTCACTTATTTCGCAAGTTCATACTTATGAGGTCTTCGCTTCATCAATTATGGTATTTTCCTATATATTCCACGAGTCCATACTTACGAGGTCTTCACTTCATCAAGCATAGAGTTCTATCTATATTTCGTGAGTCTATACTCGCGAGGTCTTCACATCAACAACCATGGTGTACTCTTTAATGTCGCAAGTTTGTACATGCGAGGTATTTGCTTCAGCAATTATGGTTTCCTATTTAATTCTGCGAGTTCATACTTGCGTGGTCATTTCTTCAGCAATTATTATCCATTGCATCACTTCAATGACTCATACTGGCAATGACATCTCCAACAACTCATCTCTATGAGTTCTAAAAGAAATATATAGTTGGTGAATGCTTATTTGTGATGGGTCTTCATACTCGGGATGATCTTATTCAACAACTTATACTTGACGATGAAGACTCAATGGGTTATTGACATGGCCAGATCCAGGGGGGCCTAAGGATACTACCCCCTCCCATTATTTTTTGAAAATTTCTAGAAGCACCAAAAAAATTGGATATTAAAACATAAAATAAACTAATCGGAAACATGATTCTCAAATAAACCTAAACTCAATGGACCAACATAATGGCGAACTGGAGAGCAACGCAAACATCATGCACGACACATCACTAGAGTTTTTTATTTTCTCTGGAGGACTTGACGACATTGCTATTCAGTATTCCTGGAGCCTACTCACTGAGTCACTGGAATCACTGCTCAAGTCTCAACGTCGTTATCCTCCCTCCTCCTCGGCAGTCGACTCCTTCTATCCTCTAAACCTCCGATCTTCAAAGACTAGTTGTGTGCATAGTTCTCCTGATCTGTTGATCCCATCTCTGCCTCGTTTGCCTATACTTACATAATCTTTAGGAATTAGTGAAGAACCCTAAAACTGCAATGCCCCAAGTTTCTGGTAGCAAGGAGATGGATTCTGTGGGCTACCGCCCAACGGTAGGGTTAACGTTGGCAGTAGTATTGCGTAATCATTGTAGGAGAACTCAGTGAGATATTGTCTGGCGGTAGGTTGATACCGCGCGGCGGTATCATGGTCGATTAAATCGACAGATCTCTCGGTGAGCTACCGCCCTACGGTAATATTAACGTCGGCAGTAGCATGGACGATTTATTTGGCATGACTCTCAGTGATCTACCGCGGGGCGATAGCGATACCGCGGGGCGGTAGCCAGGGACGGAGCCAAAAATTTTGTTCAGCGGAGTCAAAAAATAGAAACATACAGATGAACATTTAAGAAAATGCCAACATATATCAAGATATATAATTAAAATAAAAATTAATTACCTCATAAAGCTTTCTTAAGTGATTGAGCTGATGTATCAAGAACATGCATAATACCCATAAAACGCTCAATCACTTGACCAATCCTATCAACATATCTCAAAGCAATAGTCATCTGTTCTTTTGTTGATATATCTCTTGATTCATCTAATAAAACTGAAAAAAACATTCTCGCCAATATCGTTAATTATCAAACTTGTAGTTTTAACAGCCATTGCATTAATGGTTTCTTTTTAGATATCAGGTGTTGTTAGTTTGTGATTTTCAAGAGCATTTTGTAGAATAACCTTATTGATAGATTCATTATGATCTCCAAGAAATCGTAAAAATTCAAGAAAATTACCTTGATTTAATGAAGTATCAGATTCATCATTGTCACGAAGTGTCAATCCCTGTCTAATCAAAAATCAAATACAATTAATTGTTACTGTTAGTCGAGTACGATAATCCTCTTTATTTTGATCTGTTTGCTTGTGAAAGCTTGTATCAATGTATTGCCTTGATTCAATCAGATTATTGCATAGAATGACAACTTTATTATGAATACTTGTAGGACCACCGACATGATCTTTAAATTTTGTAAATCCTTTTTTCCAATTTTAAAAACCTTCAACAACAAAATAATCACTTTCTGATTGTTGTCTCATTTCTTGCTTAAAAAGATAACAGAATAAACAAAATGCGACATCATTTTCTATATTGTATTCTAACCATGAAGGAAACTGCTAAAACCAAACAGGATTAAACTTTCTTGAAATATTTCCAGTGATTGTTTTTGGATAGTCATGTGTTTTTGGTTGACAATGACCTTTTAATATCTTCTTACCTCATCACGATCATTAAAAGGATAATCAGAAATGCGACATCTCAATCCAGGATCTGAAGCTCTATTATCTATATTAATTTCTTTTCTAGCTCATTTAACATTTAACTGTAATCTTTCACTATCATCCTTCTCACACAAATGTGAATCATGTGATCCTGATTTTGGCAAGACTTTGAAATATTTATCCATAACTGATTACTTTGCATAATGCCTAAACATAAAGAAATCTAAATCAGATCTGAGAGACTGAAAATCTGAGACTTAGAGTAAAGGGTAAAAGGGGAGAATGGGACAAGAAAATACCTTCCACGCGGGATCGCAAAGGAGACTGGCCAGACTTGGAGACGACCATGCTTGGAGACACCTACTTAATTATGAATCCTCCGACAGTAACACCTACTCAAGAATCCGACCCCCCTGAGTTTGCTCCAACACCTACTCAAGAAGGATTTGCTTTTAAACACTTGGAAAAACAAATAAATCAAGAAAATATACAGGAGTAGGAGAATGGGGAGTGCCGAGTAAGGCGAGATGGTGGCGGCGCCAATGAAAGAGGTGAAGAAACTAGGAAGTGAGTTGCGGCCAGCGGGCACGCCGAGCAGGCTTGGAGATGGACATGCCGCCCAAGCGGGATCGCGAGCTTCCGACGACGGCGTGGTCGAGTGAGGGATCGCGAGGTTCCGGCGGCCACGCGGGAAGGAACCCTAAGCCAATTTTCGTCGATTGTCGCCTGTCGGAATCGCAAACTAGGTAAGGCGTAGAGCTGTTAGTTCAATAGGTCGGGACTCGGGACTCGGGAACATTAAGGTTAAATCAAATAATCAATTATATAAATTTTTTTTAAACTCAGGGGGGGTCAATTGACCCCCCTGGACCCTTAATAGATCCGCCCTTGGCGGTAGCGATACCGCGTGGCGGTAGCGATACCGCGTGGCGGTAGCGATACCGCGTGGCGGTAGCGATACCGCGTGGCGGTAGCGATACCGCGGGGCGGTAGCGATACCGCGGGGCGGTAGCGATACCGCGGGGCGGTAGCGACACCGCGGGGCGGTAGCGACCGCGGGGCGGTAGCGACACCGCGGGGCGGTAGCGACACCGCGGGGCGGTAGCGATACCGCGGGGCGGTAGCGATACCGCGGGGCGGTAGAGATACCGCGGGGCGGTAGCGATACCGCGGGGCGGTAGTGTTTGTTCGTCGTAAACAGCGGGTTGATACAATTCATCGCCTACCGCGCGACGGTAGTGAGGTACCGTGCGGCGGTAGTGAGGTACCGTGCGGCGGTAGTAGAATAGTTACGACGTGGCCGTATATAGGCGTATGAATGGAGGTTTTGGGTAGTGGGCTTGCGGAATAAGCCAACGCTTGAGATACCATGGGGCAGTAGCTAGTTACTGTACGACGGTAACTCGGTTTAAGGCCGGGAATGTTGAGTTCCACTTCATTTTGTCTTGGTATCTCCTTCTACGCGGTAGAGAGAGGAGAGTGAAGGAGAGGAAGAGGAAGGAGATCTCACCGTCGTTTGAGTTTCGAAGCTCCGAGTCGCGAAATGATTTCAGATCCGCGGAGGCAAGTCTATTGCCGTCATTTTTATCCAGTTAGATCCCCCTATGGCGTTGAAATAAACGTCAAGGGTAACGATCTTCCTCCTTGGATTTATGTAGTCCTTTGTTTTGGCATGTAAGGGTATATGCTCCACGAGCACGTAGAAGCGATTCTCCCGACAAGTTGATCAGTTGTATCCCTGATACCTTTGCATTTAGAATCCAGAATCGAAGTACAAAATAGTCATGTTGTGTAAAACCCATCTGGACAGGTTGGTATGGATTGGTGATGATTGTTTTGTATGTCGGAGAAGACTTCATTATAAAAGTGTAATTTATGGAATCACAGGGTGTGCAAGTTGCAGCAGTGGGAGTATTGGAGCGGTTCTTCAGGAAAACACCCGTTTTGGGGAAGAAACGATAGTCTGTCCCCTACAGCACCGCGGTAGTACTAACACCGGCGGTAGCTACCAGTGAGAAATGATTGTGAAGCCTGTCTCATGGAGACTTTGGGGGCCTGTATGTTGAGTAGTGAGCTTGGATTGCTCCGCTATGGTGGCTATGAGTGCCAGCCTTAGGATATAACACAGTTATGTATGGTTGTGAATGGAAAAGAGAAGGCTGACCCGCATCGTAGCTCATTGTGCCCAACGATTTGAGCAACTGGAAAGAGATGAATTGTACCTAACCCTAAGTTATTCGACTTGGAGTGAGTAATTGAGCCAGATCTTGGTAATCGCCTTGACTTTATCATAGCCATATGGAGGAGTTTTAGGCTTCGAGCCAGAAAGACTATGATTGCTCAAAGAATGCTGATCATCTTTGAGTACAGAGGTGGCACCCTGGTTATGTCCGGTACACTGATAATGTGCCATAAGTGCACGAGGCATATGGCCTGCTGTGCCAACATCTATGGTGAATGGTGCTTAAATTGCGCGTTCAATCGCCATTATATATTTATGCTAATTACCTGCAAGTAAGGAGCACCGCCGCCCCGGGTGTGGGGAGGGGTCGTTATAATTTGATTAGCTAATGCTGACCGTTGTTTTGCTTGCTACCGTTGAGGTGGAATGCTTTTATACAGGTGTAGCTGATAGTTTTACTTTCAAGATTACCTAGACACCTAGAGGGGGGGGGTGAATAGGTTCTTATTTTCTTTTCAAACTTAAGGCAGAATGATTAAATAATTAAAGACTATTGTCTATGAGTTCTGCTGCTACTTTAGCAATCACAATCACACAATCTAGAACTACACATCACAGATTGCAACAAGTATTTATAGTGGTTCCCCAAGATCTGGGTACATCCACTTTCCCCCTTCGCCTATCTAGCAGTGTGCTAGATTCAGCCAAACTCCCTTCCTTAACTCAGATCCTCAGATCCTACAGCTCAGAATCCAAAATGGATTCCTACAACTCAGAGTGATACCACACTCCTACAACTCAGGCAATTCAGCCCTACCTCAGTCTTTATCCAAGACCTACCACTCAGAGATTATCTCTCCTACACCTAGCCTTTATAACATAGGCTTACAACTCAGATCTATATTAATAGATCCTACAGAATTTAGAAAAGAGTTTTATAGAATCTTGCCCTTGTTGAGAGAGAAAGGACAAGACAGCACCTGATCAGCTGATGGATGAAATCAACTGAATCTTAGCTTTCTTCAAAGCTTCTTGAATCTGAACTAGCTGAGTTGATTTCCAAACAGCTTCTTGAGAAACCTGTAACAGCTTCCTTCTTGATCTTCAAACGGCTGGATCCCTCTCTATCCAATCCCTTTGAAAATTCTTCAGAATTCTAGGACGAATTCTCCTTAGACTGATCCTGAGAGGTTGAACCCTTCAGAATGTCTTCTTAGATCTTTTGATGAAGATCTTCTTCAGTGCCTTGCACTTTCTTGATTTGATTCCTTAATCAGTTTTTATGTGTGTTGCTTCTCAATAAAGACAAAAAACTTCTTATTCTACTTCTGAATCTGTCTATTTATAGACCTTCTTTTTGGTGACCGGCTGATCAGGTTTCTAACTGTCTTCTGACAAGTCTGACATCTTCAGTTAACCTGTTGTAACCCACAGCTGTCAAGTCTTCAAACAGAACTTGTGTCTTTGTCTTGGACAGCAAAGTGTTGAGACTGTCTGTCAGAAAGTGTCGAGACCATCTGTCTTTATGTGTCGACACAAGTAACTTCGGTGTCGACACTGCCTTTGGTGAAGTCGACAAGTTTGCCTTTAAGTCGACTCAGCTTCTGCATACTACAACTTAAGAATGAGTCGACACTGAGTATTTATGTTGACTCAAACACTTCATCATTATTCAGCAAATGACTTGGTCTAGACTTGGCAATGTGTCGACACAAGTCCTGTGTGTCGACACAGTTGATGTAGATTCAGAACATAGTATGTGTCGACACTGCCTTCAGGTGTCGACACAGCTTTTATTAACTCTGCCTATAAGTGACGACTCAGTCTTCTGGTGTCGACACAAATATTGTCGACTCTGCCTTTAAGTGTCGACTCAGTCTTCTGGTGTCGACACAAATATTGTCGACTCTGCCTCTGTGTGTCGACACAGCCTCCTGGTGTCGACACAAATATTGTCGACTCTGCCTCTGTGTGTCGACACAGCCTCCTGGTGTCGACACAGTTGATATCGACTCATTATCTCTGTGTCGACACAGCCTTCTTCAAGTGTCGACACAATCTTCCTGAAGTGTCGACACATCTTCTTCTGGTGTCGACACATGGACTTAGAAATTATTCCATACTTTTAACCTGCACACATTCAACTTAAACAACATCAAATACACCTTGATGTATATCATTATGCTAAGTTAGGCTTCTTCAAATCAGGTACACATTTTCCAATGTACCCAACAATCTCCCCCTATTTGGAGAAGTCATAACCTATATTAGCTAATGATATACACCACTTATGATAATAATAAACAAAATGATGATGATGTATATAAGCTTAATATTACAGGAAATATTAACAATCAAAACACTTGCACAGATTCATCACAGAGATAAAAGGATATACACAAAAATTAATTAAAGAGCAAGCTTTTGTGTATTATGTCAAAATGATTGTTTACAAAATGTTTAACACTGAATGTTTCACATTACACATTTTTAAACTAAGACTAAGACATCTTAGACTAAGACAGATCAGGCTCCTTTATAACAATCCCTCTTCCAGGTTGTACTTGTGCCTGCACAGAAGGTTCAGTTTCTTCCATGGGCTTTTTGCCTTTAAGATCAGCCTTCAGTCTTTATCTCTCAAAATAGTGATACGGCTTGGGAAAATATTTGCTAGGCTCCACAGCATCAGGAGGTAGCTTTCTCATCTTAGCTTTCCTTCTATACTGAACAATAGCCTCTTGTCTGGCTTCATGCTTCTGCCATTCTTGTTTATTGTACCACTTGCCCCTTTCATGGACTTGATCTTTTGCAGCTTTCCAGACAGTTAGTATGATGTTTCTAGAGGTAGGACTCCACTGTTCAAAATCAGGTTTTAGTTCAGCTTGCTCCCTAAATCTCTTCTTTGACAGTTGAGCCTCTTGCTGAGCCTTGATTGCAGCTTCAGGCATGTCTACTTTTCCAAGTATAATATTTGAAACCTCCTCTGGAGGACTATACATAGTTTGCACCATTTGATGAATCAAGTCAAAATCTGCAGGGGGGTATATGACTTGAGCAACCTCTGGTTGGTTGCCTTCAAGTAGACCTTGTAGCTATACTCCTAACTCTGCCATATTATCATCATCACAAAGGGGTGGATATCCCAATGTGGCTCTGGCACTATTAGTGACCCACTTGGCATGTTCTGAGCCAGCAGAAATAAGTACCCTCTCCCTCTTTAGGACTTCTCTTGCTATATGATCTCTGAGATCGTCCTTCTGAAATCTGATCTGACCATCTAGATAATTAATGCCATCTTTGAAGAAGGGTTTCAACTTGTTAAGTTTTGCAGTAATTTCCTTCTGGGAAGTGGTTATGGCTGACTGAACTGAGTCTAAAGCAGTTTGAAACTTAGTGTCATATGCTAGCATTTCAGCTGCCCTAGCTTCAGTTAATTTAGACATGGTTGTTTGAAATTGAGCAAGAATATCTGTGTTGGCAGTTGTCAGATTGTCATTTATCCGTTTCTGATTTTCAAGAATGTATCCTTGATTAATAGATTGAGCATCTATTTTTTTCTTCATTTCCCCTTGTTGTTGGGCCAGATTTACAACAGCATGTGCCCCTTTTGTAAAACAATCAGTCATTTCTCTTTTATGTTGATTGACTTCAAATCTTATAGATTTTATATCTTGAGCCAGATCAAACTGAAGATTTTTATGACTTTCATCAACATATTTCTCCAAGGCTAATCTCTGATTATCTAGCTTCACCTGCAAATCTACCATGAACTTGTTGTAATTAAAATCAGATGGAGATTAGTGAGTTGAAGTCTGTAGAGCCTGCTTGTAGCTATGGCTTCTTCTTTTGAAGACCATGAGCTTCCTTTTCTTTGCCACTCTGGCTTCTGCAGACTCAGATTCTGAAGAGCTTTCAATATGAACTCTTTCAGGAGGTGAAGGAGGAATATCTGTCTCAGTGACATGTTGATCTTTGTCAACAATCACTTGCTCCCCCTCAATTTCGAGCTCCTTCTCAATTTCTTGCTCCTCCTCAATTCTATCAGTAGCAATTTCAACATCAGGAAACAACTCATCTAGATTGAATTCCTTTTGTGCCTGAGCAGAAGATGAGTCATCTAGGCCAGCAATGTGCAAATCTTTTGATAAATCTATTTGCTCTTCCTCTTGCACTTGTTCAGAAATCTGCTCCCCCTGCACCTGTTCAGTGTTAGGAATGTCCTGGGCAGGAGAATAAACTTGCTCCCCCTGCACCTGTGCAGGTAAAGATTCATCCTGGACTTGAGTAGACTCGGGCTGGTCTTCAGCTTGCTCTCTCACTTGATCTCCTGGAAGTTGTTCAGTACTTTGATCATGACTTGGGGATTTCTCTGGTGTGTCCTGCCTGTCCACATCAGGCACCTCTTTGGACAGAACTCTATCCCATCTTGAGAATAATCTCATGTCCATTTTTCTCATGTGATTGATCTTTGACCCGGGAATTTGTTGCATGACCTCTAGGATGAGTCCAGCCAGATATAGACTCAAAATCCTAGCCAGATTTGGCTTCTTAAGGCCTTCCTTGATTTTATCAAACACAACTGCTGACCAGTCTGTGTTAACCCTGAAGATTATCCTTGTCATGAGGTTAAACATTAAGGCCGAAATCCTATCATGGCCGCCAGGTTTACACAAAATCACCTTCCCAACCACTTCAGATAGAAATTTGCCTTGTGGATTCATTCCTTTTCTGTTGATGGCTGCTCCAATTTTGACGGTTGGAACCAATCCACACCATTGTAGAGCCTCCCTTGTCTTAGAGGTTGGGACCTCTTCTACATTCTCAATGCTTGGTAATTGAAGAATCTTTCTTAAACTCCGTAGAGTAAGTTTTACCTTGGTTCCATGAACTATGGATTTGATCTTGAGTCCAGAAGAATCCACTGATGCTGAAGTGTAAAATTCAAGTACCTCCTTCTTCCATATTTTGGTGGGTTCAGAAACTAGATATTCCAATCCATTATCAGCAAGATAGGATATCACCTGTTTTATTTCAGGCGTGGCATTGTCGAACGCAGCCCTAACCAGCTCATATCCCTCATTGACGTTATCCTTAACCTTTGGCGCCATTGAGAAAACTGGAGAGAAGAGAAGAGAGAGAATGTCGACACAGGGTTTTAGTCTCGAAAACCTTATGAGTGTGTCGACAGAATACGTTCTTGACCTATTTATACCTTCTAATGAAAGAAGGTCAAAAGTCGGGCAAAAACAGACTAAATGTGTCGACACAGATGAAATGTGTCGACACAAACTTTTACTGTCTCGACATCAATGTTGACTACTGTGCGTCGACACCAATTGAGGATATGTCGACACAAGAGAGACATAGTAGAGCATCAGAAATTCTGTGTCGACTCTTAGTACAAGTGTCGACACAAAATCTGTAAGTGTCGACACCATTATTCTGGTGAAGTCGACACTACATTTCTGGTTTAGTCGACTATTTGACCCTTAAGTGTCGACACAATTTCTCGGTGTCGACACTAATTCTCTGACAAGTCGACATAACTATACTGAGTCGACACTTTATCACTGAAAGTGTCGACACCATTTTACTTAGCCAATTTCTGTTTGTTGATATACTAATCAATGGTCAACATTCCTAATTCAATTTTAAATTTATTGAATTTTGTTTCATCCAGTGGCTTAGTAAATACATCTGCAATTTGATAATCTGTTTTAACAAATTCCAATGAGATATCTTCTCTTTCTACATGCTCTCTAAGAAAATGGTATTTTATTTCTATATGCTTAGTTCTACTATGAGAAACAGGATTGTTAGCAATAGAAATAGCACTCTTAGAATCACACAATAAAGGTGTTCTACTTACTTGAATACCATAGTCCTTTAACTGATGTTGAATCCACAATAGCTGTGCACAGCAACTTCCAGCAGCAACATATTCAGACTCAGCTATGAATATTGCCACACTGGTCTGCTTCTTACTGCTCCATGATATCAGTCTTCCTCCCAAAAATTGGCAAGTACCTGTAGTACTCTTTCTATCCTCTCTACAGCCTGCAAAATCTGCATCTGAATAACCTATTAGTTGAAAATCTCTATTCCTAGGGTACCAAAGGCCTAGATTTGGTGTGCCCTTTAAATATCTCAAAATTCTTTTAACAGCAGTGTAATGAGATTCTTTAGGGCATGCATGGTACCTAGCACAGACACATGTAGCATACATAATATCTGGTCTACTAGCTGTGAGGTATAATAGAGAACCAACTATTCCTCTATACAAATACTCATCTACATGCTTACCTGTATCATCTTTACATATAGGAATATTTGTTCCCATAGGAGTTTTCATTGTAGAGGAAGATTCCATACCATATTTCTTTATAAACTCTTTGGTGAACTTAGACTGGGATATGGACAAGCCATCATCAGTCTGTCTTACTTGGAGTCCCAAGAAGAACTTAAGTTCCCCCATACTACTCATTTCAAACTTCCCTTGCATAAGTTTGGCAAACTTCTTGCAAAGGTTGTTCTCTGTAGACCCAAAGATTATGTTATCCACATAGATTTGGACTAAGATTATCTTGTCTTTAGACTCCCTAAGGAATAGAGTCTTGTCTATTTTGCCTCTTGAGAATTTGTTCTCAATAAGGAAAGTAGACAGGGTGTCATACCAAGCCCTTGGGGCTTGCTTTAACCCATATAAAGCTTTCCTAAGTCTAAAAACATAATCAGGTTTAAGAGAGTCTACAAAACCTGATGGATGTTCCACATAGACCTCTTCTTTTAGATCTCCATTCAAAAATGCTGATTTCACATCCAATTGGTATACCTTGAATCCTTGGTATGCAGCATAGGCAAGAAACATCCTGATTGCCTCCAGTCTTGCTACTGGGGCAAATGTCTGATCAAAATCTATTCCCTCTTCCTGCCTATATCCTTTAGCAACCAGTCTTGCTTTGTTCTTTACTATTACTCCACTCTCATCCAACTTGTTCCTAAATATTCACTTTGTTCCAATGATGTTGTGGTCTTTTGGTTTAGGAACAAGCTCTCAGACTTTGCACCTTCTGAATTGATTAAGCTCCTCTTGCATAGCATTAATCCAATGTTGGTCTTGGATGGCTTCTTCAAATTTCTTAGGCTCTAATTGAGATAGGAAACTTGAGTGCAGGACTGTGCTCAGATTTCTGCTTCTAGTCAGCACTCCTTGACTTGGATCACCTATTATTTGATTTGCTGGATGGTCTTTAAGATGTCTGATAGCAGGAGGTAGATTTCCTTCTGGTTGATTATTTTCAGTCCCTTCATTATGCTGCACTTCCTGGGAGTCATCAGCTTCTATAGAATCATATACTCCCCCTGGACTGTAGTCAACATTTTCCATCTGTTCATTTGCTGTTGTACCTTCTGCAATGGAAAGCTTGTCCATCCTTTTGCTTATACCGGTTGGACTGTATGAACTACAGGGCAACTCACAGTTGATTAATCTTGATTCATCAAACACAACATGTACTGATTCTTCTACAACTTGAGTAGTCAAGTTGAAGACTCTATAGGCCTTACTATTTATGTTGTACCCAACAAATATCCCTTCTTGGGATTTGGCAGCAAACTTAGTTAGATATGACTTGCCATTGTTAAGTATATAGCACTTGCAACCAAAGATCCTAAAGTAGGATAGATTTGGTTTTCTACCTTTCATAATTTCATAGGGAGTCTTTTTGTGGCACTTGGTGATAGAAGCCCTATTGATCACATGACATGCAGTGTTTACAGCCTCAGCCCAGAAATATTCTGGAAGAGAGGTGTCACTCAATAGAGTTCTACCTGCTTCAATCAATGACCTATTCTTTCTTTCAGCAATACCATTTTGCTGAGGTGTTCTAGGTGAGGAGAACTCTTGGAAAATCCCAAAGTCTTCACATAATTTTGTCATACTTTAAAATTGAAATTCAGTGTCATGATCACTTCTGATTTTGACCACTGTACTATTTAGTTCATTCTGAATTTGTTTCACAAAACTAAGTAATACACTTGGGGTTTCTGATTTTTGTCTCAGAAAGAACACCCATGTATATCTAGAATAGTCATCTACAACCACAAAAGTGTAGACCTTCCTACCTAGACTATGAACTGGCATAGGACCAAAAAGATCCATATGTAAGAGGTATAAGCACCTCACAGAATCCTTGTTTTCAAGACTATGAAAGGAGGATTTTGTCTGCTTGCCCTTTTGACAAGCTGAACATATCCCTTCCTTTATACACTTAACTTGAGGACCATTCCTCACTAACTCTTTGCTGAAGAGTTGGCCAATTGTCTTGTAGTTAAGATGAGTCAACCTCTTGTGCCACTTGACATAATGAGATGCATTATCATCAGCTACAATACAGATGGGAGAAGCCTTGTTCTCACATACAAAATTAAGACAATAAACATTTCTCTTTCTATACCCATTCAATATGATCTTTTGATCACTTGACCTTTTGATATGACATCCATCCTTAACAAATGAAATGTCATATCCAAGATCACTCAGCTGACTTATGCTAATCAGATTATGTTTCAAACCTTTTACATAAGCCACTTGAGTGATGGTAATTTGGTTTGAAGAAATGTTACCAAACCCTTTGATGATTCCTCTTTCGGATCCACCAAAGATTACTTTAGGTCCATCTTTGATAGATGTGTACTCCTTCAGCAGCCCCTTTATTCCAGTCATGTGCCTGGAACATCCACTGTCCAAGTACCATATAGGGGCATGACAACTTGGACTTTCCTACAATACAGAATTACTTTCCCTTAGAACCCAAGTAAGTCTTGGGTCCTTGGTTCAGGTTAGCACCATTCATATTAAGACTACCATCACCTCTTCTAACTGGTAGACTATTGTTCTTCCTTACATTTGTGTTATGCCAGTAGTCTAAGGCAAAATGGTCTCTCTTGCCACAACACCAACATTCAAACTTGTTGTATCTAGGTCTTGATACACCCTTGATAGAAGAATTTCTGTCCAGTGTTGGTGCTGCTGCAGCTTCAACCACAGATTTCTCATAACCATGGGGTTTATGAACATGGGTAGACCTATTGGCATTTACACCCTTGTTTATCTGAACATTAGTCTTAATATGATCATGAATATTCTCAAGATCATATTTGTTAGAAGGCACTTGCACCTTTCTAAACTTAACTGGGACTGAAAGGTTTAGAGGCTGGACAGGAGCTTTGCCTTTTCTTTTGAATTGTGCAGCCCTGGGGTTACCTTTGAAGCCTAATCCTACCTTACCCTTTTGAGCCACAAACTCATCTATTAAAGGTAAGACAGATTTTGTCTTAGAGTAACTAGCCACTAAATCTTTCTCTATTCTTAGTCTGGCCTCCAGACTCTTAATTTGATCATTGTTATATTTGATTGTGCCCATATGAATATAGGTTATATTTTTCAGTTTGGCAATCTCATTTAACTTTTGATCCATTACTTTTTCAAACTCAGTTGCAGCCACCTTAAGATTAGCAATTTCCTGAGCCTGAACTTTGACTAGATTCTTGCTTTTCTTAAGAGCCTGTAACAAGACCCTATATTCATTCATCAACTGATGAATATCACCTTCAGATTCAGATCCATTCACATCACTTGATGTAGATGAATCTGACTCTGAACCAGTACTAAAATCAGAAGAACTAGAAACCTTTTGTACCTTACTAGGACCAGGCTGATCCTGACATTGGTTATCTTCTAACTCAGCCATCAGACCCATGCATTCCTTGTCTTCTTTGATCATGAATGGAATCCATCAGTTGCAGAAATTCCTCTTCTTTATTGGCTGCATACAATCCTATGTATGCTTCTGCTTCAGATTCTGACTCTGATGAGGACTGATCTGAAAGACTCTTATCCTTCTTTGCAACAAAAGATTTCTCCTTCTTGCCCTTGTGTTGAGTCCTTTTTCTGTCTACTGACTCCTTTCTCTTTTCTGGACATTCAGCTACCATATGTCCAGTCTTATTGCAGCAATAACAAACAATCTTAGAAGTTTTGGCTTTGCTGGGCTTAGTTCTGTTTCTCTCATTTCTTGAGGATTTTCTCTTCTGATAGTACTCATCTACTGGCTGTGATGTGGAGGGCCTGGACTTCCACTGCTTCTTTTTCAAGAACTTTTGAAACTGTCTTGTAAAGGCAGCAAAGTCAGTATCTGATTCACTGCTCCCTGATTTCTGACTATCTAAATTTTCTGTTATCTCTTCTGTAGCTTCCTTAAGAGGAGATGAAGACATCCTCCCTTTCTTTCTAGTGGCTTAACTTTGAAAGCCACAGATCTATGCTCACCTTTTGTACTTCTTTCTTCCTCCTTCCTAGCCATCAATTGCATTTCATATGAAAGCAATTTTCCAAACAAGGTTGGAGGAGAAATATCAGCTAACTTGGCCACTTCTCTAATGGCACATATTTTGGTATCCCAATCCTTTGTTAAAGATCTGAGAAACTTGTCATTCAGCTCATATGTACTGAAGACTCTTTCATAGGACATCAGTCCATTCACAATCCTATAGAATTTCTTATAACACTCAGTTATGCTATCAGACTTTCCTTGTCTGAAGCTCTCATATTCTTGGTTGAGCATTGATTTTCTGTCTTGTCTTACTTCTTCAGATCCTTCCATATAGACAATCAAGGTGTCCCACATCTCTTTGGAAGTCTTGCAATGTATCAGATTTTGGAAGGTGGAATCATCTATTGCACTTACTATGATGTTTTGAGCTCTCTTGCCCATAGTGGCTAAGATGATTTCCTCCTTTGTCATTTTTGAAAAATCCTTAGGAGTTTCCTCATTTGCATCTAACACAGAAGTCTTCATTGGAATGTATGGACCTTCTTTCACTATGATATAAATTCTTGGGTCTGAGGCCTCCATAAACAGCCTAACCCTTTCCTTCTAAATTCCAAAGATTTCTTTTCTGTAGATGGGAAGCTTCATCGATCCCAACTCCTTGTGATTCTCACTTGAACCCATTTTCTTGATTCTTGATTCTGCCTTTAGATCTAACTCAGATTGTTAAGTCTTACTTTGAGTAACCTCCTTCTGATACCACTTGATAGTTTTACTTTCAAGATTACCTAGACACCTAGAGGGGGGGGGGTGAATAGGTTCTTATTTTCTTTTCAAACTTAAGGCAGAATGATTAAATAATTAAAGACTATTGTCTATGAGTTCTGCAGCTACTTTAGCAATCACAATCACACAATCTAGAACTACACATCACAGATTGCAACAAGTATTTATAGTGGTTCCCCAAGATCTAGGTACATCCACTTTCCCCCTTCGCCTATCTAGCAGTGTGCTAGATTCAGCCAAACTCCCTTCCTTAACTCAGATCCTCAGATCCTACAGCTCAGAATCCAAAATGGATTCCTACAACTCAGAGTGATACCACACTCCTATAACTCAGGCAATTCAGCCCTACCTCAGTCTTTATCCAAGACCTACCACTCAGAGATGATCTCTCCTACACTCAACCTTTATAACATAGGCTTACAACTCAGATCTATATTAATAGATCCTACAGAATTTAGAAAAGAGTTTTATAGAATCTTGCCCTTGTTGAGAGAGAAAGGACAAGACAGCACCTGATCAGCTGATGGATGAAATCAACTGAATCTTAGCTTTCTTCAAAGCTTCTTGAATCTGAACTAGCTGAGTTGATTTCCAAACAGCTTCTTGAGAAACCTGTAACAGCTTCCTTCTTGATCTTCAAACGGCTGGATCCCTCTCTATCCAATCCCTTTGAAAATTCTTCAGAATTCTAGGACGAATTCTCCTTAGACTGATCTTGAGAGGTTGAACCCTTCAGAATGTCTTCTTAGATCTTTTGATGAAGATCTTCTTCAGTGCCTTGCACTTTCTTGATTTGATTCCTTAATCAGTTTTTATGTGTGTTGCTTCTCAATAAAGACAAAAAACTTCTTATTCTACTTCTGAATCTGTCTATTTATATACCTTCTTTTTGGTGACCGGCTGATCAGGTTTCTAACTGTCTTCTGACAAGTCTGACATCTTCAGTTAACCTGTTGTAACCCACAGCTGTCAAGTCTTCAAACAGATCTTGTGCTTTTGTCTTGGACAGCAAAGTGTCGAGACTGTCTGTCAGAAAGTGTCGAGACCATCTGTCTATATGTGTCGACATAAGTAACTTCGGTGTCGACACTGCCTCTGGTGAAGTCGACAAGTTTGCCTTTAAGTCGACTCAGCTTCTGCATACTACAACTTGAGAATTAGTTGAAACTGAGTATTTGTGTTGACTCAAACACTTCATCATTCTTCAGCAAATGACTTGGTTTAGACTTGGCAATGTGTCGACACAAGTCCTGTGTGTCGACACAGTTGATGTAGATTCAGAACATAGTATGTGTCGACACTGCCTTTAGGTGTCGACACAGCTTTTGTCAACTCTGCCTATAAGTGTCGACTCAGTCTTCTGGTGTCGACACAAATATTGTCGACTCTGCCTATAAGTGTCGACTCAGTCTTCTGGTGTCGACACAAATATTGTAAACTCTGCCTCTGTGTGTCGACACAGCCTCATGGTGTCGACACAAATATTGTCGACTCTGCCTTTGTGTGTCGACACAGCCTCCTGGTGTCGACACAGTTGATGTCGACTCATTATCTCTATGTCGACACAGCCTTCTTCAAGTATCGACACAATCTTCCTGAAGTGTCGACACATCTTGTTCTGGTGTCGACACATGGACTTAGAAATTATTCAATACTTTTAACCTGCACACATTCAACTTAAACAACATCAAATACACCTTGATGTATATCATTATGCTAAGTTAGGCTTCTTCAAATCAGGTACACATTTTCCAATGTACCCAACAGTAGCCGAGCCAAGTGGGAAGTAGCGGTATGAAGCCCCATTTGTTGTGTCAGCTCTTAAAGGCCAAACAAAGTGTATTTTGTTGTTTCATGTGTGGCCGGCCTGCATGAAGATGTCTGTAAAATGTTTATATTTGAGAAAATAGTTATAATGCCTTAAGGCTGTAACAATTTCTGTATTTGGGTTATCATTCCTGCTTGGGTTTAGTGGGAATTTGTGTAGTTGGGTTCTTAATACAATTTAATACTTATGTTAGAATGTACTCTGAGTTAGGATTATGAAATGGATTATGGTCTCAATACGTAACTCCGCTAACTGTCTGTAGAATATGGCGTGGGGCCTTGGCCGAACCTTCTGTTATATCCTACGAGACGGATGAGGGTGTTATAATTTGATATTAGAGGAAGGTGTCGGTACTTCTTATTTGAATTTGTGGTCGAATTTTTTTAAGGGGTGGTGAGCACGTGTATGTGTGCTATCGTTATATCATGAAATAACTCATGAATGTCAATTTAGGAATGAAAATACACATGTTTGAAGAACCTGTGTGTTCATATAATTGCTTTTTGACAATATATTTAGTCACTTAATTGTTTGTTTCATGATTATAGGTGACAGGAGTGGTGTAGATCAATCCCAACGACAACACTCTGTGGAGAGTAGTGCACTGAACGACGTGCTTACAACCCTTCCTGTTGAAACTATAATGCTGGTAGCTAAAGCTGTGTTCGCCATGATAAATGCCCAGCCAATGAGGCAAGTGCAGTGTAACACCCCAAAAAGGCCCCAAAAAGACTCAACATGAAGTTTGAGTAGCAGGCTGTTTGACACGGCCTGGGACACGGGCGTGTCCCAGGGCGTGTCGGGTGTACACGGCCTGGGACACAGGCGTGTCCCAGGGAGTGTTCAGGCTAGTCGACGATTGATAGTCGACGAGCGTCGAGCCTGGGACACGGCCTTCGACACGGGCGTGTTCGAATTATTTTTCGAATTTGACCTATTCAAGTCAGAGCTGCACACGGCCTTGAACACGGCCGGGAGCACGGGCGTGTCAGGCTGGACACGGGCGTGTTAGTTGCCGTGTTCCGACCCGTGTACTGGTTTTGGAAATCGGTGAGTACCGTGTAGAAGGAGACACAGGCGTGTCTCAAGAATGATACGGGCGTGTCAGGTTCGACACGGGCGTGTTGATGCCCGTGTTGTTCAGTCGGTTCAAACTGTGTGTGCCGCTTAAGGGTACACGGCCTGCGACACGGGCGTGTCACAGGCCGTGTCGGCCAAAAAATGGGTTTTTGGGAAAATCTTGGCCGTTCAGTTTTCTCTCTTTTGATCCAAGGGCCCAGGTGGTTTCCTGGCTGGGTTATTACGTGAAGGAAGGATGAAGATTCATTCTTCATTTGTGCTTAAGGAAGAGAGAAAGAGAGAGGAAGAGAGAAAGAAGGAGGAGGAGAGCAAGCCACCGGCGGAGCTCCCGTGGTCCGATTCGTGATCCGAAGCCGGCGTTGTGAAGGCAAGGCTGCTGCGGTTCTTTCTCACCGGCTCGTTTTTGATGGCTCCGAAGAGATCGACAAGGGTAACGATCTCCCTCCTTGGACATGTGAAGTCCTTCTTTTCTGCATTGCATAGGGAAAACCCTTCCCCGCGAGTGTGCGGTGGGTTGTGGCGTCCCTTAGGGTAGATATGTGAAGTCCCCCTTATTAGAGGCCGGAATTGGAGTACGGCTCTAGGCATGCTGTGTGAAGCCCATCTGGACGTGGTCTGGATTGGTGATGCTTGTTTGCATATCGGAGAAGGCTCCGTGATTATGGCTTGTGATGCCTATGGCTTGTGATGCCTTGTTCCTACCTGTTGCTTGGTGCGGCAGGAAGTACTGGACGATGTCCAGGAAATGAAGAGGGTTGGATGCAACTCTTGTGGCCATGTGTTGCCACTTTGTGAGTGGTTGAGCCGTTGGGCTGCAACTCGTTGAAAAGGCAGATTGCCGAACAGGAAAGGTGAAACCGACCCGCGCCTATAAAAAGCCATGGATACTTCCGTATTCGAGGTGGCTCGGCGACTTGAGCAACGGGGGGTGGCTGATCCGTACCTGCGTTAGGTCCGTCCGACTTGGAAGCCTGGTATAGGTTTTGTTGGAGCGCCTAATGAGAGTCTTAGGCCCGCGCGCCGGCAAGACTAGAATGCTCAAATACCGTGTAGACGGTGGTGTTGACCCTGGTATTCCGGTACACCGAAAATGTGCCTTGAGTGCACGGACTGTCGGGCCGTGTGGTCGATAGTTGTGATGGCTTGAATGTGCCTGCGCGCACATAGTTGCTCTTTGATGATGCCATGCTTGCAGGGAAAGAATGCTCATGCCCCGAGAAAGGGGTAGGATTGTTATAATTGGGTCAGCTGAAAGCTGACCGTTGCATTGTTTGACATCGGTTGGGTGGATTGTTCCCGTGCAGGTGCTGGAGAGCCAAGTGGTAAGTGATGGGCTGAAGCCCTACTGCTGTTGCTGCTGCTGCTGCGGCTAGCCCTTGAAGGCTAAGCGAATGGCTTTGTTTTGTTTTCTCTTTTACTCATGTATGGCCGGCCGGCGCGCCGAGGTTTGTAAAACATGTTGTAAGTAAGAGGAACTGTAAGGCCTTAAGGCCAAACTCTTGTATTTTTGTACATTCCATGGTTTTATATATAAAGGTGGTTTTATATATTGGACATTCCGGTTGAGAGTTCAAAGATGTAACTTAAAGCTTCCGCTAGAATGCTCTGAGTTAGGATTCGTATTTGGTTTGGTATTATCCTATGACCTCACCGTCTGTTTGTGGCATATAGTGTGGGGCCCCGGCCGGACCTTCTACTATACGTCATTTAACGGATGGGGTCGTTACATTTTGGTATCAGCTTTTGTCGGTCTTCCTCTTTCGAATTCGTGGTCGAATTCTTTTGTGGGGTGGCGAGCACGTGTTTGTGCGACCTGCTGTAACGCTAATGAACTCTGGAATGTCTATGAAGGAATGTACAAAATCTTATTTGAGGAATCTGCGCGTTCCTTTTTGTGTTGTTTTGCTTGCATACGTTCGCTAATGTGTGTCTTGTCCACCTATAGGTGACACGTAGTGGTGCTGGGCAGTCTAAGCCCCAGCGTTCTGATGAGAGTGCGGCACCAGCTGAGGTGCCAACACCTCCTCCATCTGCGGAAACTGTTCGCTCAGTGGCTGAGGCGCTATTTGCCATGATTCAGCCGACCGGGCAAGCGCAGCCGGCAGTAGTGCCAGTTCATGTTGATGTAAGACCCGAGCCGGTTGAGGCTGTAGATCCACGAGCAGCTGACCGACAGTTGAAGCAATTCATGAGCTTCAGTCCTCCTACGTTTGCGGGAATGGGATCCCCAACGCAGGCGGAAGATTGGTTATCGCGTGTCAAGAGGATAATGACAGCGATCAGGGCGGAGGAAACTCTCAAGGTCACCTTGGCCACCTTCATGCTTGAAGGGGAGGCGCGGTTGTGGTGGGACGAGGTTGAGCTACACCAGTTGGCGGGCAGGCAATTAACACAAGTGTCGATTGAGGAGTTCTCTCGACTATTTCTGGCGAAACATGTCCCAGCGGCGCAACGCATTGCTATGGAAAATGAGTTCCAACGGTTAAAGCAAGGGGAAGATAGTGTGGATGTCTACTTGCACGAGTTTACCAGGTTGGGACGATATGCGGGAACAATCTTCGCGGATGACCAAAGGAAAACGAATCGGTTCTATGAAGGACTGCGGGATGAGTTGAGATTCCTGCTTTCGAGTTCTGTGAGCCAAGGGTTTCAGGCGTTGGTTGATACTGCGTGCGCGTTGGAGAAGGACATGAGGCGAGTGCAAGGGAACAAGGGCTTGGTTGCGTCGAAACCAGAGTTTCAAGCACCTCGCCCGAGCAAGTCGTTTTACCAGAAGAAAGGGGGCAAGAGGTCCAAGCCATCTGGGCAAGTGACTACGACCGTTGTGTCGGGAGCGACATCAAGGCCGGATTCTCGTACATGCTATAACTGTGGCCGGGTGGGGCATATAGCCCGTGACTGTCAGATGGTTCAGCCCAAAGGGGAAAAGAAGACGGGTGCGTCTTATGCTGAGAAGGGCAAAGCGGTGGTGGATTCCTCTGCTTCTCAGGCGCAGCCCCGAATCTATCAACTTGGCCAACAGGAAGCGATTAAGCAAAGTGACGTCGTCACAGGTACGAGTTGATTTAGTTTACTTGCGGGTGCTTTTGGTTTTGGTTATGTATAGCTTGTGCATGTTGTGTGTGCTGCAGGCTTTGTCCTGATTCGGAATAATTTGGCGAGAGCCCTGTTTGATACGGGTGCTTCGCATTCTTTTCTGTCTGAGGATTTCGTATCTCGCATTGGGGTACCAAGTCATGTGACGGTGGATAGTACAAGGGTGCTATTGCCGAATGGCTGTGTGATGCTTGCGGATAGGGCTTGCGATGTGGATGTGCAAATAGGAAGTCGGGATTTCGGTTTGAGTGCAGCTGTGCTACCGTTATCGGAGTTTGATGTGATCTTTGGTATGGACTGGCTCTCAGAGCAGCGTGCCTTTATTGATTGCAACTCCAAGGAGATTACACTGGGCCAGAATACCGGGCTTGTGACGAAGTTCGCTGGTATGCGAGGAGTTGGCGGAACGTTGTTGTCTGCACTCCAAGTCGTCAATGCTGTTCGGAAGGGCGCAGAGTTATTCTTCACGCTAATTCAGGCTGTTGAGCCAAAGGCCAGTGTCGGTGAAGTGCCAGTTGTGTCAGAGTTTGCCGATGTGTTTCCTAAAGATCTTCCTGGATTACCACCCCAGCGGGAGATTGACTTCTCTATTGAGTTGGTGCCAGGTGCGAAACCTGTGGCCCGCTCTCCATATCGCGTCACGCCAAAAGAGATGGCTGAGTTGAAAGTCCAATTGCAAGAGTTGTTGGAGCAGGGTTATATACGTCCAAGTATGTCACCTTGGAGCGCGCCTGTTCTCTTTGTGAAGAAGAAAGACGGTAGCTTACGGTTGTGTATTGACTACCGCGAGTTGAATAAGCTGACGGAGAAAAACAAATATCCGATCCCGCGGATTGATGACCTCTTTGATCAGCTGGCAGGATCAACGGTCTATTCCAAGTTGGATTTGAAATCGGGATATTATCAGCTAAGGATTCGGGAAGGTGACATTCCCAAGACGGCGTTTGGAACACGCTACGGGCATTATGAGTTCACGGTAATGCCGTTTGGCCTATGTAATGCGCCTTCGGTATTTATGGACCTAATGCATCGAACGTTCCGAGAGTATTTGGATTTGTTTGTTATTGTGTTTATCGATGACATCTTGGTATACTCTCAGTCGGAAGAGGATCACGCAAACCATTTGCGGTTGGTCTTGCATACCCTGCGGAGGAATAAGCTTTTTGCCAAGTTCTCAAAGTGTGAGTTCTGGCTCTCTTCGGTAGCCTTTCTAGGCCATGTGGTAAGCGGAGAGGGTATCGCGGTGGATCCGTTGAAGATAAGTGCCATCCGAGATTGGCCAGTGATGTCTTCAGTGGCCGAAGTCAGGAGCTTCCTTGGACTTGCGGGCTACTATAGACGGTTTGTGGAAAACTTCTCACGGATTGCTTTACCTCTGACCACGCTGATGAGAAAAGATCAAAAGTTCATTTGGACGCCGGAGTGCGCGCGAGCTTTTGAAGACTTGAAGTGTCGTTTGACCACGGCGCCTGTGTTGACATCGCCATGTGGTACCGATGGGTATGAGATCTATAGTGATGCATCAGGGAGCGGCTTAGGCTGCGTCCTTCTGCAATTTGGTAAAGTGATTGCTTATGGCACGCGTCAGTTGAAAGTGCATGAGCGGAATTACCCCGTCCATGATTTGGAGTTGGCGGCGGTAATCTTTGCGCTCAAGTTGTGGCGGCACTATCTATATGGCGTGAAAGTGGATATCTATACGGATCACAAGAGCCTAAAGTATTTGTTGGATCAGAAGGATCTGAATATGCGACAACGAAGATGGATGGAGTTCCTTGGGGACTACACCTTCGAGATTCACTATACCCCAGGGAAGGGAAATGTGGTCGCTGATGCTTTGAGTCGGAAGACTCCGGTACGGGCAAGCTGGTTGCAGAGGCATGATCAGCGTTTGATCCAGGAATTGGAAGCAATGGAGATATCGTGTGTTGACAAGGGTGCGTCAACCGATGCATGCTTGAACTGGACGGAGGTGCAATATGACCTTGCGGACAGAGTTCGGCGAGCAACGAAGCTTGATGAAAGTCTCCAGCGCTATGCAAAAGATGGGCCGGATGACCAATTCTCTTGGGACAACGGTTTGTTAAGAAGAAATGGTCGAGTGTGCGTCCCGAGTGTGGGTAAATTGAGGGAAGAGTTGATGTACGAAGCTCACTTTGCAAAGTACTCAGTTCACCTAGGGAGCACAAAGATGTACAAGGATATGAAAAAGCTATTCTGGTGGCCCGGACTAAAGAAAGATGTCGCACGTTATGTGGCTGAATGCAACACCTGTGCATTGGTGAAAGCAGAATGCCAGAAGCCTGGCGGTTTCCTGAAGTCGTTACCTATTCCGGAGTGGAAGTTCGATGATATTTCGATGGATTTCGTGCACGGGTTGCCGAGATCTCAACGCGGTCATGATTCAATCTGGGTGATTGTGGACCGGTTGACAAAAGTGGCGCACTTCCTTCCAAACAGAAGAGACGATTCAGTGGAAACATTGGCCAAGCTTTATGTGGAGCAGGTTGTTCGACTGCACGGTGTTCCCCGGAGCATCGTTAGTGACCGTGATGGGCGGTTCACATCGAATGATTGGCGGCTCGTTCATCAAATGTTGGGTACAAAATTGGCGTTTAGTACGGCCTTTCATCCCCAAACGGATGGCCAGACTGAACGAACCAACAGGACGATGGAGGATATTCTCCGCATGTGCGCCCTAGACTTTGGTAAGAGATGGGAAGAGTATATATTTCTCGTCGAATTTGCCTATAACAATAGCTACCAAGAGAGTATTGGTATGGCACCATTTGAGGCGTTGTATGGGCGTAAATGCCGTACACCGTTAGCTTGGGCAGAAGCAGGCGAATCGAAGCTGAGTGGGAAAAAGGAAGTCGAAGAAGCTACTTCGCTCATACGCTCTATTCGGGAGAGGCTATTGATAGCCCAAGATCGTCAAGCAAAGTACTACAATGCCAAGCACCGGAACGTGGAGTTCGCGGTGGGTGATTGGGTATATTTGAAGATCAAACCCTTCAAAGGTGTGTCCAGGATTCGGCGTTTGAAAAAGCTAAGTCCGAGGTATCTTGGTCCATTTGAGGTGGTGGAGCGAGTTGGGGAAGCTGCTTATCGACTAGCACTTTCAGCGGACTTGGGTGGATTACATGATGTATTTCACATCTCAGTCCTTCGTAAGGCGGTAAAGGATCCAGCTCAAGTAGTGGAGAATGATCGGGTACCGGTCGAGTATGGGCTAACGACGAGGGTTAGACCCATTCGGATCGAGGATCGAGCCGAGAAACAGTTGCGGAACAAAGTGATCGGGATGGTCAAGGTCCGATGGGACAATTGTGGCCGTGAAGAGCTAACATGTGAGCGAGAGCAGACCATGCGAGCTGAATTTCCCGAGTTATTTGTATAAACTGTAGACCGTGTACTTTTTGTTATAACAGAGTTATAGCATTGCTGGTTCTTGTTTTCTTACCGTGCAAATTTCGGGACGAAATTTTGTTAAGGGGGGGAGGGTTATAACACCCCAAAAAGGCCCCAAAAAGACTCAACATGAAGTTTGAGTAGCAGGCTGTTTGACACGGCCTGGGACACGGGCGTGTCCCAGGGCGTGTCGGGTGTACACGGCCTGGGACACGGGCGTGTCCCAGGGCGTGTTCAGGCTAGTCGACGATTGATAGTCGACGAGCGTCGAGCCTGGGACACGGCCTTCGACACGGGCGTGTCCCAGGGCGTGTTCGAATTATTTTTCGAATTTGACCTATTCAAGTCAGAGTTGCACACGGCCTTGAACACGGCCGGGAGCACGGGCGTGTCAGGCTGGACACGGGCGTGTTAGTTGCCGTGTTCCGACCCGTGTACTGGTTTTGGAAATCGGTGAGTACCGTGTAGAAGGAGACACGGGCGTGTCTCAAGAATGACACGGGCGTGTCAGGTTCGACACGGGCGTGTTGATGCCCGTGTTGTTCAGTCGGTTCAAACTGTGTGTGCCGCTTAAGGGTACACGGCCTGCGACACGGGCGTGTCACAGGCCGTGTCGGCCAAAAAATGGGTTTTTGGGAAAATCTTGGCCGTTCAGTTTTCTCTCTTTTGATCCAAGGGCCCAGGTGGTTTCCTGGCTGGGTTATTACGTGAAGGAAGGATGAAGATTCATTCTTCATTTTTGCTTAAGGAAGAGAGAAAGAGAGAGGAAGAGAGAAAGAAGGAGGAGGAGAGCAAGCCACTGGCGGAGCTCCCGTGGTCCGATTCGTGATCCGAAGCCGGCGTTGTGAAGGCAAGGCTGCTGCGGTTCTTTCTCACCGGCTCGTTTTCGATGGCTCCGAAGAGATCGACAAGGGTAACGATCTCCCTCCTTGGACATGTGAAGTCCTTCTTTTTTGCATTGCATAGGGAAAACCCTTCCCCGCGAGTGTGCGGTGGGTTGTGGCGTCCCTTGGGGTAGATATGTGAAGTCCCCCTTGTTAGAGGCCGGAATTGGAGTACGGCTCTAGGCATGCTGTGTGAAGCCCATCTGGATGTGGTCTGGATTGGTGATGCTTGTTTGCATATCGGAGAAGGCTCCGTGATTATGGCTTGTGATGCCTATGGCTTGTGATGCCTTGTTCCTACCTGTTGCTTGGTGCGGCAGGAAGTACTGGACGATGTCCAGGAAATGAAGAGGGTTGGATGCAACTCTTGTGGCCGTGTGTTGCCACTTTGTGAGTGGTTGAGCCGTTGGGCTGCAACTCGTTGAAAAGGAAGATTGCCGAACAGGAAAGGTGAAACCGACCCGCGCCTATAAAAAGCCATGGATACTTCTGTATTCGAGGTGGCTCGGCGACTTGAGCAACGGGGGGTGGCTGATCCGTACCTGCGTTAGGTCCGTCCGACTTGGAAGCCTGGTATAGGTTTTGTTGGAGCGCCTAATGAGAGTCTTAGGCCCGCGCGCCGGAAAGACTAGAATGCTCAAATACCGTGTAGACGGTGGTGTTGACCCTGGTATTCCGGTACACCGAAAATGTACCCTGAGTGCACGGACTGTCGGGCCGTGTGGCCGATAGTTGTGATGGCTTGAATGTGCCTGCGCGCACATAGTTGCTCTTTGATGATGCCATGCTTGCAGGGAAAGAATGCTCATGCCCCGAGAAAGGGGTAGGATTGTTATAATTGGGTCAGCTGAAAGCTGACCGTTGCATTGTTTGCCACCGGTTGGGTGGATTGTTCCCGTGCAGGTGCTGGAGAGCCAAGTGGTAAGTGATGGGCTGAAGCCCTACTGCTGTTGCTGCTGCTGCTGCGGCTAGCCCTTGAAGGCTAAGCGAATGGCTTTGTTTTGTTTTCTCTTTTACTCATGTATGGCCGGCCTGCGCGCCGAGGTTTGTAAAACATGTTGTAAGTAAGAGGAACTGTAAGGCCTTAAGGCCAAACTCTTGTATTTTTGTACATTCCATGGTTTTATATATAAAGGTGGTTTTATATATTGGACATTCCGGTTGAGAGTTCAAAGATGTAACTTAAAGCTTCCGCTAGAATGCTCTGAGTTAGGATTCGTATTTGGTTTGGTATTATCCTGTGACCTCACCGTCTGTTTGTGGCATATAGTGTGGGGCCCCGGCCGGACCTTCTACTATACGTCATTTAACGGATGGGGTCGTTACATGCAGCCTCCCGCCCTTGAAGTGGGTCATGTGCCTCTTAGTGTGGTTGAACATCTAGTGGCAGATCAAGTGGCTATAAAGCCTTCAATGCTAAGAAGAGCGATGGAGAAGCAGCTCAAGCATGTGATGAGTTTCAATCCTCCAGCATTTATGGGGACTAGAACCCCAACGCAAGCCGAAGACTAACTCTCTTAGGTTAAGAGAGTCATGACGGTAACATAAATGGAGGAGTGACAGAAGGTCACCATAGCCACTTTCCTACTGGACGGAGAGACCACGTTATGGTGGGATGAATTGGAGCTGCGTCACTTTGTTGGAAGACATCTCACAAATATCTCAATGGAGGATTTCTCGAGATTGTTTCTGACTTGATATATCCTTTCAACATAGAAAATTACTATGGAGAATCAATTCTAGAGGTTAACTCAGGGCAAGAGTAGTGTGGACGACTATTTGCATAAGTTCACTAGATTGGGGCGATATGCGGGCACCATCTTTATTAATGAGGAGTGCAAGACCAATCGATTTTATGAAGGACTGCACGATGATCTGAGGTTGCTGCTCTCAGGTCCAATGATGTAGGGTTTTTTGACCTCGGTTAATACAGCCCGATCCCTGGAGCAATATATGAAGCATGTATAACGTAAAAAATTACTCGGTGTTAAAGAGGCCAGAGTTTAAGGTACCGAACTCATCAAAGTCTGGGTACCAAATGTGGAACAAGAAGTTCAAATCTGCTGGACCGGCTTCTTCATATATTGTTTCTGGGGTAACGTCTGGGCGAGGAGGCCCAATTTATTATTATACTTGTGCAAGTCGGGACGCATAGCCCGCGGTTTTTGGAGTGGCTCTCTAAAGATGGAAAAAAAGCTAGGAGCATCATATGCTGAGAAAGGGAAAGCATTGTAGTCAACTGCGTCCCATTATGCTCCAGCTCAACCTAGAGTCTATAACCTTGGTCAGCAAGAGGTCATTAAGCAAATCGATGTGGTTACATCTATGATTTAGACTTTAGCTTTATTGATTTCCATACCTTACGGCATATGCATTGGTTATATAACTGTCTCGTATTAGTTTTTTCTTAATCTTGGTCTATTCGTCAAGAGCACTATTTCATACAAGAGCATCACACTCCTTCTTGTTCGAGGACTTCGTATCGCATATCGGAGTACCATCTTCTGTGGGGAAGGATAGATTGGATGTGTTGTTGTCTAACGAATGTTTGATGCACGCGAATAGAGATTGTTGCGTAAATGTACAGATAAGGAGTCAAGAGTTTGATTTGGAAGCGTCACTACTGCCGATAGTAGAGTTTGATGTAATCTTTGGCATGGACTGGCTCTCGGAGTAATGTGTGTATATTGATTGCAGTCTCAAGGTGGTCAAACTGGGACTGAATATGGGTTATGAAACTACCTTCTATGGTATGAATGGTTCGAGTATGTTGCTGATGTCTGCTCTCCAAGTATTCAAAGAAGTTTGTGAGGGTGCGGAGTTATTCTTCACTTTATTAGAGGATACGAAGCTCAAGACCGATTTGATTACTGTTACAGTGGTGCCTGTTGGGGCTGCGGTCCGGAATCGCCCCCGCGCTGCGGTGTTGGGGCTGCGGTCCGGAATCTCCCCCGCGCTGCGGTGTTGGGGCTGCGGTCCGGAATCGCCCCCGCGCTGCGGTGCTATGCGGTAATGGCTTAACTGGCTGCCCCGTGGATCCGCCCGAGGACCTTTGATATAAAGATTAGTTGCACCGTCCTCCATCAGTCTGGGCTTTTGGTGCGAGTGGTTGCGCTAAGTCCTCTCAAGTGGTATTAGAGGGAGGTTATGGGTTCGAAACCCCGGGGTCATTTCCGGGGGGGATTGTTGGGGCTGCGGTCCGGAATCGCCCCCGCGCTGCGGTGCTATGCGGTAATGGCTTAACTGGCTGCCCCGTGGATCCGCCCGAGGACCTTTAATATAAAGATTAGTTGCGCCGTCCTCCATCAGTCCGGGCTTTTGGTGCGAGTGGTTGCGCTAAGTCCTCTCAGTGTCGGAGTTTGCTGACGTTTTCCCTGAAGATCTCCCTGGAGCTCTACCTCATAGAGAGATCGATTTTACCATTGGGCTAGTGTCAAGTGTCAAGCCTATGTCACACTCTCCTTACCATATGACACCAAGGGAGATGGAAGAATTGAAGGTACAACTTCAAGAACTGCTAGATCAAGGCTTCATGCGTCCAAGTTCGTCACCTTGGAGCGCACCGGTCCTTTTTGTCAAGAAAAAGGAAGAAAGTTTGTGGTTGCGTATAGATTATCAGGAATTAAATAAGCTTACATAGAAGAATAGGTATCCTATTATGAGAATCGATGATCTGTTTAATCAGCTAGTTGGTTCGACTGTGTACTCGAAGCTGGATTTGAAATATAGGTATTATCAGCTGAGAATCAGGAAAAGTGGCATTCCCAAGACGGTGTTCAGTACATTTTATGGGCATTATGAGTTCACAGTCATGTCATTTGGGCTGACGAATGCGTCATCCATATTTATGGACTTGATGAACCGGACGTTCAGATAGTAATTGTACCAGTTTGTTATTGTATTTATTTACGATATCTTGGTGTACTCTCAGTCTGAGGAAGAACATACAGATCATTTATGCACTATTTTGGAGACTTTGAGGGGGATTCAGTTGTACGCTAAGTTCTCTAAGTATGAGTTTTGGTTGTCTTCGGTAGTGCTCCTTGGTCATGTAATTAGTGGAGAGGGAATTGCGGTGGATCTGACGAAAATAGTTGTGATACGAGAGTGGCCTGTGTTGTCTACTATGACGAAAGTCCGGAGTTTTTTAGGGCTTACGGGCTACTACATGTGCTTCATAGAGAACTTCTTGAGGATAGCGTTACCCCTCACTACCTTGACAAGGAAGGATCAGAAGTTTATTTGTTCGTCGACGTGCGCACAAGCTTTTTGAAGAATTGAAAAGTTGTCTGACCATGACGCTTATTTTGTGCTCGCCATGTGGTTCAAAGGGATATGAAATCTACAGTGACGCCTCAAGGAGCGGCTTAGGCTGCGCTTTACTTCAATATGGGAAGGTGATAGCGTATGGCTCGCGCCAATTGAAAGTGCACGAGAGGAATTATTCAGATTTGGAGTTAACGACTATGATATTCGCTCTGAAACTTTGGAGGCACTATCTATACGGCGTAAAGGTCGATATCTTTACTAACCATAAGAGCCTGAAATATCTGTTAGATCATAAGAACTTGAATATGCGTCAGTGAAGGTTGATGAAGTTCCTTGGGGACTACACCTTCAAGATACATTATGTCCTGGTAAGGGAAATATTGTTACGAGCACGCTGAGTCGTAGGGCTCTTACATAGGACAATTGGATACAGATGCATGATCAACATCTTATTCGAGATTTGGAGGCCTTGGAGATCTCTTGTGTTGATGGGAGATCAAGTGCTAAAACGTATTTGAACTAGACGGGGGTGTAGTATGACCTCGCAGACCAAATTCGGCAAGCATTGGAGCTGGATGACAACATGAAACGCTACTTAGCAGAGCCTCTAGATGGGTCAAATGTCTGTTTTCTGTTAATGATGGCCTGTGGTGGAAGGACAATCGATTGTGCGTCCCAAATATGGGAAAATTACGAGAGGAATTGATGTACGAGGTATATTTCTTAAAGTACTTAATCCACACGGGGAGCACAAAGATGTTCAAAGACATGAAAAAGTTATTTTGGTGGCCAGTATTGAAGAAGGACATAGCCTTTTATGTGGAAAAGTGTCAGACTTGTGCCCTAGTGAAAGCCGAATGTCAGAAGCCCGGTGGATTTCTGAAGTCATTACCTATACCAGAGCGGATGTTTGACGACATATCTATGGATTTCATGCACGGCTTGCCGAGATCACAGAAAGGGAACAATGTCATTTTGGTGATCGTTGATTATTTGACGACGGTGTCACACTTCATTACGAATAGGAAGGACGATCCAGCGGAAAAGTTGGCGAAGGTTTACGTTGACAATATCGTACAGTTGCATGGTGTGCTATATAACATCGTTAGTGATCGAGATGAGCGCTTCAAGTATAATGATTGGAGGCTTACACATCAACTGTTAGGTACCAAACTGAAGTTCAGTACGACCTTTCATCCTCAGATGGATGGTCAAACTGAGAGGGCAAACAGGACGATGGAAGATATGCTCTGTATGTGCGACCTAGATTTCGAGAAGAGGTGGGAGGACCATCTCTATATGATCGAGTTCGCCTACAATAATAGCTACCAAACAAGTATTCAGATAGCGCCCTTTATAGTAGAAAGTGTCGTACTCCCTTGACATGGCTGGAGACGGGCGAAACGAAGTTGTTTAAGCGAAAGGAAGTTGAAGATGTTACTTCGACTATACGTACAATTCGAGAGAGATTGTTGATCGCACAGGATAGACAGGCCAAATATTATAACTCCAAGCACATAAAATTCGAGTTCGTCGTGGGCGACTGAATTTATATGAAGATCAAACTGTTCAAGTGCATATCAAGGACTCGACGCTTGAAAAAGCTAAGTCCGAGGTACCTTAGGCCGTTTGAGATATTGGAGCACATTGGTGAAGTTGTGTAATATGTCGATCAGAATGTTCAAGGTTCGGTGGGAAAATTGTGGTCATGAGGAGCTATCATGGGAGCACGAGTAAACCATGAGAGCGGAGTTTCCCGAGCATTCCTTTGAGGTATATATTTGTAATATTGATACTTCTGTGTTTTCCTACAAAATATAAATTTTAGGATGAAACTTTTTTAAGGAAGATTTGTAATGCCCCAAGTTTCTCGTAGCCGGGGGATGGATTTTGTGGGCTACCGCCTGACGGTAGGGTTAATGTCGACAGTAGTATTACATAATTATTGCGGGAGCGCTCAGTGAGATATCGCCTGGCGGTAGGTCTATACCGCGCGGTGGTATCATGATTGATTAAATCGACAGAGCTCTTAGTGAGCTACCTCCCGACGGTAATGTTAATGCTGGTGGTAGCATGGACGATTTATTTGATATGTCTCTCAGTGTGCTACCGCACGGCGGCAGCGATATCGCGGGGACGGTAGTGTCTGTTCGTCGTAAATGGCACATTGATATGACGCATCACCTGCCGCATTATGGTAGTGAGGTGTCGCACAGTGATAGAAGAACAGTTATGGCGGAGCCACGCGTTGGCGCGTGTTTGGAGGTTTTGGGTGGTGGGCTTGCGGAATGTTAAGTTCCACTTCATTTTATCTTGGCATCTCATTCTATGCAGTAGAGAGAGAGGAGAGTGAAGGAGAGGAAGAGAAAGGAGATCTTGCCACCGTCGGAGTTTTGGAGCTCCGCAGAGGCAAGTACGTTGTAGTCATTTTCATCCGGTTAGATCATCCCAATGACGCTGAAATGAACGTTAAGGGTAACAATCTTCCTCCTTGGACATGTGAAATCCTTTATTTTGACATGTGAGGGTAGACGCTCCACGAGCACATGGAAGCGATTCTCTCGAAGGGTTAATCAGTTATATCCTCGATACCTTTGCATTTAGAATCCAGAATTGAAGTACAAAATATGTATGCTGTGTGAAGCTCATCCGGATAGGTTGGTCTGGATTGGTGATGATTGTTTTGTATGCCGGAGAAGAATTCATTATAAAAGTGTAATTTACGGAGTCACAGGGTGTGCAGGTTACAGCAGTGAGAGTACTGGAGCAGGTCTCCAGGAAAACACCCATTTTGTGTGAAGAAACGATAATATGTCCCCTACCGTGCGGTGGTAGTGCTACCGCACGACTATAGCGCTACCACGCGGCGGTAACTCCCATTGAGCAATGATTGTGAGGACTGTCTCGTGGAGACTTGGGGGACCTATATGTTGAGTTGTGAGCTTGGAATGCTCCGCTATGGTGGTCGTGAGTGCCAGCCTTGAGACATAACACAGTTATGTATGGTTGTGAATGGGAAAGGGGAGGTTGACTCGCATCGTGGCTCAAAAAACTATGAATGCTCAAAGAATACTAACTATCATTAAGTACGGTGGTGGGACCCTGGTTATGTCCAATACACCGATAATGTGCCCTGAGTGCACGAGGCGTATGGCCGACTGTGACAATGCCTGTGGTGAATGGTGCTTAAATTATACGTTCAATCACCATTATATATCAATGTTAATTACCTGTAGGGAAGGAGCACCGCCACCCTAGGTGTGGGGCGGAGTCGTTATAATTTGGTCAACTAATGCTGACTCTTGCTTTGTTTTCCACCGTTGGGATGGAATGTTTTTATGCAGGTGCAATCGAGACAAGTGGGAAGTAGCGGGCTGAAGCCCCATTTGTTGTGCCAGCCCTTGAAGGCCAAGCGAAGTGTATTTTGCTATTTCATGTGCGGTCGGTCTGTGTGCCAATGTCTGTAAAATATTTATATTTTAGAAAATAGTTGTAAGACCTTACGGCTGAAACGATTTATGTATTTGGGTTATCATTCCTGCTTGGGTTTAGTGGGCATTCATGCAATTGGGTCCTTAATACAATTTAATACTTCCGCTAGTTAATGTACTCGGAGTTAGGATTGCGAAATGGATTATGGTCTCAATATATAACTCCGCTAACTGTCTGTAGAATATGGCGTGGGGCTCCGGCTAGACCTTCTGTTATATCCTATGTGATAGATGTGGATGTTGCTAAAACACCTTTCAAAATCTCTTTTTTTTATCTTCAGGATTTTTAATCAAGTAAAGACACAAGGTGTATTTTTGGTATTAGAATCATTTGATTTTATTTTAATGGTTCATATGATGACCAATATATTTGGTTATACACACGAGTTAAATCTCGGTTTACAAAGAAAAGATCTAGATATTGTTAATGCAATGTCTTCTGTTAGTTTGACAAAAAATAGCTGCAAACTTTGAGAGATGATGAATGAGACACTCTATTAAAAAAGGTCTTGCGTTTTGTGGCAAACATGACATTCATAATCCCAATATGGATGATCAGTAAATTGCCCATGGAAGATTAGGAAGGTTTGTTGAAAACTACACAAATTTGCATCATTATCGGGTTGAAATTTTCTTAAAGGTTGTCGATCAACAACTACAAAAGTTAAACAACTGGTTTGATGGTATGAGTATGAAGTTGTTTCATTGTATGACTTGCTTGAATCTCACAAACTCATTTGATTGTTTTGAGAAGCAAGAAGTGATGAGACTTACAGAGTTTTATCCTAATGATTTTTCAAGTTTACAGTTGTTTAATTTGGAATTTCCACTCTACAACTAAATTGTTAATATGAGAAGTGATGAGAGATTTTCTAATTCGATGGACCTTGGTCATCTATCCTTGAAGCTTGTTGAAACTGATAAGCATGTTGTTTATCAACAAATCTACAAGCTTTTGAAGTATATATTGATTCTTCGTGTGGCTACTACTAGTGTTGAAAGAGTATTTTTTTGGCATGAATTATGTCAAGAACAAGTTGCGCAATATTCTGAGCGATTAAATGTTGAATGATTGTCTAGTTAGTTTTATTAATCGAGAAGCATTTTTGAATATCTGTGATGATGATGTTATCGACTATTTTCAAAATATAAGGGCTCGTTGTGAACAATTATAATAATATTTTTCAATATTATGTAATTTTGTATGAGGGCACATTGGCGACAAAGGATCCATATAGCCAACCCCACTATAGTGGGATAAAGGTTTGAGTGTTGTTATTATACGTAATTTTTTATGACTTTGTAATGTCATAAATTTAATATAGACGCGTTATTTTATTTTATTTAAAAATTGTGCACCCCCCCCCCCCATTACCAATTTCTTGGATTCATCACTGGTTATTAGTCATAACTCACTTTGGCAAGTAAAGTCATCATAGATCAGGTCACGTAAAATATATAAGTTCTTTTATTTTAGTCACTACATAAATCAACGTAACCCTCTCATTTATGTTTATCATAATATTCGGTCTCCCCAATGTTAAACATAATAAAATATGGACACATAAGAAAACCCCGAGAAAATTACATTGGTCGGGCTCTCACAAGCTAACATGGCATGTTGATCACTCAGGTGGCATGGTCAAAAAGAGTTTTCTTGGTTGAGAGAAGCTCCCGAGAAGGTTCCACTGACCGGATTCTCACAAGACGATATGGTAGGTTGATCCCTCAGTTGTAAAGGTTGAAAAGAGTTCTATTGATTGAGAGAAGCCCCCAAGAAGGTTCCACTGACTGGGCTCTCACGAGCTGGCAGGGGAGGTTGGTTACTCAGGTGGCATGGTATAAAAAAGGTATCTTGGTTGAGAGAGTCCCCCAAGAAGGTTCCACTGATCGGGCTCTAGCAAGCTGGTAGGGAAGGTTGATCACTTGGGTGGTAGGGTAGAAAAGAGTTCTTTTGGTTAAGAAAAAAATCTCCGAGAAGGTTCCGTTGACCGGGCTCTCACAAGCCGATAAGGCAGGTTGATCACTCGAGTAGCAGGGTAGAAAAGAGTTCTTTTGGTTCAAAAAATCCCATGTGAAGGTTCTATTGATCGGGCACTCACAAGCCGATAGGGCAGGTTGAACACTCGAGTGATATGGTAGAAAAGAGTTCTCTTGGTACAAAAAATACCCAAGAAGGTTCCACTGACCGAGCTCTCACAAGCCGGCATGGCATGTTGATCATTCTAGTAGTATGATAGAAAAGAATTCTTTTAGTTTAGAAAAAAAAACCTTGAGAAGGTTCTGCTGACTGGGATCTCACAAGCCAGCAGGGCATGTTAATCACTCGGGGTAGCATGGTAGAAAAGAGATCTCTTAATTAAGAAAGGTCCCCCAAGAAGGTTCTGCTGACAGAACTCTTACAAGCCGGTAGGGCAGGTTGATCACTTGGGTGGCAGGATAGAAAAGAGCTCTCTTAGTTAAGAAAAAACCCCGTAAAGGTTCTACTAACTGGGCTCTCACAAGCTGGCAAGATAGGTTGATCACTTGGGTGGCATAGAGGTAGAAGTTGACTTGATTGGAGGAAGGGTAATCAGAGTTAGGAGACCCTCGAAGGAGACCGACAACATGACAATTATTGTGTAAGCGAAAGAAGATTGAGCCCAAGTCCTCGAGAGTGTTGTTGTCATAGTCTGAGTCCCTACAAGAGCTCCTCGCTTGCATATTGGATACTTGCCCTTTTAAATGAATTATTTGTTCTCAAGAGTGGTGTTGTCATGGTCTGATTCCCTACCCGAGCTCCTCACATGCATACCGACTACTTTCCCCCTCGAGCTTTCTCCACCTATAGTTGAGCTTGACTCCTATGAGGTGTCGAGCTTTCTCCACCTATAGTTGAGCTCGGCTCCTATGAGGTGTCAAGATTACTCCACCACCAGTTGAGTTCTGCCCCTGGGAGGTATTGAGGTTTCTCCAACTATAATTGAGTTTGGCTCCTGTTAGGTGTCAAGCCCCCTACCTCTAGTTGTGCTCGGCTCCTATGAGGTATAAAGCTTTCTCCATCTCCAATTGAGCTCAGCTCCTGTGAAATGTCGAGCTTTCACCACCTCCAGTTGAGCTTATCTCTTATGAGGTGTTGAGCACCTCTAGTTAAGTTTGGCTTCTGTGGGGGTGTCGAGCTATCTCTACCTCCAATTGAGATTGGATCCTGGGAGGTATTGAGCTTTCTCCACCCCTAGTTGAGCTTGGTTTCTGTGAGGTGTCGAGCTTTCTCCACCTCCTTTTGAGCTCGGCTCATGTGAGGTATTGAGAGTTTTCCACCTTTAATTGTGCTCGGCTCTTATGTGGTATCGAGCTTTCTTCACCTCTAGTTGAAGTCGGTTCCTGTGAGGTGTTGAGCTTTCTCCGCCTCCAATTAATCTCGATCATATGAGTTGTCGATCTTTCCCCACTTCTAGTTGAGCTTAAATCCTAGAAGGTATGGATCTTTCTCCCCCTTCAGTTGAGCTTAGCTCCTATGTGGTGTTGAACTTTCTCCACCACCAGTTGAGCTCGGCTCCTACGAGGTGTCGAGATTTCTTCACCTCTAATTAATCTCGCCTCTTGTGAGGTGTCGAGCTTTCTCCACATACATTTGAGCTCGGCTCCTGGGAGGTGTCAAACTTTCTCCACCTATAGTTGAGCTCGGCTCCTACGAGGTGTTGAGCTTTATCCACCTCTAGTTGGGCTCGACTCTTGTGATGTGTCGACGTCTTCTCCACCTCTTTCAGTTGAGCTTTCTTGTTTAGTGAATGGCTTAGGAGGTGTCGATATTTCTTCCTCCTCTAGTTGAGCACCACTCCTGGGAGGGGCACTGAGTGGTATGTTGTCTAGCACCCATCTCTCTAAACCACATGTCCTACATTATTTTTTCGAGCTCGCATTGAGCCCAAAAAAGAGTGGATTGTGTATAAAAATGTAATTTGTAGAGATCAAAGATGACTGAGGATGACTTAGAATATCTCATCCACTTAGGTTGAGTATAGAAGATCTCGCCCACCTGGGGTGAGTAGAGAAGATCTCGTCCACTTAGGGTGACTATAGAAGATCTCGTCCACCTAAGGCTAGTGCATGAGATCTCGCCCACATGGGGAAAATGTAGGAGATCTCGTCCAACTGGGGTGAGCTCAGATTTTTATCTCATCTCAGATAATTTAGGCCTGTGAATATCACTTTGGTTAAGGCGGGAGTGGATATTTGCAGACCATACCCCTCTACCCCTTTGATTTACCTATAAATAGAACCTCAAGGCACAAGTTGAAGGAACCTTCACCCCTCACCCTATGGTGGGCGAGTTTAGTGTCTGCCTTGCTTGTACTGAGCTCGATAATAGTTTTAGGAGAGGAAGTTCCTATAGACTTTCCGGTGTGTGGCAGGACCTCACTGCTACAACACACGTCTTATTTATCAACGTTTTAGGGAAATTTCTTGCACTCGCTATGTAACGGCTCGTAGTCCGCCTGAATCAATAGTAACAACATGACATAATATAGTACAACATTTTACAGGTATTAAAATTTCACAACATCTAGAATTCACAATGAGTACATACAACTTTTACAAAGTATATAGTTGTAGTTCCACATAACACATTTACTACAATTTTATTACAAGTAAATAAGTCTCCAACAGTGTTCTATATATGTCAAGTAAAAAACAACTAGCAATATGTAAAACAAAAGATGCTAAAAGCTTCCTTAATATCTTAGCCAAGAGGTCCTTTAGGTATGTTTCTAGCGATGGCTAGCTTGCATCTTCCATGTACCTAAAAATGCTAGAGATGAAACCATTAGTCTTTCATAAAGACTAAGCGATAACATACCTTTTTAACATGTTGTACATACAAAACCAAAAAGATTACATATTTCAATATGTATAGTATTATCACAGATATAATCTGAGCCAGTAAAGAAAATAAAGCAGTACTTAATATTAGCATTTCTATAAACAATAGAGTACAGTGTAAGGACATAATGGTGTACATGTATATAATATAATATAAGCTTTCATTAACAGCTGATATAACAATAAAGTAAGTGAGCATTTGATTCTATGATATTTCATTAACTAGGAAATATTAAGGGAAATCGACTTTGTAATCATTATACTTTCTCATAATTCAGTATTTAGGCCCGACCCTTTCGGGTCATAAGTATCCAAAACCAGTACGTACATCACGCGTTTATGCCCTTAGGCTGACTGGTTTGGCAAATCATCTGTATCATTTATTTACATGCATCAATCTGCCCATAACATAACCTCGTGTCGACACGTTAATACTTAGATAAACAGTAAGTTATTTATTTCATAATCCCCTCAGATTTATTTCCTTCACCTGTTTGCCTTTTAGCAAGGCCATACATATAAACGAGCATTATTTTTTGGTGATAAACAAGGTATTCATGATGTGACATGTCATATAAAATTCATTTCCATATCTTAAAAACGGCACAAATAAGTGAAAATACTTGAAATAAGCATAAATGAAAAAGTAAGTCTCACTGTTTCTTTTTTCCTTTCCCGCGTCACGCCCTGCGTCATTGCCATTTCTATGTTGGGATATCATCCTTTGCGATATTTGATTAGGAATCGTATCATTAGTATTATCGGGGTTGCACCACATTTGTAGCTACGACGTTGACACATGGGGTTGACTAAACTTTTCAATAAGGTTTATCTAAGGCGGAAAAACTCAAAGCAATGATATTGCTCATGCGAAGATAAATGAAGGAATGACTCAAATAGTGATACAGTTTTCCCCATAACAACAATCAGCACATATAGATAGAGTCTAAATGGGAGCATTTAGGCAAAGCAATAGCAGCATAGCAGCAACCGATCTAAGTCAACATTAATTCCCTTTTCCAAAAGATCTGGCCATAACCAACAACCGATCAGCTGTCACACTTGCAGATTATGAGAACGACCACTTCTCTAAATTCCCAAATCCAGCCCAGGGAATATTTAAACTATGAGAGAATAATGAAAACATGACTTGTCTAGAAGTTAGACCAAATCTTTATATCGTAAGCAAGTTACAACCCAAACATAAGGGTTATCAAGAACCCAGCTCTCAACCCCTCATTAACACCAGCATGACATAACCAAACAAGTAGAGCTCAACACCTGGCCAATCAACAGCAAAACTAATCACAAATCTCAAAAGAGATGAACCAGAACTTGGCTAGCATGAAAATAAAAGAGACTAAGAGGTAGGAACAACTTACAGTGAATATAAGAAAGGGGAAGTCAACAAAGGTACTGATACAACCCGATACACGAGTTCACCTAGCCGCAACTCAAACAACACCGCCAAACCCCGATGCTAGCAGCAGATGAGAAATCCCGCTCAAAAGTGTGAAGGATAAAGAGATAGAGGAGGAGAAAAGGGCAACACACCGATTTACCCTAGCTGTGAGAGAGACGAGAATGAGTGTGAGAGGGAGAAGCGATAGCAAAACAAAAAAATGATAAGAACGAGGGATCTTCTCGAAAAATATACGCCCCCACTGCTTCCCGTTTAACCAAATCCAAGACTCATCCCTTTAACAAGCTTGATGAACATCATTAAAAGTAAAACAGTTCATGTCCCGGCCCAACATACTATAAAGTTACATCAAGCCCGTACGACAAACTCAACAAAAAAATAAAACCATCAGGATGGGCAACAAATTATTAAAACTAACTTATGGTGCTAACATAAACGAATTCTGCCATAAACTTTCATTACCAAAAACGAAAGAACCTTGTAATCCAAATAAAATACGATATTTACACCGACACTGCTTTGTTTTAGTTTTCATATTCATCATAGGGGATATGGAGTTATAAAAAAAATGAAAATGATTTTATGATGTAAAAAGTACTCACAAGAATTATCGAACATCACACACTAGCCTCTTCTCGGCATATCTCATCTCGGTTGACCACTAGACTAGTGAACTTTGATCACCCCCATGTACGAACAGCAGGGAATAAAAATCTTGGTTCCAACACCTACTACATAGAATAATCACAAACATACTATTAAAATAAAGTAAAACATATATTCATATAAGCAATCATATATAAGTACACAATCGAAATCTAATATGCATAAATAATTATCAACAAACTAGAGAATGTCCACAAATACCATATGAATGTCCTTGGACTTATGACCTACAAATCTCTAAAATTAAACTATGTTTGGTTAAGAAAAATTGGTATATGCACCCAAAACCCTTGGCACATAAGTTGGCTTATGAAGACTCTTGATAGTGCAATAAAAGAAAAGCGGGAAAACTAGTAACACTTCATGAAGTGACTCTAGCAGCCTTTCACATTCATACTGCACCATGCAACCACACATAAGAGAAAGAGTAACATGGGTCAACAATGAGTTAACCATAACTATGTAACAACACCCCTCCTTCCGGCCATCCTAGCGAACCCCAAGGAACCACATCACCCTACAAGTCAGGCCATCATAAATATATAAATATATATAAAGCAATAAAAGTAATGTAGTAAGTATGTACAATATGTAAGAAATCTACATGCCAAGAAAACCTAAACTAATGTGTTTAAGCATCACACGTGTTTCTAGGTTAGCATTTTATCAAGTGCACCATAGTCTTATACCTCCTCCTTGGGTATTTAGTAAAGGCGTGGGAGTAATGCACAAACTTATTTGGTGTCAACCTCTTACGCAGACTCCTCAACATTACCCCCAAAACAATTCACATGTTAAAGTTAATCAGTTTATAATGTTGTTTGGGAGCTATTGTTGGCTGTGGTAGCACTGTCGCTTGACAATACCTCCTATAAACGTAAAACCCACAACTTATAAATTCATCAATTTCCTAGTATAACATAAAAGCATGAACATGTTTGCCATTATCATTTACAATGCATGGAAGCACCCAACACAGGCTATATGGGAGTAATCGCTGACGACATCACTACCTTCTGGTAGTACCTCACATGAATCTTAATATCTTGAGTTCAACGTATTTACGTATGTTCTCCAAAGTCATTCACGCATCTCGAGACTCCCATTGTATAATACACTACCTAGAAGCACTCACGTAGGTTAGCTGGGAGCTATCGTCAACGGTAGCACTATGACCTGGTGGAATCTCCCAAAAACCGTGAATCTTCAATTTTCAGCCATATTAAGGCTTTCCTAACTCATGCACATGCATCCTAATGGAACTAGGGTATCACATATCTCCTTAACAAACTCCCCCCCCCCCCCCTCCAAATGATTTCACATAAAAAAACAAAATAGATCACACACTGTGGTTTTGGCTTCACCCACAAACTAAAATCAAAGAGAAAACGCATAGGAAGATTCATGGAAGATAAATATGCATCCTATTGACCAAAAGGAAAGTGGTGTTATCCTTGGAGCATGCTTCAAAGCCATGAATCATGAAGAAAAAAGGTTGAGGATGATCACGATGATGCTAACAATCCTTCTCCGATAATGGCTCATCAATCAGAGTACGAGAGATTTCAAAATCATCCTCCTTACTCATAGTTGGCCACCCATCTCCTTCTCTCTCGCATGACCTAGGCGAAGAAATGAACTAATTTCTTAATGTTTAGGGGTTTTTATCCTATATTGAACCCTTTGGTGCACCAATCGAATTCGTCCGATCAATCTTTACAAAGATTAAATGGCTGCGATCACAAGATTAGAACAACTCAGTCCATTCGGGATCAATCATGTGGCGCTAGCACTGCCACATGGCGGTAGCTCCCATTTTTACTAGTTCTCTATAACGAATGATACCACGAGAAAGCAACACTACCGCAAGTAGTATCTCTCAGATTATTGAACTCCTAAACCCCCTGGTTTCTTGTATCTCCCTGTAGTATATTGCCCGATAGTAACAATACTGTAGGGCGGGGTAGATCCCAAGTGTTACAATTTGATCTTTGAAGTACTGTTGTGTTACACCCAATCCAAAATCATTCTAATTGGTAGTTGAGGGGAGCAAAATATGTTCTATGTCCTTCATGACATACCCCATAATCTACAATGTTACTCCATAGGGGAATAGTTTTCCAATATGACCTTCCACTTGGTGAAATCGGCATTCAAACTTTTGTCGGTTGCTTTATATAGAACTTTGATCTGCAATAATAACAAAAAATCACTTATTATTTATGAATATGCATTGATGCAAAGTACTCATAACAATATGCAATTTTAAACTCACCTAGGCTTTACCGCTTTAGTCGTATCTTTTTTGTTTTAGATTCAAAGGTGAGTCATGAATAACTCATGACTTTCTCTCGAATAAACCCACAAATAGAACCAATGGTCATGCCTATAAATTAACAAAAAATATAATGGGTGTTCGATCAAGATTATCTTTAGTCACATTGGAGACATGAATTGACGGGAGTTGAGTCGACATCACCACATGGATTTTGGTGGTGGAACTACAAAAAAGATGAATTGTCAGCTTGATTTGATTTAATTATTCTATAAGTGTCAAAAAATTTGTACTAACATACCAATAATTTGGACTAACATAGAGAAATGACCGACAAAATTTCTCGCCTGCTTCTTGTTGAAATTGGTGAAGTGGAAGTGGGGGTGATCGGCAGTCCGGACGACCTGGGCGGTCTGACCGCGCGGTCTGGCTCTTGTCCGGCGGGTAGTTGGGTGGCGACCTGGGTAGCTAGCTGCGAGCTGGCTTTGCGAACTGCGCGGACTGGTTGAGTCCGGCAGTGGGCTGAGCTCTGCAAGGAAGTGTGCGCGGCCCGTGCGGACTGGGCTTGGAGTCCGCACGACTTCTTTGATGTTGTGGTAGCCGCGGTCTGGGGTCGGAGCTGGCGGACTGGACTTTGTATCCGCCGAGCTCGCGCCTTCTTGTCTTGCGCTTGTGGAGTTGGTTTCCGCAATTTCCGCTGTGAACGGGCAGGTTGCCTGTGGTGCGGTCTGGTGTTTGCGGGTTGGCGGGTTGGCTGACCTTTACCGAGCGGTCTCGGCAAGTTGGCATTGCTAGTTGCGACCAAGGGGCGGTGTCTCTATCTCATAGGGTGGTGACCATACTCCTCACCCGGCCTATAAATAGGACCCCCCCCCCCCCCCGGCACCTCATTTGGTAGCAGAGTGAACAGTAAGTTGGGCTTGAGTGTTGGCTGCGGACTCGATTTTCTGTATCCGCGCGGGCTGTTTGCTTAACCGGTTTCTGTGTGCAAGTGGCGCGGCTAACAGTGTCAAACCAGGAGTTTGGTTCTGACCGCTGGAGTTAGCGGGCTGCATTGGCGGCTATCAGCATCAGCTTTAACTCAAGTTTCTTCTCTGTCCGCGCGACCTCGCGGTCTCGGCGGATAGGCGGCTTGTTCCTCTGTTCAGCAGTAGTTAAGCGAATAACGGGTTGTCCGCGCGACCTCGCGGTCTTCGCGGACTCCTTGTTGTTGTTCGGCTTCAGCAGTTTGGCGGTGTGAGGACTCGGCGAGCTCAGCGGTCTCGGCGGTCTCAGTGTTCTATCTGCCCGGCTTATTTTTCTGCTTTTTCATACTGGCGAAATCATGTCTCGCCACGTATGTCTCGCCTTATAAAGAAGTTGAATAAAATTTTGATCTGCTTGCTTCTGTCTGTGTGTTTGGTTATCTAAGTTGCTTCCTTCTTTCCGCGGTTCAAGTTGTGATCTGGGTAGTGCCGAAAATATTAATTTGGTGTTTGGGCTACCTTGTTGATCAACTTGAGAAAATTTAACATGGTATCAGAGGAAGGTTTAGTTGCTTGAGCGGTGTTCAACAGGCTTTGTTGTTGCTCCGTGTGCTTCTGAAGGATAACCAAGTTAGCGACATGGACGGTGGTTTTGCAAGAGGTCTTGGTATTGAGCTTCTGACGCCGACTAACTTCAAGAAGTGGAAGTCGTGCATGAAGAGCTATCTTCTGGGTGAGGAGTTATGGGAGGTCGTCGGTGGAAATGATCAAGTAGAAATAACTGCTGAGTTTGGTACAGCCGAGCAGGTGAGAGTGTGGAGGAAGACAAATGCCAAGGCTGAGTTTGCTCTCAAGCGGGCGGTGTCACTTGAACTCTTTGATCACATCTTAGGATGTGAGTCTGCTGCTGAGATTTGGACTTCCCTTGATGGGTTGTTCAATAGGAAGAATGTAGCAAGGCTACAGTTCTTAGAGAATGAGTTGGCTAAGGCAACTCAGGGAGATCTTTCTATCTCCAAATTCTTCTTGAAGATGAAGAGCTTGTGTGCTGAGCTCTCTGCTCTTTATCCTGATGAGCCGATCTCCGAGGCTAAGCTGAAGAGGCACATAATCCGCGGTTTGCAGAAGGAGTATGTGGCCTTCGTTACTTCTGTTCAAGGCTGGGCTACTCATCCCTCTCTTCTGGAGCTGGAGAATCTGCTTGCCTCGCAGGAGAGCTTGGCAAGACAGATGGCCGTGGTGACGGTCTCTGAAGGAGTTAGTGATGCTCTCTTTACTGAGAAAAAGAAGAAGAGATGGGAAGGGAAGAAGAAGCAGTCTGCAGGTGGAGATGAACCTTCATCTTCTAAACAGCAGGAGGGGAGCCTTGCTCCTAAGAAGGATTGGAAGAAGAACCTGAAGTGCTTCAGGTGTCATCAACCAAGCCACTTCAAGCGAGACTGCAAGGTCAAGCTGTAGCCTGGGCATGCTGCAGGCAAGGAGGAAGCCTCCTCAAACAAGGAGGAAGCTGGCTGGGGTGGAGCATTCATGACAGGCACTTGTGTCCGTGCTTTGTCCACCAGTGATATGGAGGACGACTGGATCATTGACTCCAGGTGTGGTCATCACCTCACCGGAGATTTGTCAAAGTTCTCTTCGCTGCAGGCATACTCAGGTAACGAAGCTATCATAACTGCTGATAATACTATTCATGCAGTAGAGAAGGAGGGTATAGTAACGGTGGGCAGTGATAAGGGGCCACTCACGTTAAGGAGTGTTTATCACGTACCGGGTATGAAGAAAAACCTCTTCTCTGTGACCAATGCGGTTGATGCCGGTTATCACATTCTGTTTGGGCCAACAGAAGTGAAGTTCCTTCGCAACGTATCAATGGTTAAGGCTGATGTTGCTCATATAGGAAGGAGAGTAAATGACTTGTTTGTCTTATCAACAAGCTCCTATGTTGATCGTATGAGGGCCAATGATAGCGCTGCTATGTGGCATGAGAGGCTGGGGCATGTCGGGATGGATAAGCTGAAGGCTATGTCAAGTAGGAGCCTGGTGAGAGGATTGCCTAAGCTATCATCTTTCGGTGAGGGTCATGTTTGTGTTGGATGTCAATATGGGAAGTCTCATCGTCTTCCATTTGATAAGTCACAAACAAGAAGCAAAGCACCATTGGAGGTTATCCATGGTGATCTGATGGGACCAACCACGACTGCTAGCCTTGGTGGAAGCAGGTATATGCTAGTCTTGATTGATGACTACTCAAGATACACTTGGGTGTATTTCTTGAAGGAGAAGTCTGAAGCCTTCCGATTGTTTGTGGAGTTCAAGGAGCTGGTGGAGGGAAGGCTTAACCTGAAGATCAAAAAGCTTAGAACTGATAATAGCGGAGAGTTTGTCTCCTCCGAGTTTTCTAACTTTTGCAGGAAGCATGGAATCCAGAGGGAGCTCACTTGTGCTCATACTCCACAACAAAACGGAGTAACGGAGCGGAAGATCCGTCATCTGACGGAGACTTGCAAATGTTGGCTTCATGCCAAGAGTATCCCAAGGTCCTTCTGGGCGGAGGGAATGTCTTGTGCTGCCTATGTCATCAATCGGATGCCTTTGAGTCCGATCAACATGAAGTCTCCCTTCGAGATGTTGCTGAAGGAGAAGCCTAGTGTGGAACACCTTCGGGTGTTTGGATCAACTTGCTATGTGCATATCCCTGATGCGCTAAGGACTAAGCTTGATGCAAAGGCAAGGAAGCTTGTCTTTGTTGGCTATGATGAGCGGAAGAAGGGATGGAGATGCATGGATCCGGTGACGAAGAAGTTCGTGGTGTCAAGAGACGTTGTCTTTGACGAACTGACGTCATATGGAGGAAGCTCGGTTGAGCTGCCAGAGAGCAAGGATGATGAAGGTCAGGAGGTGGCTGAGGTAGCTGATCTAGTGGAGCTGGCTGTGTCACCAGTAGCTCTAGCTGCTTCAAGTTCTGGAGGAGAAGCTTCTGGTTCAGGAAGCAGGGGAGCATTGCTCCAAGCTTGCCAGAGAGCAGAGGTGAACCAGAAGAAGCAGCGGAGGTGATTAGCAAGGAGCAGCCTCTTCGGAGGTCAAAGAGGGTTATCAAGCCTCCAGCTCGCTACTGCGAAGGAAACACTGTGAGCTATGTCTCATGCTTCTTTGCAGGTCCTCTGGATGAGCGAGAGCCTGCTAGCTTCAATGAGGCCACTAGTGTCAAGGAGTGGGAAGATGCCATGAGAGAGGAGATGGATGCTCTCAAGAAGAATGAAACTTGGGATCTTGTTCCCAAAGTTGATGGCATTACTCCGGTGACATGCAAGTGGGTGTTTAAGTTGAAGAAGAAGGCAGATGGGAGTATTGAGAGATTCAAGGCTCGCCTGGTGGCTCGGGGGTTCTCTCAACAGTATGCAGAAGACTATGAGGAGACGTTTAGCCCTGTTGCTAAGATGACTTCAGTTCGGATGGTGATTGCTTTGGCTGCTTGCCAAGGATGGAGGATATGGCAGCTTGATGTAAAGAATGCTTTTCTTTACGGAGAGATTGACAAAGACATCTTTATGGATCAGCCACTTGGTTTCGTTTCTGAAGTTCATCCTGATTACGTCTGCAAGCTCAGGAAGGCTCTCTACGGGTTGAAGCAAGCTCCTAGAGCTTGGTATGGGAAGATAGCAGAATATCTGCAATTCTGTGGATACCTTGCTTCAAACTCGGACTCTAGCTTGTTATATGTTGATGATATGATCATCACAGGGAATTCTGAGGAGGAGGTTGTGTAACACCCCAAAAAGACCCCAAAAAGACTCAAAATGGTTTTGAGGTGCAGGTCAGTTTACACGGCCTGGGACACGGGCGTGTCCCAGGGCGTGTCGGGGGTACACGGCCTGGGATACGGGCGTGTCCCAGGGCGTGTCACTCAAATAGAATGCAGTTTGAGTCAGAAAGTTACACGGCCTTGAACCAAGCCTTGAACACGGGCGTGTCAGGTTGGACACGGGTGTGTCCAATGTCGTGTGCCTACCCGTGTACTGCTTGCAGCTCGATGAGGCAGGGGTGACACGGGAGTGTCTCAGGAATGACACGGGTGTGTCAGGTTCGACACGGGCATGTCGATGCCCGTGTTCTGGTAAATCTCAGTCGGTACGAATACCGCGTGTGCCGCTTAAGGGTACACGGCCTGTGACACGGGCGTGTCACAGGCCGTGTCAGCCAAAAAAATGCGTTTTTGGGCAAATCGTGGCCGTTCAGATTTCTCTCTTTGGATCCAAGGGCTCAGGTGATTTCCTGGCTGGATTTAATCCGTGAAGGCTGATGAAGACTTCATTCTTCATTTGCTTAAGGAAGAGAGAAAGAGAGAGGAGGAAGAAGAAGGAGGAGGAGATCAAGCCACCGGCGGAGTTCCCGTGGTCCGATTCGTGATCCGAAGCCGGCGTTGTGAAGGCAAGGCTGCTGCGGTTCTTTCTCACCGGCTAGTTTTCGATGGCGCCCAAGAGATCGACAAGGGTAACGATCTCCCTTCTTGGACATGTGAAGTCCTTCTTTTCTGCATTGCATAGGGAAAACCCTTCCCCGCGAGTGTGCGGTGGGTTGTGGTGTCCCTTGGGGTAGATATGTGAAGTCCCCCTTGTTAGAGGCCGGAATTGGAGTACGGCTCTAGGCATGCTGTGTGAAGCCCATCTGGACGTGGTCTGGATTGGTGATGCTTGTTTGCATATCGGAAAAGGCTCCGTGATTATGGCTTGTGTTGCCTTGTGCCTACCTGTTGCTTGGTGCAGCAGGAAGTACTGGATGATGTCCAGGAAATGAAGAGGGTTGGATGCAACTCTTGTGGCCGTGCGTTGCCACTTTATGAGCAGTTGAGCCGTTGGGCTGCAACTCGATGAAAAGGCAGATTGCCGAACAGGAAAGGTGAAACCGACCCGCGCCTATAAATAGCCATGGATACTTCCGTATTCGAGGTGGCACGGCGACTTGAGCAACGGGGGGTGGCTGATCCGTACCTGCGTTAGGTCCGTCCGACTTGGAAGCCTGGTTATAGGTTTTGTTGGAGCGCCTAATGAGATTCTTAGGCCCGCGCGCCGGAAAGACTAGAATGCTCAAATACCGTGTAGACGGTGGTGTTGACCCTGGTATTCCAGTACACCAAGAATGTGCCCTGAGTGCACGGACTGTCGGGCCGTGTGGCCGATAGTTGTGATGGCTTGAATGTGCCTGCGCGCACATAGTTGCTATATGATGATGTCATGCTTTACAGGGAAAGAATGCTAATGCCCCGAGAAAGGGGTAGGATTGTTATAATTGGGTCAGCTGAATGCTGACCGTTGCATTGTTTGCCACCGGTTGGGTGGATTGTTCCCTTGCAGGTGCTGGAGAGCCAAGTGGTAAGTGAAGGGTTGAAGCCCTACTGCTGTTGCTGATGCTGCTGCGGCTAGCCCTTGAAGGCTAAGCGAATGTTTTTGCTTGTTTTCTTTTACTCATGTATGGCCGACCTGCGCGCCGAGGTTTGTAAACCATACGGTGTGAAAAGAGGAACTGTAAGGCCTTAAGGCCAAACTCTATGTGTTTGTGTACATTCCGTGGTTATATATAAAGGTGGTTTATATATTGGACATTCCTGATTAGAGTTCATATTACAATTTAAAGCTTCCGCTAGAATGCTCTGAGTTAGGATTCGTGTTTGGTTTGGTATTATCCTGTGACCTCACCGTCTGTTTATGGCATATAGTGTGGGGCCCCGGCCGGACCTTCTACTATACGTCATTTAACGGATGGGGTCGTTATATTTTGGTATCAGCTTCGTTCGGTCTTCCTCTATCGAATTCGTGGACGAATTCTTTTATGGGGTGGCGAGCGCGTGTTTATGCGCCCTGCTGTAAGGCTAATGAACTCTGGAATGTCCACTAAGGAATGTACAAAATCTTGTTTGAGGAATCTGCGCGTTCCTTTTTGTGTTGTTTTGCTTGCATACGTTCGCTAATGTGTGTCTTGTCCACCTATAGGTGACACGTAGTGGTGCTGGGCAGTCTGAGCCCCAGCGCTCTGATGAGAGTGCGGTACCAGCTGAGGTGCCAACACCTCCTCCATCTGCAGAAACTGTTCGCTTAGTTGTTGAGGCGCTATTTGCCATGATTCAGCCGACCGGGCAAGCGCAGCCGGCAGTAGTGCCAGTTCGTGTTGATGTAAGACCCGAGCCGGTTGAGGTTGTAGATCCACGAGCAGCTGACCGACAGTTGAAGCAATTCATGAGCTTCAGTCCTCCTACGTTTACGGGAATGGGATCCCCAACGCAGGCAGAGGATTGGTTATCGCGTGTCAAGCGGATAATGACAGCGATCAGGGCGGAGGAAACTCTAAAGGTCACCTTGGCCACCTTCATGCTTGAAGGAGAGGCGCGGTTGTGGTGGGACGAGGTTGAGCTACACCATTTGGCGGGCAGGCAATTAACGCAAGTGTCGATTGAGGAGTTCTCTCGAATATTTCTGGCGAAGCATGTCCCAGCGGCGCAACGCATTGCTATGGAAAATGAGTTCCAACGGTTAAAGCAAGGGGAAGATAGCGTGGATATCTACTTGCATGAGTTTACCAGGTTGGGATGGTATGCGGGAACAATCTTCGCGGATGACCAAAGGAAAACGAATCGGTTCTATGAAGGATTGCGGGATGAGTTGCGATTCCTGCTTTCGAGTTCAGTGAACCAAGGTTTCAGGCGTTGGTTGATACTGCGTGTGCGTTGGAGAAGGACATGCGGCGGGTGCATGGGAACAAGGGCTTGGTTGTGTCAAAGCCAGAGGTTCAAGCACCTCGCCCGAGCAAATCGTTTTAGCAGAAGAAAGGGGGCAAGAGGTCCAAGCCGTCTGGGCAAGTGACTACGACCGTTGTGTCGGGAGCGACATCAAGGTCGGATTCTCGTACATGCTATAACTGTGGCCGGGTGGGGCATATCGCTCGTGACTGTCCGGTTGTTCAGCCCAAAGGAGAAAAGAAGACGGGTGCGTCTTATGCTGAGAAGGGCAAAGCGGTGGTTGATTCATCTGCGTCTCAGGCATAGCCCCGAATCTATCAGCTTGGCCAACAGGAAGCGATTAAGCAAAGTGACGTCGTCACAGGTACGAGTAATTAGCTTACTTGCTTAAGTGATATTGCTTTTGGATTATGTATAGCTTGTGCATGATGTGTGTGCTGCAGGCTTTGTCCTGATTCAGAATAATTTGGCGAGAGCCCTGTTTGATACGGGTGCTTCACATTCTTTTCTGTCTGAGGATTTCGTATCTCGCATTGGGGTACCAAGTCATGTGACGGTGGATAGTACAAGGGTGCTATTGCCGAATGGCTGTGTGATGCTTGCGGATAGGGCTTGCGATGTGGATGTGCAAATAGGAAGTCGGGATTTCGGTCTGAGTGCAGCTGTGCTACCGTTATCGGAGTTTGATGTGATCTTTGGTATGGACTGGCTCTCGGAGCAGCGTGCCTTTATTGATTGCAACTCCAAGGAGATTACACTGGGCCAGAATACCGGACTTGTGACGAAGTTCGCTGGTATGCGAGGAGTTGGCGGGACTCTGTTGTCTGCACTCCAAGTCGTCAATGCTGTTTGGAAGGGCGCGGAGTTATTCTTCACGCTAATTCAGGCTGTTGAGCCAAAGGCTAGTGTCGGTGAGGTACTGGTTGTGTCAGAGTTTGCCGATGTGTTTCCTAAAGATCTTCCTGGGTTACCACCCCAGCGGGAGATTGACTTCTCTATTGAGTTGGTGCCAGGTGCGAAACTTGTGGCCCGCTCTCCATATCGCGTCGCGCCAAAAGAGATGGCTGAGTTGAAAGTCCAATTGCAAGAGTTGTTGGAGCAGGGATATATACGCCCAAGTATGTCACCTTGGAGCGCGCCTGTTCTATTTGTGAAAAAGAAAGACGGTAGTTTACGGTAATGTATTGACTACCGCGAATTGAATAAGCTGACGGAGAAAAACAAATATCCGATCCCACGGATTGATGACCTCTTTGATCAGCTGGCAAGATCAACGGTCTATTCCAAATTGGATTTGAAATCGGGATATTATCAGCTGAGGATTAGGGAAGGTGACATTCCCAAGACGGCGTTTGGAACACGCTACGGTCATTATGAGTTCACGGTAATGCCGTTTGGCCTATGTAATGCGCCTTCGGTATTTATGGACCTAATGCATCGAACGTTCCGAGAGTACTTGGATTTGTTCGTGATTGTGTTTATCGATGACATCTTAGTATACTCTCAGTCGGAAGAGGATCATGCAAACCATTTGCGGTTGGTCTTGCATACCCTGCGGAGGAATAAGCTTTATGCCAAGTTCTCAAAGTGTGAGTTCTGGCTCTCTTCAGTAGCCTTTTTAGGCCATGTGGTAAGCGGAGAGGGTATCGCGGTGGATCCGTTGAAGATAAGTGCCATTCGGGATTGGCCAGTGTTGTCTTCAGTGGCCGAGGTCAGGAGCTTCCTTGGACTTGCGGGCTACTATAGACGGTTTGTGGAAAACTTCTCACGGATTGCTTTACCTCTGACTACGCTGACGAGAAAAGATCAAAAGTTCATTTGGACGCCGGAGTGCGCGCGAGCTTTTGAAGACTTGAAGAGTCGTTTGACCACGGCGCCTGTGTTGACATCGCCATGTGGTACAGATGGGTATGAGATCTATAGTGATGCTTCCGGGAGCGGCTTAGGATGCGTTCTTCTGCAGTTTGGTAAAGTGATTGCTTATGGCTCGCGCCGGTTGAAAGTGCATGAGCGAAATTACCCCGTCCATGATTTGGAGTTGGCGGCGGTAATCTTTGCGCTCAAGTTGTGGCGGCACTATCTATATGGCGTTAAAGTGGATATCTATACAGATCATAAAGCCTAAAGTATTTGTTGGATCAGAAGGATCTGAATATGCGACAACGAAGATGGATGGAGTTCCTTGGGGACTACACCTTCGAGATTCACTATACTCCCGGGAAGGGAAATGTGGTCGCTGATGCTTTGAGTCGGAAGACTCCGGTACGGGCAAGCTGGTTGTAGAGGCATGATCAGCGGTTAATCCAGGAATTGGAAGCATTGGAGATATCTTGTGTTGACAAGGGTTCATCAACCGATGCATGCTTGAACTGGACGGAGGTGCAATATGACCTTACGGACAGAGTTCGGCGAGCAATGGAGCTTGATGAAAGTCTCCAGCGCTATGCAAAAGATGGGCCGGATGACCAATTCTCTTGGGATAATGGTTTGTTACGAAGAAATGGTCGAGTGTGCGTCCCGAGTGTGGGTAAATTGAGGGAAGAGTTGATGTACGAAGCTCACTTTGCAAAGTACTCAGTTCACCCAGGGAGCACAAAGATGTACAGAGATCTGAAAAAGCTGTTCTGGTGGCCCGGACAAAAGAAAGATGTAGCACGTTATGTGGTTGAATGCACTACCTGTGCGTTGGTGAAAGCAGAATGCCAGAAGCCTGGCGGTTTCCTGAAGTCGTTACCTATTCCGGAGTGGAAGTTCGATGAGCTTTCGATGGATTTCGTGCACGGGTTGCCGAGATCTCAACGCGGTCATGATTCCATCTGGGTGATTGTGGACCGGTTGACGAAAGTGGCGCACTTCCTTCCCAATAGAAGAGACGATTCAGTGGAAACCTTGGCCAAGCTTTATGTGGAGCAGGTTGTTCGACTGCACGGTGTTCCTCGGAGCATCGTCAGTGACCGTGATGGGCGGTTCACATCGAATGATTGACGGCTCGTTCATCAAATGTTGGGTACAAAGTTAGCGTTTAGTACGGCCTTTCATCCCCAAATGGATGGCCAGACTGAACGAACCAACAGGACGATGGAGGATATGCTCCGCATGTGCGCCCTAGACTTTAGTAAGAGATGGGAAGATTATATATTTCTTGTCGAATTTGCCTATAATAATAGCTACCAAGCGAGCATTGGTATGGCACCATTTGAGGCTTTATATGGTCGTAAATGCCGTACACCGTTAGCTTGGGCAGAAGCAGGCGAATCTAAGCTGAGTGGGAAAAAGGAAGTCGAAGAAGCTACCTCGCTCATACGCTCTATTCGGGAGAGGCTATTGATAGCCCAAGATCGTCAAGCAAAGTACTACAATGCCAAACACCGGAACGTGGAGTTTGCGGTGGGTGATTGGGTATATTTGAAGATCAAACCCTTCAAAGGCGTGTCCAGGATTCGGCGTTTGAAAAAGCTAAGTCCGAGGTATCTTGGTCCGTTTGAGGTGGTGGAGCGAGTTGGGGAAGCTGCTTATCGACTAGCATTTTCAGCAGACTTGGGTGGATTACATGATGTATTTCACATCTCAGTCCTTCGTAAGGCGGTAAAGGATCCAGCTCAAGTAGTGGAGAATGATCGGGTACCGGTCGAATATGGGCTAATGACGAGGGTTAGACCCATTCGGATCGAGGATCGAGTCGAGAAACAGTTGCGGAACAAAGTGATCGTGATGGTCAAGGTCCGATGGGACAATTGTGGCCGTGAAGAGCTAACATGGGAGCGAGAGCAGACCATGCGAGTTGAATTTCCCGAGCTGTTTGTATAAACTGTAGACCGTGTACTTTTGTTATATCAGAATTCTCAAGTTATAGTATTGTTGGTTCTTGTTTCCTTACCGTGCAAATTTCGGGACGAAATTTTGTTAAGGGGGGAGGATTGTAACACCCCAAAAAGACCCCAAAAAGACTCAAAATGGTTTTGAGGTGCAGGTCAGTTTACACGGCCTGGGACACGGGCGTGTCCCAGGGCGTGTCGGGGGTACACGGCCTGGGACACGGGCGTGTCCCAGGGCGTGTCACTCAAATAGAATGCAGTTTGAGTCAGAAAGTTACACGTCCTTGAATCAAGCCTTGAACACGGGCGTGTCAGGTTGGACACGGGCGTGTCCAATGCCGTGTGCCTACCCGTGTACTGCTTGCAGCTCGATGAGGCAGGGGTGACACGGGAGTGTCTCAGGAATGACACGGGCGTGTCAGGTTCGACACGGGCATGTCGATGCCCGTGTTCTGGTAAATCTCAGTCGGTACGAATACCTTGTGTGCCGCTTAAGGGTACACGGCCTGTGACACGGGCGTGTCACAGGCCGTGTCAGCCAAAAAAATGCGTTTTTGGGCAAATCGTGGCCGTTCAGATTTCTCTCTTTGGATCCAAGGGCTCAGGTGATTTCCTGGCTGGATTTAATCCGTGAAGGCTGATGAAGACTTTATTCTTCATTTGCTTAAGGAAGAGAGAAAGAGAGAGGAGGAAGAAGAAGGAGGAGATCAAGCCACCGGCGGAGTTCCCGTGGTCCGATTCGTGATCCGAAGCCGGCGTTGTGAAGGCAAGGCTGCTGCGGTTCTTTCTCACCGGCTAGTTTTCGATGGCGCCCAAGAGATCGACAAGGGTAACGATCTCCCTTCTTGGACATGTGAAGTCCTTCTTTTCTGCATTGCATAGGGAAAACCCTTCCCCGCGAGTGTGCGGTGGGTTGTGGTGTCCCTTGGGGTAGATATGTGAAGTCCCCCTTGTTAGAGGCCGGAATTGGAGTACGGCTCTAGGCATGCTGTGTGAAGCCCATCTGGACGTGGTCTGGATTGGTGATGCTTGTTTGCATATCGGAGAAGGCTCCGTGATTATGGCTTGTGTTGCCTTGTGCCTACCTGTTGCTTGGTGCAGCAGGAAGTACTGGATGATGTCCAGGAAATGAAGAGGGTTGGATGCAACTCTTGTGGCCGTGCGTTGCCACTTTATGAGCGGTTGAGCCGTTGGGCTGCAACTCGATGAAAAGGCAGATTGCCGAACAGGAAAGGTGAAACCGACCCGCGCCTATAAATAGCCATGGATACTTCCGTATTCGAGGTGGCACGGCGACTTGAGCAACGGGGGGTGGCTGATCCGTACCTGCGTTAGGTCCGTCCGACTTGGAAGCCTGGTTATAGGTTTTGTTGGAGCGCCTAATGAGAGTCTTAGGCCCGCGCGCCGGAAAGACTAGAATGCTCAAATACCGTGTAGACGGTGGTGTTGACCCTGGTATTTCGGTACACCAAGAATGTGCCCTGAGTGCACGGACTGTCGGGCCGTGTGGCCGATAGTTGTGATGGCTTGAATGTGCCTGCGCGCACATAGTTGTTATATGATGATGCCATGCTTTGCAGGGAAAGAATGCTAATGCCCCGAGAAAGGGGTAGGATTGTTATAATTGGGTCAGCTGAATGTTGACCGTTGCATTGTTTGCCACCGGTTGGGTGGATTGTTCCCTTGCAGGTGCTGGAGAGCCAAGTGGTAAGTGAAGGGCTGAAGCCCTACTACTGTTGCTGCTGCGGCTGCGGCTAGCCCTTGAAGGCTAAGCGAATGTTTTTGCTTGTTTTCTTTTACTCATGTATGGTCGGCCTGCGCGCCGAGGTTTGTAAACCATACGGTGTGAAAAGAGGAACTGTAAGGCCTTAAGGCCAAACTCTATGTGTTTGTGTACATTCTGTGGTTATATATAAAGGTGGTTTATATATTGGACATTCCTGATTAGAGTTCATATTACAATTTAAAGCTTCCGCTAGAATGCTCTGAGTTAGGATTCGTGTTTGGTTTGGTATTATCCTGTGACCTCACCGTCTGTTTATGGCATATAGTGTGGGGCCCCGGCCGGACCTTCTACTATATGTCATTTAACGGATGGGGTCGTTACAGGTTGCTAGGCTCAGAGCTGAGCTAGCCATTCGCTTCGAGATGAAAGACCTGGGAGAGCTTCATCACTTTCTTGGTCTCGAAGTGGAGAGGAAGGAGAGCGGGATCCTTATCTGCCAGAAGGGATATGCTGAGCGCATTGTGAACTGGTTTGGCTTGATTGAAGGGAAGACTTGCTCTACTCCTATGGATCAAGGGCTGAAGCTTCGACGAGATGAAGGAAGGGTTCTTCCTGATCCTTTGGTGTTCAGGGCCCTTATTGGGAGCTTGATCTACCTAACGATTACTAGACCTGATATAACTTATGATGTTGGTCGAGTAAGTCG